>JBBGZY010000657.1:2595000-3195000 GCA_037952925.1 Lithobates clamitans
GGGAGGAATAGTGTCCCATTATTGGTATCAGTGGGAGGAATAGTGCCCCATCGTTGGTAATAGTGGGAGAAATAGGGCCCCATCATTGGTAATAGTGGAAGGAAAAGTACCCCATCATTGGTAATAGTGGGATAAATAGGACCCCAACATTGGTAATAGTTGGAGGAATAGTGCCCCATCATTGATATTAGTGGAAGGAATAGTGACCCATCATTGGTATTAGTGGGAGAAGTAGTGCTCTATCATTGTTAATAGTGGGAGAAATAGGGCCCCATCACTGGTAATGGTGGGAGGAATAGTACCGCATCATTGATATTAGTGGGAGGAATAGTGCCCCATCATTGGTAATAGTGGGAGGAATAATACCCCACTGTTTGTGTCAGCAGATAGTGCCTCATTGTTGGTGTCAGTGGGAGGAACAGTACCCCAAGGGGCAGATAAAGTCAAGCAAAGGGCCGCAAGCGAGCCTGCAGGCCCAAGTTTGTAGACCACTTCTTTAGATGATCAATCTATTATTGTGTTAACAGGGAATGTCCATCAACTGACATGAATATTATGTTCAGTCTGTATGCCATCATCTGGATCATCGTTCTGCCTCGCTTAGTTCTATTATTAAACTCTATGGATCAGAGGTGTCAAATGGATACAACACAGCTTGAGGGACTAACACAGCCAGGGGATATCATCATTGGTGTTTTGTTGCCTCTCCATCTTGACAAGGTCTACCAGAAAGTTGACTACACTGAAAGGCCACCTAGAACCACCTGTACAATGTAAGTAGAGAGTAAAGGTAGACCTATCATATAGAATATTTGCTTTTGAGCTCATGACATGGTTCTGTCTTATCTGCTAATTGGCTGTAATTTTCATACTGGTTAGTACAGCATGGTTAAGGCATACCCAAAGACAGCAAGAAGAAACTACAATACAGTAAAGGTGACAGCATACTGGATTGCCCAGAACATCACTTCTTAGTACAATAGTGGCACTTATAGAATACAAGCCTGGTTTAAAGGATATCAACAAGCTTGAGCTCCCTGGCAATAACATCAAACCTGTATGTAGAACAGCAATCAGCTACCTCTATTGTGGTGGCAATGAAGGAGAAGATGTAGCTGGCCATATGGAACAGGGGACACAAGCGACTTAAAATTATTGAGATGTCCTACATAATAAAGAGTTGGTCAGGATTTTGTAATGACTTCTACGTCTGTGCATCTTCATGAAAGATACCCTCAATATATCGATGACCACATGATTATATTTTTATATGAATGGCCAAGCAAGCATGAACATACACATTTTAAACACAACTAAATAGCTAACAAATTGCAAATGTCCAGCTTTTGAAAGGTATCTCCAGCAAGGCAGCATTCACACACAAACTGGCCTTTAAGGGTGCCAAACCAGTGAGAGTATCTTTATTTCTTCATAAAATACTGACAACAAACAACTACTTTATAGAGGTTCTGAGGGGCCTAGTCATCAGGGCATTAACGAGCTGGATGAAAGAGATGTTCTTTGGGGGAGGATTATATGTGGAAGTTGCAAATGGAAATACAACCGAGTTGCAAGGCTGCAACAACCAGCTGATGGACCATTTTGGTCTTTAGAGCCCCTATGAAGGAGTCCCTTTTGACCCCGATTAAATGATGAAATAAACATACATTAAGGCATTGATTTTGTTCTCTCCTACATGCCACACAATGGAGTTGAGTGAGTAAAAAAATAAAGGTAGAGAACTCAGTAATCTCTTCTGGGATTTGTTTCAAATGCTGACAAAACTTTTCAAAAATAGTTTAGGCCATACTTGATTAGTTCCTCTACTGCCTTGAAGGTGGCCCTGGATATGTGTATTTAGCTGCTTAGCAGTAGTTACACATTTCATGTATAGTTTTTTTTCTTTGAAGGTTCCATTTTGAGAATTATCAACAACTTCAATCCATCATTTTTGCAGTTGAAGAGATCAATAGCAATCCCAATATCCTGTCAAATCTAACCTTGGGATTTCAAGCTTATGATTCCTGTGATGTACTTCGCCAGGACTTACAGGGCACTTTGGAACTACTGAGTGGAAATCGCAAATCCATCCCAAACTATCGATGTTTTCTGGAAGTTCCTCTTAGTGCTGTGATTGGACCATCTGTTTCTACGCATTCTATCCTGGTAGCACATATTCTTGGCTTGTACAGATATCCCCAGGTATATATTAGGTATTTTTTTGTACAAAGAGCTTTCTTGGACACCCTTTTAGATCTCTACAGAATTGCATCTCCTGCAATAAAAGAGTATTGCACTCATGTCTCCGACAGTCTGTGGCTCCAGTCTTCCCACTGTTCCAGGCTCTTCAGCATCCAACATTGTAGCATCCATTTTGCAACCCTGTATTACTTCTGTGTCCCTCCCAGGAGTGTGGAATGCTAAAGGAGGCTGCAGTGCTGGAATAGAAGGGAGGTTGACAAAATGGGCTGCCGGAGAGTTGAGTATACTATCTCTCCTACTGTTGGGAAGTATCATTGCATTTGTTTAGGCACCTGACAGGGTTTTCCTAAATAACTCCACGTAAACTGCCATAAACACAGTCAATTAGTGTACCTGCTCAAGTATTTCTAGTTCAGTTCAGACCGTTTTATGATTTACACACCAGTGACACACCGAAGGGTCATAAGGTTGACTATGTTATACCACTCTTCAGCTTGTAGTGTCACCTTCCACCTCACGGACCAAGAATGATCATTATCACACTGCTCAGGTTTGCTTCTTCTTATAAGCTTTCACAACAACCACAGAACTTAATATGATGTCCTAAAACTATTAAAAAAAAAACTCAGAGAAAAAGTCTACTTGATTATTAGATTCCCTTGTGTGACAACACTGCCCCAATGAAATACTATACTTTTTTATTAAGATAGCACCCAATGAAAGTATACTGCTACCAACGTTTTACAGGTGGCAGCAATATCCATTACATAAACCTTGTCTTAAAAAGTGGGATCTCCGCTGGGGTCCCTGGTTGGAGATTCAGGACACTATTGACTCCCTTCTTTCTTTATTTAATGATCCTTTGCCATAATATACCCCCACATTATGGCATAATTGTTCTGTACTCTACTTACATCTCTTGATGTTGGTGATATTGGATTGCTATCATATTGCACTACACTGTCTAGAGTACCTGTACCTCTGAAGTTGATGTGCCTATATTTGTACTTCAGGTGAACATCTCAGTAATACTTTTATATTAAAGAATTTGATGCCATATGTACTATAGTTTTTGATTGTTTTCTTTACCTTCATGGTGATGTTTATATATGCATTCACTTGTGTACTGTATATGTGATACTTTGTATCCTGATGACTTCCAGGTTTTGTGCTGGTTGCAGAATTGGATGTCCTGTAATTTCCATATTTGGCATATACTATTGTGAATGTATGTTTTGTTTTGTTTTTTGGCACATTTTTTAATAGAACAAGTTAAGAAAAGTAGTGGGATCTCCAGAGACCACCCAAATTGTTTTGGCTCTGAAAGCTTGGCATGAACTCTTTGTGGACGACTTTATGAGTATATTTGGGTAAAACATATTTTCCGAAGAAGCAAACTACTACTACCTGAATAATTCTGATTCTGATTCCTTGCATGTTCTGATTTGCTCAAATTGGTTTAATGATTCCTCAAAGATGAAAAGAACGCATGGAGATGAAATATGAAAAAATATGACACCACATCCCAAATAAATGAAAAAATAAATGAAAAGGGATTATAGAAATATTGCGTTAGGAAATCACATACCACAGTGTTCTAAAATCATCAAACTTTATTTAGCACAAAATAATAAAATAGTTCCAGATAAAAATGTCTCTCTTATTTTGTCATTCCCCTGCCTTAGGAACACTGCACCTCCTGAATATTCAAGATAGAAAAACAGATGAATATAACCAATGCAACAAGCAAATGCAAATATATGCTAAATAGGAAATGATCCAGACGGTCCTAACACATTTTGCAAAAAATGCTTCTTCAGGGGAGCCTGGTGCAGACTATTTAGGAAACTGAATAGAAATGGTGCTGAACCCTGACTGAAGACTTATAAACATCCCTATGGGTGTAGTAGGTGAAACGCAACACCGAAAAAAAATAACGGTATGTACTAAAATATGGCGGGTCAAAAGGGGGTACAATCTAATAGATGCCACAATGTCAAATTAGGCAACAGTTCACTTTGTATGATTCAGAATGAAGTTACCCAGTCCAAGGTGATAAGTGGATTTTTTACCAAGATACTTGTGCCAAGATGGATCATCAAAACAAGTGTCAGTAGGGCCCAAGGGCTAGCGGTACAATCCCCTCGTGTCCGCGACCTGCTGGATCATTTCCTATTTAGCATATATTTGCTACACCTCCCTGATATAAAATATTATGCCACATTAGTTATGTTTATCTGCTTTTCTATCTTTAATATGCTGGACGTACAGTGTTTCTATGGCAGGGGAATGACAAAATAAAAGGAGGCAATTTTATCTGGAATGATTTTATTATTTTGTGCTAAATAAATGTTGATGATTTTATAACAGTATGGTATGTGATTTCCTAAGGCAATATTTGGGCACATTTAACGTCCCTTTTCATGTTTTCTTCTTTGGTGTACGGCTACTTAATAATAGTAATTTGTGTGGCAGTGAAATTGGAGTTTAATGGAGCTTGAATGGGTTTAATGAAGCTTGCATAAATAGCATTAGATTGTGAGCTCAATACTTCCTATTGTTGCTTTACAAATACAGGAACTTCAGTAAATAGATAAGTATTTCAAAGCCATCATTTATTTTTTCAATTTTTTTCCAATAGATTAGTCATTTCTCAACAAGCCCTGTGCTAAGTGACCGGACCAAATTCCCTTCCTTCTTCAGAACCATTTCCAGCGATGTCTTCCAATCTCGGGGTCTTGCTCAGTTGGTATTGCACTTCGGATGGACATGGGTGGGGTTATTGGCAGTGGACAATGATTATGGTCAACAGGGGATTCAGCTGGTAAAACAGGAACTAGTCACAGCCAAAGCATGTGTGGCCTTTTCTGAGAATATCATTACCAGCCAATCTGACCACAATGCCCCACATATCGTTAAAGTCATTAAGAGGTCAACAGCTAAGGTTGTAGTGGTCTTCTCACCAGCTATTAATCTCCTTCCTATCCTGGATGAGATGTTAAAGCAGAACATCACAGAGAAGATATTTGTTGCAAGTGAAGCTTGGTCTACTTCTAGCCTTTTCTCAAAGGGTCGATTTTCCGAGCTTCTTACAGGCACCATTGGTTTGGCTTTCTATAGTGGGACCATTTTGGAGTTTGGAGAGTTTCTGAATAACATCCACCCATACAGCACCTTGGGGAGTCAGTGGGTGAAGTTGTTTTGGGAGGAGGCATTCAACTGTAAGTTTATGGATGAAAACTTTACCGGGACGTTGGAGACTTTTATAACTGCTTGTACAGGTATGGAAGACCTGAGAAGCATCAAAAACAGTTTTAATGATGTCTCTAGCTTACGAGCAACCTATAATGTCTACACAGCAGTATATGTAATTACTACAGCCTTGGAAGATTTAAAAAGCTGCAAGGATGGAGAAGGGCCCTTCCCACTAAAGAAGTGTGCAAACATTTTTGGTTTCAAACCCTGGCAGGTAATTGCATTTTAACTTACAGACACATGAGAATAACTAGAGGACATAGTGAACAAAGTGAGATTTGAAGGCAATGCATTCTCAGTTATTTAGATAACTTTCTCCAAATGGAGAAAATACATCTAGGTGAAGTCATGTTTTTACATGGCAGACCTGTTAGTGAATGTTTCACCCACTGGATGTTTAAAGCAGTCATATAGTCTTTGCTGAACAAGAGCACCTATCTTATAGGCTGTATATATTTTTTCAAGGAATGTATTAATGGCACACATTAATTGTAATCTTTTTAAACCTGTATTGCTGCGTGCACACAACCGGTTTTGCCGTCAGAATAAACTCCGGAGGTTTCTCCGACGGAACTCAGACGGAATTCCATTCAAGCGGTCTTGCCTACACACGGTCAAACCAAAGTCCGACCAAAGTCTGACCGTCCAGAACATGGTGACGTACAACACGTACAACGGGACTAGAAAGAGGAAGTGCAATAGTCAGTAGCCAATAGCTTCCGTATCGTATTTGCTTCAGAGCATGCGTCGTTTTTGGTCTGTCGGAACAGCATACAGACGATCGGTTTTCCCGATAGGAATTGGTTCCATCGGAAAATATTTAGAACATGTTCCATTTCTAGGTCCGTCAGAATTTTTAAAAAAAAAAAGTCCGATGAGGCCTACACACGATCGGAATAGACGATGAAAAGCTTCCATCAGACTTTTTCTGTCGGACATTCCGCTCGTGTGTACGCGGCTTATGAAGTCCAGCCTTAGGTAATTTTTTTGGTTTATTTTGTGTGGGTGTAGGAGTTAGACAATCTGGTTATGAGTGGCGGCCTGTCCATTAAGGGCTCCCAGGAGCCGCCCCCTCTCTCCAGCCAACCCCCTATATGCAGTGGATAAATTCATGCATAGCATGAATCTATCCATGGCCCCCCGCGGCCGCCCCCTACTTATGTGTCCGGCCCCTTTCGGGTCACCGGGCATATGAATTAGAGCGGCCAGGTTTTTTCCGAAGAAGCTCTAATAGGCTTCAAAATAGGGTGGACTCGGGACGCAGAGCATTGCGTCTGGAGCCCACCCAGGTGTGTTGCAACAGTGAATTAAAATTTGCTGTTGCAACACTGATTCTCCTCCCAGCCAATCAGGAAGCAGGTTTGAAACCTGTTTCCGATTGGCCAAAATATCAGTCAATCCTATTGGACGCCTAGCGTCGGGAGGAGCAGAGAGGAGACACCGCGGAAGCTGCTCCAGGAGAGGACACTGGAGCATCTTTCCCCGAGCCCACCACGCTGGAAGATGGCCACATCCGACCGCTGCTCTCACATCCAGGGTAAGGACAGCGGGTGGTGCCACGCTTCGGGGATGGGGGTTAGGTGGTAGTTGCGCTAGATCCGCTCCACCGGGGACCACGGGGGGAGTTGTTTGCCGCCCCCCCCCAAAAAAGCACCAGCTGCCACTGGTATGGTCCAACATTTCCTCCTGCATTATGTATATTTGCTTGTTTGATCTTGAGTTTGCAAGCCATTATTACATAACATAACATAATTTTATTTTTTGTACTAGTAATGGTGACAATCAGCGACTTATAGTGGGACTGCGACATTGCAGTGAACAATAGGACACTAACTGACACTTTTTACACTTTGCTAAATCAGTGATCAGTGCTAAAAATGTGTACTGTCACTGTACTACTGACACTGGCTGGGAAGGGGTTAAACATCTAGGGTGATCAAAGGGTTAACTGTGTGCCTAGCCAGTGTTTTTGTGTACTATGTGAGGTGCTTTTACTAGGGGAAGTGATGGATTTTATTCCCTGCTTTGCAGGAACGCAACATCCACCCCTTTCCACCTGTCAGGCAGATCTCATGTTCTGTGTGTTTTACTGATGAACATCCATTGCCCAGCACCTGCAGATTGGCTTCTGCTGTGATTAATCACAGCAGAAGCGGCCCGCTGGCTCTAGGCAAAAGTGTAGAATCACGAATATTTATGTGATTATGCACAGGAGGGCCACTCCGCTATGGTGCGGTCCGGACGTGTTTATTAATGGATATTATTATTACTATTTTTAGCATTATTATTAACCTGTTGCTGCCCATTTATCATATATGTACGGTGGCAGGAGGGCGGGCTACGCCGCACAAATGCATCACTGGACAGCCCAATGTTTTTGCACTGAGAGCAAACACACTTTGTGCTCCCAGCACAGTCACTGAGCTGTCAAAGACCGCTTTCTTTCCTCACTGATAGATGGTAGATAGCAGAACCGGCTCCCGATTATGTGGCCACTGTGACAGCCAATCACAGTGGTCACACGATTGCTAATCCTTCCTGCCCCTCCGGTGTTCAGAACCTTTTAACCACTTGCCGACCAGCTCCTGTACATATACGGCGGCAGGATGGCTCTCCTGCGCAAATCGCGCGCGCCTGTTATGGCTCTTAACCGCTTAAGGACCGAGCCTCTTTCTGAGATTTGGTGTTTACAAGTTAAAAACAGGTTTTTTTTTGCTAGAAAATTTCTTAGAACCCCCAAACATTACATATATTTTTTTTCTAACATCCTAGAGAATAAAATGGCGGTCGTTGCCATACTTTCTGTCACACCGTATTTGCGCAGCGGTCTTACAAGAGCACTTTGTTTGAAAAAAATACACTTTTTTGAATTAAAAAATAAGACAAAAGTTAGCCCAATTTTTTATATTGTGAAAGATAAGTGAGCAAGTTGATACCCAACATGTCAGGCTTCAAAATTGCGCCTGCTCATGGAATGGCGACAAACTTTTACCCTTACAAATCTCCATAGGCAACGTTTAAAAAATTCTACAGGTTGCATGTTTTGAGTTACAGAGGAGGTCTAGGGCTAGAATTATTGCTCTCGCTCTACTGATCGCAGTGATACCTCACATGTGTGGTTTGAACACCAATTTCATATGCGGGCGCTACTCACGTATGCGTTCGCTTCGGCACGCGAGCTCGGCGAGACGGTGCGCGTTTAAATTTTTTTTTTCTTATTTATTTTACCTTTTATTTTTTTTTATTTTTTTTTTCAAATATAATCTTTATTAAACGACAGCGGGAGGAGAAGTCCCAATGCAACATACAGTAGATAAGTGCAGTACATATTTTCTAAAGCGCATACAAAGTTGTGAAATTTTAGGTAGATATGTTCAACTTTCTGTTCAGGACACATTTATAAGTGTGGGGTCGTTTATGGTGCGATGTCTACCATTTAGCGCCCATTTATCCAGTAACAAATGGGTCTCCTCCCAACATTTTCCAGTTTTCCATAGGGAGAGGAGAGAAAGAGTAGACAGGAATAGATTGAAAACAAGAAACGATAGAGGAGCTGGAAGCAGAGAGGCAGAAGAGGGGGGGGGGGGGAGGGGTGGGAGGCAGACAGAGCGAGGGAACGTCCATTAATGGCAATTGTATTCTCAAACGACATCCGAGTATACTATGAACCCAGGAGGGAGACACCCTCCTCTGAGTAAATAAAAGCATTCCAAATAGCCCAGGTGTCTGAGTACTTCTCTCTTTTGTGTTGTGCCGTGAGAACCAGATCTTCCATTGTATTTAGCTCGTTTACCTTACGCAGCCATTCAGCGATGGTTGGAGCATTCTGTTTTTTCCAATGAATTGGTATACACGCCTTGGCTGCATTCAATAGGTGGCGTAGTAGGGATTTTTTATATCTTTTAATCGGAATTGTTGATAAATGTAAAAGGAAGAAGGCAGCATCGTCGGGGACCACATACTCTGTGAATTTTTGCGTGATTCGCCGAACCTCCCCCCAGAAATTCTGTAGGTTTGGGCAGGACCAAAAAATGTGATGTAGGGTACCCTCTCCCTCACCACATCGCCAACAACGATCTGAGGTGGCCGGGAAACATTTATGTAGTCTGGAAGGAGTGAGGTACCACCTTGTCATAATCTTATAGTTTGTCTCCTGGATTTTGGTGCATATTGATGTTTTGAGTGCATGAGTAATGATTTTTTGTTTTTGTGTCTCCGAGAAGTCGCGATTAAGGTCCCTTTCCCACCTGGTTAGACAGGGGAGGTGTGGTTGTGTGGGGGGCGTATTGAGTAGTACGTACATTTTAGAGAGTGTCCTCGCCACTGGTTCGACGTCTGAACACATCTCTTCAAAGGACGTCAGTTGTCTGGAGTAGTCTTGAGGGTTAGGGAGTGAGTGTAGGAAGTGGTGTAATCGCACAGCTTTCCAAAAGGAAAGTTGGTATCTACCCGTCGCGTCGGTTAGTTCAATTATCGTCGGCCAACGACCGTTCGTCACAAATTTTGCGGCATGGTCAAAGCCCAATTGTCTCAAGGACTCGAGCTCAGTGGAATGGAGACCCGGCTCAAAATTTGGATTTCCCAAAATCGGGTATAAGGGGGAGTTGTTTGAGGTGAGAGAGGAGTGAATGGCACCCCGACTACTGCAGCTCAATGTGGTACCTATTAGTGGATGTGTTTTCAGTTTCTGGGGCAATGTGTCGCAGCACCAAAGCGCGCCGCTCAAGGGTATATCTGTTTGAGCTTGTTCCAACCGAACCCAAAGCTTGGTTTGTATATTGCGTCTCCAGTCTAGGATACGCCCCAAATGGGTGGCCAGTCTATATTGTTTGAGATCCGGGAAAGCCAGACCTCCCAATTGTTTGGGAAGAGATAGCATTGTCCTACTGATACGGGGTTTTTTGTTGACCCAAATAAATTTGGTGAACAGGGCATGTACTTGTTTGAAGAAGGAGTGCGGAATGTGTATGGGAAGAGCTTGGAGCAAATATATAAATTTGGGTAAGATGCACATTTTTATGAGGTTGCATCTGCCGAACCATGAGTGCAATCCTTTGTTCCATTTTTCAAGGAAAGACCTAGCTTTAGTTAAGATAGGAGGGAAGTTTAGCTCATATGTACGTCTAATATCTTGTGGGATGTTTGTACCTAGATAGTTCAGTGCTAATGTCGTCCATTTAAACCGAAAGCTATTTTGCATTGCCTGCATGGTAGGGGGAGAGATTGCGATACCCATGGCAGCTGATTTGGAAAAATTAATTTTTAGATTCGAGAGGGAACCATATGTGTCAAATTCTTTCAGGAGGTTTGGCACAGAAATCGCGGGATTAGTCAGTGAGAAAAGCAGGTCATCTGCATATGCCGAAATTTTGTATTCAGTATCACTTATTGAGAGACCTTGTATGTCTTGGTTGTGTCTTATTTTACAGAGGAATGGTTCTAAAGAGAGCGCGAAGAGAAGGGGTGAAAGAGGACACCCCTGTCTTGTTCCATTTGTGATGGGGAATGGGGATGAAAGTATCCCATTAGCCTTCACTTGTGCCGTGGGGTTGGAATATATTTTACTTATCCAGTTGATCATCCTTTCTCCTAAACCAATGTGGCGAAGTACCGTGAACATGAAGTTCCAATTGACCCTATCGAACGCTTTTTCAGCGTCTGTGCTCAATAACACACATGGGGAGTCTTTAGCGTTCGCCACATGGAGGAGATTTAATACTTTTATAGTATTGTCACGCGCCTCTCTAGTGGGTACAAAGCCCACCTGATCTAGATGGACTAAAGATTGAAGATGTTGGGACAAACGGGTTGCTAAAATTTTTGAAAAAAGTTTTAAATCAATGTTCAGCAGGGAGATGGGTCTATAGCTCCCGCATAAAGACGGGTCTTTGCCTTCTTTAGGAATTACTGATATGTGAGCCCTTAAAGTATCCCTCGGAAAGGTTGCCTCTGCTCCAACAGCGTTGAAGAAAGCTACCATGCGTGGGCCTATGAGGGGTAGGAAGGTTTTGTAATATTGGGCGGTGTACCCATCCGGGCCTGGGGCTTTCCCTGGTTTCATGTTTCTAATGGCGTTTTGGAGTTCCTCTAGAGTAATTGGTGCGTCCAGTTCCTCCCCTATCTCCGCAGAAAGTACGGGAATCTGAGAGGACCGAACGTATTCACCAATGGCCAGTTGTGTGGGTGGGGTATGTGAGAGATTATATAGCTTAGCGTAAAAGTCCCTAAAAGCATTCGATATCTGATCTGGGAGAGTGACTTTCTGTGTGTCTAGGCCCATTATTTGTGGAATGTAGGCTGCTTGTTTTTGTTCCCTTACTGCTCTGGCTAAAATTTTCCCACATTTGTCTCCTGATTCATAACTGATTTGCCTGCAGCGTTGTAACGATGCTTTGGCTTTGTAACGTAAGAGCTCAGAGATTTGTGTGCGTAGTTTTCCTAATTCCCTCTCTGAGGTCTGGGATGGAGCGTGTTTGTGGCGCGCTTCTGTCACAGACAAGGCTTGGAGGAGTGTTGTTAACTGTTCATTCCTTTCTCTTTTTATACGTGCTCCATGTCTGATCAGCAAGCCCCTGAGGACTGCCTTGTGGGCTTCCCAGAGGACACCCGGATCACAGTCTCCTTGATCGTTCTCTTGGAAGTATAAGGTCAATGTTTGTGTTGCGTCTGCTAAAACTTCGGGAATCTGGAGAAGGCTTTCGTTTAGCCTCCAGGTCCTGGATCTGGATGAGAATGTCCCTGTGAGGGTATACGTGAGGGTGATAGGGGCGTGATCTGACCAGGTAATGTGCCCTATCGAAGAGTCCACGACGGAGTGTAGTTGGGAGTGGGGTATTAAAAAATAGTCTATTCTGGTGTAAAGCTTGTGTGTTTGCGAATAGAAAGTGTAGTCTCGTTCCCCCGTGTGCTGTAGACGCCACACATCTACCAATTGTGCTTTGTGTAGGGAGTTAGCTATGTGTTTTCTGTGTGACGGGGGAATCGAGGACTGTCCAGAGGACGTATCTGCAGATGGGATGAGGGGGACATTAAAGTCTCCTCCTAAAATTAACTGACCTTCCGTGAACTCTCCCAATTTGTCTAGAGTGTTAGATATAAAGGCGTTCTGGTGGTCATTAGGAGCGTAGATCGTCGCTAGGGTGAGTGTGGTGTCTCCCACTCGACCCTTTAAGAACACAAAGCGTCCTTCCGGATCTTTGATCACTGCTTGGTGTTGCCAGGGAACCCTGCTGGAAATTAGTATGGATACACCTTTGGTTTTGGCTGTAGGATTAGTGGCGTGATACGCCACTGGGAAGTATCTGTTTTTGAGCAACGGGAGCTTATCAAGTTTAAAATGGGTTTCCTGAACAAATGCTATATCTGCCCGTGAGATCCTGAGGTCAGATAAAAGCATCCGCCGTTTTTCTGGGATGTTTAGGCCCTTTGCATTGAGCGATAGAACCTTTATGGAGTCCATCGCCCCGGCCGCCTAGAAGAAATAGGGGGGGGGGCCCAACAATCAGGAAAAAAAAAAAAAAAAAAAAAAAAAAAAAAAAAAAAAAGGGGGGGGGGGGGATAGGGGGGGGCGAGAGAGGGGAAGAGAAAAGGAGAAAGTATAGATTAATAGAATCCACCCAGGGGGGGCAGGAAAAGAGTCTCACCCCCACTGTGAGGATAAAAGCACAAGACAGGTCTCTAAATATACCTGTAGTAATGGGGTATGTGAGAGATTATATAGCTTAGCGTAAAAGTCCCTAAAAGCATTCGATATCTGATCTGGGAGAGTGACTTTCTGTGTGTCTAGGCCCATTATTTGTGGAATGTAGGCTGCTTGTTTTTGTTCCCTTACTGCTCTGGCTAAAATTTTCCCACATTTGTCTCCTGATTCATAACTGATTTGCCTGCAGCGTTGTAACGATGCTTTGGCTTTGTAACGTAAGAGCTCAGAGATTTGTGTGCGTAGTTTTCCTAATTCCCTCTCTGAGGTCTGGGATGGAGCGTGTTTGTGGCGCGCTTCTGTCACAGACAAGGCTTGGAGGAGTGTTGTTAACTGTTCATTCCTTTCTCTTTTTATACGTGCTCCATGTCTGATCAGCAAGCCCCTGAGGACTGCCTTGTGGGCTTCCCAGAGGACACCCGGATCACAGTCTCCTTGATCGTTCTCTTGGAAGTATAAGGTCAATGTTTGTGTTGCGTCTGCTAAAACTTCGGGAATCTGGAGAAGGCTTTCGTTTAGCCTCCAGGTCCTGGATCTGGATGAGAATGTCCCTGTGAGGGTATACGTGAGGGTGATAGGGGCGTGATCTGACCAGGTAATGTGCCCTATCGAAGAGTCCACGACGGAGTGTAGTTGGGAGTGGGGTATTAAAAAATAGTCTATTCTGGTGTAAAGCTTGTGTGTTTGCGAATAGAAAGTGTAGTCTCGTTCCCCCGTGTGCTGTAGACGCCACACATCTACCAATTGTGCTTTGTGTAGGGAGTTAGCTATGTGTTTTCTGTGTGACGGGGGAATCGAGGACTGTCCAGAGGACGTATCTGCAGATGGGATGAGGGGGACATTAAAGTCTCCTCCTAAAATTAACTGACCTTCCGTGAACTCTCCCAATTTGTCTAGAGTGTTAGATATAAAGGCGTTCTGGTGGTCATTAGGAGCGTAGATCGTCGCTAGGGTGAGTGTGGTGTCTCCCACTCGACCCTTTAAGAACACAAAGCGTCCTTCCGGATCTTTGATCACTGCTTGGTGTTGCCAGGGAACCCTGCTGGAAATTAGTATGGATACACCTTTGGTTTTGGCTGTAGGATTAGTGGCGTGATACGCCACTGGGAAGTATCTGTTTTTGAGCAACGGGAGCTTATCAAGTTTAAAATGGGTTTCCTGAACAAATGCTATATCTGCCCGTGAGATCCTGAGGTCAGATAAAAGCATCCGCCGTTTTTCTGGGATGTTTAGGCCCTTTGCATTGAGCGATAGAACCTTTATGGAGTCCATCGCCCCGGCCGCCTAGAAGAAATAGGGGGGGGGGCCCAACAATCAGGAAAAAAAAAAAAAAAAAAAAAAAAAAAGGGGGGGGGGGGATAGGGGGGGGCGAGAGAGGGGAAGAGAAAAGGAGAAAGTATAGATTAATAGAATCCACCCAGGGGGGGCAGGAAAAGAGTCTCACCCCCACTGTGAGGATAAAAGCACAAGACAGGTCTCTAAATATACCTGTAGTAATTCTATTACCTAGTAGTAACTTGAATTCACACACAATCTCCCTTCAACGCCGGGAGGCTGTGTGCAGGCCTAAGTGGGGGAGAAGGCAGTACCTGACCAACAGGGCAAGGTCCCGACCCTCCCACCCACCCAGACAGATAGATTCAATATGCTATATAGAAGCAAACTATTGAAATGAGCCTGAAACGTGGGAGATTAGAACATTCAAAATAAAACGAGAGCAGGTTTAAAACAATGAAAATATACCTGACATTGAGATGGTATAAGCAAACATGAACTTTACATGAACATGAGCAAGCGGTCTAGAGTGGTCTGTAATCCCCTCACCCTGTAATGTGTTAGATAGTAACGATGTAACCCTGGTGTTTCCCTGTGTCTCCCATCCACTAGGAGGGGTGCCCCACAGCCTTGCTGATGATGGGACCTAGAGAGGTCCCAAATTGAGACGCTGTTCTCCATCACGTCTCTCAGGGGTCGTATATCCCCAAGGTTTGATGATCCTCTGAGGAGATTCAATCCCCCCCTTCACCCTCCCTGGGATGTTCCTGTACCCCGCATATCCCCAATCTAGATAGATAGATATAACAATATCGGTCTATCTATTTCAAATCGTACCTCCTCCCTCGGTGGTAGATGTAAGTCCTGAGCTTGTGGGGAAAGAGATCTCACGACCTAGGGTGTATTCCCAGAATTATGGCATCCTGATTTCTTCTCGGTGGCTTCCGTCCTCCTCCCTCCACATCCCCGGAACTCCCCCCTCCTTCCGGAGTATTATTCTCACTGCGCCAACCACTGTAAACATGAGGCCCAATCCCAGAGCCCCACATTTGGGACAAGGCTGCAGGATTGGGCCTGAAATCACACCGCACATAGATAATGTACCCATATCCTGTGGAAAAAACAGTGATTAGCGCACTTATATTAGAAAGAAAAAAATAGTCCGCATCAAGACACCGGAGTTCTTTGTCAGAGCACCAAAGGGGGTTAATTCTCTCCGGGGGACCCTGATCTGGTACAAAATCCTTTCAGTACAAGCCGGTGCACGGTACTGAGATCCTGTCCTTGCAGGTACAGAGATTCATGTTCTCTGGTTTATACGGTGTGCTGAGCGTGGAGTAGATCAGGGTAGTATCAGAGGTAGGGTTTTATAAAGCACCGTAATCTCCCTTGTTGTTGCGGTGTCGGGGAGCGGATCTCTTCAGGATACCTCTGGGTCGGATTATCAAGCTCAAGTCCGGTTTCTAGTTGAGAGGGGGGCTCAGTCTCAGTTTGATGGTGAACTAGCAATTCTTTTTACATGTGGTTTGTCTTTATGTCTAGTTCACTAATCAAGATATGGGGTAACCCGAGGGGGACATGCGGCTCTCGCTTCGGCAGCAGGTATAATACCCAACGGCTCCGTCTGTGAGACATACAGGGTGTGGAGGGGCATAACACAGGGGCTGTCCATCATCCGGCGCACGGGAACCAGGGTGTATCTAACGGGAGTGGGTGAATTACTAGGGGAGAGACCGCAAGAGAGGATGGGTAATGTTTAACGGGGAACAAGTACTCACGCCTCTCGGCCATCTTCAGGGGACATCGCCCGGGATCGTCGCCTGTTCCTCGGAGGTCTTGGGGGCAGTCCACCGCTCAACGTGGGGTTATTCCTGCGCCCTTGTGATCGTGGAATGAAACTCAGCCAGTCTGGGACCTCAATAGGCTCAGCTGAAAGAAATTCAAATAGAGCCGGCAAAGCGTCCGGGGTACGGAGCACAAAGGAGCGCTGGTCCTTCCGGAAGGTGACCGACAGAGGGAATCCCCATCGGTAAGTAGCATTGTGTCTTCTCGCCACCTCCAGCAGGGGCTTCAGTAATGCTCTACGTTGAAGTGTGGCTCTTGAGATATCCGGAAGGATTGTTAGAGCCGCTCCATCCAGTTCTAGGTCTTGTGTTTCCCATGCTTTCCTTGCAATAATATCTTTGTGAGCGTAGTGGTGGAGTCTGCATATAACGTCTCGGGGTCTGGTCGGGTCTTCCGATCTGGGGCCCAGAGCTCTGTGTATGCGGTCAAACTCCATGCGCCCCTGTATTTGATCTCCCGCCACTCTCCGGAAGATATCTGCCACCGTGTCTGCTAGATCTGCCGGGCCCGTAGCCTCAGGGAGGCCTCGGAGTCGCAGGTTATTCCTGCGGCTTCTGTCCTCCATTTCTTCCATATGAAGTTGTAGTCCTATCGCCGCCTCCGCCTGTGCCCTGTGTTGTGACTCCAACACCGACACTCTGCGATCGATCTCCGACACGGTAGTCTCTCCCGCTGTGATTCTGTCCGAGAGGGAGTGCACTTCTTGCTTGACTGCTCTGATCTCTTTGCGGTGCGCTGCCTCTACTTTGCCTATCAGAGTTTCGATGTCTGCCTTCGTCGGTAAGGCCTGGAGGATGGCTCTCAACTCCTCGTCTGCACCGTATATCAGGGGTGTCTGCGATGATGTCTGTAAGCCAGATGCTCGAGATGGCAGTACATTGGCGAGAAGCTCCGGGCTTTGGGATCCCGTAGGGGAGTCCGGAGGGATATCGTGTGTGGAGCTTGCAGCAAGGGAAGCATGTGCCGCCGCCATCTTAAGTTCCGGGGAGCTCGACTGCAGGTGATGGAAAATCCTTAATAATTCTCCTTGTGCTGCGTCTGGGGGTGATAGTTTGTTGTTCTTTTTAGCCTTCTTTGCTGTGCGCTTCTTGGAGGAGAGCATTCTGCGGTCAAAGGAGCAAATCTATCCGGGTGAGATAGGAGAAGGCCGGGAGCTTCACCAAAACGTGTCCCTACTCAGCCATGTCCAGGCCACGCCCCCCACCTTTTATTTTTTATTTTCACACTGTTCTTTAAAAAAAAAATGGTGTCACTTTTATTCCTATTACAAGGAATGTAAACATCCCTTGTAATAGAAAAAAAAGCATGACAGGACCTCTTAAATATGAGATCTGGGGTCAAAAAGACCTCAGATCTCATATTTACATTAAAATGCAAGAAAAAAAAAAGCCCTTTAAGAACTATGGGCGGAAGTGACGTTTTGACATCACTTCCACCCTACAATGGTATGGAGACGGGTGGGGGACATCTTCCTCTCACTCGTCTCCATACCAAGCAAGGGGAAACATCCGATCGCCTCCACCGCTGCCGACGGCTCCGGTAAGCGGCGGAGGGCACCAGAGTGCGATGGGAGGGGGGCCCCCCTCTCCTGCCGCTGATAAAGGTCAAATCCGCCGCAGAGACCACTCTTTTCGGAAAGCGGACCGCCAGCCAAAGAAGAGGATACTAGGGTTATGGCAACTAGCTGCTGCCATAACAACAATATCCCTCTTCAAACTTAAGACGTGTATCGGCATGTGGCGGTCCGGAAGTGGTTAAAGGAGCCGCCGTAAATATACGGTGATTTGCAAAGGAGAGCCATCTCCCAAAATAATTAGAATAGCTGCACGCTGCCACCTATTGGTGCAAACTAAACAAATACATTAAAAATAGCTGCTGCTGTCACCTATGTGTTCCCACAAATGTTGTCTTTTCAATGTCATTTTAATTCTCTGGAGACTAATGTGGAGCCAACTCCGAAGCAGCTACATTGAGAGGATACTGTACTGGGTGCAGAGTGAGCGATAATCCCACACAGCTTACCAGGAACTAGTGAGGACTAGTGTGGAGCCATCCTTAAAGGAGAACTGCACTGTGTGCAAGGCGTGTTTGACCCCTTGCAGGGTCTTATAAGGAGGTGAGCGTGCATTGCACTCGGTGGTGGGAGCACCTTAACAAGTGGTGTGGAGTCACAGTGAAGCACAATCGCAAATTAACTCACGATTTTTTCACATTGCTAAGAAGATTTATTACTTTTATGTCACTTTGGAACCTTTATTCAATTTTATTCACTGTTTAAATGTGATTGTCTTATTTTGTATTTATTAATTCATTAAGCAGCGCTGTTACATCTGGGGGACTCGATGCATGTGGCCGTCGGGCGCGATCGCCGCCGGCCACCCGGGATCATGGGCACGAGAGCCAGAGCGGGGATTTGTGTATGTGAAACACAAATCCTCCTTCTACAGGGGAGTAGAGACAGATCTGCTGTTTGCAGTAATTGCGAACAGCGATATGTCTCCTCCCCCAGTCAGTCCCATCCCTCCCGAAGTTAGAAGCACACACACGAGGGAACACATTTAACCCCTTGATTGCCCCCTAGTGTTAACCCCTTCCCTGCCAGTGACATTGACACATTAATCAGTGCATTTTTATAGAACTGATCGCTGTATAAATGTCAATGGTCCCTAAAATGTGTCAAAAGTGTCTGATGTGTCTGCCGCAATGTCGCAGTCCTGCTAAAAAAAATCGCAGAACACTGCCATTACTAGTAAAAAAAAAAAAAAAAAAAAAGATGCCATAAATCTATCCCCCATTTTGTAGACGCTATAACTTTTGCGCAAACCAATCACTATACGCCTATTGCGATTTTTTTTTTTTTACCAAAAGTATGTGGAAGAATATATATCGGCCTAAACTGATGAAGAAACTTGTTTTTTTTTCTAAATTTGGGGGGTATTTATTATAGCAAAAAGTAAAAAATATTGGTTTTTTTTTTCAAATTGTCGCTTTTTTTTTTTTTAATAGCGCAAAATATAACAACCGCAGAGATGAGCAAATGCCACCAAAAAAAAAGCACCAGGGAGGCCCCTTTCACACAAAAAAAATACACCACTTGTAAGACCCCTTTCACAGGGGGGCTCTTTGCAGGCCCTACATCGCTAAAAATAGCTGTAGAAGAATATATATATCGGCCTAAACTGATGAAGAAATTTGTTTTTAAAAAATTTTTGGAGGATATTTACTATAGCAAAAAGTAAAAAATATTGTTTTTTTTTCCAAATTGTCGGGGTGTTTTTTGTTTATAGCGCAAAAAATAAAAACCGCAGAGATGAGCAAATACCACCAAAAGAAAGCTCTATTTGTGGGAAAAAAAGGATGTCAAGTTTGTTTGGGTACAATGTCCCACGACTGCGCAATTGTCAGTTAAAACGACGCAGTGCCGTATTGCAAAAAATGGCCTGGTCATTAAGAGGGCAAATCCTTCCTGGGCTGAAGTGGAGTGAAGGGATGCCAATGTGGGTTGAAGGGGCTAAGAATAATAATAATAATAATAATAATGACAACAATGATAGTAGTAATAATGATATTTACTTTAATTAATTTATGTAAATGATCCCGATATACAACATGCTCTAACCCAATAACCCAATAACCAAATATACTCCTCCAATTTTCAGCTCCTGCACTACATGAAGAATGTGAGAGTGAAGCTAAGTAATGGTCGAGAACTGTATTTTGACCAGAATGGAGACCCGCCAGCGGTTTATGACATTGTGAACTGGCAGCTGAGCCCTGAAGGTGCCGTACAGCATGTGAAGGTCGGCGGTTACGACACTACCGCTTCTCATAACCAAGTCTTTACTATAAACTCCAGTGCCTTGTTGTGGGCCACTGACAATCAGCTGGTAAGCTCATCAACAGATAGAAAGCAAAACACTGTCAGATAACAGAAGTATTGATAGAGATGACCATTTAGGTTAGAACAGTGAAGGGGGGGTGTAAAGACGAACCAATAAAAACTCTGCACTATGATACTCTGAGGCTCAGCATTTGACAGTCACAAGCTGAGTAACTGAGGAGGGTTGAGGAAAGACCTGAAGACTACCTTGTAAAAAATTGCCAGGAAAATGCTACTGAAAAAGGCTTCCAAATGTATCAGACATGGAACCAAGAGAGTTGGCCCATAAAATTGCTGAAAGTCAGATACGACCGAATGAAGACCTATGCAGTGGCGAAATTAATTTTTTCGATCACCTGCAGATTTTGTAAGTTTGCCCACTTACAAAGAAATGAAGGGACTTTAATTGTTATCATAGGTGTATTTTAAATGATAGAGACAGAATATCAACCAAAAATACAGAAAAAACACACGATACAAATATTATAAATTGAGTTGCAGTTCAGTGAGTGAAATAAGTATTTGATCCCCTACCAACCAACAATAATTTTGGCTTCCACAGACTGGCTACAGTAGGTGCTCATGTGGTACACAGATTAGTCCTGCCAATTTAAGAAGGTGCTCCTAATGACAACTCATTATGTGTATAAAAGACACCTGTCCACAGAATCTCTTTCTTCCATTTAAACCTCACCATCATGGACAAGACCAAGCAGCTGTCAAAGGACATCAGGGAAAAGATTGTAGACCTACACAAGGCTGGAATGGGCTACAAGTCCATCAGCAAGAAGCTTGGTGAGAAGGAGACAACTGTTGGCGTGAATATTTGCAAATGGAAGAAATACAAAATAACCATCAATCACCTCGGTCTGATACTCCATGCAAGATTTTGCCCCATGGGGTAGATCATGAGAAAAGTGAGGGATCAGCTCAGAAATACACTGGAGGAGATTGTGAATGATCTCAAGGCAGTTGGGACCACAGTCATCAAACCACTGGTAATACAATACCCATCATGGATTAAAATCCTGCAGTGCCCGCAAGGTCCCCCTCCTCAAGAAGGCACATGTACAGGCCCATCTGAAGTTTGCCAATGAACATCTAAATGATTCAGAGAAGGATTGGGAGAAAGTGATGTGGTCAGATGAGACCAAAATTGAGCTTTTTGGCATTAACTCAACTCACCCTGTTTGGAGGAAGAAAAAATGCTGACTATGACCCCAAGAACACCATCCCTACAGTCAAGCACAGAGGTGGAAACATTATGCTTTGGGGCTGTTTCTCTGCTAGAGGTACAAGCCGACTTTGCTGCGTTGAGGGGCCAATGGATGGGGCCATGTATTGTAAAATCTTGGATGAGAACCTTCTTCCTTCAGCCAGAACACTGAAGATGGGTCGTGGATGGGTCTTCCAGCATGACAATGACCCAAAACATACCGCCAAGGCAACAGAGGTGTGGCTCAAGAAGAAGTACATTAAGGTCATGGAGTGGCCTAGCTAGTCTCCAGACCATAATCCTATAAAAAATGTATAAGGAGCTGAAACTTCGCATTGCCAAGCAATAGCCAAGAAACCTTAAGGATTTAGAGCAGATCTGTAAAGAAGAGTGGTCCAAAATCCCTCCTGAGATGTGTGCAAACCTGGTTACCAACTACAAGAAACGTCTTACCTCTGTGCTTGCCAAAAAGGGTTTCTCCACCAAGTACTAAGTCATGTTTTGCTTGGGGATCAAATACTTACTTTACTCGCTGAACTGCAACTCACTCTTCATAGGTTTACCCCAATATCAGCTTGCGCGCCTACAGGCCATTCAAAATGCGGCGGCAAGACTGCTAACAGGAAAAAAACCCTGGGAGTCCATCTCCCCATCCCTGAGGAGCCTACATTGGCTAACGGTAAAGAATCGGATCCCATTCAAGACCCTCTGCCTCACCCACAAATGCATACAAGGTATGGCACGAGAGCCAGAGCGGGGATTTGTGTATGTGAAACACAAATCCTCCTTCTACAGGGGAGTAGAGACAGATCTGCTGTTTGCAGTAATTGCGAACAGCGATATGTCTCCTCCCCCAGTCAGTCCCATCCCTCCCGAAGTTAGAAGCACACACACGAGGGAACACATTTAACCCCTTGATTGCCCCCTAGTGTTAACCCCTTCCCTGCCAGTGACATTGACACATTAATCAGTGCATTTTTATAGAACTGATCGCTGTATAAATGTCAATGGTCCCTAAAATGTGTCAAAAGTGTCTGATGTGTCTGCCGCAATGTCGCAGTCCTGCTAAAAAAAATCGCAGAACACTGCCATTACTAGTAAAAAAAAAAAAAAAAAAAAAAGATGCCATAAATCTATCCCCCATTTTGTAGACGCTATAACTTTTGCGCAAACCAATCACTATACGCCTATTGCGATTTTTTTTTTTTTACCAAAAGTATGTGGAAGAATATATATCGGCCTAAACTGATGAAGAAACTTGTTTTTTTTTCTAAATTTGGGGGGTATTTATTATAGCAAAAAGTAAAAAATATTGGTTTTTTTTTTCAAATTGTCGCTTTTTTTTTTTTTAATAGCGCAAAATATAACAACCGCAGAGATGAGCAAATGCCACCAAAAAAAAAGCACCAGGGAGGCCCCTTTCACACAAAAAAAATACACCACTTGTAAGACCCCTTTCACAGGGGGGCTCTTTGCAGGCCCTACATCGCTAAAAATAGCTGTAGAAGAATATATATATCGGCCTAAACTGATGAAGAAATTTGTTTTTAAAAAATTTTTGGAGGATATTTACTATAGCAAAAAGTAAAAAATATTGTTTTTTTTTCCAAATTGTCGGGGTGTTTTTTGTTTATAGCGCAAAAAATAAAAACCGCAGAGATGAGCAAATACCACCAAAAGAAAGCTCTATTTGTGGGAAAAAAAGGATGTCAAGTTTGTTTGGGTACAATGTCCCACGACTGCGCAATTGTCAGTTAAAACGACGCAGTGCCGTATTGCAAAAAATGGCCTGGTCATTAAGAGGGCAAATCCTTCCTGGGCTGAAGTGGAGTGAAGGGATGCCAATGTGGGTTGAAGGGGCTAAGAATAATAATAATAATAATAATAATGACAACAATGATAGTAGTAATAATGATATTTACTTTAATTAATTTATGTAAATGATCCCGATATACAACATGCTCTAACCCAATAACCCAATAACCAAATATACTCCTCCAATTTTCAGCTCCTGCACTACATGAAGAATGTGAGAGTGAAGCTAAGTAATGGTCGAGAACTGTATTTTGACCAGAATGGAGACCCGCCAGCGGTTTATGACATTGTGAACAGACCCCGATCCGAGCACGCAGCCTGGCCGGTCAGGAAAGGGGGTGGGGACGAGCGAGCGCCCCCCCCCCCTCCTGAACCGTACCAGGCCGCATGCCCTCAACATGGGGGGGTGGGTGCTTTGGGGGAGGGGGGCGCCCTGCGCCCCCCCCCCCAAAGCACCTTGTCCCCATGTTGATGAGGACAAGGGCCTCTTCCCGACAACCCTGGCCGTTGGTTGTCGGGGTCTGCGGGCGGGGGCTTATCAGAATCTGGGAGCCCCCTTTAATAAGGGGGCCCCCAGATCCCGGCCCCCCACCCTATGTAAATGAGTATGGGGTACATGGTCGACCACGCCCCCTAAAACGTCACAGTCCCAGCATGCCCAGGGACTGTGACATCATATGGGGGCGGGGTCTCCGCCTATATAAGTCACAACGCAGCCCTCAGAGACCAGTCCAGCCGGAGAGAGCGTCGTGTCAACATCTGGGGGAAGAGAAGAGAAGAGAAGCCAAGAAGCCAAGAAGCCAAGAAGCCAAGAAGTCCGGACCTCCGCTTGCAATAGAGCTACATGAAGACAGCGGAGGGGGCCGGCCGAAGACCTGCGACACCGGGAGAAGAAGCCGGAGAGCGGAGAAGAACCAACCGGACGCCGGGAGAAGATGAAGCGGAGGGACCCCCGAAGCCGGAAGAAGACCCCCGAAGCCGGAGGAAGATCCCCCCCCCGGAGCTGTTTAATAAAATATTTTAAAAACCTGTGTAGTGTGTTTTATTACTTACACTTTTTTCCTAGGTAAATGGGTAGGGGTACCATGTACCCCATACTCATTTACATAGGGTGGGGGGCCGGGATCTGGGGGCCCCCTTATTAAAGGGGGCTCCCAGATTCCGATAAGCCCCCGCCCGCAGACCCCGACAACCAACGGCCAGGGTTGTCGGGAAGAGGCCCTTGTCCTCATCAACATGGGGACAAGGTGCTTTGGGGGGGGGGCGCAGGGCGCCCCCCTCCCCCAAAGCACCCACCCCCCCATGTTGAGGGCATGTGGCCTGGTACGGTTCAGGAGGGGGGGGGGCGCTCGCTCGTCCCCACCCCCTTTCCTGACCGGCCAGGCTGCGTGCTCGGATCGGGGTCTGGTATGGATTTTAGGGGGGGCCCCACGCCGTTTTTTCGGCGTAGGGGTTCCCCTTTATAATCCATACCAGACCTAAGGGCCTGGTATGCCCCGCGACGGGGCTCGCAAGGTGTCAATCTCGCCGATAAAAGCGGCAAGATTGACATCCTTTTCTAGTCCCGTCGCACCTGAGTCACGTTCACAATGAACGGACTTGTCCGTGTGTGGGCAAGTCCGTTCATTCTGAAAGTCCGCCGGAACTCCGGCGAAAGTCCGTCGGAAAGACGGGCGGACTTAGCCCGCCGGAAAGTCCCGGCGTGTGTGGGCAAGTCCGTTCGTTTTAAAGTCCGGCGCACCTGGCGGACAAAGTCCGTCGGAAAGTGTGCCGGACCAAGTAGGATAGAAAGTCCGCTCGTGTGTACGCGGCATTAGAAGCTGTTCAACACAAAATGCATTTAGGGCCTTGAGGCGATTCAGTTCGCATTTGCAGCGCTTTACAAATCATTCATTCATTCATTCATTCATTCATTCAATTTATAACATTTGTATCATGTGTTTTTTCTGTATTTTTGGTTGATCTTCTGTCTCTATCATTTAAAATACACCTATGATAAAAAACTATAGACCCTTCATTTATTTGTAGGATGGAAAACTTACAAAATCTGCAGGGGATCAAATAATTATTTTCACCAACTGTACATACAATATGTTCAAAATATACCTGTTGCACACCCTTATCTCATTGTTTTGGGGTTTCCGAAAACATGATAAACTGTACATAGTATACATTTGCAACACATAATTTACAAACAACTATCATTTAATATTTTAGTGGAAAAAAAAAGTTTAGTAGTTTAAAAAAAAAAATAGACAAAATAGACTACCACAAATAATAAACATATACAACAAAGGCAGAAGAATGAAATGATTACAGAACTGATACTTGTATATTTATTTTACAGCCACCTACTTCAGTGTGCAGTGAGAGCTGTCCTGCCGGATTCCGGAGAGCAGCTATAAAAGGACAACCTATGTGCTGCTTTCAATGCATTCCATGTTCCCATGGAGAGATTTCAAACCATACGGGTGAGTCTAAATAAAGATGATAAAAAAAATATGTTGTATGTAATAACCAAATAGAAATCTGCATTTAAGCCAAAATGATTTCTAAGTTTTGGATAGATTGGAGAAGGATTAGAGCGTTTGTCAGTTTTTATTGCTGGTTGTGCCCCCCGTTAGGGAAATTCACTCTCCCTAAATTACGTGTGCTAATTACTGTTATCATCAAAAGTAAAAGAAAATCCCAAATTTTGGGCTGACTTCAGAACACTAAAAGAGGGGAAATATTCCATTGGGGACACTAGTTCTGGTGACACAAGGGGATTCCCGCACTTTGGAGAGATTTCCTTGCACTTCCTGTTTTGGCTATGGGACAAGAAGTGAAGGGAAATCTCCCCAATGGACACAGGTGGCAAAATTAAAAACAAAAAAAATGATGGAGCTACAACAATCACAGCTCATTTCATTTCTTCATTTTTCCAAAATATTATAACAAAACAATAAAACATAAAAAAACTCACCATACTCTTTACTAAATACCTTGGACTGTCTACTTTCCAAAAAGGGGGTATTTGTACTGTCATGACATTTTAGTGCCTCATGAACAGGACCGATCAGTACATCAGGACTGATCAATTGTTAGATACAGTGCCTTAAAGTATTCATACCCTTTGAAATGTTCCACATTTTGTCATGTTACAACCAAAAACTTAAATGTGTTTTATTGGGATTTTATGTGATAGACCAACACAAAGTGGCACATAATTGTGAAGTGGAAGGAAAATGATAAATGGTTTGCAAAATGTTTTACAAATAAATATGTGAAAAGTGTGGCGTGCATTTGTATTCAGCCCCCTTTGCTCTGATACCCCTAACTAAAATCTAGTGGAACCAATTGTCTTCAGAATTTACCTAATTAGTAAATAGAGTCCACCTGTGTGTAATTTAATCTTAGTAAAAATACAGCAGTTCTGTGAAGCCCTCAGAGGTTTGTTAGAGAACCTTAGTGAACAAACAGCATCATGAAGGCCAAGGAACACACCAGACAGGTCAGGGATAACGTTGTGGAGAAGTTTAAAGCAGGGTTAGGTTATAAAAAAAATTCCCAAGCTTTGAACATCTCACA
Organism: Lithobates clamitans; assembly: GCA_037952925.1. Taxonomy (NCBI): domain Eukaryota; kingdom Metazoa; phylum Chordata; class Amphibia; order Anura; family Ranidae; genus Lithobates; species Lithobates clamitans. The sequence continues at coordinate 2,621,758 of JBBGZY010000657.1, forward strand.
CAACACTGTTCAATCCATCATCCGAAAATGGAAAGAGTATGGCACAACTGCAAACCGACCATGACATGGCCGTCCACCTAAACTGACAGGCCGGGCAAGGAGAGCATTAATCAGAGAAGCAGCCAAGAGACCCATGGTAACTCTGGAGGAGCTGCAGAGATCCACAGCTCAGGTGGGAGAATCTGTCCACAGGACAACTATTTGTCGTGGACTCCACAAATCTGGTCTTTATGGAAGAGTAACAATTGTTGAAAGAAAGCCATAAGAAGTCCCATTTGCAGTTTGTGAGAAGCCATGTGGGGGACACAGCAAATATGTGGAAGAAGGTGCTCTGGTCAGATGAGACCAAATTTTAACTTTTGGGCCTAAAGGCAAAACGCTATGTGTGGTGGAAAACTAACACTGCACATCACCCTGAACACACCATCCCCACCGTGAAACATGGTGGTGGCAGCATCATGTTGTGGGGATGCTTTTCTTCAGCAGGGACAGGGAAGCTGGTCAGAGTTGATGGGAAAATGGATGAAACCAAATACAGGGCAATCTTAGAAGAAAACATGTTAGAGTCTGCAAAAGACTTCAGACTGGAGCAGAGGTTCACCTTCCAGCAGGACAACAACCCTAAATATACAGCCAGAGCTACAATGGAATGGTTTAGATCAAAGCATATTCATGTGTTAGAATGGCCCAGTCAAAGTTCAGACCTAAATCCAATTGAGAATCTGTGGCAAGACTTGAAAATTCTCTCCATCCAATCTGACAGAGCTTGAGCTATTTTGCAAAGAAGAATGGGTAAAAATGGCACTCACTAGATGTGCAAAGCTGGTAGAGACATCCCCAAAAAGACCTGCAGCTGTAATTGCAGAGAAAGGAGGTTCTACAAAGTATTGACTCAGGGGGGCCCCACACTTTTCACATATTTATTTGCAAAAAATTTTGAAAATCATTTATCATATTACTTCAACTTCACAATTATGTACCATTTTGTGTTGGTCTAGCACACAGGTGTCAAACACAAGGCCCGCGGGCCGAATCTGGCCCTCCAGGCCATGTCATGTGGCCCTCGCACCTCTCCTGCAGCTGCAGGAGAGATCCAGCCCTCCTCTGGTCCTCCTCCAGAACCTTACTTTCTGCTTTTAAGCAATGCATCCAGCTTCTTCCAAGCAGCAGCATAAGGAAAGGGGTGCACTGTGATGTTAGGGAGAGTAGGGGACTCAACTTCTGATGGTGGGGTGGTTCTTGACATCTAATGTAAGGGGAGGGGATGCGCTGGACATCTAATCTTACAGATACAACCGGCCCTTTTGAGGACAATCACAATGCTGATGCGGCCCACAATGAAATTGAGTTTGACACCCCTGGTCTAGCACATAAAATCCCAATAAAATACATTTTTGGTTGTAACATGACAAAATGTGGAAAATTTCAAGGGTTATGAATAATTTTTCAAGGAACTGTATATACACCATAGTTTGTAGACACTATAACTTTCCTACAGACTAAATAATATACACGGATTTGGGTTATTTTTTCACTAGAGAAATGTAGTAGAATACATTTTGGGCTAAATTTATAAAGAACAAATATATATTTGCAAAATTTTATAACAGAAACTAAGAAAAACGCGTTTTCTTTTAAAATTTTCCATTTTTTTTTTTTCTAAATTTTCTGTTTTTTTTTCAAAATGTTTCGTTTTTTCTCAAATTTTTCATTTTTTTTGTTAATTTAGAAAAAAATAACCCAGTGGTGATTAAATACCAGCAAAAGAAAGCTCTATTTGTTTGAACAAAATGATAAAAATTTAGTTTGGGTACAGTGTTGTATGACTGCGCAATTGTCATTCAAAGTGCGACATGGCTTAAAGCTGAAAATTAGCCTGGGCAGGAAGGGGGTAAAATTGCCCAGTATTGAAGTGCTTAAAGAGGAGGGCCCATTAAAAAAAAAAAAATTAAAAGTCAGCAGCTACAAATACTGCAGCTGCTGACTTTTAATTGGACACTTACCTGTCCCAGGGTCCAGCAAAGCGGGGGATCGAAGCCGTGCTTGTCTCCCCCTCTGTCCAGCGGCACCGGCATTGCAACTGTGGGCGCCGGGCTGTGGCTTTACAGCCGAGCACCCACTGCGCATGCACGAGCGCGCCGTGATTGGCCGCTCAGTCATCTGGAACCTGTAATGGTTGCCAAGATGATTGACAAGAGGGAGGGAGCAGAGCTGAGCCCTTCCTGTGCTGAGGGGGAAGTGATGTCACCAGCCCAGGCACTGAAAGAGGCAGACTACGAGGGACCCCCTAGCAACAGGCATTTAGAGGTGAGTAAAAAAAAAAAAAATTCCAAATTTTTTTTTACTTTTTTTTTAGGAATTTTCATGCATTTTTTATTTTTTTTGGGTGGTACACCACTTTAAGGCATCCTATTTAAATGAATGGGCTGCCAACGCAACCTAATGGGCCAAAATTCAAAATGTGACCCTTTTTTTGTAGCACAACGCACTACTATGCATTGCAATTCATTGCAGCATGGAACTACACGTGAATGGTATTGCAACGCAGTAATGCATGCATTATTATGCACTACAGTGCACATGCATTAGTGTAAACAGGCCTTGAGTGTCATCAACAGCTCCCTTTTTTTAAAAGAATATTGCATTTTTAATTGGGTCAAGGTCTTCTTAGGAATGCTTATTTGTGTACAATTATCCCCACGACCTTGTAAATTTTTTAGAAACATGAATTTGATTGTAACACATTATTTCTGTTTCAGATTCCATTGATTGCATTCAGTGTCCGTGGGATCAGTGGCCAAATGCAGAAAAGAACAAGTGCCTCCAGAAGCCCATAGAGTATCTCTCATACGAAGATGCATTGGGAGCAACATTGACCTCTACTTCTCTCTTTTCTTTTTCATTTCCTTTGATTATTTTACACTTTTACATTAAGTTTAAAACAACCCCCGTAGTGAAAGCAAATAATTATTATCTAAGTTGCCTTCTGCTGGTGTCACTGTCTCTGTGTTTCCTTTGCTCACTGTTTTTCATTGGCTATCCAGACTTCAAGAAATGTCTTTTGCAACAAGTTGCTTTTGGTTTGATTTTTGCCCAGTGCATCTCTTGCATTTTGGCCAAAACTGTTGTGGTGGTTCTGGCTTTCATGGCCACTAGACCTGGCAGCAATCTAAGGAAATGGACCAAGCCCACAATATCCTATGTCATTGTTTTTTCATGTACTTTTTTACAGTTACTTTTGTGCCTCACTTGGTTATCACTATCTCCTCCATACTCCCAGTACAATATTCACGTCAAACCTGATGTGATCATTGTTGAGTGCAATGAAGGGTCACATATTGCCTTCTGGACCATGTTGGGTTACCTTTTTCTCCTGGCCACCATTAGTTTTGTTGTTGCCTTCCTGGCACGAAGACTTCCTGACAGCTTCAATGAGGCCCAGTTTATTACATTCAGCATGGTGGCCTTCCTCAGTGTCTGGATATCTTATATCCCAGCATCTCTCAGTGCCCAGGGAAAGTACACTGTGGCCATGGAGATCTTTGCCATCTTAGCCTCCAGTTGGGCTCTTGTAATCTGTATGTTTCTTCCTAAATGTTTCATCATTTGGTTCAAACCTATCATGAACACAAGGCGATATCTCATGAAAAAACCTTAAGCAAGTAATAAACTATGGGTTTTTAAATACAAGAAAAGAGTTTTCAGTAAATGCGTTGCAGACCTGAGCAGTTTAAACTGAGCAAATGAGGACAAATGCATAAGTCTAGGTAACTTTCAAGTCAATCCAAAGATACACTTTGCTAAAGATATATACGCACATCTAAAATTTTTGTAAGGATTCTTACATTAGAGGTGATGGGATGGGGCACAATTCCTCTCACTGATGGAGCATAATTCTTCCCACTGCCAGCACAGATGAAGCATAATTCCCCCTACTGACACCTCCGATGGAGCATAATTCCCCCTACTGACACCACCGATGGAGCATAATTCCCCCTACTGACACCACCAATGGAGCATAATTCCCCCTACTGACACCACCAATGGAGAATAATTCCCCCTACTGACACCACCGATGGAGCATAATTCCCCCTACTGACACCACCGATGGAGCATAATTCCCCCTACTGACACCACCGATGGAGCATAATTCCCCCTACTGACACCACCGATGGAGCATAATCCCCCCTACTGACACCACCAATGGAGAATAATTCCCCCCTACTGACACCACCGATGGAGCATGATTACTCCCACTGAAAGCACCAAAGGAACATAATTCCTTCAAATGACACCCTTACAGAAACCGCAAAGTCAAGAAAACAATCCCCAGATTGCTTCCATTTTTAGATTTGTGGCCCCACAATCTGGCAGGGCTTCTTAAATCAGTCTGCATGAGGTCCAGAGCTGGTTATCAGGCTTTGCCCTTCCCACTTACGGTATAAGGTGATGGCATTCTCATTAAGAGGGAAACTTAAGCCTAGTACACACAGGCCAAATGTTGAGCGACATCGGCCGGTTCAATAAAAACCTGCCGACATTCAGCCTGTGTGTATGGCAGCTGGACAAGCATGCTGGAAAACCAGCAGCCGGCCGGCTCCTGATCAGCGTTCTCAGCCAATGGCTGAGAGTGCTGACCGGAGTGTTCTGGCATCGGGCACCCCCTGTCAGAACACAATAGCACAGTAGGGGAGATCACTGTACTAACATTGGATTGTTAGTACAGCATCTCCGACCTGAGGTGTGTTTTTTTACGTTCAGCCCAGTGTTGTGTACTGGGCTATAAAAGGCTGGAGTGGATGTGGACCAAGCTTGACTTTTCCATGAATAGTCAAGGTTTTTATATCATACCAGTTAGACATACATCTATAGCAACCCCCTGGTGGGAAAGAAGACCCCTAGTGCCAGGGTGGGCTGACATTACCCCAGAGTGGATCCATAGTTGTAGTGGAGGATTGAAATAATGCTGGGTGGCAGTCCCTTTTTCTCCTTTCTGGATTTTTAATTTGCTCCACGCTCATAGGAGAAGGTCCCACCAATACACCTCCTTTCACATCCGTTCGGCAGCAAGTTTTTGGCAGCATCACTTTCAGCAGCTTCTCCACAACCCTGAGGGCCACGCATGCATAGTTTCCCTTTGTATTTATTCATGTTTTTTTTATTATTTCCCTTAATGGCGTTTTGCCGGTAGGGTTTCTATGCATCCGTGGTAATACAGGCGCCTGGACCATCTTTGTTATTTGTGTGTTTATTGTTTGTTTTTTGTCTGTGTACTTGTTTGTTTGGTCCACCACATGTTTTCATACATTTGGTGGGCCATCTTTTTGATTTCCAGCAAGATCAGTTTAATATAGCTTCTTATTGCTGAGGAATATCTTTTTATTGTTGTAGTTTTGATACCTTGATAAATTATGAATTGATTTTTATTTACTTTCCCATTACTGCCCACTATAGCCATAGTAGCCATCTTTTTTCTTTGTTTCCTCTCTTGTGACTCCCCTTGGAATACAATCATTTTTTGCATGCTGTTTTGGTTACGGCAGTAGCTTCATATACATAGAGGAGTGGCGTTGGGTTGGCAATCACTACTACATAGGTGGCGTGTGGTGGAAGTTTGGTCGCCTTTTTGTTTTTGCGTTCATAGGAGAAGGTCCCACCAATACACCTCCTTTCACATCTGCCCCACTTCTCTACCCCCATGCTTTTCTGTCCCACCACTAAACCCCTTCTCATCTGGCCCACCACTGTAACCTCCTTCTCATCTGGCCCAACACTGAACCCCCCTGCTCTTCTGTCTCACTGCTGAACCCCCTTCTCATCTCTTCCACCACTGTACCTCCCTGCACATCTGCTCCACCGCTGTACCCTCTTCTCACCTATGATATGCAGAGTAGTGAAAGGAAGCAAAGATGAGACACATCTACCTGTCCTGGCACACTCATCCTTCTGATCCACGCCTCACATCCAGCCCACGTGCTTGTATGGGATGTATGTGATGTATATGATGTATGGGATGTATATGATGTATGGGATGTATATGATGTATGTGATGTATGGGATGTATATGATGTATGTGATGTATGTGATGTATGGGATGTATATGATGTATGTGATGTATGGGATGTATATGATGTATGGGATGTATATGATGTATGTGATGTATGGGATGTATATGATGTATGTGATGTATGTGATGTATGGGATGTATGTGATGTCACATACAAGCATCTGGAATGGATGCGCAATGATGAGCTCAGGTCAGGGGCATTTTCTGAAAGCAGTGGGCCTGTGTGCAGGATCATAAGTTGGGCCCCCGCAGCTGAGAAAAATTGTGGCGCAGCAAAAGTTGGGTGCGATTTTCATTGCGCTGAATACTGGCTGTGGCTTAAAGGGACACAGAGTGCCCGGGGTTTAGTAGTAAGTGACGCAAAGGTTCAGCAATAATTTCAACAAAGTTCCCAGAAGCTCAACAGTAATTCCACAAACTGTCACCTGATTGTGGTTTTCTCAATCACAGTGAAATCCCTTCTTTCTGAGATTGGTAGTGGCAACCAAGTGAGGCATCTTCCTCCAGATGGTGGGTGGGGCTAGCAGGACTGTGATTGGGTTTAGTAGTGGCCAATGACAGTCCTCCTCCTCCTGAAAACAGAGACCGCCCCCCCAGCAGAACTGCACCCAATCTCTTCCCCATCACAAAAGCTGACGATCGCAAGCTACAACAAAGTTGAAGAACCAAACAAAGTTTCCCATCTTTTATAGTCTGTGGGGGCGCAGTGCCTCCCTCTCAGTGCAGGTGCAGCGTGGGGAATTCTGAAATTGGAATGTATTAGTGTCTCACTGACACTTCCCTGCGCTGCTCTACTGATGCGGAGGGAGTCGAGTGCCGGCAAAAGAGACTTTGCGTGCCGCTTGCGGCACCAGTGCAGGGGGTTGCCTACCTCTGTCCTATTCTAAAAGAACTTATAGAATCATGCTACATTTTGTTATTTGTCACATAATGTATCTTTTTTTCGGTTGCCATATAATTGCTAAATAAAAAAAAGATGCCTTGAGTTTCTGCTCTCCTCATACTTGCACGCCATCAAAGAATTTACCAAATGAGAGAAACAATCCCGATGACGTAACTGGGAGGGCACACTTATCTCCATCAAGGGTGACTAATTACCTTATGCACACTTCAAAAACAAACACAGTTTGTAAATGAACATGAAACTCTGTAGAGAGCTCTTCTTGTTCATTCATTCTGTGCAGCTAAGGCTGCAGAGATAGAAATTGAGGGTTGTGTCTCAAAAGTGACTCATTATGGGCCTGTTTAAACCCCACAACGGAGATGCAAAGAAAAAATAATAATTGTAATAAAATATAAAATTGTAAAAAAAATAATAAAATTGTAAAGATAAAAAAAATAATAATAAAAATAAAAAACTACTGACACCGTCCACTGCCCTACTGACACTGCCTTCTGCCCTTCTGACAAAGTCCACTACGCTACTGACACCTTACACTGCTCTACTGACTGACACCATCCACTGCCCTACTGACACGTCCACTGCTTTACTAACCATGTCCACTGTCCTACTGACATTGACCACTGCTCTGCTGAAACCAACCTCTGCTCTGCTGAAACCAACCTCTGCCATACCGACATGTCCACTGTTTTACTGATCCCATCCACTGCTCTACTGACACCCTCCACTGTCCACACACTGTCCACTGCTATACAGAGACAGTCTACTGCTCAACTGACTGATTCTGTCCACTTGTAAGGTAGACTAAGTTTATATTATTACAGTGACATTTGTTTTGGTATATTTTTCCAAGTTTTCCTTACAATTTAGTTCTTTTTTGTTTATTTCTTTAAAAAAAGATGAGCAGGGATTGCTGAGCCCATGTGAGGGACCTGGTAATTGCTAGTGCCCCCCAAGGCAGGTTGAGTCTGCCGTTTAAAAGCAAGATCGGCGTTAAGTCAGCACTCAAACTTAAAAGTGATGCTTCTCCAAAAGAACACATTTAACTCCTTGTAATCCATGGCCCAACACATGTACTCTTTACGTTGTTCACTATAGACATCAGTTCCTCATTTCACTTCACAACTCTTCTCTCAGTATAATTGTGCAGTATTTCTGAGCCTGTACCTCTGAGCTTGTACCAGACTTCACCAGCCCAGGAACCGTCACCTAACGCCCAGTGACATTGATTCGTATATTTCACTTGAATACTAGGAAGCTCGACTTTTGTACATAACCCATGCTTATTATCTCCCAAGGCCTCACTCCATCTTCCGTGATTACCAGCCCGGGTCCCTAGGAGGTGCCGTGTCACAATGTCAGACCCAGTATTGGGGTTCTGATTTCTAGGGAAGGAGCCTAAGTGCACAAGCTCCTTCACTACCAGGGCCTTCTGTTACCTGTGCCAAGTCACAAATTTTTCCAATAGACTAGCTGCTTATGCACATAGACACTAGTATGGCAGTCATTAGCAATGGCAATATCGCCTCATCCAAATAGTATTACCGCATGTTAGACAGTTGTACTGCATCTTCTCTAATTTGTCATTTCCCCTTATCAAGACCTGTCCTTGTGATATGTCACCATGCATGCACCCTTTTAAGATTGTCCTCAAGTACCTTCAGGCCAGGCCAAGATGTATGTAACAATAAAAGTTCTTTATTGAAGTTGTTTAATTATAACAAATGAAAAGTTCAACAAAGATGTCTTCAATACACATTCCTGTTCATAATCTTCTAAGTGTCCATCAGTCATTCTTCTGGTGCCTGTGATGGCCCATGAGATAGCCATACCCTAATTAGGTTAAAAAGTCTTTATAGTCCTTTGGTCAAGCTTGAATCCATACCCTCTGAACCCCGACTGGGCTTTCACAAGGGGTGGTTAAGTTCAGTAGCAGTTCACGCCTTTAACAGCATTCTGTTCCTGAATTGGGGAGACCTGGAACTGTACCTCCAGCCATCTTACTAACCAAGGCGCCACCAAGTGGTTCCCTACTTTTTTTATGTGTTTGCACCGGCAGAGAGCAGTACCTCCCCAAAAAGCCCTGGAAAATGTAGCCAGTAGAGTTAACCCTTATTTCCCTGCGAGTATCAGCTCAGCAGGGCAAGCACAACTAAACAGTACAATTATCTCACATTGAACTTCCTGATGATGTGTTGACCACAAAATGCATTGAGGCTGCGTGCTCGCCCGCAATAACGTCACTTCCGGTACTCGTGGTTTCCGACTTCCGGTGTTTTGGAGCACACGCCGTAATTTGGAAGAATGGAGCTTCCTACTCGGCTGGCTGTACATGTTGGTGCTGACTTATTAGCACCTTAAAATATAAGTGTGCATTTACTATATATTTGCTTGGATACATGCTACAATAAACTTGTTGCACTATGATATACATTCTGCTTCTCCCGAGCTTCTTTGGTATATTAATCTAAGGAGATACCTCATGAGCTGAGCTTGAGTTGAGGATCACCCTCTTCAGATATATATCGATACCCATGGAATCTGATTATTATGAGTCTCACTGCACAATTTTTTGTTTCTTTTTCCACAGTGTTTGGATTTTTCCTGAGGACCTTCATCCTTTTTTTCACTTTATCGATTTTTTTTGTGGAACATTACTATGCACTAAATGATTGTATAGAGCTGTTATTTTTAGAAGGTTTTTGAGTTAGTGCCAAACTTTTTATTTTCTGAAGTTAACTCACATTGAGGTATACAGTTTTACCAAGAAATGAAAAACAAAATAATCACTAATAACCACAATAGTCAAAAACATATAAAAGAACACACAATATAATAAACCCATTGAAAACACCTGCTTACACACATGCCCTCAACTTGGGGAGGATACGTTGCCAGAAACCCCTGGACTGTTGGATGCGAGGATCTCAATTGCAATCTGAAAGCACCATTTAAAATGTAAAAGGTGGATCCACAGATATGCACCTTCCCTACATGAATGAATAGGGCGCACCTCTGGATACTCATTTGTAGGTTTAAGTTGTAAAGCTAAAAAACGCAGCACACATTTGAATACACATACACAGGAAAGCCTCATGGTGTAATTCTATCATCCATCAATCATTTCGTCCTACTACGTAGCTATACCTGGCAGGGTGCCCTCCCCATGATGTGGGTGAGGCTGCATGATTGAATAACAGTCTAGTACTGATTTTAGGAGTGGATTTTCTTTTGTGTAGTGTCCCCCTTAAAATCCATACCAAAAAAAAGGAGCACTTTCCAGAAGGAAATTAGCAATGGGTGCCTAATTTTGCTTATCACAGATTTTCCTTCATAGATGAGAAGAATGGGTAAGAGATTCAATGTTCCATCAAACAGCATTGTGTGTAAAGCTAGGGTAAAATCGCCTCTCAAAAGACCTAAGCTGCACTATATATATATATATATATATATATATATATATATATATAATTTTTTTTTTTATATTGCTTGAGCAACACTTGTTCCTGAGCACCCTTCGTGTAACCTGCTTAACCTGACTTCTCGTGAACTGATCTCTTGAGTACCGACTTGGCTAGTTCTCCTGATTACGTTGTTTGCTGCCCGTCCTGACCTCGGCTCACTATCCGGCTCTCCTTTTGCTTTATCTATCCATCCATGTCTGACTGTTTCTTCTGGTACTCTCCTTGTGAGCCGGGTTAACCTGGGGGTCGTGACCTGGGATCAGCACGCAGCTAAGCCCAAACCCTTGTGAGGGGGTCCCTGGCAGAATACCGGCTGGTCCTTAGATTCCACGCCCTGGGGGATCCCATTTCACCTCCTGCCTGTGGGCTCACATCAGTAGCACTGTGACATATGGTAGGAAAAGGGACCAATGCATGATTTTAACTGGTATGGCGATACTCTGTCTACTGTCCATTTGACTCCAGAATTGATCCTGTATACTGTATACCCCTGATGAAGGAGATCGATCTCTCTGAAACACGTCGGGTGACAGAAGACACATCGTATCATATGTAACATTGTAGACAGTATTTGTTTTACATAGTGTATGCTGTATTATGCAGATGATATTTTTATGATGTTGCACCCATAAAATTGTTTTTACCGTATATTATAATGTAATATACAGTATACTTTGTTTCAATAATACTATTAATGTGCCTTAAAAATCCCATTTGGGAACATTCTGTTTTTCTAGTGAGTAAATAGGGATGTGGCACAAATACCAAACAGAATACAACTATTCCATACTTCTTTGAGCGCTACAATTGTATTACATTTTTCACCCATTTGTGCAAGGAAAAGTGCTGAAAGTTGCACTACACTTGTTCCTGAGCACCCTTCCTGTAACCTGCTTAACCTGACTTCTCGTGAACTGATCTCTTGTGTACCGACTCGGCTCGCTATTCTGCTCTCCTTTTGCTTCATCCATCCATCCGTGTCTGACTGTTCCTTCTGGTACTCTCCAGAATACAGCTATTCCATACTTCTTTGAGCGCTACAATTGTATTACATTTTTCACCCATTTGTGTAAGTAAAAGTGCTGAAAGTTGAACTACATAAATGATTAACATTTAATCCAGTCATGAATTCATCAAATATAACCAATCCCCTGCTAACTTGTGCTCTTTAATTGTACCACGTCTGAACGATCAGCTTTAGACTTACCAACAACTATGTGGGGGTCTATGAAACAATCCAACCTACTTAAGACCAATCATGTAGACCTAAAGGAGACTGTACAAACAGATAATAACATGATGACCTGCTTTACTGCTTTAACTCATAACAGAAAATGAACAAAAGATTACATTTATGACCAATGATCTTAGAAAGAATGAATGAATGAAATATTGAATTGGAAAGGATTCCCTATGTCATGTTATTAGCTTTTATTTATCAGTTAGACAGGGGTTTGCCTTTCCTCAAGAGAAATTCTCTAGAGTTCATGTCTGGTCTGAATAATATGATGAAACATTTGGGAAAAAACATACAAATCAGCAATGCCCAACTAGAAGACAGTATGGCAAAAATTTCCATAGCCACTGTGTACTTCCCCTGAGCACTGAGGGATGCTGGGATAAAAGAAATCCAGACACTGAGGAAGGCCAACATGCTGAAAGTAATATACTGAGCCTCATTGAAGCTGTCAGGAAGCCCCCTAGACAGAAAAGCCACAGTGAAACTAATGAATGCTAAGAGACTAAGATACCCCAACATGGCCCAGAAGGCCATAGCTGACCCTTCATTACACTCAAAACTTATGATCCGTGACTCAGTTCCAGTGCTGAGTTTTGGAAATGGAGGGGCAAGTGACAACCAAAAGATGCACAAAGTTAGTTGTAAAAGGGAACAGGTGAATATTATTAAAAAAGAAACCCAAGGACTAGTCCATATCCTCAGTTTGCTACCAGGTTTGGTAGCCATGAAGGCAAAGACTACCATAATGGTTTTTGCCAAGATGCAGGAAACACACAGAGTAAAAACCATGCCAAATGCTGATTGTCGTAGGAGACATGTCTCTCTTTGGGGAGGTCCAATGAAGATCAAAGAACAAAAGAAGCAAAGCAACAAGGAGAGGAGGAGAAGACAGCTGAGCCTGTAATTGTTGGCTTTCACTAAGGGACTGTTCCTATGTAGGACAAAAAGTCTCAAAATAATATTAGGAACCAAAGAGGAGACAATGGTTATCCCTGCCAACGTTGCTCCCAGTGGATCATCATAGGATAGGTACTCAATGGTTTTGGGAAGACACATGGATTTCTGAGGATCAGGCCAATGGTCCCATGAACACTTCAGGCAACCAACAGAATCTGAAAAGAATCAAAAAACCAAAAACTTTTTTCCAGCAGTATCACCTCATTAATGACACTGCTTTTAATGTTTAACTACTTCAATACCAGGCACTTTCCCCCCTTCCTGCCAAGGACAATTTTTAGCTTTCAGCGCTGTCGCACTTTGAATGACAATTGCGCGGTCATGCAACACTGAACCCAAACTAAATGTTTATCATTTTCTTCCCACAAATAGAGCTTTCTTTTGGTGGTATTTGATCACCTCTGCGGTTTTAAATTTTTGCGCTATAAACAACTTTCAGGGTGAATATATAATGCTCCGAGTCATTGAACCAAATTACCATGGGCTCAAAACGTCATTGACACCCCCCTTCATTATGTCAGGCTTACAATATAATGCCACAGAACATGGCACTGATAAAATTTCAGCACCATTCTCTGCATCACTGATGTCCATTCCAGTACTGAAGAAGAGATGAAGAGAAAAAGGACCTTGGGCATGTGAGGGGTGAAGTGAGTTTTAAACAGACCAGTCTATGATATAAGGCTATATCACGGAGCTTCCTAGGTTTATCTGGGATTATGTGTTTGAGTAGTGCTGGATGTTTTAACTTGAGCCTCCAAACTCATCACTAAAGAGAATCAAACAAATACATGGGACTTTCAAGGTGTCTTGACATATATAAGTCATCGACTGTCATTAAAATTTCTTATGATTTAATTTATATAAGCCTAAAAAATGATAATTAAATCCATAATGCGCATGACATTCAGGCCACCAGTGGCCAGTACAATATCACAAAACATTAAATTCTATGACTGAGGAAATTATTATTTTACAGTCTGCCATTCTTGCCCACACCCTCCAGCATATTATTTGCATCGGCTGATTGATTTTTTTTCCAGAAATCTCCACTAAAAGTATGATTTTGGGTATTCCTTGCATGATGCCCATAGGACAAAAGTGTACTTTGGGCATCATGCAAGGAATAACCAATTCAACAGGTCTGGCAGTAATCAGGTCTGGGTGTGGCAGTGAAATTTAACTCAGCTTTCCAAAAAATGTAGTTAATCACAATTCATTCATGATTTAGAAGGGGCAATTACTTTTTCACATAGGGCCAGGCAGGTTTGTACAGCTTTTTTCCTGTAATAAATCAAATCATAATTTCAAAGCTACATTTGGTATATACTTGGGTTATCTTTGTGTAATATTACAATTTGTTTGATGATCTGAATCATTTAAGTGTGACAAATATGCAAACAAAAATAAAAATCGAGAAGGGGCAAATACTTTTTCACGGCACTGCATATAATTTTTCACAAAAAGCAGAGTTTTCCATAACCTAATTTCAATATGCAGTCCAAAGTAGCAAGATTAGAGGCTTATTTTGCCAAACACCAAGTTCTCCGGATCATCTCTAATAATAAGGCTGCTCTTCCAATCATGACCTGTATGTTAGACCTCCTTGATAAAATATACAAGGATATGGTCATTATTCACCTGATTGGTTGGCAATTTCTCCATGAGGACATGGTACACACTCATAGCAGCAGACAGGTTGTCCACTTCTTGGAGCCTTCCGAAATCCTGGTGGACAGCTTTCACTGCAGACTGATTGTGGAACCTGGTGGTATGCCAGTCAAAAACATCCTTTATTCAAAAAAACCAACATTAATAGTCCTGAGATTACTAATCTAAAACCAACAGTTCACTAAAGTTACAATAGGTTAATGTAGAACTCAACTGACAGCTTTGTCTAAGGCTGGGTTCACATATGTGCGAATTCCCATGACATACGAGTGTGACCGGCTGTCAATGGAGCCGGTTCACACATGTCCGGGGTGGTCGCGGTCTGCATTCCAAAAGGGTCCTGTGCGTGTTTGGGTCCAGTTCAAGGGCGAATTAAAGCAAAAATTCGGACCTGAACCGGTGAACAGAAATGCATCGGACCCCATGCCAATGGGTTGACATATGTGAACCTGGTCTTAGATTGTTTGGTGATTGGTCTCAAACCTCTGCCAGGTTTTCATTATTGTGTTTCTCCTTTTAGGATGTTATTCAGGACTGGAAGTGAATAACGTTTTTTAGAGGTGCACCGAATGGAAATTTTGGTGCCAAAACCGAAAATGCAGGATGCACTTGATCGAAAACCGAAACCGAAAATGACAAATTAAAAATATATATATATATATTTATATATATAATTGTATTATATTCGACTTTTTAATTAAAATCATGAATTCAAATGAATATGAATTTATTGTCGGCCATTATTGGCATCTTTAAAGCAAGAAAAGCTTGAGAAAAATGTATCCCTTTAAATTCTATGTATGGCTTCACAATGGTCCGTTGGGCTTCCATTGTGGTGTTAAAAATCCTGCTTGCTGCATTTTTGGTCAGTTAAAAAAAAAAAACACCAAAAACGCACCTCCCCATTGAAATACACTAAAAACACAGAATAAAACACATCAATAATGCACCCATGTTACGTTTTTGATGCGGTTTGTGAGTCACTTATGAAAAACACAACAAAAGCACAGTAAAATGAAGGTAAAATCGCTG
This sequence comes from Lithobates clamitans, assembly GCA_037952925.1. Classification (NCBI taxonomy): domain Eukaryota; kingdom Metazoa; phylum Chordata; class Amphibia; order Anura; family Ranidae; genus Lithobates; species Lithobates clamitans. The sequence continues at coordinate 2,637,090 of JBBGZY010000657.1, forward strand.
TAAAATCGTGGCAAAATCACTTGCGTTTTCAACGCCATTATCGGCACCTTTTTCTCTTATTGGCAAAATGCAGATAACACCATTTCCGACGTATATGTTTCCGCTGCCAAAATTTCAGGTGCATCTCTAACGTTTTTCCATTAGAGACACAAACAGCAATAGAAGCAATTTGTGGGGAAACTCAGGAAGGGTTTTAGCAGAATGGATGATAAGCCAAATGATCAGACAGAGAGTAATTGTACCATGCAGGTGAAAGGTTAGAAGCAATAATGCAAAACAGATTAAGCATGTCAACAAAACATACATAAGCTGTAGAATAATAACGTCTTCAGGAGCATGGAAAGCTGCACAAACGGACTCTTCACAATATCTTTGTGACTTAAGCTGGCCATAGATGGATCGAAATTTAGCAAGTTTAGCAGAAACTGGCTGAGTTTTGATGCATGCATAGTCATTCCTGTTTGAAGTAGTCAACGGAAGTCGATTATTAGAAAACAACACAGCTAATTTTAAGATTCCTCATAGAGTGCATCCCTCACAGTGATGTCAAGGATAGCTTTTTTAACACAGGTGAACAACTTAGGGGATTCCAGGCCTGAGGACATAGGGGGCCACCCCCACTGGAACTAGAGTACTCTGGTAGCAATTAACAGGATTCACAGTAGCTGGGTCATCTAGAGAAGCTGTGTGCTATTAGGCTCCTGCCCATGCCTATCGCATGTCATTTCTGACAGTGAGGGTCAATGGACACAGAGGGTCACCCTGCTGGCACTTGAGTACTCTGGTAGCAATTAGGGTGATTCTCCAAACAGTAGCTCTGTCTTCCAGAGATGCTGTGTGCTATTAGGCTCCTGCACAGGCTTCCTCTGTATGCTGGTTCTTACACTGAAGGGCCTCTCACCTGCCCACAGATCACTTGCCTAGCTACCTCTGCCACATCAGGTGTGTCCTCTCTGAGCTGCTGAGGGAGAAAAGGAGAGAAATGCATCTTCCCTGGAACCCAGGGAGTTAAAACGGGCTGCTCCTGCAAATGAGCATGGTTGGTAAACAGGCACGTCGCTACAGGGTCAAATTCTCTTTCAGCTTTTATTGTTGCATCATGGTTGGGCAAGTTCCGCTCTCGTCCTTTGTGGTCTCAGAGACAGAAGAGAGGGGAAATCTCCTAAAAGAGACACAGGTAGCAATATAATCTGGCACAGCTCCAACCCACTCTACAGACTAACCACAGAAGGCTATAAATATGACATTTAGGCAAGAACCAGGACAAGGGCCAGGACTGCCATTGATGGTGATAAGAAGCATTTAAGACCTCCAAAATCATTTAAATCGGATATTCAGGAATGCAGCCACGTTGTAAAATGTGGTGACATACTATGAGTTAAGTCCATCAAGGTGCATGCCATCTTGTGGATTTATCTCTTTAGTTTACACCTGACAGTTTTACTGAGCTCTGGGAGTACAGCTGTTACTACACTCCCAGAGCTCTGACAGGATAGCTGCTGTGTTTTCACACCCCTCCCCCTCCCTCTGTTGTTCATTCATAGGCATGACTTCACCTAGTACAAAGCACTCTGTTACTGGGCAGAAGGAAGGGAGCAGTGGGCACTGAGACTAGAAGGCCCAATGTTGGAAGCACAGCAATAATTATGCTAGTGGAACACTACATTTAAACTGTAAATTAAAGAGATAAGTCCACAGGGTGGCATGCGCCACCCCAAACTGATCCAGCACATTTTACAAAGTTTCTGAATTCCTAGAGTTCAGTTTTAATGTTACACCTTGAAAAATGGGGTTCGGGAGAGTTTTCAAAACTTCTAGACCTGGTGAGTACATAGAAAGTGAGGGGACAGCTGCCACAGTACAACTCTCAAAAATTGAGACTTTCCCTCACTGGAGGTTTCCACTTCACTTTACTTATCACGTAACTAGGACAGGACGTGAGGAAAAACTTAAAAACCTAATAGCAACAGAGGCAGCATTAATAAAAAAAACCTGGCACAGGTTTTAACTCTTCCCTACTCTTTCCAAAACTAATAATATCATTTTGCCTGTAGTTCTAATAAAGAGACTTTATCACTAGTGGGAAAGGTTGAGGGGCTTTCAAATCTTAGGTGATTCAGACAAGCAAAGCTCCAACCCATCTGGCTAGTGATGGAGCTTGCCGCTAAGTCATATTTCTGTGCATTTATCACATTCAACTAAACTTGGCTTGCAGTGTTAAAGATGTTTTGTTGCTTTTCCTATTCCATACTAGGGGCTCGCGTGGCTCTAAATGTTAGGTTTTGTTCCTGATGCTCATTAGATGCTCATTAGAATCAAAGAAGACTTTAACATTAATGAACACGTTTAACTGGAAACACCTCAATGTGACTAAATATACAGTAAGTTCACAAATTATTTACTTCAGGTTTCTGGAATTCGTAATTAATATATACTGTGAAATATTATATAACCCATAGACAAAGCCACACCTGTTGATTTCCAGCAGGCCACCAGATCAAACTTGTGTTTACACTGAAAACTTGACCAGGAGCAGCATCGTTATCATAACTGCCAACCTTAACGTGTTGTATCAAGCCCCCTGGGCTCAGTTGCCAGTTCATAATGTCATAAAGTGCTGGTGGGTCTCCATTTTTATCAAAGTAAAGTACTCTCCCATCAGGTAGCTTTAACCGGACCTTCTTCATGTAGTTCAGAAGCTGCAAGAGCCAAAGGAATTTACAGAGGATAATGTTATAAAATGATGTTACATAAAGTGTGTAAGAAAATTTTAGTATTTTAAGTTGAACTTGCCCAGTGCAAAGCTACAGGTTCTCTAAAATGCCAATTTACATATATGTGTAAAACCTCCTGAGCTTGAGAGTAGACCTCAGGGGTGGCAGTTGTCTAGATTCCCATCTTGGCTGTAATGGACATGCTGGGCCTTGCCGCCCTCTTACGACTGGGGAAGTCAGGATACACCGAAACCATAAAACAAAACAGAGGGCACACCAACCTAGCGCATTATCCTCAAAGCATGTATTTTATTGTAAAAAAGTCACAAAAAGTCTAGGGTTTTCCCTCTTCCTCAGAGTGGCTCTGAGGAAGGGGGAAACCCCTTGAAACACGTTAGCCTGTTGGACTCATTACATCCTGTTACGATCTATGATATAATGTGGACTCAATGCTAGTGTTGTAGCATGACAAGCATTTATACAGTTGTTATCAGTTAGTTTGTGAGTATTGTACTAACGACTTTTTTTAAAAAAATACAGGTTTTGAGGACAATGCACTAGGCTGGTGCATCCTTTGTTTTGTTTTATGGTTCCAACTTACATATAGCTCAGAAATCTCTTTCCACCCTACTTAACAACTGCAATCCTGTTCACGCTCCCAGTGCAACAATATGGGAGGAAGGGTAATGAGTCACATTTTCCCTTATACCTGGAAGTACTGCTTATGTCTCTTTACTCTGGGTGGTCAAACAAAATGGCAGAGGAGTGGAGAATATTGGTACCAGCTGATTGGAGAAAAGCCAATGTAGCACCAATATTTAAAACTGGCCCAAAATACATCCCTGGGAATTATAGACCAGTTAGAATAACATCAATAGTATGTAAACTCTTGGAGGGGATGATAAGGGACTATATACAAGATTTTAGTAATCAGAATGGTATCATTAGCAATAATCAGCATGAATTCATGAAGAATCGTTCTTGTCAAACCAATCTATTAACCTTCTATGGGGAGGTGAGTTGCCAGCTAGATAAAGGAAGGCCCGTAGATGTGGTGTATCTGGATTTTGCAAAAGCATTTGACACAGTTCTCCATAAACATTTACTGCACAAAATAAGGTCCGTTGGCATGGACCATAGGGTGAGTACATGGATTGAAAACTGGCTACAAGTAAGAGTTCAGAGAGTGGTGATAAATGGGGAGTACTCAGAATGGTCAGGGGTGGGTAGTGGGGTTCCCCAGGGTTCTGTGCTGGGACCAATCCTGTTTAATTTGTTCATAAACGACCTGGAGGATGGGGTAAACAGTTCAATCTTTGTATTTGCAGACGATACTAAGCTAAAAAGGGCAATAACTTCTCCGCAGGATGTGGAAACCCTGCAAAAAGATCTGAACAAACTAATGGGGTGAGCAACTATATGGCAAATGAGGTTCTATGTAGAAAAGTGTAAAATAATGCATTTGGGTGGCAAAAATATGAATGCAATCTATACCCTGGGGGGAGAACCTCTGGGGGAATCTAGGATGGAAAAGGAACTGGGGGTCCTAGTAGATGATAGGCTCAGCAATGGCATGCAATGCCAAGCTGCTGCTAGCAAAGCAAACAGAATATTGGCATGCATTAAAAAGGGGATCAACTCCAGAGATAAAACGATAATTCTCCCGCTCTACAAGACTCTGGTCCGGCCGCACCTGGAGTATGCTGTCCAGTTCTGGGCACCAGTACTCAGGAAGGATGTACTGGAATTGGAGCGAGTACAAAGAAGGCCAACAAAGCTAATAAAGGGTCTGGAGGAAAGGTTGCGAGCACTGAACTTATTCTCTCTGGAGAAGAGACGCTTGAGAGGGGATATGATTTCAATATACAAATACCTTACTGGTGACCCCACAATAGGAATAAAACTTTTTCGCAGAAGAGAGTTTAACAAGACTCATGGCCACTCATTAAAATTAGAAGAAAAGAGGTTTAACCTTAAACTACGTAGAGGGTTCTTTACTATAAGAGTGGCAAGGATGTGGAATTCCCTTCCACAGGCTGTGGTCTCAGTGGGGGGCATCGATAGTTTCAAGAAACTATTAGATAAGCACCTGAATGACCACAACATATAGGGATATACAATGTAAAACTGACATATAATCACACACATAGGTTGGACTTGATGGACTTGTGTCTTTTTTCAACCTCACCTACTATGAATTATATTTGTATTATATATGTATGAGGTATGCTTTAACTATACTGTGCAATGCATTAGGGTCAGGTTGATTTAGTTTTTTCTGGACCTTCCAATGTCAATCTGATTTCTGTTGTTCTGTATGCATGAGTAGTTAATATAAAGCTAGCTTTCAGACAAGCAAAGTTTTGATGGGAGAGAGCAGATAGACCTGACACTATCCAAAAGAGTTGGAAATTGCCTCTTATAATGGTATGCTGCCATAATTGAATGAGCTGCAGAAGGTATATGAACATCACATCTATATGAACTTGTTGGATATCCTAATTTTTTAACCATGAGAATAAATATGAATAGGGGTGAACAGCTCTGCAAAATTTGGGGAGAGGGGGGGGAGGGAGCAGGCATGGACCGTGTGAAGGCCAACTAGTCAGGTCAAAAGCTGGAGTGCTGACTCACCCTGATTTGGGGTGGAGTTCACTAATAAAGAACCATAAATATTCAGTGGAAAAAAACTAGGGGGATTGGATAGAATTCCAAGGAGGGGTCCATACCTCGCAAGAGGGAAGGGAACAGACTCCGGTGTACTCCTAAATACATTTTATTCAAAATAAGATATATGGAAATTCAAAGCACAAAATGTTTACAATAGGTTGCAGAAATTGCTAAAAAAGATACAAAGTTGGCTGTTAAAAACACTCCCGGGGTCACGGCCATACCCATTCATCCACAATAACAGAAAACGTTGTGTCTTTTTTAGCAATTTATACAACCTATTGCAAACATTTTGTGCTTTGAATTTCCAGTGAATTTTTTCCAATAAACAGCTCTGCTCAAGGTTTGAAGTTCTCAAACTTTGTGACAAACTATTAAAGTCTATAAGCTCGGAGCAAATTATGTTATTCAATTATGTCCATTTGTAGGGCTAATAAAGCAAGCTATTGTCAAACAGAAAGCATTGGAAGCTGGGCACTACCATGGGGCACATGTAATAGAGAAATAGCAATAAAAAGAAAACAATCTGGGTTATTCATTCCTTCAAATCAATGGCTCTTGTGGCTTGGCTGACCAGGACAAAGGCTATGCAATGAATTATAGACTGTTAATTAGTTCTGCTGACAAGCCGCCTGCTAACTTTCTGGGCCAAAAGGTTGTGATTGGTTGTGGGGGGTAAATGTCAAGTAGAGATCAGTGCTGGTAAGTATTTATTTTATTTTATTGTGCTGTTAGGGGTATAATGATCATTGATTTGCTCAGAATTTTCCCCAACATTTTCTAATCAACCACACAGATTTTACAGGGAACTCCATTCCTTATTTGAACTTAGTCCAAATATGAACAATGATGTCAGGTGGGGTGGTGGGTAGGTGGATCAAAAAACCCTCCCCTTTGCTGGAATGCCATCCTGGGCACCTATGGTCAGCATACCACACCAGTGCTTTAAGAGGAGAACCCCCTTTTTTTAAGGGGGACTCAACCCAAAGCACCACCCCAATTACTAAAAATAACAGGGGCACCGGTTGCCTGCAAAAACCTTACTCTGGGGATACCAGCCTAAATCCTTGGCATGCTAGGCTGGTTAGTAGACACGTGCAATTTGTTTCATTCAAATTAGTTTTTTAACAATAATTCTTATCAATTATGATATTCATGGTACAGCGTGCATAGATAATGCTGGCAGCTTGTCATTTTTTTAAAACATTTTTTACTAGAAAGAGTGTGCCCCTCCCTCCCAGATCTAACTAATAGCCTGCCGAAAAATGTATTTCCTTTCGTTTCCTTCAGGGTTTTTTTTCCGTTTTTCAGGTCATTTGTTATAATCGCAATTCGTAAATTCGGTAATTTGAAAATTCAAAAATCTGAAAATAAGAAAGAAAATCTGAAAATTTGAAAGAGTATCTAACTAACTAACTATTAATAACTAACTATTAAATTATAGGTATTGCAATTTTTTTTCAAATTTCGCTGTTAGTGAACGTAACAAATACGAATTTATCCGAAGTTACGAATTATCCGAAATAACGAATGCTGTATCTAAATGAATGGAACTTAAATTAATTTATAATAATAAATAACAATAAAAATGAATAAAACATTTTTATTATTATTATTATTTATTATTATTAATTTGTTCCGTTCCATTTGTTTAGATGCGGCATTTGTTATTTCGGATAATTTGTAACTTCGGATAAATACTTATTCGTTATGTTCACTAACAGCCAAATTTTAAAGAAAATTCCAATACCTATGATTTAATAGTTAGTTATTAGTTAGTTACTCTTTCAAATTTTTAGATTTTCTTTCGTATTTTCAGATTTTAGAATTTTCAAATTAACGAATGTACAAATTTACGAATTGGGATTATAACAAATGACCTGAAAAACGGAAAAAAAACCTGAATGAAACGAAAAGAAATACATTTTTCGGCAGTCTATTAGTTAGATCTGGGAGGGAGGGGCACACTCTTTCTAGTAAAAAAAATATTTAAAAAAAATGACAAGCTGCCAGCATTATCTATGCACGCTGTACCATGAATATCATAATGGATAAGAATTATTGGCATGTGAATGGATTCCTTTTACTTAACAAGATTCCACCCAAAAGATTTGTCTAAAGTTTGCAAAATGGTAAAGATGCCCTGACAAAATTTGATCTAAAAGGATCTAACTAATGCCCCGTACACACGGTCGGACTTGCCAATGGGATAAACTCCATCGGCATTTCCGACGGAAAGATTTAGAACATGTTCTCTATCTAAGTCTGTCGGAAATGCCAACAGAAAAAGTCAGATGAGGCATACACACGGTCGGAATATTCGACCAAAAGCTCCCATCGGACTTTTTCTGTCGGGAATTCCGGCCATGTGTACGTGGCATAAGTGAACGTGGCATAAAACATAGTGGTAAACCTGGCAGAAAATGCTTGGTGAATCATACTTTGGGAAATTTACATATTTTTTCGCCAGGTGACTTTCTCCAGTGAAGATTTGAAAAATAAACCCCTTAGTGAATTATCTCTTCCGCTGACTAGCTAGTTTTAAGTTGCCATAATGGTATGTTTTTGAATTCTATTGATTCAATCATTAAAAAGCTTTTATCTTTCTTCTGTCATTAATGACTAACACAGCTCATTTTTTTTTTCTTTTTTATCAATGTAAAACAAATAGTACCTCAAAAGGTCGAAAATTGAAAATATTGGAACATATTTTGTTAACATATAGATTCTTGATATTGTAACAAGTTCTTAGATCTTCCAAAGCCTTGGCAACCACATGTACGGCCATATAAGCACTGTAAGTGACTCGCAAGTTAGAGATATCAGTGAAGCTGTTCTGAATGTTTTCAAGACTTTCATTGCCTGTGCAATATTTAACTGAAGTACTTGGGACAGTTGTGATGTTGCTCTGATCTAGCAATGCACAGGTAAAAGTTTTCTCCCAGAGGATCTTCACCCACTTCCCTCCCCAGGGTAAGGAGGGATGGATTTTGTTAAGGAACTCCTTAAATCCCATGATTGTTCCTCTATGGAGGGCCAATCCAATTGAGCCAGTAACAAACTGGGCAAGGGATTTTGTAGAAAAGATGGTAGATGTTGACCAAGCCTCACTGGCCACAAATACTCTTTGGGTAACATTCTGTCTCATCATCTCATTAACTATCATGGCAAAATCAAGGTCCCGAGAGAAGACAACCACCACCATTGCTGTTGACTTTTTAATGACTTTGACGATGTGTGGAACATTACGGTCAGATTGTCTCGAAATAAGGTTCTCTGTAAAAGCCACACATGCCCCAGCTTTGATGATCTCTTGCCTGACAAGTTGAATGCCTTGCAGTCCATAATCGTTGTCCACACCCACCAGTCCAACCCACATCCAACCAAAATGTAACAGAAGCTGGGCAACTCCTCTAGACTGAAAAGCATCACTAGGAACGGTTCTGAAGAAAGAGGGGAACTTTTGTTTGTCACTGAGAAAAGGACTAGTAGCAAAATTGCTGATCTGTTTAAACAAAAAAATTGGATTTGGTTAATGATTACATTTTTTTTCTGCAATGTTCAAAATTCTAAAGATGACCATGGTTTTAAAAATATTTGAATAGAGGATTAAAATGTATGTGTAATGTAGGAGGGGCTGCATGACTAGATATAGAATGAATGGATTGTTTAGGCAAGTAAACATTAGTATATGGTCAGCATAAGGAAGACAGTGAAAGGCTTTTAAGGTACTTGTCTTGTTCCCTAAGCTTGTACAAACTTCCTTGGCATGGTTAGACCTCACTATTAATAGCTTTTCAAGAAGTTTTCTAGACCGTAGCCCTGGGTTGATAGGCCTATGGGAGTGAATAGACTGATAGATACAATGTAGGTAGATATAATTACATAGATTTATTTAGTTATAACTTTTTGATGCTGAATTGGGACTCTATGCATCCATCCGTTGATGTTCAAGTAGATGAACACCGGTTGTGACAGAGTGAGCTCACCAAGCTGTCACTTGTTCACAAAATAGAAGTAAACAGGGTCACTTTTCCAGTGCTCAGGTATAAAATTAATCCCAATTAAGCTAAGAAGCTGCTATATTAATACAAGACTTTATAAAGGGTGAGCAAAAAAGATCTAATAGATAGTCCTTCAAGCTTAAGCAGCGCTAAAACATTTAAAACACGATAAATCAATCGATAGTGATGTGAATCCAGGTGAGAGATAGTTCTGAATATTTGTATGACAGTTCATATGGAAAACATCAGCCGTTTGAACATTCGACCATCACCACACCGAGTGATTCCACTCCATTAAGAGCTGCACTCACCGAATTCCCAATTAACAAGCACCTTTGCATATATAATGCCTTTACGATCGCTGCCTAAAGGAAATCTGCCTGGATCTCCAATAACGATCAACCAAAGGATATCAAACGTTCTGGTCCTATGATTCGTTCAGTTTAAGCCTACTGACAAAGACGGAATGACAAAACGCGTTTAGGCGTGACCACACGGCTTGCTGCATCTGTCACTGGCTCCTATCTCCTCCCGGGAACCACCACGGACGATCATATCTCCACGAGAGGTGGTGAGAGTATCAGAACTGATTACACAGTGCAATATTTTATACAGAATGCTTTTGATATTATGTTTGTAAGTGCATTGGCATAAGGGAAGTTTGTTTTATGAATAAACGTTTTACAGTTTCACACTATGAGGATTCTTTTCCTTCCTTAGCTGATTAAAAGGTTTTGGCTTGCTTAAACTGAGTGAATCATATGACCAAAATGTTTGATATTCTTTGGTTGATCGTTATTGGAGATCCAGGCAGATGTCCTTTAGGCAGCGATCGTAAAGGCATAATATATGCAAAGGCACCTTTGGTAAGTGGGAATTTGGTGAGTGCAACTCCTAAGGGAGCGGAATCACTTGTGGTGATGGTCGAACGTTCAAACAGCTGATGTTTTCCATATGAACTGTCACACAAATATTCCGAACTATCTCTCACCTGGATTCACATCACTATTGATTGATTTATTGTGTTTTAAATGTTTTAGCGCTGCTTAAGCTTGAAGGACTATCTATAATGCAGGGTTTGTAGGGAAACAAGAATAGGAGTAGGAGACAACTAAGTGGGGTAATTTAACTATGGATGGTGCCCCTGGATGGTGACCAGACTGTAGGAACTTGCTTAGATCACCTGCTTAGATCACCTTAAGAGAGACCTTCCTATGGCTAACATAATCTATAACAAGAAGTCTTGAGACAGGCTGAGTCTCCTACTCTGGATTCACAAAACCGTAAACAACCTCTTGTTCGGTTTATTTATTTATATATATATATATATATATATATATATATATATATATATATATATATATATATATATATTTACATTTTACATGTAGTAACAATAAATTAAACATCCTACAAGGATTTATTGCAGTCTTCATCCTCTTTTAAAATATTCATTTTATTCCCTCTCCCGATCAGGTGTCACCAGGGCACAGAGTGCAGGAAAATCCCACCCAATAGTATAGGAAATGAAGGGAAGTATCTCAAGAATGAGGCCAACTAGGTTTGTGACAACTGTCATAGGTTTCATTTTCTGTCTTGTTTGTAAAATTTTACTAGAATCTCTTTAATGGGGGCATAGAAGGATTAAAGCACCTTTTCTAGAGAGGGAGAAGATAAAATTACTGAAAGGTTTTATTTTTGTTTTGTTTTGCTGGATGGGTTTGGTAGGGCGTGGTGCTGGATTTGGAAAATGTTTGTAATCCAAATAGAACGGAAGACTGAAGACTTTTGATGAAGTGTTAATATAACAATGAGGTTGCTCATGGTAATGCCCCGTACACACGGTCGGACTTTGTTCGGACATTCCGACAACAAAATCCTAGGATTTTTTCCGACGGATGTTGGTTCAAACTTGTCTTGCATACACACGGTCACACAAAGTTGTCGGAAAATCCGATTGTTCTAAACGCGGTGACGTAAAACACGTACGTCGGGACTATAAACGGGGCAGTGGCCAATAGCTTTCATCTCTTTATTTATTCTGAGCATGCATGGCACTTTGTCTGTCGGATTTGTGTACACACAATCGGAATTTCCGACAACGGATTTTGTTGTCGGAAAATGTTATAGCCTGCTCTCAAACTTTGTGTGTCGGAAAATCCGATGGAAAATGTGTGATGGAGCCTACACACGGTCGGAATTTCTGACAACAAGCTCCTATCACACATTTTCCGTCGGAAAATCCGACCGTGTGTACTCTTTGCCCATTGAGGGACCTTGTGAAAGCTAGAACAATATAGAAAGAGAATCAATAAGGAAGTTAATGTTAAAGATGGCATTTAATTTAAAATTTGTAGCCATCATGTTTTAGGGGATACAAGTTCTTCTTGCTTCAGGGCATATAAACGTAAAGCACAGTTTGCTGCTGTATCGATCATCATATCTTTTTTTGGTTGCAATTATCTACCTAAGAAGGTAATAAATGGTAGCAATCCAGTCTCCATAATAATCATTAGATGCCACCAACGAGATTGCTGCCACGTATCCCCTTCCAGGGTAAATAACTGCAATGAAAACACAGATACACACTGAGACCAATACTGAAGCAGCTTTGTTTTGGACTTCTAAGCCTTGGAGATGTGGAACGTGTAACCCCCAAAATGACTTGTTTTTGATAAAACCATAACCTTTAAGATATGCCCAACACTTTATTTCATCTTTCTTTGGCACTTCACTTTCTCTAGTGTTCCTATTGTCTGTGTTCCCATTAGGAAAAGTTCTCTCGCCTTCTATTGCATCACCGGGTTACTAAGTGGTGAATTATATGCTCAAGTTTAATATATTATGTCATTTTTTTTATGCAAATTTTAGAAAATCACAGTGACTGAAGATTGAAATGAGAGGACATTTTTAATAACAATAAATCATAAAATGCCTTGTGTGAAAATTATGTTTAATTGTTTTTTTTTTTCACGAATATGGAATCTTATTTTAAAGGAGGTGTTTAAAAGTGTATCAAACTCAGATCAAAACTTTAAAAAAGTATTTATGTAAGTTACCTGAGGGTACCAGAGAAGTCCAAGAACTTGAGCCAGGAGTATAGAGTGAGTAGATGTTGAGTGCCCGATGATGGCACTTAGGGGCACACCTAGAAAACATTGGTAGTTGGGGACAACCATCCCTCTTCCTGTCACTGCATGCAATGCTCCTTCTAAACTTTGCTGTATCACCATACAGGAGTCATAAGCCTGGAAGCCCAGTGAGATGTTAGGGAGAATAGCCGAACTCTTTGTTATTTCGTCTATTGCAAAGATCATCGCTTGGAGCTGCTGGAAGTACTCCAAACTGAACCTTCGATGTAAGTAAACATTAAAGATATTCCAAAATAAACAGTAGAAAAAGTGATATTAACTATATTAAATATAAATATCTTCTAATATGGTACATTAGTAAAATAACAATTTCCCATACAAAAATTGGATAAAAAGGGGCCAAAGAAAGTAACATAGAAGAGTGATGACAGAAAAAAGTATTCATACCCCTTGAAGGTATGAAAACCTAATTATGTGGGCATGGGACTGGATCTCTGCATAAATAAAATAAAAAAGTTGTGACTGAAACAACTAAAGAATAGCGATCAGAACCCTTAACACAACAATATCCCACTTTCCAATGAACTTTCACTGATTTTCTAGAAGACCTTATAAAGAGAGCTAATTAGGAAAAAGATTGGTGTGTGGGTGGGGTCAGTTGATTGGCACGCAAGATGGTGTAAAGGCACATAGAGACCAAGGAAAATGGCACCATTATTATTTGGTTAATTAGAGACAAATGTGCACCAACTGCAGTGGGACAGTGCTATTTAGTAGTATTGCTCTCATGAAAGATGGCCATGGAGGTCAACCGGTGTTGCAGTTTCCAAAAGTACAGCTGATCCCCTGATGACACTTAGAGGCTTCAGAGGAACAAAGCTCCTCTCAACCTCCATTCTCTCTGTACAGCAGCAAGCCAAACAACACCACCTACAGGCTGGAGAAAAAACAGCACCACCTACAGACTGGAGAAAAAACAGCACCACCTACAGGCTGGAGAAAAACCAGCACCACCTAAAGGCTGGAGAAAAGACAGCACCACCTACAGACTGGAGGATAAACTGCACCTGCCTACAGGTGGGATGTCAAGCAGTTTTGATGTGAGCAGTCGCAGCTTACTCTTGCTTTGCATTGAGGATAATGAATGTTTTGGTTCCCTTCACAACTACCTATCTGATACTATACTAAACCTGTTCGTTACTGTACCTCCATTCTATGTTTTGATTGAACACAATCAAAAGCCAATTATCACTAGATGTAGCAAGTTCATGCATTTGTAATTTGCCATTTTAGCTATCCATATGCAAAGTAAAATCAAGCTATTGACACATTTTGAAGCTTTACTGGTACCCCAAAGGACTGATGTTAATGATGATACTTTTGACAGTCAAAGGGGTATGGGGGGCATATTGGGCAATCCACTGGGTCCATTATTATAAGAAGTTTAAGAACAATTGATTCCTTTATCTCTCCTTCTAGTTTACTATTGTAGAATTTGTGTGAAGATTAAGATCACTCCCTTTGTTAAAGGTCATGGTTACAGTCTTTTGGAGGTTTGGCTTGCAATTATTGGTTGGTTTCTTACCTATATTCTGCCAATTAGAAAAGGCAAATACAGTTTTTGTTAAATGAAGGGGCAGTTAAAACCTGACTCTTAAACTGGGCTCTGTGTAGGGTACGAAAAAAAAATCAGCTCAGCCTGCCATACTCGCCTTCAATTTGAAGCCAGTCCTTACAGTACTTATTTGTTTATCACAACAACATCCATCAGGGTTGAATGCCTCCCAGCATCGCTGAGACTGAGAACATACTATTAAGCCTACTACACACTATTCGGTTTTTTTTTGTCCGTTCAACCCAGCGATTGAACTGCTTCAGTTGGAGCCACTGTACTAACTATCCGAAGTTAGTACAGTGATCTCCCCTGCTGCGCTGTTGTGTTATGACAGGGGGATAGCCCCCCCCCCCAGAACACTCCTTTCAGACTGTGTTGAGGCAGAGAGTGATATTGACTTTATATTGGCATGTGCTCTGCATCAGTGAGATTCATCCCACACCAAAGAAGAAGAGAAGAGTCAAATGACCAAGCACATCATGTGTCCACCCTGGATACTTCTTAAAAAGCTCCATGTTAAAAAAAAAGATAAACAAACATTCAGTGAAAGGGACACTAGGAAGCTGAGCCCAGAGCTGGGCTTTAACTGCTTGCCGATGAGCCACCGTCATTATACGGCGGCAGATTGGCACGGCGAATCACCGTAAGCGGCTGCTTTAAGACCCCTTTCACACTGAGGCGCTTTCACGCTAAAAAAAAGCACCTGAAAAGCTCACGGAAAAGCTATTTCCATTAAAATCAATAAATGCTTTCACACTGGGGCAGTGCGCTGGCAGTGCGCTGGCAGGGCAGTGAAAAAAACACCCCTCTCCATTGAAATTAATGGAAAGCTCTTTCAAAGCACCTGAAAAACTCTTCAAAAACGCTCAGTGTTTAGAAAGTTTAGAAAGCTCCTCAATATGAAAGGGGCCTATCAGCTATAGGGGCGCGCCCACACCACATGCGCCCGCGGCACGTTGCCAGAGCCAATGCGCGTGACCGGCTGCCACAATGTTCGCTGGCAACCCGCGCTCAATCCTCAGAGAGGCAGAATGGGGATCTGTCAATGTAAACAAACAGATTTTTGTTATGTCAAGGAAGTAGAGAGAGATCTGCTGTTCCTAGTGGTCAGGAACAACGATCTCTCTCTACTCCCAGTCAGTCCCCTCCCCCACAGTGATCAGGAACAGCGACCTCTCTACACTCCCCCCACAGTTAGAAACACCTCCCTAGGGCACAGTTAACCCCTTGATTGCCCCCTAGTGTTAACCCCTTCCCTGCCAGCGACATTTATACAGTAATCAGTGGCTATTTTAGCTCTGATCACTGTATAAATGTCACTGGTCCCAAAAAGGTCTAAAAAGTGTCTGATCTGTCCGCCGAAATGGCTCTAAATATCGCTGATCACTGCCATTACTAGTAAAAAAAGAAATTAATAATAAAAATGTCATAAATATATCCCCGTTAGCTTGTGCCATTTCTTCAGCTGCTGTGTCATTACCGGCGGCTCCCACGCGCATGCGCGGGAGTGACGTCATCGCGGCTCCGGCCAATCACAGGGCCGGAGCCCGCGATACCAGGAAATAACTCCGGGAGACATGTCGCCGGCCACAGTGGTGTGCCAGGACCACTACGGGGGCTTTGATCTAAGGTAAGTATTTCATAATGAGCTAGTATGCATACTAGCTCATTATGCCTTTGTCATGCAGGGTTTTTTTGTAGGTTTTTTTGTTTGTTTACAACCACTTTAAGGGGGTAAATCCTTCCGGGGCTGAGGTGGTTAAAGAACAAAAAACAAGACCTCACCATGTATATCACTTACTTGGAACAGGTGACCCTGGGAGGTCTCTTGGTGAAGGTGTAAAACTGACTTACAGTGTCCAGATTAAGAGATAACACAATTCCAATCATCACATCTCCAGGCCGTATCACTCCCTCCAAATCAGATGCATCCAGGTGACACTGGGGGGCTTCAGAGTTGAGGGCATTCATAAGGTGAGACAGAGACAGGACCAGAGTCCAGAGGTAGAAGTGTAGGCTGATCATCATGTTGAGTTTTAGCCAGAAAAATGACTGCGAAAGAGAAATTAAAATGGGATCTGGGATTATTATTTGAGCCCATAAATGCTGCTATTAAACCATCCACCTGTTGGCTGACTCTGATATTTATCCTGATATTCATCATATCCTTATTTTCTGAGTAGTTCTGGATCTGAGCTAGGGAAAATACCTATGTTCTCTGTTCTCTGCTCCAGTACAACCCACACTATGAGCCCATCACAGTCTCACTCGCTCACCTCACATGTTACAATTCAATTGTACAATCTCCTTATATCTACCAACAACTATTTTGTGAAGGGGCACTACAACTGAACCGAATTGTGGTGGCAACTCTAGGTATCTCTGGGTTACATGAATTGCAAACATAGCACAGTGTTGTTATTAAAATATATTAGAGCAAAAGATTGAAAGCAGGTTCTCTATTTTTCCGATGGAACAAGTTCCTATCGGAAATTCCGATCACCTGTAGCAATTCCGATGTGCAAAATTCCTACACATGTTCGGAGACAATTCAACACATGCTCGGAAGCACTGAACTTCATTTTCTCAGTTCCTCGTAGTGTTGTACGTCACCGCGTTTTTGATGGTCGAAAGTTCAGAGAACTTTTGTGTGACCGTGTGTATGCAAGGCAAGCTTGAGCGGAATTAGATGGTTTTTCTGACGGAAATTCCGATCGTGTGTACAGGGCATTAGATGAGCTTGTTGGACATTCTGTTCCAAAACCATGCCCATTATTGTAGTGTTGGCTTCCCTTTGTGGCTTTAGTATAGGAGCTTCCATTATTTATGGAATGATTTCTACAAGGGTTTGGAGGGTTGAATTTGTACCCATTTGGGCAAAAATTAGCATTTGTGAAATCAAGTACTGATATTGAATGAGAAGACATCGCATTCCAGTTCATCCCAAAGGTGTTCAGTAGGGTTAAAATCAGGGCTCTGTGCAAGACACTCGGGTTTGACCACACCAAACTCATCAGACCATGCCATTATGGAGCTGGCTGCCGGGACAGAAAAGGATCTTCCCCCAAACTGTTAGCACAAGGTTGGACTGTAGTATTAACAGCACCATTCACTGAAAAAAAATAAACTCATGAACCATTTGGAGGGGAGTCCACTTTGTTTTTTTTTTATAGTGTAGATGTGATGATGAGGTGTTCACACATTTTTGATCATACATGTATATACGAAATCACAATACATTCCCCTAAACAATGCAAGATAACATTTATTTCCTATGAGACAAAAAAATTCTCAACCCTAGCCAGTTTTCGCTGTACTATTTTGTCAAAAAAACTTAGAAATGAAACAAAAAAAAGGAACAGTATGTTGCAGATGTACTTTTTGTGTTGTATTTGTGTTCAGCCCAGGTTGAAAAAAATTTAAATAAAACAACATTATTTTATAAATCATATGCTGAATGTATTTTGTGTTCTATATGTTCTCCTTGGTTTAAAAAATATAACCGACCATAAATAGTTTAATAAATGAAACAGAGTAATATACCAAAAGTATTGTATAGGTTTTACATACTTACGCTGTTCCGTTCTCTGTTTTTTATCATCACCTTTTCTATGTGTGTCCCTGTTCCTGGAGACACCTGTATTTATCTCTGAAGGCTGGTAGGTAATTAAACCTCACAACTCCCTGTCGGCAAAATTATCACCCTGTATGTGCCAAGTTTAGTCGGCTCATCATCACTTAACAGTTAAAAAAATTAAATCTCTCTGAGGGCTCTCTGTCATATAAAGCCACATGTCAGAATTAAATGATCACTGTGCTGATGGGTCTTGTCATACATCAGTTGCGCTTATTTATTTTATTGGCTTTGATTCGCATGGGGGTTCTGGTGAACACATCCAAATTTCCACAAATTGTGAATGCAGTCCTAAATTCTCTCAATTTTCAGGCTAATAGGCGAGGGATTGTCAAACAAAAGTCATGGGGGTCTGGGCACTGTCCTAGAGGACATGTACCAAAAAAAAAAGAAACCAAAATTATGTATATATAAAATTTTAAGAAAAATTGTTATCCATACTTACCGTAATTTTCCTTTCCTGGATTCTCCCCATGTCAGCCTACTATGGGTCAGCTCCGCCCCCTCTGACCCCTCCAGGACCACGTCTTTTCTAGCCCATAAAAGGGCGGCTGTCTGCCCCCACCAGTGTTCAAAAAAGCCCCGCCTCGCGACGGATAAACTGGGTGGGAATCCTCCGGCTGACATGGGGAGGATCCAGGAAAGGAAAATTACAGTAAGTATGGATAACAATTTTCCTTATTCCTGAACCTCCTCATGTCAGCCTACTATAAGATGTACCAAGCAATATTAAGGAGGGAGGGAAGACAAAAAATTAAAAATAAGCCAAACCCTCAATGCAATGCTACTTTTATTATACTTATACTTATTTTTAATGGGCAACAGCCGCTGTAATAACCGTTGAGCTAAATGTTTCCTCAGGCGGACAAGCCATATTAAGCCTGTATTGCCTAATAGAAGGTGTTGGGCACGCTCCAGCTTACTGCTCTGCAAAATACCTCAGGGGCGACCTTCGCGTATGCCCAGGATGCTGCCATATCCCTCGTCGAATGTGCTTTGATCTCTGAAGGAGGAGGAAGGCCCAGCGTTTTGTATGCAATATGTATGGTCCTGACAAACCAGGAAGACACAACTCTGGATGTTGCTGGCATACTCTTTTTAGGCCCCATTAGGAAAACCTACAGATGATCTTGTTTTCAAAAGCTTTTAGTTCATTTCAGGTAGGTTGAAACCAGAGACCAGGTCTAACCTACTCCACTCAACATCAGCTGTATCCGCCGGAAAGGCTGGGAGAATGACCTCCCAGTTCATACGAAATTATGTGGCCACCTTAGGTAGAAAGCTCGGTAACAGCCTAAGGACTATCTTGTGTGGGAGCACCAAACAATATGGTTCTTTAGATGAGAAGGCGCACAACTCAGAGACTCTTTGTCAGACTTCCACGCAGCAGACAGGCGAGCCCGATGTAGCAGGGGAAGGCCTCCCTTACGTATCTGGTTCCCGGCCCCTGGTAGTATGGACAGGAGGCACGGGAGCACAGAATGGTATGAGAGCCTGGTGGGTTTAGCTGCAGAAGGATCCCGGTAAAGGTGGTTATGGAGATCTACAGTAACTGAAGCACAGGCAGCAGATGCAGAGCAGGAGTGGAGCAGGCAGGTCGGGTCACAGGCAGAGGTCGGCAACAGGCGGGCAGCGTAGTACAGAGGAGCAGGCAGAGTCGTAGTCAGGACAGTCCGGGATCAGTGGCAGGCAGCAAGCAAGGAGGAATCAAAGACAGGCCGGTGGTCAGGAGATCGGGTTCAACAGGAAACAGGAAGCAGGTGCAGGGATACAGGAAGCTGAAGATCGGACAGCACCGAGCCCCCTGTGCAGACGGCCTAAATAGGCAGGTTGGCGCCAAACACTGGGCGCGCGTGCACGCCGACGCGCGCCAACGCACCGCGATGCCTACCAACAGCGCGTCTGCCCAAGGGAGCTCTCTGACACTCTTCTGGCCGAGGCCACGGCTAGTAAAAAGCAAAAACAAAAAACTGTTAAAAGAAATAATGAACAAGAGAAAGCTTGATCAAACGGAGGAACCAGCAATGTTCCCAAGACTAGTGATAAGTCCTCTTTTGGAAAAAAACAATTTCAATGGACGTCTGATTTCTATGGCTGCCCCTAAAAATCAGATCACCAACGGATGTAGAGCATATCTGTACACGACATAGCCGACAAGGCAGGGATTTGATCCTTCAGGGAATTATAAGCTAACCCTTGGAGACCACTCTGCAGAAACTCCAAAATGTTAGATACTGAAAGAGATCCAAGGTCCCAACACCTTTCCGTAGTATTCCAGATCCGGTGATAGGTTACATAAATAATAAATAAAATAAATACAATTAAAATAAACTTCTCCATCCAAATCTTCAGTGCTAAGGCATCTAGGCAGGCAGGCAAAATTCCCCAGTCCTAGAAGGTTGAGGAAAGAGAAAAATATCCTGGACGGCCGCACACCATAGAAGACATCTTTATTGATATGAAGAAATAAAATCCAGATGCAGTCACCTCATGTACAGGGAGGAACAAGAAAGATAGCTAACATGTTTCACGCCCCATCATGGCGCTTAGTCCTAGAAGGTACAGGATAATAAAAATACTCTGACAGACAAGTAACACAGCAGTAAGTAATGAGAGACCTGGAAGGAGGCTTACCAGAGCACAGCAGCAGATTGACCAGCTGGAGACTGAGATTAGCCTAAAGGACAGAGCCTGCTGGAAATCAGCAGTGAGCATTCTGGTGTTTGCTAGGCAACCCAAAGAGGAAGCTGCCTCTGACCTCACCTGCTCAACTCTGAGCTTCCTGAAAAGACTACATGTGGAGGCGGTGAACTACAAGACACAGCGTGCCAAACCACTGCCTGAACACACAAAAACATGGAAGGAGAGAGTGCCAGCACCTGCCTAACGAAGGTATATACAGTCATTTATACTGCCAATGACCTTTGCCAGAAATACACAGTCATTTATACTGTACCATACAATCCCAGCACCGCGGGAACCCACCTCCTCAGGAGATTTACAGCCTATATGGGGGGGTCTTCTGAACCGGGAGAGGCTGAACCCGACAGGATGGATAGAGAAAAAAATAAATAAATAAAAATAAACTTTAAAAGGCGTCCGGAGCGAGGACGAAAAAAGAACACTGGTGTGGGCAGACAGCCGCCCTTTTATGGGTTAGAAAAAAGGTGGTCCTGGAGGGGTCAGAGGGGGAGGAGCTGACCCATAGTAGGCTGACATGGGGAGGTCCAGGAAATATACATATACAGTATATATACAGTGGGGATGGAAAGTATTCAGACCCCCTTAAATTTTTCACTCTTTGTTATATTGCAGCAATTTGCTAAAATCATTTAAGTCCAATTTTTTTCCTCATTAATGTACACACAGCACCCCATATTAACAGAAAAACACAGAATTGTTGACATTTTTGCAAATTTATTAAAAAAGAAAAACTGAAATATCACATGGTCCTAAGTATTCAGACCCTTTGCTGTGACACTCATATATTTAACTCAGGTGCTGTCCATTTCTTCTGATCATCCTTGAGATGGTTCTACACCTTCATTTGAGTCCAGCTGTGTTTGATTATACTGATTGATCTTGATTAGAAAAGCCACACACCTGTCTATATAAGACCTTACAGCTCACAGTGCATGTCAGAGCAAATGAGAATCATGAGGTCAAAGGACCTGCCTGAAGAGCTCAGAGACAGAATTGTGGCAAGGCACAGATCTGGCCAAGCAGAGGTTTATAAAGGTTTATAAAGGTAGTAAAGGTTTATAACCTTCTGGCCAAGGTTATAAATTTCTGCTGCACTTAGGGTTCCTAAGAGCACAGTGGCCTCCATAATCCTTAAATGGAAGACGTTTGGGATGACCAGAACCCTTCCTAGAGCTGGCCGTCCGGCCAAACTAAGCTATCGGGGGAGAAGAGCCTTGGTGAGAGAGGTAAAGAAGAACCCAAAGATCACTGTGGCTGAGCTCCAGGGATGCAGTCAGGAGATGGGAGAAAGTTGTAGAAAGTCAACCATCACTGCAGCCCTCCACCAGTCGGGGCTTTATGGCAGAGTGGCCCGACGGAAGCCTCTCCTCAGTGCAAGACACATGAAAGCCCGCATGGAGTTTGCTAAAAAAACACCTGAAGGACTCCAAGATGGTGAGAAATAAGATTCTCTGGACTGATGAGACCAAGATAGAACTTTTTGGCCTTAATTCTAAGCGGTATGTGTGGAGAAAACCAGGCACTGCTCATCACCTGTCCAATACAGTCCCAACAGTGAAACATGGTGGTGGCAGCATCATGCTGTGGGGGTGTTTTTCAGCTGCAGGGACAGGACGGCTGGTTGAAATTGAGAGAAAGATGAATGCGGCC
Source organism: Lithobates clamitans (assembly GCA_037952925.1). Lineage (NCBI taxonomy): Eukaryota > Metazoa > Chordata > Amphibia > Anura > Ranidae > Lithobates > Lithobates clamitans. Next base: position 2,659,172 of record JBBGZY010000657.1, read on the forward strand.
AAGTACAGGGATATCCTGGACGAAAACCTTCTCCAGAGTGCTCAGGACCTCAGACTGGGCCAAAGGTTTACCTTCCAACAAGACAATGACCCTAAACACACAGCTAAAATAATGAAGGAGTGGCTTCACAACAACTCCGCGACTGTTCTTGAATGGCCCAGCCAGAGCCCTGACTTAAACCCAATCGAGCATCTCTGGAGAGACCTAAAAATGGCTGTCCACCAACGTTTACCATCCAACCTGACAGAACTGGAGAGGATCTGCAAGGAGGAATGGCAGAGGATCCCCAAATCCAGGTGTGAAAAACTTGTTGCATCTTTCCCAAAAAGACTCATGGCTGTATTAGATCAAAAGGGTGCTTCTACTAAATACTAAGCAAAGGGTCTGAATACTTAGGACCATGTGATATTTCAGTTTTTCTTTTTAATAAATCTACAAAATGTCAACAATTCTGTGTTTTTCTGTCAATATGGGGTGCTGTGTGGACATTAATGAGGAAAAAAAATGAACTTAAATGATTTTAGCAAATGGCTGCAATATAACAAAGAGTGAAATATTTAAGGGGGTCTGAATACTTTCCGTCCCCACTGTGTATATATATATATATATATATATATATATATATATATATACACGGGTGCATCTAAAAGAAAAATAGAATATCATCAAGGTCAAGGGCCTCCTGTGCAGTAACCAGCCCCCCCCCCCCGTTTTACTCACCGGAGCCATGGAGAGGCGCTCTCCCTCTCTGCACGGGGTCCCTTGACTCTTGATTGGATAGATTGATAGCAGCACAGCCATTGGCTCCCGCTGATGTCAATCAAAACCAATGACGCGGGCGCTGGGGGGCGGGGCCGAGTCCGACATTCGTGTCTATGGACGCAAATGCTGGACTCTGGAGAGCGCCCTCAAGGTAACCCCCCGGGAGAGTGCTTCGCTTAGGGGGTTATCTGATGCGAGGAGGAGCCGCGAGAGCCACTGGGGGACCCCAGAAGAGGACAATCTGGGCCACTCTATGCAAAACAAGCTTCACAGTGGAGGTAAGTATGACATATTTTTTATTTAAAAAAAAAAATTGAAGCTTTACATTCACTTTAATTTATTTCAGTAATTCAATTCAAAAAGTGAAACTCATAAATTTTATAGATTCATTACACACAGAGTGATATATTTCAAGCATTTCTTTCTTTTCATTTTGATGATTATGGCTTACAGCTAGTGAAAACACAAAATTCAGTATCTCAGAAAATTAGAATATTACGTAAGACCAATAAAAAAGGAATTTTAATACAGAATGTCCATGTACAGTATAGTATGCACTATACCAATACTTGTTCGGGCTCCTTTTGCATTAAATTACTGCATCAATGTGGCGTGGCATGGAGGCAATCAGCCTGTGACACTGCTGAGGTGTTATGGAAGCTTTTATAGCGGCCTTCCGGTCGTCTGCATTGTTTGGTCTGGTGTCTCTCATATTCCTCTCGACAATATCCCACAGATTCTCTATGGGGTTTAGGTCAGGTGAGTTTGCTGGGCAATCAAGCACAGTGATACCATGATCATTAAAACAGTTATTGGTACTTTTGGCAGTGTGGACAGGTGCCATGTCCTGCTGGAAAATTAAATCAGCATCTCCATAAAGCCTGACAGCAGAGGTAAGCATGAAGTGCTCTAGAATTTCCTGGTAGAGGGCTGCGCTGACTTTGGACTTGATAAAACACATTGAACCAACACCAGCAGATGACATGGCTCCCCAAATCATCACTTACTGTGGAAACTTCACACTGGACCTCATACAACTTGGATTCTGGGCCTCACCACTCTTCCTCCAGACTCTGGGACCTTGATTTCCAAATTAAATGCAACATTTTCCAAGGAGTTCCCACCCTGAGGGGCTTTGCTTCTCTGGGCAGACTGCTGGAGTTTTGCTACCTGGTCTAAAGAACTCAATTGGAAGGGTCTGACTGTCCTGTGGCATTATGAGCATTAGCCTCTCCCTGACTGAAGAGGGTTTGGTGGATACTGAAAGGAGGAATTCAGTGATCATGTGACATTGTGGGTTCTGACCTGAGCGCAGAGTGCTAGTGACTGTGTTGTTTCCTTTGGGTGGAAAAGCCTTCTAAGAAGGGACTTAGGTCTGTCATCTGTAGTTGCTCCTGCATAGAGACTGTTTGGGGAGGCTTAGCATAGTGGAATGTCCTGAGAAAATTCAGTAAATCTGGCATATCCCATATCACTCTACACCCCATCCAAGTTCTTCAGCAATAGAAAATCCTAAAATGACATCCTACAGACTGATTACTGAGCCAGAATGAGTGAACTGTTGCTGTGTGCTTGGCTGCCTCTGCACTATTTTTGGGAAAGAACCAGTTAAATTACAGCAGCTCCTTTGGGGGTAGAACTACATATTATTTACCTGTACAATCTTCCCTTGTGTACACATCTAAAGCTGTGGGAGTGCTACTGGCTGGCACCATCTTAAAGAGGTTCTTAAAAAGGTCAAATTCTCGGTCCGTGAAACTATGCATTATTGCTTAGAGTCATTTTGAAAGCCAGTGACGCTGTCAGGTTTGGATTTAGGTTGCATTGAATTGGACTCTATCGGAACCCAAGAATGAAATTCCCCAAGTTAGTCACTTGAGAATCACTAAAACCAGGACAAAGTTATTTTCTGGCCTAATATGATTAGCACACAGCCTCCAAGAACAGCATACGTTATGCCTTTTTGCAGCAGGCCTGAACAGGATGAAACAGACCCATGCTTACTTGCTTACGTGCTTAGAATTGTTAGCTCACAATCAGGGCTTGGGGGCTGACCTCAAGATCAAATCACAGTTTTTTTTTCACACGAGTACCTTTGCTGCTGTAAGTGCTTACATTACACCAGGTCCAGTTCACAAGGAAACCCAGGAGGGCTCACCTTGCAGTCCACAATGTGCACATTGTGTATCCTACCAAAACAGTCTGCCTACCACATCTCTATGGATGAGCAGACAGACATGAAAAAGGAGACTGAGAAAATGTTGCAGTTATGGTTCAATCACAAGTCCCCCATTTCCTGGACATTACGTTTGGCCCTGGGCTCCAAAAGGGATTTGACGGCCAGGTTCTGCGTGGTCACCGTGAAGTTGAACCCATCACTACTGCTGATACTTACCCCATGCCCAGGGTCAAAAAGTTGTTGGATAAGCCAGAGGCTGGTCACTGTCTAGCAATCATGAGTCTGAGCAGCAGGTATTGACATTTTCCTCACACACATGAGGCTTGGGAAAATCAGCCTTCATCAGCTTACTTGGATTGGCCAACTTTATGGTAATTCTATTTGGAATGAGGAAAACACCAGCCATCTTTCAGAGGGTCGTGAATGACCTGTTAGAAGGCTTAAACCATTCTCAGCCAGATACTGCAGTATTCAGTTCTGCTTAGGAATAACACCTTGTGTACTTTAAACAAGTCCTAGACAAACTGACGGTGGCTAATCTGATCATTACACCCAGCAAGTGTCAGGAAGACTAGAGAGAAGTCCAGTTCCTGGCACACCAGGTAGGAGAAGGCGCCCTGGGATCTGAAACAGGGAAGGTCGAGACCATCATGGCCTGGTTTACCCATCAATACAAGAAATAGGTTATGCAATATATGGGGACAGCCAGCTAATATCAGAAGTATGTGTGTTTTCATATTCAGTACCTTGACTTGACTGACCTAATAAAAAGGAACTGCCAAGGCCTGTGTCTTAGGATATAGGAGTGTGAAAATAACTTTCAGTCCTTGAAGGAGGCATTGGTCAGTGTTCCTGTGGTACAGGTTCTAAATTTTACTCATCGCTTTCTAGTGTGAACTGATGCCTCTTCCTACAATTTAGGTTTAGTCCTAAGAAAGGTGAATCTGTCAGAAAAGGAACATCCTCTACATGAGCAGGAAGCTACTCCCCAAGGAGGTAGAATATGTCATCATCAAGTAGGGGGGTCTTGTAATTGTATGAGTGCTACAGAAGAGCACTACCTGTATGGTCGCAGCTTCACAGCGAAATTGGTTGTGTTAAAAAGCAACTTTCTTTTATTACCTATTGCTGGCAGCAGCAGCATTAGGCTGTCGATCACTGTGATCACATAGTTTAAGTTGATAAAACATAAATATATAGCAAGTTTAAAAAAAACATAAGGCACCAATATATATTTTTTAAATGCTCTTTTGTTTTTACATGATTTTTTTTGTTATACAAAAACTGTTTTTAGTCATCCGAAACTAGATTCCAGTGTTTTAATCTAGTTTCAGTAAAAGCTTTGTTGCTTTGGTTATTTTAAATTCCTTGTTGTCATGAGTTCAGCTGAGGTCTACCTAGACTGAGCAGTACAAATTATAGTAAAGGTAAAGCCCAAAATCACTAACAGGAGTTTCAGCTGCTTAATCCCCCTATGTCCGGCACACTCAACCAATCACCAAGTTCTGCTCTTGTCCAAGTCTAGCTGGAATATGGCCCAGCATCGATCAAACCAGATCCCCTGTGCCCAGGGTCTCATGGCTATGTGCTCACTCTGGACTCTCAGGATTTCTTAACTAGGGTTCCTCCAGAAGTTGCTTGGGGTTCCTCAAGTAATAAGCAATTTCTGCCTATCAGATAAATTCCCATTGACACCATTGATCTTTTAAGCTATCTGTAAGGGGATAATTCTTCCCAATCACCACAGGTGTAAGGCCCATTTTTCTCACTGACCATCACACCAATGAATCATGAGTTGTAGATCTAGTAATTATTAGCAGGTGTTCCCTGAGACCATAAAGATATTTTAAGGGTTCCTCTGTGTTACAAAGGGGAGGAACCATGTCATTAGATGGCATTTCTCTCTGCTGCATTTATGATCTGCCAACTTCCAGAGGAAAAAGGATGAAGAAGACCTGTGATATCATTGGAAAAAACGGAAGATGCCTGCAAAAGAGGTATGTATACTGATTTATTCAAATAATTGGGGGGAACGAAACTGGAAGAGGGGGCAAAGGAGTAAGCCCTCAGTTGAGCTTTAAATTAAGACTCATATGACCTCAGGAGAATCCAACCACCACTCCATCTTTTCGTCTCAATCAATTATTTATAAAAAACATTTCTAAAATCTACTAACCTAGGATGCTGGAGCCCAGGTTTATCAAAATGCCCAGGTTTATCAAAATGGACATGTTACTTGCTAAGCCAAGTAGTCTTACCCTAATAAGTGAAAACTAAAAGGTGAGAGCTTGTGGAAACCATTCCTGTCCCCCAATAACTTTTAATCACTGAAATGAACTACATTCAATGCAAAAAATATGTTCCCAGGGCCAGTGAATGGTTCCTGATCTATCTTGGGAGAGCCAATAAGGTATTTCCAGGGACATCCCAGTAAGTGGTAAACCTTGTAGGTAACTTTTATGGACATATGTTATGGTTTTAAAAACACTACTATTGGCCCGAAGTTCCTCCATGGGCTTTATTTGCTATACAGGGTCCCCAGGGCACAGGTCCGCACTAATAATTGGCTCTCTGACTCCTTTCTCCTCCACCCATGCCCTCTTCAGGACTGTCCATTGTTCCCCAGTCTGTTTGCCCTGGCTCTGGAACCCCTGGCTATCCTAATTAGGAGATCTCTAGATGTCAAGGGTCTGTGGGTAGGGAACTTAGAGGAGAAGTTGTGCCTTATTATACCTTAGTGATGTGGGCCTGTCACTCCTGGCTGTCCTGCGGATCTTTGACACTTTTGGTGCCTTTTCAGGGATTAGGATCACTTGGTCCAAGTCGCTTTTTTCCCCCTTGATGAGGGTGCGATTATGTCTGCATGTCCCTCTCCTTTGCACTGGGTGGATGAGTTCAGGTACCTGGGTGTGCAGGGGACTAAACAGTTGTCCAAATATTTTGCCAAGAACCTTCTTCCCCTGTTCTCAGCTCTGAATGTGCAGTGCTCCACCTATGCCAGACTTCCTCGGAATCTCCTTGGATGAATTAATCTCATCCAAATGATGATTCTACCTAAATTTATTATATTTTCCCGGAATTGTCAAATCTGGGTCCCTAACTCATTTTTTCAAGGCATCGATAAGTGTGTGGGATCATTCATTTGGAATGGTGAATCCACTCTCTGGCTTCCTACTAATCTGGTATGGCTCAGGAAGGGGTGGGGCGCTCACTCGTCTCCCCGCTATTTGCTGGCCTGTGTGCCAGGTTGCATGCTCAGGTAAGGGCCTGGTATGGATTTTGGGGGGGACCCCACGCCATTTTTTTTCTTAATTCTGTCATGGGGTTCCCCTTAACCACTTCAATACAGGGCAACTTCTGCCCAGACCAATTATCAGCTTTCAGTGCTCTCACAATTTGAATGACAATTACTCAGTCATGCAATGCTGTACCCAAACTAAATTTTTATCATTTTTTTTCACACAAGGACAATCCCAGGAGTACAAATACCCCCCAAATGACTCCTTTTTGGAAAGTAGACAGTCCAAGGTATTTAGTAACAGACATGGTAAGTTTTTTGAAGTTGTCATTTTTTTTCCCACAATTCTTGAAAAATGAAGAAATTTTCATTTCTTTTTTTTTTTACACATAATTGTCATAATAACAAGTTATTTCTCACATACAGCATATGCATACTATTACAACCCAAAATACATTTTGCTATTCCTCCTGAGTATGGCGATACCACATGTGTGAGACTTTTTCACAGTCTGGCCACATAGAGAGGCCAAACATTCAGGGAGCACCGTCAGATGTTCTATCAGCATAAATTACACATCTAATTTCATTCCTACCTATTACACTTTTGAAGGTCCTGAAGCACCAGGACAGTGGAATTACCCACAAAATGACCCCATTTTTGGAAAGAAAACACCCTAATGTATATTCTATGAGTCATGGGCTGCAGATAGGTACTCGGCTACTCTGATGGGCTGCAGGTGGGAGGGAGTGTTTCTGCTGGCGTCATTTTACAATGTGCCAGTAAGGAAGTGTTTAAAATCCATACCAGACCCTAAGGGTCCCCCCACGCCATTTTTTCCCCTATTTTATTACAATTCTTTTTTTTAACTTTAGCTCTCAGTGGGCAAGCCTAGCAACCTATTGACTGTGTGCTCGGCGGGCGAACATCCCACTAAGTGCCCAGAAAGTTTGGGTGTTAGGTGAGTACCTGAATGGGCAATGTTCAGGCCAAACTTATGCTTGGGCCAAACCATTCACCCATCCCTAGTGGTGCCTGAACACTGTTGGGCACAGAAACGTGCCCTGCTGTTAAAAATTAAAATAAAAAAAATGAAATTACATGCACCAATGTAGTCAATGTAGTTGACAAAGTGTCAAACAGGTGCAGAAAACCTGTTAACATAGGGGCTATTGGAGCTGCAGCTCCAGGCCCCTTACCTCAAGATAGGCCCATTTGCCCAAAAAAAAAAATCACAAAAAAAAAATAATCGACTTCGAGGGTCATGGCTCGGCGACCAGGGGTCACAGAGACCCCAAATTTGGGGGATAGGTAGCTGAAGACCTTCCCCACAACTGATCAAAATGTGGGTCTCCTATCATCTATTTGGTTCCAGAGATTTGGGGCTCCTCGCGCAGCCTGCCGGAAGCTACATACAGAGCGGCCAGTTTAAATACAAGCTGACACACTCTGCAGCAGACAGAGGATGAGCTCACAGTGCCTCTCCTTACTTCTTGTCAGAGGCACTGATCTCAATGGACAGCTTGGAGCCTGCAGAGTTTGACTGGCAGCACCACCTGTCAAACTCGCCTATTGATTTCAATGGGACCACTCCGCAATTGCAAGCCAAACTCGCTCGCAATAGCAGCATAGTCCAACAATGTAAAACTACCATTCAGCAATGTAAAAAAAAGAACAAAGAGGCAACAGTAGCACCTCATGAACGCCTGTCAGCTGCTGCTATACCACTCATTGAAAAGCAATCCACCACAGATCACTTTTCAGAGGGCAGCAAGCATTACCGCAAATGTGAAAGAAACTTGAAACACATCATCCATTTCATGCTCACCACCAACCAGGTCACTCCCCAGCCACTTCCCATGTTGGCCAACTCCCTTCAACTTATATAACAGGTGCTATTTCCCAACCTGCAGATGAAAGACCCTACTCCAAAAGATATCGCTCCCAGTTACTCCCCCCTACCCGCTGATTGATATGCCTCCATGACTACCTCACACCCCCCTGCTGACAGACCTCTCTCCCCAGCCTGTCCCCACACACCCTCTCACCTGCTGACCTGTGGATGGGGGAATCACTCCCGCAGTGTTATTGTGTTCTGCCAGTGGGGAGCCTTCCCTACCCACACAATACAATGATCAGTGTTGCTAACTATAGCTGGCAGCACTGACTGTTTTGGGAAAAAGCTGACAGGCTGGTTGTACTGAAGTCAATTAACAGATTGACTTGTGTACAACCCGCTAGCCCATGCATAGATCAACTATGGCTGGTCTCTGCTTAATTGGCTTAATTTCAATCCATGTATAGCCCGCTTAACCACTATGAAGTCCCTAAACATCCTTCCACGAACCTTTACATTTTTCCTTCCCAGATTCCTTCATCCTCCTCACCTGTACATAGTGCCCGCTGTCATACCCTCCACACTCCTCTCTTGTACATAGTGCCCACTGCCATACCTTTCATACTCATCTCCTGTACATAGTGCCCACTGTTATACCCTCCACATTCCTCTCCCTCACCTGCGCATACTTCCCTCTTTTATACCATCCATACTCCACCCCTATGCCTCTTACCCACATAAAATTTAAAATTATATTGAAAATCCTCAATGTTACCAGCTCTAGAGTGATCGTGGGTTGCCGACGGACATCACGGCCACAAGCCACGCGCATTGGCTCCGGCGGTGCGCACGCTCCCTCTATAGCTCTTAAATTAACCAACATATACCTACAGCGGTTTGCGCAGCCATGCCAACCTGCCGCAGTATAATGGTGGCAGCTGGTCATCAAGCAGTTCATGAAAAAAATGTAATCAGCGGTGACACAGAAGTTTTGTACACACCAACACTTCAGTAGCCCCACAACACTGTGTTATTCACACTCAGGGGCGTCGGGAGGGGGTGGCTAGGGGGGGCTGAAGCCCCGAATTGGTCCCCGAAAAGCCCCGAGTGTCAAGAAGGCACCGTTTAATTGTTAGCCCCGAGCGCCGCCGGCCGCTGACGAGCGGGGACCGATCTGATCCGAGTGCGGCCGAGTGTGGCCGAATGACATACAGGTCCCGCCTTCTGGAGCTATGATGGACATCCCACTGGTCCAATGCTGGGACCGCGGGATGTGTGACGTCCATCATAGGCGCTGCACGCTCCAGAAGGCGGGAATTACAATCCACCGAGCCACAGACATCACTGAGATCCCCGCTCCCCGCGCTCAGATAGATCAGGGCAGCGGAGGAGTGATCTGGCGAGATGTGCCACTGCCAGTGACTGCACCGATTATTGTAGAGGAGGCGGGAATAAGGATAACCTGAAGAGGAGCTGTGCTGGGGGCGGATGGCAGAGTGAAGAGCTCCAGATCTCGGTGTGTCTGATCATGGGCACCGGAGTGTGCAGCAGGAGGCAGCAGAGTCTTCTCCATACCGCCTTGTGCCTGCTGGCCGTGCTGGGACTGGGAGGCAGGCTCTACTTTGTATATCTACGTGCAGGACAAAGCCCGGAGCTCCAAGGTCCAGGCGATGAAATTCAAGCAGTCTCCTCTCCTCTGGCTGCCTGCTGTGCCACATGATGCGTGGGCTGCACACCGCACACTACAGCTGAACTGAACTGCAGGACACCTGGACACATGAAGTCTGTCTCCTGGTCAGGTAGGTGAGGTCAGTGTATGTATGTCACTGTATGTTAGGTAGGTCAGTGTATGTTAGGTAGGTGTATGTATGTATGTCAGGTCAGTGTATGTTAGGTAGGTGTATGTATGTCAGGTCAGTGTATGTTAGGTAGGTGTATGTATGTATGTCAGGTCAGTGTATGTTAGGTAGGTGTATGTATGTATGTATGTCAGGTCAGTGTATGTATGTCAGGTCAGTGTATGTTAGGTAGGTGTATGTATGTATGTCAGGTCAGTGTATGTATGTCAGGTCAGTGTATGTTAGGTAGGTGTATGTATGTATGTCAGGTCAGTGTATGTTAGGTAGGCGTATGTATGTATGTCAGGTCAGTGTATGTTAGGTAGGTGTATGTATGTATGTCAGGTCAGTGTATGTTAGGTAGGTGTATGTATGTATGTCAGGTCAGTGTATGTTAGGTAGGTGTATGTATGTATGTCAGGTCAGTGTATGTTAGGTAGGTGTATGTATGTATGTATGTATGTCAGGTCAGTGTATGTTAGGTAGGTGTATGTATGTATGTATGTATGTCAGGTCAGTGTATGTTAGGTAGGTGTATGTATGTCAGGTCAGTGTATGTTAGGTAGGTGTATGTATGTCAGGTCAGTGTATGTTAGGTAGGTGTATGTATGTATGTATGTATGTCAGGTCAGTGTATGTTAGGTAGGTGTATGTATGTATGTCAGGTCAGTGTATGTCAGGTCAGTGTATGTTAGGTAGGTGTATGTATGTATGTATGTCAGCTCAGTGTATGTTAGGTAGGTGTATGTATGTATGTCAGGTCAGTGTATGTTAGGTAGGTGTATGTATGTATGTCAGGTCAGTGTATGTTAGGTAGGTGTATGTATGTATGTATGTATGTCAGGTCAGTGTATGTTAGGTAGGTGTATGTATGTATGTCAGGTCAGTGTATGTTAGGTAGGTGTATGTATGTATGTCAGGTCAGTGTATGTTAGGTAGGTCAGTGTATGTATGTATGTCAGGTCAGTGTATGTTAGGTAGGTCAGTGTATGTATGTATGTCAGGTCAGTGTATGTTAGGTAGGTCAGTGTATGTATGTATGTCAGGTCAGTGTATGTTAGGTAGGTCAGTGTGTCAGGTAGCTGAGATTAGTGGTCAAAATTGATGGGCACTGCTAAGCCCCAGGCAGCAACCAGCAAGTAAGCTTACCCCCCACCACACAACCCCAGCGCTCAGCCAAAAAACCCCGTGCCATGACCACTCACGACCCCCCGCCCCCATCGGTGCCAGCATCGGACTTCGGGCTGAAGCCCCTGGTCTTTTTGCCACCTAGCAACGCCCCTGTTCACACTACACTTCACTGTATTATATACACTGCACAACACTGTGTTATTCACACCGCACTACACTGTATTATATACTCTACACTGACTGCAGGGACTCACTGGATAGGAGGTCTAGAGGCCATGTGTATGCTGCCATGGATAGGCCCCAGGAAAGGAAAATTATGGAAAGGTAAGTATTCAATTTTCCGTTTTCTTACATTAGAGAAAATTTAGGCAGGAGCCAAATAAAATGCCACCATGTCTTTGGATTGTGGCAAGAAACATACACAGACACAGTGAGAACATATAAACTTCAATGCAAGCAGTGGGATGTTGGGGATTTGAACCAACAACCCCAGTGCTGGTAAGTGGAAATGCTAGCCACTCAGTCAGTGGGTAGCTTAATGCATGTAGACCATCTCTGTGGTGTGAACCAGCCCTAAGTCGCTAGCCATGCTCAGTGTCAGCAATATACACTATATTGTCCTAAGTATTGGGACACCTGCCTTTACACGCACATGAACTTTAATGGCATCCCAGTCTTAGTCTGTAGGGTTCAATATTGAGTTGGCACACCCTTTGCAGCTATAACAACTTCAACTCTTCTGGGAAGGCTGTTCACAAGGTTTAGGAGTGTGTCTATGGGAATGTTTGACCATTCTTCCCAAAGCACTTTTGTGAGGTCAGGCACTGATGTTGGACGAGAAGGCCTGTCTTGCAGTCTCCACTCTAATTCCTTACCAAAGGTGTTCTATTGGGTTGAGATCACGACTCTGTGCATGCCAGTCAAGTTCCTCCAGCCCAAACTTGCTCATCCATGTCTTTATGGACCTTTCTTTGTACACTGGTCCAAATCATTTGGTGGAGGGGGATTATGGTGTGGGGTTGTTCTTCAGGGGTTGGGCTTGGCCTATTAGTTCCAGTGAAAGGAACTCTTAAGATGTCAGCATACCAAGACATTTTGGACAAAATTCATGCTTACAACTTTGTGGGAACAGTTTGGGGATGTCCCCTTCCTGTTCCAACATGACTGCACACCAGTGTACAAAGCAAGGTCAATAAAGACATGGATGAGCGAGTTTGGGGTGGAGGAACTTGACTGGCCTGCACAGAGTCTTGACCTCAACCCGATAGAACACCTTTGGGATGAATTAGAACAGAGACTGCGAGCCAATGTCGCCGGCCATGCGCATCGGGTCCCCCCCCCCCCCCGTGCGGTGGCGCACGCACCCTCTGGCGGCTCTTAAAGTGAACCGTGTATATGTATGGGATTTTGAGCAGTTGTGCCGCAGTTGATGTGCTTGAGCCGGTCGGGAACTGGTTAAAATTTGCATCAGCAATGGTATTGTTTGTGGTTTGTGAAGACACCTGTGGGATTTTCCGTTTCGATTTTTGTGAGATGGACAGCAACAAGCGAGCGAGAGAGAAAAATATATTTTACCAAAACATGAAAAAATGACACATTACTAGCATTCTTAAAAAAAAAAAAAATATGAAGAAGAAGCAATGTAAGAACCCAGCAAGGACAATTTATGGTAGAGAAATAAACAGTACATCTCAAAATTAAAATGTATTTTTTTGTGAAAGTAACAATTGTACAATTATATTCAGTGGTTGAAACTTGCATTTGGCTATATAACGCTCATTTTCACGTTCGCGAACGCATGTTTTCCAAGCGTGAATTTGCAAATTTAGTATAGCGCCCGGGAAAAAAGGAATAGGAGTTAAATTGTGACTATTTTGCCTGAGCATGCGCACTTGTGCTGGTACATAGTTGTAGAAAGAGGGGGGATTTATCTCTTCTCAGACTTTCAATGATATTTCAAGTTATACATCAGCAGTTTAAAAGCAGATTATCTTCAAACAATATAGAACCATTTAGGCTATAATATCATGCTCCAAACATTATTTCCATGTTCAATTCCCGTGTTTCAATCACGACTGATTTAGACGGTCTCTGTTTACCTTTAGTAAATTTGATTTTGTGACTATTTTGTCCAGGGCACTATAGTGAGTTCCATTTTCGCTCTAATTTACACATTTTTGGCCAATTTGCGACTATTTATTTATTCTCGCATTCGTAATAGTAAATCAACCCCAATGTGTTTTGGATTGTATTGTGATTTTGGTGTTTGCCTGATGTTTTATTCTAATCTATGCCTGGAGGACAATTCACTGAGGCCTATGCTAAAAAACTGAACAAGTTATTAAAAAAAAACATTTTTAAAGCCTGGTTGGATTAAGATTAATGCCCCGTACACACGGTCGGACTTTGTTCGGACATTCCGACAACAAAATCCTAGGATTATTTCCCACGGATGTTGGCTCAAACTTGTCTTGCATACACACGGTCACACAAAGTTGTCGGAAAATCCGATCATTCTGAACGCGGTGACATAAAACACGTACAATGGGACTATAATTGGGGCAGTGGCCAATAGCTTTCATCTCTTTATTTATTCTGAGCATGAGTGGCACTTTGTCTGTCGCATTTGTGTACACACGATCGGAATTTCCGACAACGGATTTTGTTGTCGGAAAATTTTATATCCTGCTCTCAAACTTTGTGTGTCGGAAAATCAGATGGAAAATGTCCGATGGAGCCCACACACGGTCGGAATTTCGGACAACACGCTCCGATCGGACATTTACCATCGGAAAATCTGACCGTGTGTACGGGGCATAAGAAATAAGATCTTAGAAAGCTTGTCTTAAAAAAGAAAGCTCTGTCAACAAGAACACAGGTACAGCTGACTAGTAAAGTATTGAATTTGTTCTTTACATCCAAAGTAATACTAGCTACAACTTTTTCTTTGTTATCCCTTTTAGGATGTAAGTGGACAGGGGTATTGGTAACCATGAATACATGGAGCTACTGTTGGTGAAACTTACACAGGTGTTACATATGTGTTCATTTACTACTGGGACTTCCATCATTGTGGTAATAATTCATCCCAGAGGATAATTGTCCCTGGATCTACTCCCTCCACACTTATTATCACATTAGTAAAGCAGAGAGGCATTATCATACTGTTCCGATGCAACCCTTCAAAAGGTATATAAGACTCTGCTGCAGTTGATGAGGACTTCAATATTTGGCTTTATAACAGAAGAAGAACTTACTAACATGGTACTGTAGGTAAAAGGGTAACATCCTGAATGAACACACACCCAGATTTGACCATTTCTGCAATGCTCCCTACCTGAAAATATTTTAGTTTACATTTAAAATTGTTAAAAAGTTAAGGAAAATGACAGTCAATACATTTTTAAGGTGGGAAAGGTGAGATGCTCTGTCAGGTGTTTATTGTTCTTTGTGTCTGTCAAGTACCTAGTAGAAGAGCCTGACACGATAAGGAAGGTCTCTCTTACACCTCTGAACTCGGGCCCCTGATAGAGCAGACAGGTGGCACAGGAGTACAGAGTGGCATGAGTGCCTGTTGGTCTTGCTAGCAGCAGGGCTGGACGGACTCTCTAGATCAAGCAGGAGAAGACCGCCAGTAGACCACAGTGGAGCAGGAGTGCCAGATGGACATCAGTGAGCAGGAGGCAGGAGCAGGCTGGCACTGGCAACAGTAGACAGGTACAGGCTGGTAGAAGACAGGCGGTAAGCAGATGCCAGAGAAATATAGGCAGAGACTCACAGCAGGCAGCTCAGCAGCGATGGGGACAGAGGCAGAATCAGACGAACTGGGTCATACACAGGCAGATGGATCAGATACAGATATGCAGGCAGGAGCGAAGTCAGGTTACAGGCCGAGTCAGTAACAGATCAGTCGAACAGCAGCAAGGGGCACAGGCAGAAGCGAGGTCAGAGGCTGGCCGGGGTCGGTGCAGATGGAGTTCAGGAGTACTCAAGACTTTAAGTTTTACTATAGTGTTTCATCTTTTTAAATTTTAGGCAGCACATGGTCTTCTTCAGATGCAAATCATTGTTGGCTCCTAAGAAAGTCTACTAAAAGTTATGCCGCGTACACTTGGTCGGACTTTTCGGCTACAAAAGTCCGACAGACTTTCGACGGACTTTTGGCAGACTTTTGGCAGACTTTTGGCGGACTTGCGTCAGACTTTCTTACGAACGGACTTCCCTACATACGATCACACAAAAGTCAGACGGATTCGTACATGATGACGTACACCGGACTAAAATAAGGAAGTTGATAGCCAGTAGCCAATAGCGTGGGTTTTTGTCCGTCGGACTAGCACACAGACGTGCGGATTTCTGGGTCCGGCGTAGTTGCGACGTAAAGATTTGAAGCATGTTTCAAATCTAAAGTCCGTCAGATTTGAGGCTGCAAAAGTCCGCTGTAAGTCCGGGGAAGCCTACACACGATCGGATTGTCAGCCAGCTTTAGTCAGTCAGCGTCCGTCGGACTTTTGTAGACGAAAAGTCCGACCGTGTGTACGCGGCATAAGTCTTTAAGTAAACCCCTCAGAGCAGGAATAGTTTAGCTTTTAATGGTGACTTTTCTCTTTTAGGATTTAACCTGTGCAGTGGTGTAGAGTTTGGAAGAGCATCTACAAATATCTGCTGCTTTGAAAAGCCATTTTTCTAAATTGCAAGCCCACACCTACCACAAGAGTTGCCAGTAAAGGCAAGCTCCTCAGAAAAGCATTTTTTCAAGGCCCAGTGTCAATCTATCTTTCACAGGTACCTTTGTGGCTAATACTCAACATGATTGGCCAACACATAAGTCTCTGGGTTCTGGTCCTGTCCCATATTATTAATGTACTCAACTCTAAAGACTCCCCATGCCATCTGGATATGGCTGAGCTGGAGGGAATAATACAGCCTGGAGATGTGATGATTGGCATTGTACTACCTCTTCACGTGGACAATATATTCCAACATAACAACTTCACCAAGAGACCACCTAGGACTACCTGCTCTAAGTAAGTGATGTCTGGGGGAGGATTCATTTTTTACTACTGCATTTTGGCAGACATTTAAAAGGATTTTCTCTTATGCAGGCATTCTACTGTCATGCCAGAAAGAAAAATATTAGGGGGTGGAAGCAAGGGCTTTGTTGTGGATTAATTAAAGCTTCTCCTATAAGCAAATAATTCCATGCGCTAATAAGCACAATCATAGCTCTCTTGTATAATGCCGGGAAAGCATGCTTGTTTATCTACAAGTAACACAGACAGACGCTGGTATCACATTGAGCTTAGCAAAATCCTGTCTACCATGATATGCTGCTTTTATTTATACTGTAAACATGAATAACAAAAGAAGGTGGTGGCTTCAGAATCAGCCAGACACTTGTATTCTTTCAAAAGAGCCACATGTATATATTCAAATAGAATTCCAGTAGTGACGTGTGCAGATGGTTGTGTGCAGAGCCATGCAGCAAGCTTCTTGTGAGACACAAAGTGTCTCACAATTTGAACACTACTTACATGGCTCTAAGCACGATTGTGTGCACATTCCCACTGCTACCAATGACGCGAGCTGTACCCTATCATGGCTCAGTGGGCCATGATTTTTGTATGGTTATGCTATGGTTCCCATGTACTCAGATCTGTTTGCTAGGAGCGTTAACGCAGTCGCCATGAGGTGGCCAGTCTCTTGGTGAGGCATAAACAAACATCCCTAAAAGAGCACACAGATCTGCCGTGTCCACGGGAAGGTTTCCACAGCCAATGGTCTTCCACCAATGCCTGTATGTGCGAATACGCTCGCATGAGTGTATTACAGCAAAACTGACACTGGAGGACATCTGACAACATACATTAAAACAAATTTCCACAACAGCTTGAGGGATGAAAGGGATGAGGGCCGCACAGTGGCTAGCATTTCTATCTAGCAGCACTAGGTCTGTAAGCTTGAATCTCAACCATGGCACTAGCTGTATGGAGTTTGCATGCTCTCCCTGTACTTGCGTGGGTTTCCTCTGGGTACTCCGATTTCCTCCCACACTCGAAAGACATGCTGATAGGTTAATTGAGAAAAAATCTTCCCCTAGGGTGGGGAAACAGGTAGGCTAAAGGGTGCGGACAGCTTATATTCAAAAATTATGCAAATTGTATTATGTATCAACCATATGATCACCTAAAATAGGTTAAGGGTATAAACCCCCAGATAGGAAAACACACAGAACCAGTAGTGCATAGCATGACAAGCATTCAAACATATAACAAGACCACAAACATAAAACACAGAATATAAACAAAATCATCTGGTTGCAAAGTATATTGACACATGGGGTACTGCCACGGCCAATGGCCATATGACTGTATCAAAAAGAGACTTCCTAGGTGGTACTCCCATGTGTCAACCCCTTGGAGGTTCGAGCTAATGGAGAATGCTAATATGAATGCCCGTAGTCCTGTGTGTGCAAGGTACCGGGTGTATCTTCCTCTGAGAGCAATTGCACACATGTCCATCATAATTACTGAATTCTTGTGTAATCAAAGAGTGATCAGTATATTAAGATAGTGGCAACTGGGCAGGGCCCTGGGATGACAGTGTCCAAGTGCTAGAGTCAACCATAAGGTGTCTCATGCATCGGTAGCAGTCACTGGACAATAGTGGTTAAATATGGGAACTCAGCCGGTCGCAGTGATGATGCACATCTTTAGGGTGATGACTAATCTCACTCTCACAGTCTTGCTATGCATCTAAGTGAGAATGGTTGTGGATTGTGTGACCCCCTATCACCCTATGAGTGGATGCTGTGTGTGGGATCTTGCGTGGATGGAAGACAGTTAAGGAGAGGCTGGGACTAGATGGAAGAAATGGCAGTCATAACATGGCATCAAAGCGCTCAAACATGACAGTCTCAGCCAATGGCATCGGTACTTTAGAACTGTCTGATCAAGTCTCCAGTCAGTCTCCATCTGAGTATGTCTCCACTGAGGATGCTCTTCTACATGCTTGTCCCAGATGATCCTACTGCCCAAGTTGCTGCACAGGAAAGCCCAGCCCTGTCAGTGTCCGAGATAGCGGACACTGGAACCACTCTGTAGTGGAAGTGACTGCACATGGAAAGCTGGCCCTGCTGGCATCCAGAATGACGGGCGCTGGATCAACTCTGTATTAAAGTAACCTCCCCACTGTATGCTCTTGCTCTTAGGCTTTAGTGGCAGAATCTTATTGGTGTGAGTTTGGTAGGACCCGTTGCTTCAAATTCATGTCCCACGTCAAATTCATTGGTCCCTGTCTAAATTGGCCCCAGTATGTGTATGTATAAATGTGAGTTAGGAACCTTAGAATGTAAGCTCCTTGAGGGCAGGGACTGATGTGAATGTACAATATATACTGTATATGTAAAGCGCTATATAAGTTGACGGCGCTATATAAGTACCTGTAATAAATAATTAATGACAGAGACAAAGGAAAGGAGGGGGAGATAAAAGAGAGAAAATAAAGCAAGTAAGGAATGAAGAAGGGATGAATGAGAAGAAAGGAAGCAAAAAAGGATGGATGGCTCATTGGTTGATTTCAGTTGTAGTGGAAAAAGTAGGGTTAGATTTAATGGATGACTTTATTTGAATCTGAATTTTAATGTTAGTTTTAGTGACTTGGATTTCCAAAAGACTTCAAATGTTTTTTTGGGAGATCAAAATGCTATTTTTGCCTTACATCTGCTTCTGCTATTTCCTGAGCAGCTTTTGCTTGACAGCCCAAGATCTTACCCTTCTATCATAGAACTTCTTGTAGCATTTTGAAAGGGAGCAGGCCAGGTCAGTTTGTAGGCCCCATCATCTCATCAGGTAGGACAGCCAAGAACCTCCTTGACCATTCTGCATAATTTTGCATCACTGGCTGCTTGTTATTACAGTTTCTTGGGGCTTGATTTGGGTTTTATTGACTTCAATGGGACTTCCAATTTAGAAATGTTACACTTAGAAGATTGACTAATTTAGTTGAAGCAAAACTGATCAAGCTGTTCAGAAGTTTTCTTATCTCTATTATTTGAAATGCTCAAATGCCTGATTAATGGGCCACCTAAGCATTATTATTGTGACTGTATGATCTACAAAGGTCTGCAAATCTTGGTTTGTTAATATTCTTGTTTGGTAGTGTGTTGGTGGACCATATTCATACATTTAAACAAAACAACTGTCAGTGAAAAACAAATGTCATATCTGATATCTCTATAACATAAGATAATAATAAATAGGGTAGAGTAGGACAAATCCCCTCCCCACAAAAAAAGGTTTTTCATTGACTTTGAGAAGAAGCTGAATTCATGTAATGCCTTTATTTTAATATTTTATATGTTATATTAATTACATTGAAGGTTCAGCTTTGAGAATTTCCAACAGCTCCAAGCAATGGTGTTTGCGATAAATGAGATCGCACAGAGCCCAGCTATTCTCCCCAACATCACACTGGGCTTCCAGGCCTATGACTCCTGTATGGTGGTACAGCAAAGTTTAGAAGGAATGTTACATGCACAGACAGGAAATGGAATGGCAATCCCCAATTACCGATGTCTTCCAAATGTCCCTCTAAGTGCCGTCATTGGTCACTCTGCATCTACACACTCTATACTCCTGGCTCACATTCTTGGGCTCCTCCACTATCCTCAGGTAACATACACCAAGATTTTATTCTAAAACATAAAGAAATGCTAATACATTCAAGTGTGTTATATAATATATCAAGCTAGAAACAGCGGGGCAATGAAACACAAAAGAAAAAAATGCTCAGATTAATTTAAAATGAGCAAAAACAGAAAAGGCACACATGAATAATTAGATACTGTACTTCTGTGTTAGGGAACACATTTTACAGGGCTGTCTTGATACAGCAGTTTGGCTTTACTTGTTTTTATAGATGTTTGCAACAAAACCTCTGTTTTTAACTGTTTTTTTTCTTATAATTTTTTAACTTTTTTTTACAGTTTTTTTTTTTTTTTTTTTTTTTGCTGGTTAGCTGGAAAGTGTGGAGGAGAACGTTTGTATTGCTTTGTAGTTTGCCCTGCACCATTCCCCTTCTACTAGGTTTAAATTAAGGTCCTGTTTACACCTGAGAAATCTGAAGCGTGATTTGAAGCTTTACCGGAATCAGTTCAATGCTTGACAGAAGGATTTCCATTATATTAAAAGGTGACAGTTAACATGTGAGCATAGTGTTGTTTAAAGCTTGTCACTTAAAAAATAATTTGGGGCAGATTTGCACTTTTCGGTCCCCAAAAAGTAAAGGGAAATGCCCAAAAAAATAATGCAAAAAAAACACACATATTGTGCTATTGCTTACCTAGCTTTTTATTGGCTATAACTTCAATTAAAAAAGGTCAAGCCTTCGTTAAAAAAAAAAAAAAGGCTCAAGCCTGAAATTCATGCAAAAATGCTTGTACTAAAACACCAAAAAATCAACCAAAGATACTCAAGTGAGAATAAAGCTGTTATGAAGCCGCTGCAGAACATATTTTCTTAATGGGTGGTACATTGAGTTAAACCTCTAATTATGCGTATGAAAAGTCTAGACACCCTCAGATCTATAAACTAAAAAGTTATTTTTGTAGATATTAAAAATGATGCAATGTAAAGAAAACAAACTAATTACCGTATATTAGATTTAAATGCCCTAAAATCAATTTCTAACACGTTTCATCATAAGTAATTGGTTATGATGAAACTTGGTGGGAAGGGCTTTTGGGGAAGTCACTTCTGACCCATGGAGTGCACGGCGGCGCTGCGATTTGGGTTTTTAAGCTGTTCTATTTCTATGTATATGTAAGTGTATTAATTGTAAGGCATTTTAATCCAATAAATATAACTACACTATGGTAGCTTTCCCCTTTTCATCCTTTACATTTGTCTGAGCATTGTGGTTCACAAAAAGAACTGGTACTGACCAAGATCTTGCACATGGAGTTATTTATGTTGCCTCAGATGAGAGATCTCCTGGATATGAAGTATATCCATGCTACATCAGCAGAGGGATTCCAGAGCCCTGGGAGAGATCCATGAGTGGAGATAAAGAGATACTTGCTTGACTCTTTTGTTAGCGCTGACAGTCATATACCTCCAGTGACTGTGGGAGCACAGAAGGGGGGTCACGGAGTGCTCATACATACAAGCACGGATGTACTGATCTCTGCATCCTATTTGATTGACTTTTTCAAAATGGAGCATGCTATAGCATGGATTGAAACTAAATAGAGGCATTATTGTAATCAATCACGATTTACTGTTAAATTTCATAATCCTAATTTATTTAATTTTTATTCAATAATTCGAATATACAAGAGAGCTCTCTAATTGTTGGTATAAAAGTAGCAACAGAAACTTGTGAACAGCAGATGTCCAAGCAAATAATTTATGGTAGTTGGTTAGCAGCAGTTTATTTTACAATTTATTTTTTTACATAGGGCAGGCACATTTGGGTTTTTAAATAGATTCTAAACTTAAACATTATTATATTTAATTGTCTTGTCACAGAATTTTATTTGGAAAATTCTATGGGTCTTGGTCATTTTCATAAACATTTTTTTTTCCAACAGATCAGCCATTTTTCTACAAGTCCTCTCCTCAGTAACAGAAGAAAGTTCCCCTCTTTCTTCAGAAATGTTCCTAGTGATGCTTTTCAATCTAGGGGTATCGCCCAGCTATTGTTACATTTTGGCTGGACATGGGTGGGCCTGCTGGGTATAGACAATGATTATGGACAGCAAGGCATTCAGCTTGTCAAACAAGAAATTGCCAAGACTGGGGCATGTGTGGCTTTTACTGAAAACATTCCCTCCAATCAACCTGACCGAAATGCCCCACATATTGTCAATGTCATTAAAGAGTCATTAGCAATGGTGGTGGTTGTCTTCTCCAAGGACATTGATTTTGCTCCGATATCCCTTGAGATGATAAGGCAGAATGTTACCCAAAGAGTATTTGTGGCCAGTGAAGCTTGGGCAACATCTGCCCTCTTCTCTGTGGGAACCCTTGCCCAGTTTGTTTCTGGAACAATTGGATTAGCTCTTCCCAGTGGGGCAATCATGGGATTGAAGGAGTTCCTTAACAAAGTCCACCCCTCTTCGCCCTTGGGAGGGAAGTGGGTGAAGATCCTCTGGGAGAAAACTTTCAATTGTGCTTTAGTAAACCAAAGCAATGTTACGAGTGTTCCAAACACCTCAGTTAAGTTTTGTACCAGTGAGGAGAGCCTCGAAAGAGTTCAGAACAGCTTCACTGATGTCTCCAACTTGCGAGTCACCTACAGTGCTTACATGGCTGTACAGATTGTCGCCAAAGCTTTAAAAGACCTGAGAAGTTGCTCCAACAAATGTGCCAGTGTTTCAAATTTCTATCCATGGCAGGTAACAAACATATTTTATTTGCAGGTGACTTTTAAAGTTGACAAGATGCCATTTATTTACTAAAACAAAATGTACTTGAAATGTAAGCACCCAAAACAAGCTGGGTGTTTTTTCAGTATGAAGGAATGCGGGAACATGACTAGCAGGAGGGTGAGTCAGTCAACCATAAGTGTTTTTTAAGGCTAAGTTCACCTTCTCCAGAAAATGCATTCAAAGGGCCTCAATAGATTTTAAACATCTATGCAGCTTTGTAAAATGATCATTAATTTTATTGTTTTACCTGTAGGCCATGTGGGTCCCCTCAGAAGCCCACATCTTGACTTGTTGCTAGGACATGAAAACCAGTGGATGCTCGCTCCCAGCCTAGCAATGAGTCAGGAGGACGTGGAGTTGCTAACTAAGAGTTTATTAGCCAGACTTCTGAGGGCACCCAAATGGCCTACAGGTAAAACAATAAAATTCATGGTCATTTTAAAAAGTGGCACAGATTTTTACTATCTATTTGGGTCCCGTTGACTGCATGGGCTCTTTTCTGGAAAAGGTGAACTTAGTCTTTTACTATATATGGCATAAATCTATACTTAAACGCAATATTTTGAGAAAAATACAAAAAAAGAAAAAAAGGGGCACATTGGATGGACCACTTTTTCTTTTTTATAACTCTTCTATGTATTAATGGTTCCTTAATGGGGAAATTATTTACAACCCAATTCTCTGCTATAAATTCAAAACATGTTTTCAAATATAGTTATTATGTGAAGTCTACTTTTAAATTAACCACTGATGATAAGCAGGTTTGCTGGAGTAAGAATAAACCAAAATTATTTCCACCAGTCACACATCATCTTTTCAATGGTGGGCGAAATGTTCATAAAGCCTAGAAAACATTCCAAGTCACCATGAGGTTCTCTCACCCTTAGCAACAGTCAATTTGCAGGAATTATACAGTTTAATACATCCCTATATGAAAATAAAACAACCAAAGAAATGCGGCCAGACCTTTTTGGTACAACTGAGACCACACAACTGTTAAAGTCTTAACAAAGCTTTATTGTTTGCACATATGTATAAAAAGATATAATAGATCATACACAATACTAAATCCATCAACTCTAGCCAAGGTATATTGCAATGCCAGCACACCGCTACTCCCACCCATAGCCATGCCCCCAACATGTTTCATCCACAGCAGAGCTTAATTATGGGGATCATTCCCATGAGTGAAACATGTTGGGGGCATGGCTTTGGGTGGGGGAAGGTGGTGTGCTGTTATTCCAATAAACCTTGGCAGGAGAGGAATGTCCTTGGTATTTGGGTTGTGGACTACAGTGGAGCAAAAGTGCATTCCAGGGCCTTGGCAGTTGGCACCTGGCTGACTGCAGGAAATTGTGGAACATCCAGTCTAATGACTAGCTAGGGTAATGGGAAATGGAGTGACAATTGCTGTTGTTCAGCCCAGAAGAGGACCAGTGATACTAGATGCAGGAAGAATCCGGGGACAGTTCTGGAGCATAGAGAGAGTAAGTAGAAATTGACACATTATTGTTTAAATCAGGAGGGGGGCTTAATAGTAAAAAAAAATCACTGTATGGTTAAAGAGTGTAACAAGAGTGTATAAATCATAGGCAGCCTGAATTGCTAATTAAACCAATAAAAGAAAAAAGTTCACAAGTATGTTAGCAATGTAACTCTTTGGTCTCAGAACTTTAACATCAGCTGGACCACAGGTAGTTTATATTTTATGTGTTCACATATATTAAAATATAACTAAAGTCAAAAGTCAGAATTGCTGTCTGTGTCTTGGTTAAGGAGATTTATCCTCTCTATTTGTCCTGTTTACTATTAACATTGAAAGTGAAAGTAAAAGAAAATACCACATTTTGGGTAGTCCCCAGAAAAGTCATAGAGGGGAAATCTTCCAATGGGGACCTGGGGATCTCCGAGAGCTTCTCTTAATTTGCAGGGATTTTCTCTCATTTCCTGTTTTGGCTATGGGACAGGAAGTTAAGGCACGTCTCTCTATTGGGACAAAGAGGGCAAAAATAAACCTTAAAGGGGTTATAATCCTTTCTTACTTTAACCTCCTGGCATCCGCGCTATGGCCGAATGATGGCCACAGAGCGGACCTGCATTCCCGGGAGGCCATCATATGGCGGCCTCCCCTGTGCACGCTCCCTGCGCGCGCCCTGCAGGGCGTGCGCCGGGCGCGATGTGATTACCGAGTCACTGAGACTCGGCTGATCACCGATCTAAGTAAGGGGCCGGTCCCGGCCCCTTACCATGTGATCAGCTGTCAGCCAATGACAGCTGATCACATGATGTAAACAAAAGATCGGTAATCGTTTTTTTTTACTCACGCTGACAGCGTGAGTAGAAAAAAAAGATGTTCACCGGCTAGGATGTGAGGGACATCGGTCCCCAAGTGGAAGAGGCACATCTGCCTCATCAGTGCCACCTGAAAGTGCCACGTAACACTGCCCACAGTGCCACCTAACAGTGCCCACAGTGCCACCTAATAGTGCCCACAGTGCCACCTAACAGTGCCCACAGTGCCACCTAACAGTGCCAACAAGTGCCACCTATCAATGCCCACCTGTAGTGCCAATCAGTGCCACCCGGCAGTGCTGCCCATCACTGCCACCCATCATTGCCCATCACTGCCGCCTCATCAGCGTACATCAATAAAGGAGAAAAATTACCCGTTTAAAATTTTTTATAACAAAATATAAAAAAATAGCAATTTTTTTTTTTTTAATTCAGTTTTTTACATTTTTTTAACAAAAAGTAAAAACTGCAGAGGTGATCAAATACCACCAAAAGAAAGCTCTATTTGTGGTGAAAAAATGGTAAAAATTTCATTTGGGTACAGTGTTGTATGACCGCGCAATTGTCATTCAAAGTGCGTCAGAGCTGAAAGCTGAAAATTGGTCTGGATAGGAGGGGGGTTTAAGTGCCCGGTAAGCAAGTGGTTAAACAAAAAAAAAAAATCATGGTCATGAAGTTCATTGCTAAGAAATTTGTTTCTATCTTTGACCTCACAGCTTCTGAACTACATGAAGAAAGTCAGGGTGAAACTGAGCAGTGGCAGAGAGCTCTTCTTTGATGAGAATGGCGATCCACCAGCAGTCTATGACATTGTGAACTGGCAGCTGAACCCAGAAGATTCTATACGTCACGTCAAGGTTGGCAGTTATGACACAGCGGAAGTTCCTGGTCAACTGTTTAGTGTCAACACCAGCATGATATGGTGGCCCACTGGAGACCAACAGGTGTGTTCATACTAACTACATTGCCATCCATGCATTTGAATTACACACATTGGGGTTTATTTACTAAAGGCAAATCCACTTTGCACTACAAGTGCACTTGAAAGTGCAGTCACTGTAGATCTGAGGGGGACATGCAAGTGACTACACTTCCAAGTGCACTTGTAGTGCAAAGTGGATTTGCCTTTAGTAAATCAACCCCACTGCCAATTATGCATTTTCCGATTATGTTTCGATGGCCCTTTATGTGATACAGGGGTTTGGACAGACTTTGCTAGGGCTTTCTGCTACCCTATGGAGGAGTTTGATTATGGGTGTTTAAAGGGGGAAAGGGGGGAAGGAGGGAGGGGGTAAAAATAGATGTGTTCAAACCACAAACACCTCCTATTAAATACATGGCAAGAACATGCACTCAAGCCTACATTTCAGCCTTTGCAAAAAATAACTCTATAGCCAGCTTTTGTACAGTTTTTTGCAGTGGTCACATAAAGGCCAATGTCATGCGTTGTCTTCTTCCTCTCTGGGCAATAGGCTGGGTCTACTGATGTATCCAAGATGTGGGGAAAAACATATCTCTGCTTTAACCCTGGAGGCAGTGTCAGCTCTGTTCCTGTGCTGAGTGCGATTAGGTAATTGATTAAGTAATACAGATTTATCATTCCTCTTAAGGAAATCCAGGATTCCCAGTAGCACTGGCAGGTTCTGCAAGTTAACAACTTGAAATGAAGGGGAAGTATGAATATACTGTGAAATGTATTGTCTTCTATAGCCAAAGCAATGAATCCATACATCAATTTTGTTTTTCGTTTTGAAATTCTGCTTTATCTTTAGTAGTTAAAATAACAGACGTCTTGTGGTTGGTATACCACCAGGTTCCCCGTTCAGTCTGCAGTGAAAGCTGTCCACCGGGATTTCGTAAGGCTACTAGGAGGGGACAACCTCTCTGTTGCTTTCAGTGTGTACCTTGTCCCCCGGGAGAGATCTCCAACCAGTCAGGTAAATAATTTTAAGGTCTCAAATTGGGTCAAGCTTGGAAGAACGTGCACAAGAGTTACATTCAAAAATCACTACTGTGATCTTGAAAGCATTGCATTGCTTTTCACTGCTCATGAACAGGACCAATAACGAATGGCACAAAAACATGCCCTCTATGTCTACCATCATGTTATAGGATTACTACTAAGGCCCCTCATTTACAGCTTACCATTGCAACCCTCATCGCCAGCCCTTCTCTCCACCCCTTTGGCACAGCTTACTTTTTTACCCCTCATCCATCAGTTCCCTCTGTACCCCCTTACACTTTCTTTCCACAGTTGACCTCTGTATCCTCTTTGACAGCTCACCCATGCACCCCTCTTCCATAGCTGACCTCTGCACCCCTCTTTCATAGTTTACCCATGAACCATTGCATCGATCTTCCACTGTTCACTTGCCTTCTTCTCTGTTGACACCCACAATTACTGTATACCTTGGGTGTCCAGGCAGCTGCCTATATAGTCCACATTACCTGCTCTCTGGCTCCATGACCTATCCACAGCTTTTCTAATTGCAACTAGGTAGATAGCTTCAGGGATAACATTGGAAGTTAGCATGGAATGTCTGCATGGTGTGCATGGCTGGCAGACTCTGAATGCCTGGCAGTGGTAGCACCCTGCAGTACCAGGCCATCTTCCTGAGGTGAAAGTCTAATGCCCCGTACACACGGTCGGACATTGATCGGACATTCCAACAACAAATTCCATGGATTTTTTCCGACGGATGTTGGCTCAAACTTGTCTTGCATACACACGGTCACACAAAGTTGCCGGAAAATCCGATCGTTCTGAACGCGGTGACGTAAAACACATACGTCTGGACTATAAACGGGGCAGTAGCCAATAGCTTTATTCTGAGCATGCGTGGCACTTTGTGCGTCGGATTTGTGTACACACGGTCGGAATTTCCGACAACGGATTTTGTTGTCGGAAAATTTTATAGCCTGCTCTCAAACATTGTGTGTCGGAAATTCCGATGGAAAATGTGTGATGGAGCCCACACACGGTCGGAATTTCCGACAACAAGGTCCTATCACACATTTTCCATCGGAAAATCCGACCGTGTGTAAAGGGCATAACAGTTTGAGATATACTTTAATTAAATACAGGTCACTACTAGACATGTGCACACTGAAATATTTTGTTTCGGATTTTGTTTTCGTCCGAAAAATACATTTATTTAGTAACTCCCGAAATTCGTTTTTATTTATTTTGTTTCGTTAAAAAATGCATGCGTCCGAATATCCGAAATAATTAAGACCAAATCTGTCATTGAAGGCTTATGGTGTCTGTCGAATGTTCTAAGAAGATTTGACGGAGCCGCTAAACTGTATGACGCCGCAATTGTACATTTCCGGTCGAATGTTCCGCCTACAAGCTATAGTAGAATTCTAATGTTGTATGACACTAGTAATAATTATATTTATTAATTATTATTACTAGTCAACCAACATTAGAATTCTTCTATAGGGCAGAGCATTTGACCATAAATGTCCACTCGTGGCGACTGCTTCGTCAAGTCTTCATGTCGAATCTTTTCTCTCATGTCGAATAATCTTGGACTAATAGAGTTAGGTTAGGCACATTCGACCTTTTTTGCTATTGTCTCTATAATGTCAAATCTTTTCTCTCTATGTCGAATCTTTTCTCTCTATGTCAAATCTCTTCTCTCTATGTAGAATAATTTTGGACTAATAGAGTTAGGTTAGGCACATTCAACTTTTTTTTCTATTGTCTCTATAATGTCGAATCTTTTCTCTCTATGTAGAATAATTTTGGACTAATAGAGTTAGGTTAGGCACAGTCGACCTTTTTTACTATTGTCTCTATAATGTCAAATCTTTTCTCTCTCTATCGAATCTTTTCTCTCTATGTCAAATCTTTTCTCTCTATGTAGAATAATCTTGGACTAATAGAGTTAAGGTTAGGCTCATTCAACCACAGGTTTGATGGACACAGATCGCTATTGTCAGCGTCATGTCGAATCTCCTATCTATATCAAACTGTTGTCTCAACTAAAATGAAAATAAAGCATTTGTTTATGTCGGATCTTTTGATTTTCGGTTTCTGCACGTTCGTTATCGTTTGTTAAAACGATAAGTAAATACCCGAAATTCGGATGAAAATGCATTTGGACGAAAACGAATGCACATGTCTAGTCACTACTTAACTGTTAAAGTGGTTGTAAACCCGTACATATGCCCACTGAGGTGACTAGCCTCAGGTGATACACAGAGATTAAACAAATCATCCTACATAAGTGATAGCTGTTTATCTGCAGCCCTCTCTTCTCTACAGCCTTCTAATACACACAGATCAGAAGCTGTTTTTCAAATCCAGCAGGCAGGGCGCAGAGATCTGACATCAAACATTGAGGAGTGTAATCTGAGACCTGAGAAGAGGGAATGGACACCCCCTCTACACAGTCTCACAGGGAAATGTGCAACTGAAGCTGTCAATCACCTTCTGTGCTTTAACAGATGTATTTAGCACCAAATCAGAGAGATGGTTTTGGGCAGAGTGTATAGTGTAAATACTGCTTACTGCTTCTATTTTATCTCCCAGAAGGATGCAGAGATCATACCTTTTGTTTTCTCTCCTAAAATAGTTTTTTTTAGAACATATGAATATGTGCCCTCCTGTGTTAATTTGGAGCTGTTATAACATTTTTCAAATATGAACTATTGACATGATTCTTCATGTTTTATTTGCTTTGCTGTATTTTAATGATTACAGATTATATTCAGATTGCAGATATATCTTCTAGTATTGATCTTTTTTCAGATTCTGTTGATTGTTTTAAGTGTCCATGGGATCATTGGCCAAATTCCCAGAAATCCTTGTGTCTTCCTAAAACCATTGAGTTCCTATCTTATGAAGATCCACTTGGTGCAACATTAGCCATGACCGCCATCATCTCCACTCTGGTTCCTAATGCCATGCTGAGACTTTTTGTCAAGTATAAAACCAGCCCCATAGTGAAAGCCAACAACTACAATCTGAGCTGCCTTCTCCTTCTCTCCTTGACTCTTTGTTTCTTTTGTTCTTTGGCTTTCATTGGACCTCCCCAGAAAGAGACGTGTCTCCTAAGACATTCTGCATTTGGCATGATTTTCACTCATTGTATTTCTTGCATCTTGGCCAAAACCATCATGGTAGTCTTTGCCTTCATGGCCACCAAACCTGGTAGCAAATTGAGGAGATGGACAAGTCCCTGGGTTTCATTTCTGATAATATCCATCTGTTCCCTTTTACAACTAATTTTGTGTATCTCTTGGCAGTCGCTTGCCCCTCCATTTCCAGAACTCAGTACTAGATACCAGTTGAGGTTTATAAGCTTTGAGTGCAATGAAGGTTCAGTCATTGCCTTCTGGGCCATGTTGGGGTATCTTAGTCTCTTAGCCTTCATTAGTTTCCTTGTGGCCTTTCTGGCTAGGAGACTTCCTGATAGCTTCAATGAGGCCCAGTATATAACTTTCAGCATGTTGGCCTTCCTCAGTGTTTGGATTGCTTTCATTCCAGCGTACCTTAGTGCTCAGGGGAAGTACACGGTGGCCATGGAAATTTTTGCTATACTGTCTTCTAGTTGGGCATTGCTGATTTGTATGTTTTTTCCCAAATGTTTTATAATTTTGTACAGACCAGACATAAACTCCAGGGAATATCTAATGAGGAAACCCTATCTAGCGCATCAATAAAAATTAAAGAGTAACTCCGCTTTTGTTGGGAAAAAAAAAAAATTCCCCTTTGGGTGATCTATGTACATTATGTAAAAAGTATAAGTGCACAACCTTATATGTCAAAGGTTCTTAATATAACACAATCGGAATGTCATACAATAAAAGTGAAAATCAGTATATCCACATCCAATACTAGTGAAAAAAGGAAGAAAAAGTCCAATTGTTCGTGCATGAATCTATCCACGGCCAGTGTAGCCACCCCCTATTCAGGTGTCCGGCCCCTTTTCGGGCGCTGGGTGCCTGAATTACAGCAGCGGGGGGTGTTTTTGAAGCACCTGATTAGAGCCATAAGCTCTAATAGGCTTCAAAAAAGGTGCACTGCATATGATGGGTACAGTTGGCTGCATATTATGGGCACAGTTGGCTGCACATGATGGGCACTGGTGGCTGCATGTGCTGGCCACAGGATCTGCATATGATGGGCACAGTGGCTGCATATGATGGGCACAGTTGGCTGCATTTGATGGCACAGTGGCTGCATATGATGGGCACTGGTGGCTGTATTTGCTGGCCACAGGATCTGCATATGATGGGCATGGTGGCTGCATATGATGGGCACAGTTGGCTGCATATGATGGGCAGAGTGGCTGCATTTGCTGGCTACAGGATATGATGGGCACAGTGGCTGCATATGATGGGCACAGTTGGCTGCATTTGATGGCACAGTGGCTGCATATGATGGGCACAGTGGCTGCCTATGATGGGCACAGTGGCTACATTTGATGGCACAGTGGCTACATTTGATGGCACAGTGGCTGCATATGATGGGTACAGTGGCTGCATATGATGGGCACAGTGAGGGTGCAATTGATGTTTTTGTTTCAGTATTTTTCAGAATTTTCAAAACTTTTGAGCAGCCCCTGCTGGCATCATCAATATTCCTGAATTTTATGTGAAAACGTCAAGAGCCCACCAACACTTTGGGGTTGATTTACTAAGGCTGGTGAGTGCAAAATCTGGTGCAGTTGTGCATGGTATCCAATAAGCTCCTAGCTTCAGCTTGTTCAATTAAGCTTTGATAAATAAAACCAGGAAGCTGGTTGGTTTCTCTGCAGAGCTGCAGCAGATTTTGCACTCTCCAGATTATTAAATCGACCCCTCTAGGTTTAACCACTTGCCTACTAGGCACTTTTGCCCCCTTTCTGCCCAGGCCAATTTTTTAGCTATCAGAGCTATAGCACTTGCGCGGTCATGCAACACTGTGCCCAAAATTTTTATCAATTTTTTCACACAAATAGATCTTTCTTTGGTTGTAATTAATCACCACTCTTTTTTTTTTTTTTTTTTTTTTTTTAGTAAGCCCTGGTTCACACTGGAGTGTTTTGACATGCGATTTGACATGTCAAATCGCATAACAAATCGGTCGCAATTGCCGTCAATGGCACCGTCCTGCATCTGCCGCGCTGCACCGATTTCAAAAAGTAGTTTCTGTACTCACTTTTGCCATTTCGGGCTGAGATTTTCATTGACATCTGTGCAGAAACATTTGGGCCGAAATCCGGACTGACATGCGGGAATGAAATTTGCGAGCGCAGCTGAACTCGCACGGCTTCATTCCCACAGCTCAGTGTGAACCTGGGCTTAACAAACGAAAAAAGACTGAATATTTTGAAAAAGAAAACCTTTTCATAGTTTGTTATAAAGTTTCGCAAACAGGTAATTTTTCTCCTTCACTGATGTGCACTGATGAGGTGGCACTGGTGGGCACTGCTGAGGCTGCACTGATAGGTGGCACTGATGGGCACCGATAGGTGGCATTGATGGGCAGTGATGGGCACTGATAGGCAGCACTGATGGGCTACACTGATGAGGAGGCACTGATGGGCACAGATTGGAAGAACTGGTGGGCACTGTTGGGACTGCACTGATAATTAGGATACTGATAATCAATGCCCTGATTATCAGTTTACATGTCCCTTTTAGAGAAGCCGGTTATCGGCTCTCTTCTCCTCTCCTCTGGCTCTCAGCATGAGAAAAGGAAAGTCGATAACCAGCTTCTATTTACATCCGGGATCAGCTGTGATTGGACACAGCTGATTATGTGGTAAAGAGCTGCTAACTGGCTCTTTGCCTCAATCTGTGATTGCCGCCCGTGCCCAGCAGCGGTCGCAGGGCAGGTGCGATCACAGGAGGACCTCATATGACAGCCTTGCAGAACTATCTGCCTGCACTGTAGCCATCATGCGGGTTATAGCGTGGTCGGCAAGTGGTTAAAGGAGAACATTGGCTGTCGGGAGAAGGGGGAATAAGGTAAGCATTCCTCCACTTTAATCCCCATAGACTAAACAAGCATTTAACCCATAGGGTAAAATTAGACTAAATCTCCCTTTCATCTGAAGTCTGATCAGCAATCCAATTGGGTTTTAGAGGCTCAAGCGTAAGTCTAAATTAAGCCTTACTGTCTGGGGAAGGGGAGCAGGGGGCACCTTTAAGGAATTTCAACGTAAAATTCAAATTTTTCAAATATTTTTCGATTTTTCACCCTATATTAACCGCTTCAGCCCCGGAAGATTTTACCTCCTTCCTGCCCAGAGCACTTTTTGCGATTCGGCACTGCGTCGCTTTAACTAACAATTGCGCGGTCGTGCGATGTTGCACTCAAACAAAATTGACGTCCTTTTTTTCCCACAAATAGAGCTTTCATTTGGTGGTATTTGATCACCTCTGCGGTTTTTATTTTTTGCACTATAAACAAAAAAAAGAACGACAATTTTGAAAAAAACACAATATTTTTTACTTTTTGCTATAATAAATATCCCCCAAAAATATATAAAAAAACACTTTTTTCCCTCAGTTTAGGCCGATACGTATTCTCCTACATATTTTTGGTAAAAAAAAAAATGGCAATAAGCGTATATTGATTGGTTTGCGCAAAAGTTGTAGCGTCTACAAAATAGGGGATAGATTTATGGCATTTTTAAAAAAATTTTTTTTTTACTAGTAATGGCGGCGATCTGCGATTTTTATCGGGACTGTGACAATATGGCGGACACGTCGGACAATTTTGACACATTTTTGGGACCATTGGCATTTTTACAGCGATCAGTGCTATTTAAAAATGCATTGATTACTGTAAAAATGTCACTGGCATTGAAGGGGTTAACCACTAGGGGGCGATCAAGGGATTAATGTGTTCCCTATTGTGTGTTCTAACTGAAGGGGGGAGGGGACTGTGCAGGGGAGATGACAGATCGCTGTTCATACTCTGTATGAACACACGATCTGTCTGTTCTCCCTCAGAGAACCGGGATCTGTGTGTTTACACACACAGATCCCAGTTCTCCATGTGCCCCGGTGATCGCAACCGCCGGGCACTCGCATCGGCTCCATGGGCGAGCAGGGGGCGCGTGCACGCCCCTAGAGGCCAAATCTAGAAGTGACATAACATGACGGTGATTTGCGCAGCCGAGCCATGTTGCCGCAGTACAACTGAGGCGGCTGGTCGGCAAGCGGTTAATAAATCTAAAAAGGGAATTTATTCAAATATTTTACCAAATAAAAGCTTTAATGTCTCTAAAAATAAAAACGGAAATGGAAGGCGCGCACACCTAGTGCATTACCAAAGATAATTTAATAATAAGACATTTTTATATAAAAGTGTAAAAGTACTCACAAAATGCAACTAAAAGGCCATAAACACAGTGCATGGACATGCACAGAACACGGGGTACAGCTAACACGTTTCGGGGGCGCACCCCCTTCCTCAGAGCTAGCCTTTTGTCAGTTGCATTTTGTGAGTACCAACTTTTATATAAAAAATTCTGATTATTAAATTGTCTTTGGTAATGCACTAGATGTGTGTGCCTTCCATTTCTGTTTTTCTTGTAGTTCCTTTCGGATTACCCTATCTGAGGAAGGCAGCATCCACGCAGATTTGGATACCATTATATACCTTTCACACCACCATTGTATCTGACATCTGTTACTCCACACCTTGGAAGACCCATTAGCGCTGGAAGTGACTGTGTTTTTTGTATCTCTCTAAAAATAAATGCAAAATCATTTACCCAGCCAAATTAGTCATATGGGGCTGGTTATATATCAGTGACGTTCGTCAAATATTTACTGCCATTGAATCCATCGCTGAAATGCAACAGGGAGATACACCTGTAGTGAAAGTTTGGTGAATGTTACATTCACTGCTAGTTAGATACGCTCCGTTTTGTTCTTGACGGCAAAGGAAAATCGCCGCTCCAGGTGAGAGACTCCAGGCACAATGGACATCGGTGTGCAGCCAATTTCTTCCTTC
The DNA here is from genome assembly GCA_037952925.1 of Lithobates clamitans. Taxonomy (NCBI): domain Eukaryota; kingdom Metazoa; phylum Chordata; class Amphibia; order Anura; family Ranidae; genus Lithobates; species Lithobates clamitans. The sequence continues at coordinate 2,693,844 of JBBGZY010000657.1, forward strand.
GTCCATTTTGTTCTTCTCATGTTGACCGAAGCATACTGGATATACTGGACTTCTAGGATTCAATGTCCCATAGTCATAAAAGGGTCAACGTGAATTTTTTTATGTCTGTTTCCATCAGAATATAAATATGTTTGATCTTGTTTGTGCGACACTGATCTGTCATATCATAATATTAAAGATGATGTAAACCCCAATTGGATGATTTAAAGTGTTGTTAAATCCAAAAGTTATTTAAACAAGTTTGCATGTAATATTGTATAAATATTGCAATAATTACCATTACATTAGTTTAATAAAGAGTAATAAAAACCTGGTTGATCCTGCTATTCACTTGCTCTTCATTGTTCTCTAGGTCCCCGCTGCAGCATCACATCCTATTGAATAGCTGTTCCCACCAGTACCGCTCATGCTCCTCTTTTACTCCCTTATCTGAGTCTAGATGACGGGTCATCTTTCTGAGTGTATAGACGTCGGTGAATGACAAGCCCCTGCCTCTCGTCACCTCCATGATGATGTCATTATAGTCTAATCCCACACAAAAATGTTTTTAAATAATACATTCTACCTTAATATGTATTTTTCTAACCCATTAACACTTTTTTTTTGCAAGACAAGAGGTATTTGATGGGATTATAGTGGTGCCACAAAACAGAGAAAGAACAATTCCAAATATAAAACTTACATAGTTTATTTAATACATACATACATAAAAATGAAATCTTTTTTTTTTTTTTTTTTCTACACATGCCAGTTATACGGTCACAAACATATGTTGAATAGGTGGTTGTAGTGTGATGTCTGATCCCAACATGTTTCTGATATTGACTTCTTCAGGGGATTTGGGGACCACTACTAATCAACAGACTATAACAAAGCAAAGACATGTATACAAAATACTCGGTTACTAATATAACAACATGAGATAGTACATGTTAATACATTTATATACATTTTACATTTTTTTATTACTTAAAGTGATTGTAAGGGCTTGTTTTTTTTTTTTTTTATAAATAACAAACATATCATACTTACCTCCACTGTGCAGCTCGTTTTGCACAGAGTGGCCCCGAACCTCCTCTTCTGGGGTCCCCCCGGCGGCTCTCACGGCTCCTTCCCACATCAGATAACCCCCTAGGAGAAGCGCTCTCCCAAGGGGGTTACCTTGCGGGCACGCTCCTGAGTCCAGCATTCGGCCGAATGTATGACTCGGCCCCGCCCCCCGCATCATTGGATTTGATTGACAGCAGCGGATGCCAATGGCTGCGCTGCTATCAATCTAGCCAATCAAGAGCCGAGAACCCCGGGCAGAGTGACAGCGCTTCCCCGTCGGGTCAAGTTCCAGGGCTCAGGTACGTAAAACGGGGGGGGGCTGGGGGCCGGTCACTGCCGGATTTTTTTTTTTAACCTTAACGCATAGGATGCATTAAAGCGGATGTGCACTCGCGATTTTTTTTTTTTACACTTAAAAATTCCCATCTTTCAAATGTCACACTCACCTTTTGCTCCCTAGATGTCCGTTTTTCTTTCAAATCGTAACTTATATAAAATGTTTACTGCCATTTCCATCTTGCTTGTGGGCATTTGAAGCCCACAAGCAATCACTTCCTGGTTCCAGTATTGTAGCTGTACCAGCATTCCTTGCTGGTTCCCGCGCATGCTCAGTCGTAACGGCGCGGAGTGGCGTAAACCTCTTGGTTGCCATCACAACGGGAAGTTCCCGCAAGATTTTGCGGCGGCCCTCCACACTGACTCCTGGGAGCAATGACACAAGATCCCAGGAGACAGTGCGGTGAGGACAGGAAATTACGATAATACCCGCAAAATCCCCGCCCACAGCCGCAGAGACATTATGCAGCGAAAACATACCGGGCCGCATATATACAGGTACAAACAAAAAAAAAAGGTCTATTGAGCAGTCCATTATGCTCTATTTATAAACTACCTAGCTAAAGTTGAAAAATTGTGTGAAGGTCTGCTTTAAGGTAAAAAAAACGAATGTTTACAACCCCTTTAATATTCACTCTGCCTACACCATCCCAAGCTTACCTAATTGTCTGTTGACTAGTAGTGGTCTCCAAATCCCCTAAAGAAGCCGTAATCGGCGAAACATGTAGGGATCAGACATCACACTACAACCACCTATTCAATATATATTTGTGACCGTATAACTGGCATGTGTAAAATGTTTTCAATGATTTCATTTTTAACCATGTATTAAATAAACTATGTAAGTTTAATATTTAGAATTGTTCTTTCTCTGTTTTGCGGCACCGCTATAATCTCATCAAATACCTGTTGTTTTGCATATACTACTTCAGGGATGAGGTGCCTGATATAGTGCTGTAACCTAGCCGCAACACCACAAAAACACTTTTATTTCTTTCATGTGACTGCTACGGTGCCAGTCAGCATTGTGCTGATATTGGAAATTAATACAGACTTCCACACATCATTGCCAGGGGAGGCTTCAGACAATTTTTTTGGAGGGTGTTGTGTTGGTGCTGGAAGTATAAGCGTGGAAGCTACTGAGTGGCCAAAGATGGGAGTGGCCAAAAAGGTGGGTGTTTCTGTGGTCTGTAATATGTCTCTTTCCCCCTTTGTAAAGATGAAATAGGGCCTGATGGAACACTAAAGAGATTGTGAGAGTAAAAGAAGCCAAATTAGGAACAGCAATGATAACACCCAGTATATGCCGGGGCCAGCAATAACCCCCCAGCATGGCATAATAAATAACCCCCGGAGCAGGGTGCAGTGTAGTGCACAATTGGCAGAGAACACACGCTGAGGCCAAGGTGAATGAGAACAGTATATTAAGAAAGTCCCACCAATATACAATCAGGCCTGGAGGGTAGGAATATCTGACCGGAGCCGCTTACAAACAATAGCAGAGGATTGCTATCTTGAGCTTCTGCGGCAAGGAGCAGGAATGCGGCCTGACATGTCCTGACCAACCTCACCCTGTCCCTAAACACTGCCCCGACAGACGGTGAACCTGTCCTTACACTAGCCATGTGCACAATGCATGCTGACAGGGACTTAAATAAGCTCTGCCCTCACCTAAGATGGCCACAGAGGTCACGCGGGGCCCAGCGTCCAATTAGCCAGCTCTTCCCAGGTGACTGTAGGAAGTCATAGAGGAACCAAGTTCCTCACAACTTTCTTCCCTTTCTGTATTGCCACTTTGGTTTAGCCCCACTTACAGTGGGGAGTACAGACTGCACCTGCCTACAATCCCCCCTCTTTGTCAGATGCTGTCCTTGGCATCAAAACACAATAAAGATCAACAAATAATGAAGCATAGCTACGGTAATAACAAGAGATTGTCAAACAACATAATCAGAGTACTTTGCAGGGACTCGCCCACAGTTAGACCGAAATGGGTGGTCAACCTCACTGTCCTCTGTGGGGTCACCCTCAGGACTGTCACCTTCTGCATGAGGCTCTGAGGCCTCAGGTGATTGGAGGTCAACGGGACTAGCCATACCACCATCTCTTGAGCTGAATGTAGTTTCTATGGTGGAGTCCAGGGAGTCAGCAGGACTTGCAGTTGCTATGGCCAGACCGCACTTTCTGCAGATGATTCGGTAGAGTTCTCCTCCTCTGGATCAGCGGGGGCCTGAGGCCAGGGTTCAATGGAAGGCAGGTACCACTCATAGGGGACTTCCTGGATGGGCGAATCATTCACGGGATTGTTGTCCTCACCGTTGGCTGTGGGTCTGACGAAACAGACCTCACTCAGTACACAGGGCCTCAGCAGATTATGGTGTATCCACTTTATGATTGGTTCAGGGCCTCCTGAGACCACATTGTATACAGGAGAAGGTGGGATTGGTTGTTTCTCCACCCGATAGGGAATGTGCTACCACTTGGGCTTCAGCTTGCTGTCTCTGCTGGATTCTTCACCAACACCCAGTACCCCGGGTGCAACGGCAGCTCGTCTAGGACAACATCTTCTTCCAAGTCTTTATGCCTGTCTAAGACTGTTTGTTTTGCTTTTTTCAACCCACTGTTACTGTACCCACTCACTGGGCATGCAGGAAGTAAGGTATTCTGTGGAGTCCAGAAAGAGTTCCCCTGGTTGGTCATAGCACCCGAACATTCGATAGAAGGGGGTATATCCAGTGGCCCGGTGCATGGTGTTGTTGTAGGCCCATACCACTACCCCCACGTGCTGATTTCAATGGTCCCAGTGGCCTTGCTCTAAAGTCTGAAGCATTTCCAGCAGGGTATGGTTTAAGCCCTAACATACTCTGTTACCCTGAGGGTGATAACGTGTAGTGTGTGACTTCCGGATGCTGCGCAGACGGCAAAGTGCAGAGAGTATCTTGGATTCAAAGTTTACAGATGCATTTGGGGCATCCGTAACACTGAACCACATGTTCCCAAAATAGTTTAGCTGTGGTCGCTGCTTTTTAATCCCTGGTGGGTACTACCACAGCGCACTTTGAAAAGTAATCCTTGAAGATGAGTGCATAGCAAAACCCAGAGGGGGAGCTGGAGACTGTGAGGAAGTTCATTGTCACCAGCTCAAAGGGTTAAGAGGCAGTGATTGTCATTGTAGTAGTCTTTTCTTGGGTAGCTTTATAATTGGTGCATGTGGTACACTCTCGCCATGCTCGTACCCGTTCCGCCAGTGGTGGAAAATAGAAATACCTCCAGACCAGGGCTTCAGTGTGATCCACCCCGAAATGTCCACAGAACCATGCATCACTTGAGAGACTTGAAGAATGTGCAACTAGAGGACCACAATTTGTAGAATGTCCAGTTGTTCAGTGAGGATGCGTGCCTGCCAATACAGTACGTTGTCTAGGGTCTTGAGTCGATCCCACTGTCTTACTAGCATCCTCACTGTGTCTGACAATTTTTAACAGTTTCAAGAGGGTGGTTTATGCTGCTGTGAGAGGAAATGTACTTCAACAAAATCAAGGTCTTTCTGTTAGATCGGGGCCCACTCATCCAGGGTTTGCTATTGCCCCTTGAGGAAGCACAAGGAAGCAGCTGAAGGCAAAGCTGGCACCACCTCCATGTCTTCCTGATGTAGATCTACGTCCTCACTCAGGCTCTCCGCTGAATAGCGGGAGAGAGCATCCGCTTGTCCATTAAATTTCCCAGGCTTGTAATGTATTTTGTACTTGAAGCGGGCCAGGTGGGCGACCGACGCCTGTTCCAGCACCCCAGCTTAGCTGTTTCTAGGTAAGCGAGAGGGTTGTTGTCTGTGTAAACTTCAATTTCCACTCCAGTGAGATATTCAGCAAACTTTTCCATGATAGCCCACACCAGAGCTAACAGATCCAGCTTAAAAGAGCTATAATTGTGGAGATTATGCTCAGTGGGGCGCAGGCTGCAGCTAGTGTAGGCGATCACTCCATTTTGTTCTTGAGCAAGGACGGCCTTGCAAACTCCCATCAGTATATACCCAGAAAGGCTGTGAGATTCTGCTTCAGGGTGTCAAAGTTTTGTTGTTGCAGCTCTTGCCACTGGGCTTCAATCAATGGGGCGAACCCTCTTTACGTGGGTTGTCTGCTCAACAGTTGGGTGAGCGGGGAGGAGATCTGTGCGAATTTGGGGATGAACCACCTATAGTACCCAACCAGTCCTAGGAAGGAGTGTAACTCAGTGATGTATATAGAGGGAAGCCATTCCTAAACCACCTGCACCTTGGCCGGGTCTGGGGAGGCCCCCCAGCCTTCACAACTTGCCAGGTGCTGTATGTGGACCTCAAATATTTGCAGAAAATAATGATGTCATCTAGATAAACAGCCGCAAAGTTGTAGTCCCCCAAACACCTCTCTATCAGCCATTGAAAGGTGCTATGGCCATTGCTCAGCTCAAAGGGCATGCAATTAAATTCAAACAGTCCCAGTGGAATTAAAAATGCAGTTTTCTCCTGATCCTGTTCCCTCACTGGGACTTGCCAGTATCTACTCACAAGGTCGAGCATAGAAAAGTATCAAGCCTGGCTGGGTGCTAGGCATCTCGTTGGGTGCAGGCATTCAATATGCGATAGTCCAAACAAAACCATAATCTACTGTTCTTTTAGTGCACCAAAATAATGGGGGAAACCCATGGGCTGAAACTCTCTTTGAATATTGCACTCTGTAGCATATTGTGGATTACGTCCTTGACCTCTTGGCACAGGGCCAGTGAAATATGGCGGTATTGCTCTTGGATAAGCGGTGCGTCCTCTATGGGAATTGGGTGCTCTATTGCCTCAGTGCAATCACAGTCTTCAGGACTAGATGTAAACGACAGTAGATGTTTCTCCAGCAATTGGTAAAGAAGTCATTGCTGAGAAAGAGAATAGTCCGAAAAGAAGATGGCCAGTTAGTCCATTAGCTGTTGGTATTGTTTGTCCTTCAGAAAGGTCATGGCAGCTTGCAATGGAGCACACACAGCCTCCACTCCTAGTTGGGCCCCAGAGATGCTTTGACTCGGCACCATGTAGATATCTGTGATGGTGGTGTGATTCAGGGGTGGGATGGTTAGGCGGTTCCCAGGTTGATAAGTTTGACCAGTACCTTACCCCTTTGTACTTTACATAACGTGTGGGCCATCAGCCACTCCCCTCCCCAAGGTCTTTGCGAGGTTTCACCATTACTGTGGCTCTTTGTCATTTCTTATGGGCCCCAATAGGCATAGACTAGACGATCTCTTGGAGGGGAGCAAGCAATAATTTTGCTTGGGGCGTCCAAACAATGCCCACCCATTCTGTCTGTCATCTAGCTGCTCGCTGGTAGGCCTCGAAAGCCCAAATCATATTGAACCACACAGCTCGCAAGCCAGAGCCCATGCATGCCAGCACAGTTCAGTCTTGGCCAGCAAGGGGGGTAAGTCCAAGTCCTTCAGGATGTTCATCTCCAGGACAATGAGTACTGCCAAATTTACTGGACTGTGAGTAAACAGGACCCCTACCCACTTCAATAACTGGTTGTATATTTGTATCTTTACCCAGGTAAATCCTTCAACCATGATGGGCAGATTGTTGGCCACTTTCAGTGACAACCAGGATGGGTCCAACTGATCCCGGGTCCTGAACTGCTGGACGTAGGACTAATACTCCATGACTGTGACTCCGGACCCAGTGTCAATCAGGCAAGGGACCATCTGGTCATTCTCTAGGGAATCGACTACTAGACTTGGTGCAACCATATTCTCTAGCCTTTTGGAACCTTTTGGAGGGCTCCCGCAAAATAGGTCAGCCCGTGAATTCTCCAGTAGTACCATTACTGCAAGAACAGGCAACATCCTCTAAGGGGTTAATGGTCAGCTCTGCAATTAGCCAGATAGGAACCTGATACAGTCTCTCCTCCCACTCTGATAGCGAGATGTTTGACCCATTAAATTTCGGCACTAAGGCCAAGGCTGCTCCTAGTGGTGCCATAGTGGTCCCTGCTCCTCCTTCCACACCATCCATGAAAAGAGGCATATCTTGCCACCTGCCACCTAGTGTGAGAAGAGTGCAGCGTGTTGCTCTGGCGGCAGAGAACACACACTGAGGCCGAGGTGAATGAGAACAGTATATTAAGAAAATCCTAAAAATATATATATATATATATCAGGCCCGAAGGGTAGGCACAGCCAACCTGATCCATATACAGTAGCAGAGGATTGTTATCTTGAATTGATATCAACAGCTTCTGTAACAAGGAGTAGGAATGTGACCTGGACAGTCCACACCCAAATTGGGGGCTTCCTGAGAGAATATAGCATAGTCCCTGCTATTTTCCTACTCCTCTGAAACCTCTTCCTGACGTTAAGCACTGTCCCTGACAGACAGGGAACCTGTCCATACACAACTGGACTGCACGCTTCTTCCCCAAGTATCAGGTGTGATGGGGTGAAGCCTAATGGGGAACAGAGAGACTAGGTCCCCATTAAGTCCACCTTGTTTTTGAGGAACTTCGCATGACAGTGGACAGATTCCATAGCCATAAAGTGGACCTGATGGTCCATCAGTTCCCTATCAGACTCCACCTACCCAACAGGCACTGCACTGTGGAGGCTAGTTCCCTATTAGGCATGCCACCTCTGCGGCTCGTTATTTCCCAAATACAGGCATTGACATATTTGGGGTATTGACATCTCCCGTATGCCTGGCCATGCTAGCTCATTATGAAATGCTTACCTTAGAACAATGCCCTGGATCGGCGTCGGTCCTCCGAGTACAGCGCGGACATCTTCCACCGGAGTTACTTCTGAGTTTGCGGCTCCGGTGCTGCGATTGGCTGGAGCCACGATGACGTCACTCCAGCTCATGCGCGCAGGTGCCGGCGGTCACGGCACAGCTACTGAAGAAATTTGCACGAGCGGGCCATTTCTTCAGTGCGCATGTGCCGATGATGTCGGGACATGCGGATATAGTGAATATCTCCTAAACAGTGCAAGTTTAGAGATATTCGATGAAACCTACAGGTAAGCCTTATTACAAGCCTTTACAACCACTGTTGGTAATAAGAACAAAAGAAAAAAAGAAAAAGAAAAAAGATGAAGGAAGAAAGAGAGAGGAAAGAAAAGAAATAAATATTTTTTTAAAGTACATTTTAGGACCAGCTTTCTCCAGATCTATATATTCTTATTTCCGAAAGTTTATTATTTAATCCCTTTTGCTGTGTATGACTAAATGAATGCTGTATTTTTTTCTAGCACCCCTGGGCGTTGTGTTATATTGGTTATACAGACAGGATACATTTAGCTATAAACCAGCAAAATGTCTGTATGTATTAAATACATATTAGTCATCTACTGGGAATTATATACACACACACATGATAATTGATCCTGCTGTTCTCAGATCTGCTCCCTCCAGAACACCGATTATTACAATAATGGAGTAGAGGGAAATTATTATCACTGGTCCGCTGTACAATCATGCAGGATGCAGAAGGTTTATAAGACTCCGTAATAGCTGATGAGGATCTTAGTAATTGCTTCTAGAAAAGGGGAAGGAGTAACTGGCACTGTATTGTGAGTAAAGTATGCATCTCCTCAAGGTTTAGAATGCACACACTCTTATCCGGCCATTTTCTGCTAATCCTTGGATGTAATGGTTGCATTCATTTTCTTTTTCCAGACTTTTTTTCCCCCTTTATCTTTACCGGGTAATCCTGAGAATAACACACTTCCTGTCCTACAGTGGCAATGCTTCACTGTATCTATGGAGGGAGCTATGGTTGTCTTCCAGGCTGGAATTTAAACATGCCTTTCATTTTCATCTGCATTATACTGTATGGGGGCTAATGGAATTTGTAGTTTAGAGAGGAATGATAAGATTGCTTTTGCTTCCTGTTCAGCTCAGAAAGTGACAAGGACATGGCATTTCTATCAACATCAACAGGCATTTGCTGTACTTGCTGAAAGTGTTCTTGGCCTGTAAAATAAATATGAATCACATATGGCAGCCCACTTTTATTGAAAACAAAATTAAAGTTCCATAAAAAGTAGTTGCCCTCGCAGGGGTTTCAACTTCACTAAGCAAACAACTGAAAAATGTCGAGCCACCTGGCTCCATGGTCAGCGGCACTGCTGCTCTCTTTGTTCTCCATTTGCTTTCCAGCGGGCACAAATGCCAACTTGGCTGTATAGGCTTCTGCCTTGAGACACCCCATCTCACAGAACCCAGGCTCTGTATTTCTCTAATTCCGCGTACACACGGGCGGACTTTTCGACCGGACTGGTCCGACTGACTTTCCGACGGACTTTTGCCGGACTTCCGACGGACTTTCTAATGAACGGACTTGCCTACACACGATCACACCAAAGTCCGACGGATTCGTACGTGATGACGTACGACCGGACTAAAATAAGGAAGTTGATAGCCAGTAGCCAATAGCTGTCCTAGCGTGGGTTTTAGTCCGTCGGACTAGCATACAGACGAGTGGATTTTTCGACCGGACTCGAGTCCTTCGGAAAGATTTAAAACATGTTCCAAATCTAAAGTCCGTCAGATTTTCGACCTAAAAAGTCCGCTGCAGGTCCGATGGAGCCCACACACAGTCGGATTGTCCGCCGGATTTGGTCCATCAGACCAGTCCGGTCAAAAAGTCCGCTCGTGTGTACGCGGCATTACTGCTTCCTTGGTTCTCTGACATAAAATTCCATGCTGCACAGGTCCACACTCTCCTTATAGGAGGCCACCTGACTCTTGTGCTGGGGCACCCCTGACTCCTGTCTGAAGCCCTGTCTCCAAAATGGGAGCCCTGGGCTATCCTCAGGCCTTGCCTATAATGACCCTACACACCTGTGTACTTGCACAGGCTGAAGACATCCAACAAAATCTTGACAGCGAATTGAAGGTTGCATCCCACCCAAGATACTTTGGAACCTTTAAGGCTCCAGTCCCCAATGCGGAACTACCAACCCGGGAGAAAACATCCAACACGCCAGAGAATCACAAACAGAAACGTAGAGAATCCTGTGTCGTCTTTACATACCCTTTCCTAATTTCACACCATGGCAGGGCCTCACACTGTTACAATATAGAATATACGGAATATATATATATATATATATATATATATATATATATATATATATATATATGTATATGTATATATATATATATAATTTTTTAGTGGAAGGCCATAGTTCTACTTTAAAATGGAGTGTTACTGCACAGTTCTTCTTATATGTTATGTAGATATTTTCCCTTTTTCTCTCCAGGTGTTCATGGTACTACTCAGTGCAATATGACTAATTTGCATGCAGTAGTCGGTGCCATCATTTTATTCCAGCTTATACCTGTTATATATGCCATGGATGGAAGGTGCAGACTGGATATTAAAGAGTTGGAAGGTTTATCACAGCCTGGGGATATCATGATTGGAGCGGTGTTCCCTCTTCACTTAGATAAGGTCTACCACAATATCTCCTTCACCGAGAAACCCAACAAAGCCACGTGTACAATGTAATTTCCTGTTCTTGTGCTTGAAAAATGAAGTACAATAAAAATATTATTATATTATTGTTATACAGGATTTATATAGTGCCAACAGTTTGTGCAGCGCTTTACAACATGAGGGCAAACAGTACAATTCAATACAGGAGGAATCAGAGGGCCCTGATCATTAGAGCTTACAATCTAGGAGGGAGAGAAGTGAGAAATAGTTCAGTATTCAATAATATGCTTTGCGCTTAATTGGTTGAAAGTAGTTGTTGCTCTTTCACACTGCTCAGTTGCAAAAATGTGTCAAAAACCCATATGCATTTTTGCCACATTTTTTTCTGTGGTGCGTCAAATTTAACACGACGCATGATGCGTTTTTGATGCCTTTTGACATGTTTTCTACTCATTTCAATGGAGAGGTGTGTTTTTTGTGCAGTTCTTTTTTCACTGCACCAAACATGCACCAAATAGGCAGCAAGCAGGACTGTTAAGGATGCAACTGCAACGCAACAGACCAGTGTGAAGAGGTCCAAAGGGTTTAAAGGGATGCATTTTTAATGCATTTTTCTTCCACTTTTTTTTTTAACTGAACATCTGATCAAAAACTGATCAGTGTGAAAGAGTCCTTTTTCTTCAGTCTATTACCAGAAGTACAAATGTCTGCTCTAAGTTACTTTGATGTCAAAATAAAAAATGGCAGTTACTTATTATAGAACAGGGGTCTCCAAACTTTCTGGCCGAAGGGCTGGTTTACTGTCCTTCAGGCTTTAGGGGGGCCAGGCTGTGGCCAGTAGAAGTAGAAAATGTCATGGCATCAGTGCCCTATCCTTGGTTTTAATGGGGGGGGGGAATAGTGCCCCATTGTTGATATCAATGAGAAGAATAGTGCCCCATTGATGGAGTCAATAGGGGGAATGGTGCTCCACCATTGGTGTCAGTTGGTGTAATAGTGCCCCAGGGGCCAGTTATAGGCAACCGAAGGGCCACATCTGGCCCCCGGGCTGCAGTTTGGAGACCACTGCTATAGAAGAACATCACCAAACACCTAAAATGTGTATTTTTTTTATTTACTGATTCCCCAAAAACCATCAAAATGACCTGCTCATTCCACTGTAACATATTATACACAGTACCAAATAAATAGTGCAGCTCTCAATAATATATATATATATATATATATATATATATATATATATATATATATATATATATATATAGTGAAATATACATTCAAACAAAATACTGAAGTAAAGAAAATGGCAATGAGACCAATAAATAATGCAAAATTGAAAATATCAAATAATAATGTCCATCAACAAAAGTTGGAAAACAAGAAGAGTAGTGAAAAAACTATGCTATAATCAACGACACTCTCAATTCATAAATGCATGCTCATTTGGGAAATAGTCCACCATGGAAATGTCCACCCGTGTAAAAGCACAGTAGAGTTACCATAAGGTGGTGGTGCGATCCACCACCTTATGGTAACATTGGCACACTTACCAGAGAGTGTGGACTCACATACCAATAAGTATGGCCGTTTATTCCCTGTATATATGTCTGGGAGCAGATTTCCCATTGCTGTCTACCGATATTTTGAGTCTGTTTTCTTCAAGTGAAACTTCTCCATCCATATCATGACGGGGTGATCTTCATACATCCATCTGCTACAGCCAGATAATGTTGAGGTATACCTCACAAATGCTCATTTGACTCAATACTTATTGGTATGTGAGTCCACACTTTCACACAGGTGTCCTTTCTTCTACCTCAAAAATTCCATTTCCATGGTGGACTGTCTCCCTAATCAGCATGCATTTATGAACTCAGAGTGTCATTGATTATAGCACGGTTTTTTCACTACTCATCATGTTTTCCAACTTTTGTTGATTGATATTATTATTTGATATTTTAAATTTTTCATTATTTATTGGCCTCATTGGCATTTTGTTTACTTCACTATCTTGTTTTAATATATAATTGACTTTTATATATATATATATACAGGGCTTTTTTTCTCAGAGAATAGGTGCAGGAACTCTAATCTTCACCCTTCATTTCACCTCCCTAACCTGCCCCTGAGCACCGTTCCTTGGTTTCACCTCCTACCAGCCTCCCTGTACCGCCCATGTAGAGAATACAGAACCAAATATAATTTTTGCTACTAAGTGATTTGCACAGAATTTGTTAATAATAACAAAGAAAGACAGTAAAATAAACCCCATGCAGTGAGCAACAATAGACCCTACCCCAGCAACAGTAGACCCCCCCAGCAATAATAGACCTCACCCCAGCAAAAATAGAGCCCCCACACAACAAAATACCATCCCAGCAACAATAGACCCCCAGCAGCAAAAGCAGATGTCCCAGCAGACTGCATCAATAGACCCTCCAGGAGGCAGCAACAATAGACCTTTCCCTCAACAGTAGATCCCTCCCAGCAACAATTGCTCCCCCCCTAAAAACATAAGACCCCCCCACTAGCAACAATAGATCTACCCAGCAACAAGAGACCTCCACGCAAAAATAGATCCCCACCAGTGACAATAGATCTCCCAGCAGCAAGCATCAATAGACCCTCCAGCACACCCCAGTACTCCTTGCCATTACATACATTCATTGCGTTCCCCCACGTTCCTGCGTATATATATATGTCTAGTAAGTGTTAGCTGCTATTCACAGTCTCTGAGCGCAGTTTTTATCTTTCCTTTATTACATTATACACAGTACGAGCAAATTATTAAGGCTAGCTCACAAATTACAGCATTGTATGAAAAATAGCACAAGGTAGTAATAGTTGAACTGTTTTGGACCTATTATTTGTAGTAAAATTAAACCTTGCTGCTTTGTTCGCTACATTTTTCTTTCTTGTGTTTTTGTGTTTTATGTGTATCACATTACAGTTTTTGAGGGCTTTTGTAAGGTTTTAATTCTTTCTGTGATCCCCTCATTGGGAAGATTTTCTTTCAACCTCAGACCCTGTGACACTAGGGAAAGAAATTGAGGTGCAGTGGTTATTGGGAGCACTTACTCTGATTTCACTACACACTGTAGGCTTCTTACTATGTGCACTAAAAGCTAGAGAAAGTCAAATAGAGCTACCTCATTCCCCCGCCTGCCCCCTTGCCAGGAGCAGACAATGGCTCGGCAGGAGGGATTCCCCTGTCAGCACTATCTGTGTTGATGGGGGAATCGTGCAAATTTCATTCCTACAACCCGTGGTGTGGCCTAAGTCAGTCTGCCGCTAATGTGGCCTGCCTAGGAATACCCTAGACTGACATCTTCCATGAACATGAGAACACGACATAATAAAAGCTTTTGGAATGTGATCAGACCCAATAACATATAGTGGAGGCCCATTTACTGTTCAGGGACCATAGGATTTTTTTTTTAAATTGTAGTTACTAGTTTTTCCAACAACAATATTCAGTCGATCCTGAGCTGTACGCAGTAAGTACATTTCCAACATTGACCCGATCACTAAACCAATTTTACATTTCTGAGACAAATAAACTTGTTCTACCTCCTTTCCACATACCTAACTCCACTTATGTTATGGTGGATACAGGAAGTTCTCCTGCTATGACTATTTGGCAAGCATTTGAGCTAGAATTTAAAATGAGAAAATATCAGTATAAAGGGAATGTACAAAAAAAGAGGGTGTAATTCCCCAGTTATAGTTAAAAAATGTGTTCAGGCCACCGAAAATCAAAACGAAAAGTGAACAGTTGTTGACCCTAGGAAAATACCACCATTAGCATAGTTATGGTTATACTTTTTTAATTCTTCTTGATCCTGTAGGTTTCATTTTGAGAGTTATCAGCATCTCAATGCTTTGATATTTGCACTGGGGGAAATTAACAAGGATATCACCGTTCTTCCCAATATCTCCATTGGTTTTCAAACGTATGACTCTTGCACTTTACTTCATCAGGACCTACAAGGAACTTTACAGATATTGACAGGATCTGGTGGGGTCATCCCAAATTACCGTTGTCTACGTGATGTTCCGTTGAGTTCACTCATTGGACATTCAATTTCCACAAACTCAATTTTAATTGCTCACATTCTTGGCCTCTACAGATACACTCAGGTAAGAAGTGTCAAAGTATATATTTTCGTGATCCTGGTCTCAGTTGTACTGTATATGCTCTAAGATCAATATAGAAATTTCATCATGGGAACTGTTCCAACAGATCAGCCACTTCTCCACCAGTGCCCTTCTGAGTGACCGGACAAAATTCCCCTCATTCTTCAGAACTGTACCCAGTGACATCTATCAGTCACAAGGTCTAGCTCAGCTAACTATACATTTTAATTGGACTTGGGTGGGACTGTTAGCTGTGGACAATGACTATGGTCAACAGGGAATACAACTCATTAAAAAAGAACTGCTTAAGGCTGGAGCTTGTGTGGCCTTCTCAGAGACCATTCTTAGAAATCAGGCTGACCGTAATGCTCCGTATATTGTAAATGTCATAAAAAAGTCAACAGCCAATGCCATTATAATCATCTCCAATGATATTGACCTTTTGCCAGTCCTGAATGAGATGCTGATGCAGAATGTTACAAGTAAAATATTTATAGCTAGTGAGGCTTGGTCCACATCAACCCTTGGTCCTATGGCAAGATTTTCACAACTTCTGTTAGGAACTGTTGGCTTTGCCCTCTACAGTGGAACAATTCCTGAATTTCAAGCCTTTCTAAACAAGATACATCCTTCAATACCCGTAGAAGACAAGTGGATGAAAATATTTTGGGAACAAACATTTGGCTGCAAATTTTCCAATGTAATGAACATCAGCGGGACTTCAGAGGCTGCTACTAAAGTATGTACTGGAGAAGAAAACCTGGAAAATGTTCAGAACAGCTTCAATGATGCTTCTATCTTGAGAGTCACGTATAATGTATACACAGCTGTCCATGCAGTAGGCAAAGCTTTGGAGGATCTGAACAACTGTAGAAGAGGAACAGGCCCTCAAGAGAGATGTGCTGACATCTGGAATTTCAAGCCATGGCAGGTAATGTGACAAAGAAGAACACTATGGGGGATTTACTAAAACTGCTGTACACATAATCTAATGCAGCTGTGCATAGTAACCAATCAGCTTCTAGGTTTTATTGTCAAAGCTTAATTGAATAAGCTGAAGTTAGAAGCTGATTGGTTACTATGCACAGCTGCACCAGATTCTGTGTGCATTAGTTTTAGTAAATCACCCCCTATATGTTCCTATACTAAAATAATTGAAAAAGCAATGCAAAATGTTACTTAAAATAATTGTTAAAAATAAAAAATAAACCTTTAAAAAAGATTTCTTTATCTTGAACATTTTTAAAGCTAGAATTCAGCTAAGTGTGTTTACGGGTCATGTTTTAAATGTTAGATAGAGTGTGGAAGAGTTAAACCTTTCGTCAAGTTTTTATTGCTGTCTGTATCTCCACTGGAGACAATCACTCTTCCAATTGTCCTGATGACCATTGTCACAGGCAGAAAGTAAGAGAAAATTCCAAAATTTTGAGTTTTCACTAAAGCTAGAGCTGAAGAAAAACCTGTTTTGTAACAACTCGCTAAAATGGAGATTTTGTTCACTTCGGAGACTTCCATTTTCTAACCTACTGACAGTGCTACCAATAAGCTCTGATATAGTGCAATATGATGTCACAAGATGGTTCAGCACAGAACCTGATATAGATTATTCCAATTTCTCTCAGCTCCTTAACTATATGAGGAAGGTCCGGTTGAGGCTAAGTAACGGGAAGGAACTTTATTTTGATGAGCATGGAGACCCACCTGCAATCTATGACATTGTGAATTGGCAGATGACTCCAGAGGGCATTCTAAAACAGGTCAAGGTTGGTAGTTATGATACCCAAGCACCTTCTGGTGAAGTCTTCATCATCAATTCAAGTACCTTGTTGTGGCCTGGCACAGAACAGCAGGTGAGATCACTATTCAAGTAATAGTAAATAGAAATAAATTACACTTGCTTGTTATACTGGACATTTTGCCATTAATCCAACCACCCTTCAGTGAGGAAGCTGCTGATGACTGAGTTCTGCATGCCACAAATTTTACTCCACACCTCAGCTTTCTTCCTGCTCTTTCTTTGGTATTGACATATGGTTTACAAACAACCTGGTACTGATATCAGCTTGACCCTTAACTAGGAGTTTGTCTTTCTGTTGACATCATCTACTCCTAGCTTGTTTCACCGCTCACTTAGGTTTTGACTAACTTAAGCTTACCCAGCAGTTTCTCATCTGATCCCTTTTAAGCTATGATGATCATGTTTGAGGAGCACACACATTCCAGAAAAGGAGATGTCAAAGGTGAAGGAAGTGAAGGGAGCTAGACACTGTCACTCACCACTGTTTAGATTTCTTAGCAAAAACCTATTAACGATTTGTTGTCTGAGCAGTGAGCACACTGTGTTATAGGATCCTTTGAAGGTAGTGAGAAACATCATGTGTCAATGCTTCATCCCAAGCATTGATCATCACAACCAATGAAGTACAGGCATGGGGAATTCTTAATAATTCCTGGGAAAAAAGTATTTTTACTGTTTCTTATTAATATAGTACCTGCTCACACTGGTGTGGCTACACGTACAATCGCTACTAGTTTTTTAAATATACAAAAAGGAAGAAAAAGTCCCTATTACTTCCTTCGGGTGAGCCCAACTCCAGCCATATTTTTCCATTATGGACAGAGTAGTGAAGGGGTAGAACCTCTGTCCAGTTTTTACTGCCGTCTGTGTCCCCACTGGAGAGGGTCACCCCTCTATTAGTCCCGGTGTCCTATGTTGCTGAGATAGGTAGCAATGGGAAATCCAAAAATATAGAGCCAGTTTCAGAGTAAGCAATTTCATTACAGAAAATAGATTTTACAACTGTGCATGGCTGAAGCTCATGGTGAAGTTAATCTTTAAGACTTGCAGACATAGAGGAACCTCATTTAAAAATAATATATCTGGAAAGGATGTTATTTTACTTAGATAAGTACTGGGCAGATTGAAAATGTCCAGCTAGTGAAGTGTATAGCATTATCTGCTCTACCTAATTAGCCTCAATGCAGAAGTAATGTGTATGCCTTATAAAGTAACATTATTATTACTATAAATATTATTACTATTATTATTTCAACCTTTAGGTGCCTTCTTCTGTGTGTAATATAAGCTGCCTTCCGGGTTACAGGAAGATGATATTGGAAAGAGAACCTGCATGTTGTTTTCATTGTGTACCATGTCCACTTGGTGAGGTCTCAAATTATCCAGGCACGTCATATATATTTTTCCTTCATCACGATTAATACAGCACCAGGAAGCTGTGTATTAAGGCAATATTGTTTTTATGGAGATTATTGTAAACTCTTCCCTTCTTAAAATCTCTAGATAGCAGCTGTGAAAACTCTGTGTAAAAATCATCATTACCTTCAGAGGTTTGACCTGCAATGACTATGCATAGGATGTCTGTTCATTTATCATGAAATCATCCCTCCTTTCCCATCTAGTAGGAATTTTGGAAGGAGGAATGAGGACAAAGATAGAAAGGGAATGGAATAGGTCGCTTAAAGTGAGCTGAGAAATGGCAATATAAAAAAGTTGAAATATAATGTGCTCAGTTATAGAAAGAATGAGTTTGAGGAAGTGACATCTAGGGTGATATATTTAACCCTTTCGCTGCCAGCTCTGTACATTGTAGGGACCTGACAGCAGGGGGTTTCACACACAATTTAATGGCTGCAGCCACGGGGATTGTGTGTAAAACTGACAGGCAGTCAGTTTTTATGTAAAACTGACAGGCAGTCCTGTCTGTGCTGCGGCCCAATTTCCACACCCCCCCGATAAAGGCGTCCTTGCTATGTATTCCGGTTTCCGCTTGCCCATCAGCTGGCTCGGGACTGACATGGTGGGTGGAAGGGAAGGGGGAGAGTGGACACACTTCTGCTTTCCTACCCTACTTGTTGCTGACCCGGAAAGCGACATGTTTGATGACACTTCGGGGTCACCCTGTCACTTTCCCTGGCTAGCATAGCCGGGAAGGAATGTATTGCAATGCATTCAGTGGAGCCCAAAAGGAGATATGCAGGGTCTTTTAGATGTCTCATTAAAGAGAGCCTGTTACCAAAAAATCATCACATATATTTTTACCAAAAAATGTGGGTAAATGTGTTTGCTCTAAAATTCACTTTAGTGTGTTTTTTACTTAAATTTTCCTAGACCTTTGCGGTAATATCGTGTGACATAAAAAATTGGAACTACCACTATTTTATTTTCTAGTGTGTCTGCTTTCAGAAAATATATAAATGTTTTGGGGTTTTGTGTAATCTTCAGCCCTAAAATTATTTTTTAACCACTTCAGCCCCGGATGATTTTATCCCCTTCCTGACCAGAGCACTTTTTGCGATTCGGCACTGCGTCACTTTAACTGACTCACAGAGACTGCAGCGGGCGCGCACATGCCCGCGACAACGCTTCTTAAAGGGGATGTACCCGTACGCCCTTTTGCCTACCAGTGCCATTCTGCCGACGTAAATCGGCGTGCGCTGGTCGGCAAGCGGTTAAACATGTGTACAAAAAAATGCAAAAAACAGCTCTAGCAGCGTAAAGGTTAATAGGTATTTACCAGTTTGGCAATGTTGATTTGATTTAATAGAAAGTTTTGAAAAATCAGGCTAAAAATGATTGCCGTGTATTTTGCACAGAATTTACAATAACTTTGCAATCAGCAAAGCTCATGCCTCTCATTCATATAACAATAGATTCCAACGGCCTAGTTCCTAAGCTCCATTGTGAAATTAAAAGGTTAATTAATTTAGAAATATCTATCTACAGTAAGTTGTAAATAGATATTGATGTTGAATGAATTATGCAAATCACAAAACCTTGGCTGTGAAAATTTTCCAGATATGGATAGAATGTGATATACTCCATAGTTTGCTTTGTTTAACAGATGTATTAAACTTAAACCAAATATTTTTTTTAAATACCTGATACATACTGTGTTGACTTTCAGGCTCACTTGACTGCTTCCGTTGTCCATGGAACCAATGGCCAAACAAAGAAAGGACAAGATGTCTTCAAAAAACCATAGAGTATCTTTCTTACGAAGAACCACTGGGGTCAACCTTATCTTCTATCAGTGTTGCTTCTTCTTTGATCCCAGTTGCACTTTTAAAGCTTTTAGTCCATCATAAAGCTACCCCAATAGTAAAAGCCAGCAACTACTCCTTAAGTTGCCTTCTTTTGATTTGTTTATCCTTGTGCTTCCTTTGCCCCTTGGTTTTTATTGGTTATCCCCAACCACTGAAGTGTCTTCTCCGCCAGGTTACATTTGGGATTGTTTTTTCTCTCTGTATTGCTTGTGTTTTATCCAAAACGATAATGGTTGTTTTGGCTTTCTTGGCCACTAGGCCAGGCTGCACACTTCAGAAATTCACCAGCCACCGTTTTTCTTACACAATCATTTGTGTAGTCCTCCTCATACAGTTCATGATATGTGCAATCTGGTTGTCCTTTACACCTCCCTTTCCCCAGTACAATATAACCACCTACCCTGGGGTAATAATAATAGAGTGTAATGAAGGATCGACTTTTGCTTTTTGGGTAATGTTGGCATATCTCGGTCTGTTAGCCTTCAGCAGTTTTATTGTTGCGTTTCTATCTCGAAGTCTTCCTGACGTCTTTAATGAGGCCTCGTACATTACGTTCAGCATGTTGACCTTCCTAAGTGTTTGGATCTCCTTTATCCCAGCATCCCTCAGTGCTCAAGGCAAATACACTGTGTCCATGGAAATTTTTGCCATGTTATTTTCCAGTTGGGCTCTGGTCATCTTTATGTTCCTTCCTAAATGTTTCATTATGCTTTTCCAACCTTCCATGAACTTCAGAAACCATTTAAAGGCGAAGGGAGAAAATCAAACACATATTGCAAAAAATTCTAAACTGGGAATGTAAATTCCGAGAAAAAATATAATGTTGTACTTGGTCTGGCTTTCATGAAAGTCTATGAATGTTTCTGTATATTAGTCCTGCCTTTTTTTCCCTATACTAGTCTTACCAGTCCCCACATTGTTCTCTTTGCATCTCCTATGCATTTTTTTCCTGCACAGTTAGTTGCATCGTATTTATTTTTATTCTTTATAATGCTTGACATTTTATTTTTCTTAATGAGAATGTAGCCATTTTGTATTTATTTTTTAATTAATGTATAGTGGCCAGCACCAAAATTAAAAAATAAAGTGACTTTTCCACTTTTTCCATTCCTTCACAGATTTTAGGTCTCAGTCTGGAAGGAGCCTGAAAGCAGGCCACTTTTGCTGTGTTGTCCCTTTAGAAGAACATCTCTCTCTAGGAATCCTTTGTAAATTAATAAATACAATATATATATATTTATTCGGGATCAGAGGGCAAACAGGCATCCGCAACACAGTTTATAAACTTAAAGCGGAACTATACTCAACTTGGATCCATCAAGGCGACATCATGGAGTCCCCTGCCTGGCCACTGACTTCTTCGGGACGCCGAATTCCAGGTTTTGATTGCTTTTATTGGCAAGGTGGGGATGACATCACTCCTGTGCACGTGTGGCCAGCTTCAACATTGAGGAACTTGTAATCAGAGAAGATTGGAAGCCTGATCCCCAGTCAGGCGACCAAAATTAGGGGCAAGTTGGACTATTCCGGTACGATAATAGTGGGTAACCATATAGAGCATATAACGACAGTGGTAGAATTATAATCGGTTTTATTGATGCGGAAAACAAAACATGGTAATGCAATAACTCTTAATAAAAGTACAAGTATAAAACAGTGACTTCAGTAGTATACAGTACAGCACAAAATCTCAGATATCATATTCCTCGACTAGTTTCGCGGACACAAGCCGCTTCGTCAGGAGGGAATCTGGGGATGAATAATTCTGACCAAACAGTCTGAACCTAACAAATAAAAAACATACAATGAAGTATACCAGAGTACATAATTAAACAAATGTGTTCCAGCATCAAATTAACAATTGCGTAATAACATTTTTGTGGGGGGAACAGGGACGAGTCTGCTTACCCAGGCCCCAGTAGACCCCAAGTAGAGAGGCCACTTATTTAATTGAGGAACTTGTACTGTACAGAGAGCTGTGTGTGCGCAGCTCACTGTACAAGGGCAAACATGTAGATAGGTGACTTTAATGCAGAAGAAACTTCTGCACTAAAAAACCTGCTTGTTCTCCAATTTTTTTTTTTTTTTGGTAGCCTAAAGTTCCACTTTAATATTTTGCTTTACTGGCCAACAAACACAAAACAAATACAGGTTTTTCCTTTGGCTTCCATACAAACAAACAACTTCTTGTCAGCAAAATACACAATAGGGGCAGATATGTACACAGAATCAAAGTATAACAGTGAAGGCTCGCCTTGGACATAATGAAAGAGTGCCCACATTCTGATGCAGTCTACCATGTACTGGACTGTATATGCATCACTGTAAATTTGAAATCCTGGGAAGTGAGAAATCACCTAATGATCCTGAAGTTCCTTTCTTTATTTTGTGACATCAACATAATGGGGGGTATGATCTGACACCAGCTTGAAGTGTCTGCCCGACAACTAGTACCAAAGTGTCGCTAGGGCCCACTTTATGGCAATTAAATAGTTTCCACAACTGAATAGTTTTTCTCTGCTGGAGTGAGCTTCTGGCTCAATTACATGATCTTGTCCCCCAACTAGCATCCTTCTACAGTAGGAACTCTTTCTGAAAGTCTGGGGTTACAAGCAGAGCCAGTGCTTGACTATTTTGTGCACTAGGCAAGACTAACAACCCCCCCGCTGCCCTCCCGGCTCGGGGGGGTGCCGGTAGTCTTGCCTGGGGCACAAGTGACTACAACAGGGTCAGAGCAGACACACCGGGGCAGCAGAATTTCTCCTATGTTCAGAGACCTGAAACATGGTGCCCGCCTCCCCAGCTGTCCTCGTGCCGGCCTCCTCCACCTCCCCAGTGTCCCCTCCCCACTGTCCTCCTCCCCTCTCCAGCTGTGCCCGTCTCCCCTACCTCCCCAGTGTCCCCTCCCCACTGTCCTCCTCCCCTCTCCAGCTGTGTCTGCCTCCTTCGCCTCCCCAGTGTCCCCTCCCCACTGTCCTCCTCCCCTCCCCAGCTGTGCCCGGCTCCTCCACCACCCCAGTGTCCCCTCCCCACTGTCCTCCTCCCCTCTCCAGCTGTGCCCGCCTCCTCCGCCTCCCCAGTGTCCCCTCCCCACTGTCCTCCTCCCCTCTCCAGCTGTGCCCGCCTCCTCCACCATCCCAGTGTCCCCTCCCCACTGTCCTCCTCCCCTCCCCAGCTGTGCCCGCCTCCTCCACCTCCCCAGTGTCCCCTACCCACTGTCCTCCTCCCCTCCCCAGCTGTGCCCGGCTCCTCCACCACCCCAGTGTCCCCTCCCCACTGTCCTCCTCCCCTCTCCAGCTGTGCCCGCCTCCTCCGCCTCCCCAGTGTCCCCTCCCCACTGTCCTCCTCCCCTCTCCAGCTGTGCCCGCCTCCTCCACCATCCCAGTGTCCCCTCCCCACTGTCCTCCTCCCCTCCCCAGCTGTGCCCGCCTCCTCCACCTCCCCAGTGTCCCCTACCCACTGTCCTCCTCCCCTCACCAGCTGTGCACGCCTCCTCCACCTCTCCAGCTGTCACCCTCCTCACAGGCTGAGCTGCTACTGACCTCTGCAGCAGCAGCCATGTCGGATGTCCTCCATTGCTGCTGCTTTCTCTGGAGAAATAGTCAGCGTCCCAGCCCTGTGTAGGGCGGCATTCTTCAGCCCGCCCTGGTTACAACAACTGGTTCCTAATATAAAGCCTGCTTAAATGCCAGAATGCTGCTTCTACCTCAGGACTCCAGTTATTGACAGTGGAGGCTTTTCCATATTGTTAGGTCTGTCAAAGTTATGTCTTAGCTTGCACAGTTGAGGACAAACCAACCTGAATACCCCAAAAAGCCTAGAAAAGAAGCATGCCTGCTTTTTAAGAGGGGACAGGGCCACTTTTCATAGTTACATAGTTACATAGTTGTTGAGGTTGAAAAAAGACACAAGTCCATCAAATCCAACCTGTGTGTGTGCTTTTATGTCAGTATTGCATTGTATATCCCTGTATGTTATGGTCAACGCTGTATCCTGGCCTAGGCCAACAAGGCCCAGGCCTAGGGCAGCACTTTGCAGGGGGGGCAGCACGGAAAGAGTCCCCGCCCCCTTGCGCTACACTGTTAGTGTAGCGCCAGTCTTATGGGGCGGACTGGGCTGAGAGGCAAATTAGTCTAGCGCCCCCATAAAGCGGCCGCACTGCTTCCTCTATGCGGGTGGCTGGCATTCCGCAACTGTGGGGGGCGCCTCTGCTTCTAATTTTGACTGTCCTCTCATCCTGGACCACAAACCTTCCTCACTGTGCTATATGTTTTCTGCTGCACCATTGGCATGGTTATATCTTCTTAGTCCTCTCCATAAAATTATCAGAAATTTGTGCTTAAAGTAGAACTATAGGCAACACTTTTTTTTTGGATATAATAAGGGAGGGTTATAGCCCCCGTCAGTTTATTTTTTACCATCCCTGTCCCATTGCAGAGATTTCCCTTTACTTCCTGCCCCCATAGCTAAACAGGAAGTGAGAGGAAATCTATGCAAATTAAGGGAATCCATTGCCCCCCCCCAGGCCCTCATAACTAATGTCCCCACTCGATGATTTCAGGGTGGGTCTTAAACAGCAAGTTGTGTGGCCTTGACAGGAAGAGATGGGTCATATTTAAATTAGGGGATGTAAAATTTTAGCCAGGCCTAGGGCAGCACAAAACCCAAATGCACTACTGGTTATGGTCGTTTAGGTGCTTTATCTATTAGTTTTTTGAAATTATCTATGCTCCCTGCTGAAACCACTGCTTGTGGAAGAGAATTCCACATCCTTACTGCTCTGACAGTAAAGAAAGCTCTACGCAGTTTAAGGTTAAACCACTTCTCTTCTAATTTTAGTGAATGGCCACGTGTCTCTTTAAATTTCCTTTCGCAGAAAAGTTTTATTCTTATTGTGGGGTCATCCGTATGGTATTTGTACATTGAAATCATATCCCCTCTCAAGCTTCTCCTCTCCAGAGAGAATAAGTTCATTTCTCGTAATCTTTCCTCATAATTAAGGTCCTCCAGTCCCTTTATTAGCTTTGCTGCCCTTCTCTGAACTCTCTCCAGTTCCAGCACATCCTTCCTGAGGACTGGAGCCCAGAACTGGACGGCTTACTACAGGTGCGGCCAGATCAGAGTCTTGTAGAGCGGGAGAATTATTGTTTTATCTCTGAAGTTAATCCCCTTTTAAATGCATGCCAATATTCTGTTGGCTTTGCTTGCAGCAGCTTGGCATTGCATGCCATTGCTGAGCCTGTCAGCTATTAAGATCCCCAGGTCCTTTTCCATCCTAGATTCCCCCAGAAGTTCTCCCCCTAGTGAGTAGATTGCATTCATATTTCTGCCGCCCATATGCATTATTTTAAATTTTTCCTACATTAAACCTCATTTGTCATGTAATTGTCCACCCCATTAATTTGTTCAGATCTTCTTGCAAGGTTACCACATTGTGTGGAGAAGGTATTGCCCTGCTTAGCTTAGTACCGTATGCAAATACTGAGATTGAGCTGTTTATCCCATCCTCCAGGTCATTTATGAATAAATTAAATAGGATTGGTCCCAGGACAGACCCCTGGGGGACCCCGCTTTCCACACCGGACCATTCCGAGTACTCCCCATTTATCACTAACCTCTGAACTCGCCCCTGTAGCCAGTTTTCAATCCATACTGCCACCCTATGGTCCATGCTGACAGACCTTAGTTTGTACAGTAAATGTTTATGGGGAACTGTATCAAATGCCTTTGCAAAATCCAGATACACCACGTCTACAGGCCTTCCTTTATGTAGATGGCAGCTCACCTCCTCATAGAAAGTTAATAGATTGGTTTGGCAAGAACCATTCTTCATGAATCCATGCTGATTACTGCTAATGATACCGTTTTCATTACTAAAATCTTGCATATAGTCCCTTATCATTCCCTCCAAGGGCTTCCAAACTATTGATGTTAGGCTAACTGGTCTGTTGTTCCCAGGGATATATCTTGGCCCTTTTTTGCATATTGGTGCTACATTGGCTTTTCTCCAATCAGCTGGTACCATTCCAGTCAGTAGAACTGTTCTTAAAAATTTAGGAACAATGGTCTGGCAATTACTTCTTAAGGACCCTCGAGTGCAAGCCTCTGGATCGGTGACTTATTAATATTGGGCAGTGGTGTAGTGGTTAGCACTTTCAACTAGCAGCAAAAAGGGTTGCTGGTTCAAATCCTGACCACGACACCATCTGCCTGGAGTTTGCATGTTCTCCCTGTGCCTGCGTGGGTTTCCTCCCACACTCTAAAGACATGCTGGTAGGTTAATTGGATCCTGTCTAAATTGGCCCTAGTATATGTATGAATGTGTGTTAGGGACCTTAGGTTGTAAGCTCCTTGAGGGTAGGGACTGATATGAATGTACAATGTATATGTAAAGCGCTGCATAAATTGACGGTGCTATATAAGTACCTGAAATAATAATATTACGTTTTCAAGTCTATTCCTAATTCTGTCCTCTATTAGCCATGAGGGTACTTCCTGTGACATGTCATGAGGATAAACCTTGCAGTTTTGATTACTGAAGCCCTCATTTCCCTTGTGAAGACTGAGGAGAATAATAAATTTAATACCTTTACCATCTCTCCATCCTTTGTAACCAGATTCCTTTCATCATTCTTTATGGGGCCAATATGATCTGACCTCCCTCTTTTAATATTTATATACTTAAAGAATTTCTTGGGATTTTTTTTACTCTCCTCCTTAATTTGCCTTTCGTGTGCTATCTTAGCCACCCTGATTGCACACTTACAATTATTGAATTCTTTGTAAAGTTGGAATACTGATCATGATCCCTCAGCCTAGTATTTTTTGAAGGCCTTCTCCTTTACTTTTATAAGCATTTTTATGTTGGAGTTAAGCCACCCAGGACTTTTATTAGCTCTTTCAAATTTATTTCTGATTGGGATGTACTGGCTAATACCCGTATTTAATATGCTCTTAAAGCACACCTATTTTTCCTCTGTATTCTTTGTTCCTAGGATTTTATCCCATTTAATACCTTCTACCAAGGAGCATAGTTTATGGAAGTTGGCTCTTTTGAAATTCAGTGTCTTTGTATTCCCCTTATGTTTCCTATTTGTGTGATTTATACTAAAACGAATTGACCTGTGGTCGCTGTTTCCTAAATTGCCCCATATTTCTACATCTGCGATCAGGTCTGTATTGTTAGTAATCAGTAGATCCAGTAACGCATTATTTCTTGTTGGTGCATTTACCATCTGACCCATGAAATTGTCTTAAATTGTCCTGTAAGGCATTTAGGAAATGGCGAGCCTTAGACGAATACGCGATTCCTTTTGCCCAGTCTATGTCTGGATAATTAAAATCCCCCATTATAATGACACTTCCCAGCCTTGACACCATTCCAAACTGTGATAGGAGGTCCATCTCCCCTCCCCCTCTGGTTAGGGGGCCTATAGCATACTCCCAGTATTACTTTCACCTTGGTCTCCTCCCTTTGTAGCTCTATACATAAGGATTCCACCTACTCCCTTGCTCCATTAGTGATATTGTCCCTCACATTCACTTGTACATCATTTTTGATATACAAGCATACCCCTCCCCCTTTTTTAATCTTCCCCTTTTTTACCCCTTTTTTCGATCACTTCCCCCTTGTCCAACTGAGGATTGATCATAGGATATGTGGTAGTTGTGCACTGCCACCTAGTGGTGTGTGAATATAAAAGTACTGTACCAATAAACGCAGAAACTGTGTGACATAAACCATGTGCAATAAATCTAGTTGCTGCTATCACCAGGATGTTATCACAAAACAACAATGAAGGAATATCTAAAAAATGTGATAGCGCTGCTGTTACATAGTAGGTGAGGTTGAAAAAAGACACAAGTCCATCAAGTCCAACCTATGTGTGTGATTATGTGTCAGTATTACATTACATATCCCTGTATATTGCGGTCATTCAGGTGATTATCTAATAGTTTCTTGAAGCTAACAATGCTCCCCGCTGAGACCACCGCCTGTGGAAGGGAATTCCACATCTTTGCCGCTCTTACAGTAAAGAACCCTCTACGTAGTTTAAGGTTAAACCTCTTTTCTTCTAATTGTAATGAGTGGCCACGAGTCTTATTAAACTCTCTTCTGCGAAAAAGTTTTATCCCTATTGTGGGGTCACCAGTACAGTATTTGTAAATTGAAATCATATCCCCTCTCAAGCGTCTCTTCTCCAGAGAGAATAAGTTCAGTGCTCGCAACCTTTCCTCATAACTAAGATCCTCCAGACCCTTTATTATCTTTGTTGCCCTTCTTTGTACTCGCTCCATTTCCAGTACGTCCCTCCTGAGGACTGGTGCCCAGAACTGGACAGCATACTTCAGGTGCGGGCGGACCAGAGTCTTGTAGAGCGGGAGAATTATCGTTTTATCTCTGCAGTTGATCCCCCTTTTAATGCATGCCAATATTCTGTTTGCTTTATTAGCAGCAGCTTGGCATTGCATGCCATTGCTGAGCCTATCATCCACTAGGACCCCCAGGTCCTTTTCCATCCTAGATTCCCCCAGAGATTCTCCCCCCAGTGTATAGATTGCATTCATATTTTTGCCACCCAAATGCATTATTTTACATTTTTCTACATTGAACCTCATTTGCCATGTAGTCGCCCACCCCATTAATTTGTTCAGGTCTTTTTGCAAGATTTCCACATCCTGCGGAGAAGTTATTGTCCTGCTTAGCTTAGTATCGTCTGCAAATACAGAGATTGAACTGTTTATCCCATCCTCCAGGTCGTTTATGAACAAATTAAATAGGATTGGTCCCAGCACAGAACCTTGGGGAACCCCACTACCCACCCCTGACCATTCTGAGTACTCCCCATTTATCACCACCCTCTGAACACGCCCTTGTAGCCAGTTTTCAATCCATGTACTCACCCTATGGTCCATGCCAACGCACCTTATTTTGTACAGTAAACGTTTATGGGGAACTGTGTCAAATGCTTTTGCAAAATCCAGATACACCACGTCTACGGGCCTTCCTTTATCTAGATGGCAACTCACCTCCTCATAGAAGGTTAATAGATTGGTTTGGCAAGAACGATTCTTCATGAATCCATGCTGATTACTGCTAATGATAACATTACTAAAATCTTGTATATAGTCCCTTATCATCCCCTCCAAGAGTTTACATACTATTGATGTTAGGCTAACTGGTCTGTAATTCCCAGGGATGTTTTTGGGCCCTTTTTAAATATTGGTGCTACATTGGCTTTTCTCCAATCAGCTGGTACCATTCCAGTCAATAGACTGTCTGTAAAAATTAGGAACAACGGTCTGGCAATCACCTGACTGAGTTCCCTAAGTACCCTCGGATGCAAGCCATCTGGTCCCGGTGATTTATTAATGTTAAGTTTCTCAAGTCTAATTTTAATTCCGTCCTCTGTTAACCATGTAGGTGCTTCCTGTGTTGTGTCATGAGGATAAACACTGCAGTTTTGGTTACTGAAGCCCCCCGATTCACTCGTGAAGACTGAGGAGAAGAATAAATTCAATACCTTTGCCATCTCCCCATGCTTTGTAATCAGATGTCCTTCCTCATTCTTTATGGGGCCAATATGGTCTGTCCTCCCTTTTTTACTGTTTACATACTTAAAGAATTTCTTGGGATTTTTTTTGCTCTCCTCCGCTATGTGTCTTTCATGTTCTATCTTAGCCATCCTAATTGCACCCTTACATTTCTTATTGCATTCTTTATAAATTCTGAATGCTGTGGATGATCCCTCAACCTTGTATTTTTTGAAGGCCTTCTCCTTTGCTTTTATATGCATTTTTACATTGGAGTTAAGCCATCCAGGATGTTTGTTCGCTCTTTTAAATTTATTACCCAATGGGATACATTGGCTAATGCCCTTATTTAATATGCTCTTAAAGCAAACCCATCTCTCCTCCGTATTCTTTGTTCCTAATATTTTATCCCAATTTATGCCTTTTAGCACTATTTGTAGTTTAGGGAAACTGTAATCTGACAAATAATACATAAATCCAATAATATGCAATAAACACATGTGCTGAATAAATATACAATACAAGAGTAAATGTATAAAAAAGTTGATTGAAACAAAAAATCTTCTTATATAGAATGTGTTTCAAATTACACTGTGAGAAAAAAGTGCTTCTCAAGTAAAAAATGTAAATAAGTTCAATATTGATGTGCAATAAACGCATGTGCTGAATAAATTAACAGTCCAATATCAAATATATATGAAAGTTAATTGGAACACAAAATCTTCTAATATAGATTGTGCTTCAAATTCCACTGGGAGAAAAAAAGTGCTTCAACAATCTGTGACTAGCGTTTCCTTCACCAGGTGAAATGGCTGCTCACCTCCTTCTTAGACCCTGAAAGGGTCAAACTCGCTCACAACTAATGATAATTCCCATCAGGAAAAAGGCTCCACACTGATCTTTAATGGTTCCCACCAAAGTCCTGCAGGGATCAAACACACTTTGCACCTCGTATACTTCTCCTTTAAAGGTTGCCTCCGCGATGATCACAAGCAACGCCAGACCGACATGCAAAAATATAAAGTGTCTCCAGTAGTGCAGTACCAGGTGTTAAATGAAATAAGCCTCACCCACCCAGCTTCATCTATTAAATTCACATTTATTTGAATAAAAAAACAGCATATAACATATTTATAACCCAAGAGGTCTCACGCATGTCATCGCCAGGCTCTACCTCTACGCGTTACGCCACCATCTACTTGGCTTCATCTGGAGGGCAAAAGAGGATTGATCATGCCTCTGCTTAAAACATACCAAGTAGTGGGCCTTCTCTCTTTCATTTTTCTTTTTCTTCCTTCTGAAGGGCATCCAGGACTATTTCCCAGTCCCAGGTAAAGATGGCAATGTTTGCTAGATAATCATCTAAGAATTCTTTATGGGGTCTCAAGACTTTGTTCGTGTCTAGTCCAGGGCCCTGTGACACCCATAATGGCATTCTGGCATGCTGCCAAAACCACTCTGGCATGACAAATGCTGTTTTTCTTTAGCTTCTATGGAGAGTTGGATCTGTCAGTAGCCCTTTATTAAATCGAGAGTGGTAATATAGCAGCCTGGACCTAATATTTTGGTTAATTCAATTTACGTAGCATGGGAAAAACACATATAAGAAGAGATAATGGTGCTGCACACCCCAAATGATATATAATGGGAAAGTTCCCCCAGAGGGGTTTTTAAGCAGTGAGGTAAATAAATAGTAGATGAATTCAAAAAAATTATTCTTTACTAATTCAATTTTTCGTTTATTCATCTGGGTAATGGGATAGGCATCCCGTTTGGAGGATTAATTTAAAGGCTAAGTTAACCTTTAGTAACATGTTATATATTACACCCATGTTTAGGGTGTAACATGTAACTGCTGCACAATCCCCATCCCCAACTGTGACAGCAGGTGGGGGTTCTTCCCCCCACACCCACTGTTACAATTTAAAGTGTTTTTAAAGGCTCATGGTTTTTTACCTTCATGCATTCTTTGTATGAAGTTAAATAACCTTCTGTGTGCAGTAGCCGCCCCAGCCTCCTCTAATACTCACCTGAGCCCCATTGCGATCCAGCGTTCTGGGCGAGAGCCTTGGCTCTCCGCGGACTCTAACTTCTCATTGGCCATTGGCTCCCACTGCTGTCAATCACAGCCAGTGAGCCAATGAGGCGAGAGAGGGGGGTGGTGAAGGGGGGGTAAATGGACACAGAGCAGCGACTTGGGAGAGAGCCAGCTTAGGTGCCCCATAGCAAGCTATTTGCTCTGGGGGCACTTGGCAGAAGGGAGGGGCCAGGAGCGCAGTTGGGGGACCTGAGAAGAGGAGGATTGAGGCTGCTCTGTGCAAAACCACTGCACAGAGCAGGCAAGTACAGTATAACATATTTGTTATTTTAAAAAAAAAAAACTTTCTTTAACCACTTTCCGTCCACACTATAGCCAAATGACGAATACAGCGTGGGCTTCCAGTGCCGGGAGGGCATCAATAGATCCGTGATCACACTGCTCACGTGTGCCTGGCGCGCACTGTGATCATTGAGTCCTTTGGGCTCAGCTGATCACAGAAAAGAGTAAAGGGCCAATCACAGCGGGCTCTTAACCACGTTATCAGCTGTCAGCCAATGACAGCTGATCAGGAAGTAAACAGGAGCCATTTACCGGCTTTTTTTCTCCTCAGGATCAGCGTGAGGAGAAAAGAAAAAAGCTGATAACTGACTTCTGTTATGCCCTGTACACACGGTCGGACTTTGTTCACACATTCCGACAACAAAATCCATGGATTTTTTCCGACGGATGTTGGCTCAAACTTGTCTTGCATACACACGGTCACACAAAGTTGTTGGAAAATCCAATCATTCTGAACGCGGTGACGTAAAACACGTACGTCGGGACTATAAACGGGGCAGTGGCCAATAGCTTTCATCTCTTTATTTATTCTGAGCATGCGTGGCACTTTGTCCGTCGGATTTGTGTACACACTATCGGAATTTCTGACAATGGATTTTGTTGTCGGAAAATTTTATATCCTGCTCTCCAACTTTGTGTGTCGGAAAATCCGATGGAAAATGTCCGATGGAGCCCACACACGGTCGGAATTTCCGACAACAAGGTCCTATCACACATTTTCCATCGGAAAATCCGACCGTGTGTACGGGGCATAACAGGGACATTGGTCCCGATCTGTGCTACCCATTAGTGCCCATAAGTGCTGCTAATCAGTGTCCATGAGTGCCATCTATCAGTGCCCACCAGTGCCACCTTTCAGTGCCATTCCACCAGTGCCACCTTTTAGTGCAAATCACTGTTCACCAGTGCCATCAAAATGTTTGGTCTTTTTTTTTGTTTCTTTAGCAAAAAATGAAAAACCCAGTGGTGATTAAATGCCACCAAAAGAAAGCTCTATGTGTGTGAAAAAAATGATAAAAATGTTGTTTAGGTACTGTGTAGCATGGCCGCGCAATTGTCATTCAAAGAGTGACAGCACTGAAAGCTGAAAATTGGCCTTGGCAGGAAGGGGATGTAAGTGCCCAATAGGCAAGTAGTTAACCACTTGCCGACCTGCTCATGCAGATATACTGCAGCGGGTCAGCTCTCCTGCGCAAACTGACGTACCTGTACATCAGTCAGTAAAAGCAGGAAAGCGGGTGCGCGCCACGGTAGCGCGGAGAGACAGAACAGGGAACTGTCTATGTAAACAAGGCATTTCCCCCTTCTGCCTAGTGAAACGACAGAGATCTACTGCTCCCAGTGATCGGAAACAGTGATCTCTGTCATGTTTTAGTGAGCCCATCCTCCCTATAGTTAGAACACGCTGAGGGAACACACTTAACCCCTTCATCATCCCCTAGTGTTAAGCCCTTCCCTGCCAGTGTCATTTATACATTGTTAAGTGAATTTTTATAACACTGATCAATGTACTAATGTCACTGGTCCCCAAAAAGTGTAATTTGGGGTCAGATTTGTCCACCGCAATGTTGCAGTCCTGGTAAAAATCGCAGATCGCCACCATTACCAGTAAAAGCAATAAAAAAAAAGTCCCTAAATCTTTCCCATAGTTTGTAGAGACGATAACTTTTGTGCAAACCAATCAATATACGCCTATTGCGTTTTTTTTTACCAAAAATATGTTGAAGAATATATTTCGGCATAAACTGATGAATACATTTTTTTTATATATATATATATATATATATATATATATTTGGATATAAATTATAGCGGAAAGTCAATTTTTTTTATTTTATTTTTTCAAAATTGTCACTCTTTTTTTGTTTATAGCGCAAAATAAAAAATAAATAAAATAAAAAATAAAAACCGTAGAGTTGATCAAATACCACCAAAAGAAAGCTCTATTTGTGGGAAAAAAAGGACATGAATTTTGTTTGGGTACAGCGTCGCACAACTTGCGCAACTGTCAGTTAAAATTACGCAGTGCTGTATCACAAAAAATGCTCTGGTCATTAAGATTGGGAACGTTTCGATTTCTCTGCAAGAGAATCGATTTCTCTGCAAGAATTCCTAAGACTCCTGTTTTTGAGAAGAGAAGAGGGTCTCTGATATTCTTACTTTTGTAGTCTGGGTGTTGTTATCGTCCTGAACTTTACCGATCCACTTTGTCAGAGCTTCTCTTTATTTCCAGGGTTTAGTTAGGTTAACATGATAGATTTGTTAGGGCTTTCTGTTTGTGGGCTGGTACTTTGAAGTTAGCATGTTCCTGTGAATGTGTGAGACAACTCTCATGCAATAACCTTGGATGAGGTACAGTATTTCTTAAACACTTGAAGACCAGGGTGTTAAACCACCCTCCCGTCCAGGCCATTTTTTCAGTTTTCAGCTCTGTGATACTTTAAGTGACTCTGTCAGGTAACACCGTACCCAAGTGAATTTTAAGTAATTTTTTGAGACAGACAGAGATTTATTTTGGTCATATTTAATCACCACTGGTTTGTTACTAATTGTTACTATATAAATCAAAGAATAGTGATAATTTTGAAAAAAAAACAAAAAACAGTTTTTAGTGGTTTCTGTTATAAAACTGCAAATAAAGAATATTTGTTCATAAAGTTCGGCCAATTTCTTGTACAAGAAATAAAAAAACAACAAATTTGTGTGTATTACTTAGTTTTTGTTAAAGTTATAGAGTCTACAATAAGGTTGCCACCTGTCCGGGATCCACCCGTTTTCGAATCCTGTGTCCGGGTTTCAGTCCATATAAAACCCGTAAACATTATTTAGACTGGGCTGTGACTCCCCAAGTAACCAAGATAGTCACACACAAATCTGTTTCCATCCAGGAGTTGCGAGTTGGGAGCAGGTTCGGCATCACTGGGAGGCAGGGTGATGATGTCAGCAAAAGCAATTTGGCCACACCCACATTTTAGTTCAGCATGCTATGCGCACCACATTACTACTCTCCTTGGGGCACCCAAAGTGTTCGGGTTTGACTTAAAGAAAAGGTGGCAACCATAGTCTACAATCTATGGTATATATATATATATATATATATATATATATTTGAAAATCGTTCAATCCTGATGTACTGACAGCCTATCCCAGGTCCCTAAAATGGCAGGATAGTACAAATAGTAGAGGTCGACCGATTATCAGATTATTATAGTCGATATGCAGAAATTTTCAAATAATCGGTATCTGCCAGAAACTTACCGACGTTACTGATATGGGTCAGTATGCAGTTTATAGGTATTTATGCCATTTTTCTATCTTTTGAAAAGTCATTTAATAAGTTATTATTTTTCAAGCACTTTATTTTCCCAAGTTGTTTACTTTTAATGTTTAACATTTTAATAAACATGTTCAGTTTTTACCAGATTTGTGTAGAAATTGTGTTGAGTTTTCAAAATTTTAAATGTACAGAATATCAGCACCTGTTATCGGCTAATGGCCGAAAAGCAGTATCAGCCCTAAAAATAACAATATCAATCGACCCCTAACAAATACCCCCAAATTACCCATTTTTGGAATGTAGACAGTCCAAGGTATTTAGTAGAAGGGATGGTGAGTTTTTTTGAAGTTGTAATTTTTTGCCACAATGTTTTGGAAAATTAAGAACGTAAAAAAAAATTTGATTTTTTTTTTTTTTTTTCATGAAGTTGTAATTTTAACAAGTTATTTCTCACACACATCAAAGGCATACTTACAATTACACTCCAAAACATATTCTTCTACTTCTCCTCAGAACAAATATAAGCCTGAAGGAGCACTAAAACCGGCCCTTTGTTTAGAAGTTTTGGAGACCTCTAATTTAGGCTAGCTGGCTGCCCCACAGAACTTTTCAACCACTTGTTGATCTCCTATTTGCACTTGAGTCCATTATTGTTAATTTCCTGACTACCTCTTTCACTTTAGGAAGCCTGAAATGCCAGGAGAGGAGACACACCCAGAAAATGACCACATTTTGGAAAACAGAACTCCCAATCTTTTTACTAAGAGGCATTGTAAGATCATATTTTTTGCCAAATGTTTTTGGAAAGTGAAGAAGGAAAATGAAAATGTATATTTTTAAGTTCTCAGTTAATAGAATATTGCTAACACGTAGTATGGGCATATTTAGAATTACACCCCAAAACACATTCTGCTAATCATCCTGATTCCTGAGTACTTTTTCAGAGCCTAGCTGCATAGAGGGGCTCCAGAATTAAAGAAGCCCCATCAGGCTTTCAAGGGGCATAAATTATGCATTTCATTTTCTGACCGCCAATCACATTTTCCCTGGGATGTACCACATTGTGGGTGCTTGCCTGCTGCAATTCACTATAATGTTCAGTGCCTGGTGGCATAGTACCCCTCACTCTTGAAGCAGGGCCAGGGACTCCTTCATCCTCTGAATCAGAGTTGGCTGTTAGTTAACCACGGCTTTTCTCAGGTCTCCTCCCAGCTACTCTCATCAGTCCTACTCCTCACATTTGGATATTTTTGGTAGTGGTTGTACTGGTACCTGATGGCACTGGTACAGATGCTTGTTGGAGATAAGGACACAAACTGGTGTCCTTTTGTGGGAAAATAATTACAAAAATGTCATTTATGTACAGGGTTGCATGACCGCGCAATTGTCATTTGAAGTAACGCAGTGCCGTATCGCAAAAAATAGTCTGGTCATGAAGAGGGGGTAAATCTTCCAGGGGGCAAGTGGTTAGAGGCCAGCCTGAAGTAATAACAGAGAGAAAGGGCAGGTTGATGGCAGCTGTAGCGTGCTGGCTGTGGGACACAGCTCCAATATGCAGGATGCTGGGACACTGTTCAGTTGTCAGTCCAACCTTGGAGGTTCTGGGAGGGTTGGGAGGTATGCATCTGGGTTTTAGGCGGCCTAAAAACCAGACACGTGATTCAAAACCCAGAGAGGTGGCAACCTTATGGGGGGCAGTGGGGTGAACAGAGAGGGGACAGTAGTGCTCAGTGGTGGACTGCATACCTGTTTCCTGCTGTTCTGTAGGCTGTGGGTTGCTCCCTGTACTGAGGCAGCCATGTCTGGGCTTCTCCCATGTGTTACAAGCAGTGAGTGATTGGCTGCACTGGCTGCTCCTTCTGCTGGGCTCCTGTGAGGCTGGATGATCCTATCAGCACAGGAGACACACAGACAGGATGAAAAGTTGTCCTTTAGCTGTTGGTGGTCTGTCCTGAGAGGTGCTTGCGGTATTTGGGCACTTAAAGCTATGATGACTCTAAACAGCAGCGAGGGAGGACAGAAGCTGAAGTAATAAACAGAGAAGTTCGGGCAGTGTGTGGTCACTGGACTGAGGACAGAGATGAGGGACAGATGCACACATTGGTGACAGACACATGCTGCCATGTGGGGGCCTCAGGTGGGTGACCTAAGGGAAGAATGCTTAGACCTGGGTGCTTTGAGAGGCTCTGACTGAGCCTCTCACCTTACTGCAGGGTTGGGTGTGGACTCCTCACTTAACTCTGGGGATCTTTCTGTACTAGATGCAGCCCTTAAGCTGGACAAACGGCAATACCTCTTTAAAAGTAATCCCGGGGGTCTCCTCCATGGTGGTATATAAACAAAAAGGGGGCTCCGATAGTGTGATATAGTTCTTCAAACAATATTTATTGCAAAAACAGCATAGTTTATCTCACAATAAAAACTATGAACAAGACATATAATCAATGAGCTGCAAGCTCGTACTCCTACGTCACTTCCGGTATATCTGTCACCCAATCTCGACGCATGTCGTCACGTGTCACATGACTTCATCAGGGGATCCTGTGCTGTATATAGCCTGTGCAGAGGGGGGAGCTGTGAGAGGGGCCCTGCAAGTTCCACCCACTACAGGCCGCATGCAGAAAACTACAGGAGGGGGCAGAGACAAGACCAGTCACCCTGCACAAGGAATGAGAGCAGTAGTGAGCGGTCTTTATTACAGGAAGGAAAAGCCTCACACTGGATTACTGCACAGATCTGGAAGAAATACACAAAACACACCAGGATTCAAGAAAGAATACACATAATGAATGGATTTAGTCAGCTTTAAGAATGAAAGCAGGAAAAAGGAGCCATTTTTTATAACAGGGAAATGAAAGAACATGTTGCAAATTAAAATACAGTTTAGATTGTAAGCTCTAACGAGCAAGGCCCTCTGATTCCTCCTTTATTGAATTGTATTGTAATTGTACTGTCTGCTCTCACGTTGTAAATCGCTGTGCAAACTGTTGGCACTATATAAATTCTGTATAATAATAATAATGTAAAACAATTAAATCAAAAATCAAAAAAATCTGTGCTCTATTCTTTCAACAGAATTACTAGCACCTGGTGTGTTAAATTGCATTGTGAGTTAATTATTTAGAATCACAAGGGCACAGTGAGCAGTTTTATTACCTTGTTACACTTATTCCCAGGTCTAAGAGGTCCCCTGTGATAGTTCTTCAACTAACTAGACAGAGTTAAAGTCCCCGATGTATGTGAACAGTTAACAACCATTCTGCACACCAATAATGTTATAAAAACCCATCTCTGTAAGACGTTTTAAGGTAACCAGTAAGAAAGTAGCAGCAATAAGTAAGTACAAGACTCACCAACGCTGAATGTTCTCCACATCTGAGCATTAAAGAATATCTGAACCCAGGAACAAAAATGTAATATATCGCAGGTTACCGGTCCTTAGATGTGCATTACATTTCTATTTGCAGCCTAAAAACATGTTCAGCAAGTATAGGGAAATGCCGGTTGATCCTGTCAGAAATCTAGTGTCCTTGTGACTTTCTGTGCACTGAACTGAAATCTCAGATAATGATATAATATCTGCTTTCCCAGCTATCATCTGTGAACTTTAAAACCCCTCCTCAATATATAGTGGAGATAAGGAAAATGGAGAGGGGATTGTAGAGAAGCAGATTAGGGAGACAATGCTGTTCCTCCATAGACACTGTATAGTGTGTAAGTACTATACAGTTGGCTAGGATTAGGGACTTTTGTGGCACTTACACACACAATATTGTAAAGTACAAATTTATTATTACAGTTTATATAATCTTTTTCATAAAATTGTATTAATACATTTGTACTCCTAAAATATTTTGTGTGTAAGTGCCTAAAAAGTCCCTAATCCTAGCCAATTGTATACGAGGGATGAGGCACCCAGCATGATCAGACTTATAGAATAACAATGTGTAAGCATTGTAACTCTAGAACAAGAAGCGAGTTCCTGACAGGATAACTAGGTGTAAATAAATAAATAAATAAAGCCTAAAAAGAGGAAACTAAACTAATGCAGCCACAATATTACATCCACCAGTCCTTAGGGAACTTAGCTCAGTTATAGCTAAGCTGCTATTTCTAATTTTTAAAGACACCTTACTGACTGGAATGTTACCAACGGATTGGTGTAGAGCAAATGTGGTACCAATTTACAAAAAAAGGAACAAAATGTAATCCGGGAAACTACAAAAAAGTAAGTCTAACATAAATAGTATGTAAGATATTTGAGGGAATGGTAAGGGACACTATATAGAAACTTTTCTGTGATAAAAGTATCAAAAGTGACAACCAGCATGGATTTATGAAAGACCTTTATTGTCAGACCAACCTGTTATCATTTAATGAGAAATTGGATTTGTATTGCCTTCTTTCCCCTTACCCTGGAAGTTTCCTGAGATTGATTGGTTATGCATCTACTTTGGTGATCCCATTTCCCTGAGATTGATTGATTTTCATGCATCTACTTTGATGATATCTTTTAATTAAAATTGATTGGTTTTCATGCATCTACTTTGGTGATCCCATTTGTCTGAGATTGATTGGTTTTAATTCATCCACTTTGGTGATCTTTATTCATCTGCATTGGTGATCCCATTTCCCTGAGATTGATTGGGTTTCATTCATCTGCTTTGGTGATCCCATTTCCCTGCGATTAATTGGTTTTAATTTGTCCACTTTGGTGATCCCATTTCCCTGAGATTGATTGGTTTTAATTCATCCACTTTGGTGATTTTTATGCATCTACATTGGTAATCCCATTTCCCTGAGATTAATTAGTTTTAATTTGTCCTTTTTGGTGATCTATTTCTCTGAGATTGGTTTTCATTCATCTGCTTTGGTGATCTAATTTTGCTGAAATTAATTAGTTTTCATTCATCTACTTTGGTGATCTAATTTCCTGGTAGCCTTTTTTTTACAGCTCATCGACATCATGCCTTTCTGTTGCTATAGCCTTACCTGCCCACAGTTCCATGTGTTGTGCATTAAGGGTTACCTGTCTGCATGTCATCATTATAAAGAGACACTTAAGCTGGCCATACACTAATTGAAACGTGTCTGGTCCAACAGGAACCTACCAAATTCCATTCAGTTTGTGACCTTCCCTGCTTGAAAAATGTAATTACTTAATCAACTTCTATCTAAGGGACATGTCAGAAAATGTTCTGATAACTAGTGGCTGCAGCCAATCAGCACCCATCTATGTCAGAATACAATGTTCCAGCTTTTTCCAGCTCCCTTGCTGAACGAAAAAAAAAAAATTGTGTATGTTGTTGTGGACTTTCTTCCATGTTGCAAGTAATAGTTATTTAAAAACCCTGCCATTTTTGAAGTTTAGAGGCCTATATAAGTTAGCTTGGTGGATAGACATCCAAGCATCCTGGCTCAAACAATCATTCCTCAATCCAAGCTTCCTAGATTATTATCTTCCTCATTTTATAATTTGGTCAAACAGCTATTGAATCTCTTGTCTCCATGCTCAGTGTATTGATTTGCAGTTGTACGATTTACTGTTTGACAAGATGGTCACTATATACTACAGTACTTTACCTTTTACTTTCCTTTCCATTTATTTTTGTAGAATAAGTCTAGATATGTGAAAATACAAATGGAGTCACAAGTCTAATTTATTCACAGATGTTGCCAAAAAGCGTAAAGCAAGATGGACATTTTATATGCAGCTATCTGGAAGCTGACTTTAATCCACCTCATTCTGGCATTGTACTTCCATGACAACAGATGCAAACTGGATATGTCAGAGATGAAGGGGACAACAAGGATGGGAGACATCATGATTGGCTTTGTTATACCGTTATATCTAGACAAGGTCTATGAACAAGTCTCCTTTACAGAGAGACCACCGAAAACTACCTGTGCTCTGTAGGTGGAGTATTAACACATACTATTTCTGAATTTTTGGAGTATAATTTGAAATGTCAAAGGAAAAGGATGAATAGGGGTCTTCTAGAGGGCACTTGCTCTACCACAAACACAATGTCTAAATTATTGGAATCTCTTTGCTAACTGGTGTTCCCCTTTCCAATTAAGAAAACTAGGTTAAGAAAGTAATGTAAAGGTCACTGAGCCTATACCTCTTCCACCCATAAGCAGTGTCAATAAGATAATCAGGATGTGTTTCAGTGTCCCAACTAAGGATGAGCCAAACACCCCCCAGTTTGGTTCACACCAGAACTTGCAAACAGGCAAAAAATTCAGACGAACACCGTTAAAGTCTATGGGACACATATAAAACCAAAAGTGCTCATTTTAAAGGCTTATATGCAAGTTATTGCCATAAAAAGTGTTTGGGGACCCGGGTCCTGCCCCAGGGGACAAAAGTTTTAAAAACTGACTTTTTTCGGGAGCAGTGATTTTAATAATGCTTAAAGTGAAACAATAAAAATTAAATTCCTTTAAAAAATTCCTAAAAAATTATATTCCTTTAAATATCATGCCTGGGGAGTGTCTATAGTATGCCTGTAAAGTGGGGCAGTTTTTCAGTGTTTAGAACAGTACCAAAGCAAAATGACATTTCTAAAGGAAAAAAAGTCATTTAAAACTGATCGCGGCTGTAATGAATTGTCGGGTCTCGGCAATATAGATAAAACTCATTGAAAAAAACTGAATGGGTTCCCCCTCCCCTGTCCATTACCAGGCCCTTTGGGTCTGGTAGGAATACTAAGGGGAACCCCGAACCAAAATGTAAAAAAAAAATTGCATGGGGGTCCCTCCAAAATCCATACCAGGCCCTTCAGGTCTGGTATGGATATTAAGGGGAACCCTGCACCAAATTAAAAAAATGGAGTAGGGTCCCCCCAAAATCCATACCAGACTCTTATCCAAGCACACAACCTAGCAGGCCGCAGGAAAAGAGGGGGGACAGGAGAGCGCCCCCCCTCCTGAACCGCACCAGGCCACATGCCCTCAATATGGGGGATGCCTTGGAGTCACCCCCAAAGCAACTTGTCCCCATGTTGATGGGGACAAGGGCCTCATCCCCACAACCTTGAGGTTGTGGGGGTCTGTGGGCGGGTGGCTTATCAGAATCTGGAAGCCCCCTTTAACAAGGGGACACCCAGATCCCCCCCTATGTGAATTGGTAACGGGTACATTGTACCCCTACCAATTAAAAAAAAAAAGTGTCAAAAATAGTAAAAATTACAAGAGACACTTTGGGACAAGTTCTTTATTAAAAAATAAAAAAATAAAAATGCCCTGCGATGTAAATCCATCTCACGCCGCCCAACAACCCAAAAAAATGGAAAAAAATGCAACAGCTCCACCTCCATGGGAGGCTCCCGCCGAGTGACGCTTCTTCTCAAAGACAGCTGTTATGTAGCTTAGGGCGGGCCAACCGGTGACATAAATGGATGACTTCACCCCCCCTCTGATGCCAGGTGATGTCAGAGGAAGGCGGGGTCACCCGTATACGCCCTCAGCTATATAACAGCTGTCATAGAGAAGAGGCGTCACTCGGTGGGAGCCTCCTATGGAGGTGGAGGTGTTGCGTTTTTGTTTTTTTCGGTTCGTGAGATGGATTTACATTGCGGGACATTTAAATTTTTTTATTTTTTAATAAAGGACTTGTCCCAAAGTGTCTCTTGTCAGTTTTATTATTTTTGACACTTTTTTGTGAATTGGTAGGGATACAATGTACCTGTTACCAATTCACATGAGGGGGCTGGGATCTGGGGGTCCCCTTGTTAAAGGGGGCTTCCAGATTCCGATAAGCCCCCCACATGCAGACCCCCACAACCACTGGGCAAGGGTTGTAGGGATGGGGCCTTTGTCTCCATCAACATGGGGACAAGGTACTTTTGGGGTGACACCAAAGCACCCTCCCCATGTTGAGGGCATGTGGCCTGGTACAGTTCAGGAGGGGGGGCTCTCTCACGTTCAACCTCTTTTCCTGCTACCTGCTAGGTTGCGTGCTCAGATAAGGGTCTGGTATTGATTTTAGGGGGACCCCTACGCCATTTTTTTTATTTGGCACAGGGTTCTCCTTAATATCCATACCAGACCTGA
This sequence comes from Lithobates clamitans, assembly GCA_037952925.1. Taxonomy (NCBI): domain Eukaryota; kingdom Metazoa; phylum Chordata; class Amphibia; order Anura; family Ranidae; genus Lithobates; species Lithobates clamitans. The sequence goes on from JBBGZY010000657.1 coordinate 2,737,129, forward strand.
AGGGCCTGGTATGGATTTTGGGGGGACCACCACACAATTTTTTTTTAAATTTTGGTTCAGGGTTCTCCTTAATATTCATAACAGACCTAAAGGGCCTGGTAATGGACTGGGGGGGACCCATGCCGTTTTTTTCATTGAGTTTTATCTATATTGCCGAGGGCCAACAATTCATTACAGCGACGATCAGTTTTAAATGACTTTTTTCCTTTAGAAATGTAATTTTGCTGCTGTACTGTTCTAAACACGGAAAAAATGTGCCACTTTACAGGCATACTGTAGACACCCCCAGGCACGATATGAGGAATATTTAATTTTTTTTATTACACTTTAAACATGAAAAAAATCACTGCTCCTGAAAAACTGATGTTTTTAAAACTTTTTTTTGCATTGATACATGTCCCCTGGGGCAGGTCCAGAGTCCCCAAACACTTTTTATGATAATAGCTTGCATATATGCCTTTAAAATGAGCACTTTTGATTTTTCATGTTAGGCTTTCGAAATTGGCCGCGAACATTGCACAATGTTCGCTGTTCGGCGAACAGGTGAACACCCGATGTTCGAGTCGAACTTACATTCGACACGAACTTACGTTCGACTCAAACATCGGGCTCATCCCTAGTTCCAACAATGGAACGGTGGATGGACATATATCTCAATGACTATTGTTTTGGTGAGATATATATCTATGCTATGCTATGGCTAGCACAGGCGTGGTCACTGATCTTTTAGGAATTCTGAATAGAGATAACAAAGATAACGTTTCCACAGTCACCACACATGTATAAACAATTTTTTTACCTGTCTAGAGCTATATGCAGCTTAAAGTTATAGGTAACCATAGGAATTCTACCCCTTATTTATAGAAAAATAAACTAACAGCAACAAGCACATTGACTTCAAGGTGTCAACATGATTGCTATTAGAGGACAAATCTGGTGCCATAGGTGCCTGTCAGTACTTTGACATATGTTTAAGTTCAAGTTGTTCTTGCAATGTAAATGTGTTGACACCAGCTACAAAAAAACAAAACAATGTTTCAAGATACTTTTAAAAGATTTAACAAAAAGAACCGTAGGTTCCTCAAATCATGCTTTAGTATGCAAATTTGAACCTTTTACATCCTGCACTTCACTACTGACCCATTACCAATGGGCAATATCAAAATGCAGATTATGTGAGGGGCAGAGCCATGCTCTCCAACAGAAAATTGATTGAAAGTGGCATAGCTGGGCACCCTGGAATTTGGGTGGCCTGGACACTTTTTTTTACTTCTGACCCTTGAAACCCAACTAAATTGCTGCTCTGGCTGCTGTCCACACCATGACACATCAGTGTGGGTCTCTAAAAGTCTGACACATCCCATGCCTAGCGCTCCGATTACTGACACTCACATTCCCAGAGAAGTACCGTTGACTCCAACATTGTACAGGTGACCTGTTGGACCAGTGGAGATCTGAACCACCAGTTGTGTGTTACAGCAGTGGCCCATCTATCCAGCTTGTGGCCAGCTAGGGTATCTTTGCCTTTGGTGCTGCACATAGTAAATAAAAGAAAAATATGAGCATATATATTACTGTATGTGCAGCTTGACTGCATTACAGTGATATGTGCAGAAGCTCAGTTGGGGTTTTAGATAAAGCTATGGGGGAATTAAATTCAGAAACCAAATTAATAGCCAATAAGCAACAATGCCACCCATATCTATACATGGGCTTAAGTAGACCCTTATTGTCTGGTACTTAGGGTTATAGGCTGGTACCTTCTGGTGATTGGACAGTGGGAAAGCGTTTGAGGACATATTCCCTGGGTATCCCCCTACATTTAAACTTCACTACTAGTCCTAATTTTTAGCAAGCAATGCTACTGTATGTTCTGCACTGTACACCAAGATATGAAATCTATAGGTAAAACCCAGTTTTATTGGTCCAGTAAATATAGCTCATGTCTAATAAGAGCTTTTTCTTAGTTTTCTCAACTTTTCTTTATTTCTCGGGAAAGGTTTCACTTTGAAAATTATCAGCAGCTCCAGGCTTTAATATTTGCTGTAAATGAGATCAATGAGAATTCCAACATCCTTCCAAATGTTACCTTGGGATTTCAGGCCTACGACTCCTGCAGTGATCTTCATTTGGATTTAAAGGGTAGTCTACAGTTGCTTACTGGACAGCATCAGGCCATCCCAAACTATCGATGTAATAAGGCACCCCTAAGTTCTATTATTGGTGCATCTATTTCCACGCATTCAATTGCCATGGCTCACATTTTGGGACTCTACAGATACCCACAGGTAAATATTCTGAGATTTTTTAAGTGGAGTATCGTTATAAAGTTGACTTACTTTACAGTAAAGGTAAATCATTACTGTTATACTCATTTTATAGCACAAGTAAAAGCAAGCTCAATGGCTTAGTTGGTGCACCTTGACCTTTGTAGATTTAAAGCAGACCTTGCATGAAAATGCAAGATCCACTTATTTTACAGCTCCCACCTCCTCCATGTGAAAAAAGTGAAACCATTGAAACATTGGAAGAAACCTGTAAAAAATATCTTTTTTGAATGGCTTTCAATTGCTTCCTGTAGGCAAGGGTGGCGTCACTGGGTCTTCTTGCTGTACCCTGGGAAAGCTGAGGATTCTAATCTAACAAGAAGGTGCTGCAGCACTGTGTAGGCAGGGGCGGATTAATGCACAAGCTGGTCTAGGCTGCAGCCTAGGGCCCCACGTGTGCAAGGGCCCCCGATATTTTTATTAATTTATATATATTTATGTATATGTAGAATAAAAACCATGCCTGCGTGTTATACGAATACGCGATAATTTTTTTTTACCAACAGGGAGTAGGGATTGGGCGGTCCGTCCTGGGTGCCACCCATTGGGGGGTGGTGTCAGGCCAGCTGTACCGCCTCTCCTGGCCCTGGGACAGCGCTGCCAGCATACTGCAGGAGGAGAGCGATCATGTGACCGTCAATAAAACAGCAGAGGAGAGTAGTCACATGACCGGGTCATGAGGAACGACGTTAATTGAGGTATTTAGAAGCTTTGATTTACAATGAGTGACACAGGAGGAGCGGTGTATGAGAAAGGGTTGGCAGTGATGTTTTCTCAACTTACAGTATTCTTTCCCAGGAGGCTGGGGGGTCTCCTGGGAGTGCAGGGGGGCTTTATAATGAAAGAGGCCTGTGTGATATGCAGGCAAAGGGGTCTGTGTACTATGCAGATGTCTGTGTACTGTGCAGGGAAAGGGGGCTGTGTTATGTGCAGGGGGTCTGTGTACTGTGCAGAGGGTTGTGTACTGTGCAGGGGGTCTGTGTACTGTGCAGGGGGGCTGTGTACTGTGCAGGGGAGCTGTGTACTGTGCAGGGGAGCTGTGTACTGTGCAGAGGGTTGTGTACTGTGCAGGGAAAGGGGTCTGTGTACTGTGCAGGGGGCTGTTTACTGTGCAGGGGGGCTGTGTACTGTGCAGGGGGCTGTGGGAAGTTTTTTTTCCTGAAACTTCCCTCTTAATGTTAGGGTGCGTGTTAAATGCACTTTGAAAATGAAACAAAGGCGCCACTCTAAGTGCAGTAAGAAAATGGAGTTTAATAAAACTGTAAAAAGGTACTCACAAAGGTACATAGTGAACAAGCATGTTGGCAAAAGCTGCCGGATATCCTGGGAGTGAGTCTGGTCCGTTTCCTGGATTGCAGTGGTGTCTGATGGAGAGGCTGCGCCGATGGATGCTGGCACTTCCTGCCGTTGGAACGTTTGATTGTTCTGCTGTTCATTATTGCTTGCTTTTATGTGCTGCTGCTGCTGTTTATGGTATTTGTATGGCTTTTATTTTATTGGAATATTACACAGCGTTTCGATTGGTCTCTGTCAGGATGTTGTGATTTTGCCCCAGTTAAACAGGAGCTGCTGCAGACGTTTATGGCCTAACTGTTGGTTTAGAGAGGTAAAATCTGTTACCAGCTTGCAGGTGTATTTTGAATGCTTTTTTTTCTGTGTCATTGCTGTTTATAGTAGGCTCATGTCTGAATGTGTTTGGGCTGTAGACTTGAGAGTTGCACTTGAGGCGTGTAATATAGGTCTACCCTTTTACACATGGCACTAAATAATTTATTTTCTGGTAAAGCATGCTCAGGAGGGGGCCACACAAAAAGTAGCCTAGGGGCCCATGACCACCCTTATCCTCCAATGTGTGTAGGAGCCCATTCTCAGCTTTTCTAGGATCCCTCAAGAAGGCCTAGTTACGTTATCATCACTAGCTGCCATAGTAAATATTTTTTTTTACATTTTTCTTTGAATATTTTATTGTATTATTGCTTTCACTTAGAATTATTACATGGGAGGGGTGATGGACTGCATAATAAGCAGACCTTGCTGAATGACAGTAGGAGGGTCAATTCCAGTAGAGGCATGGATTCCGTAGCTGAGAAATGCTGTTCTGGATGTACAGTTATCCAATTTAACACAAAGGAAAGATCTACATGGCTGAGTCTATTAATAAATGAGGAAATATCCCCTTATCGTTGGGATATGTGATGGAATGAGATATGTGAATACCTTCTGTCCTAAGAAGGATCTACTGTACTATGCACTGGATCATTGGGAGGGTTTTTTGCTATCTTTAGTCCCTTCTCAGTGATAGTTTTTTCATTAGCTACCCAATGGCAATCTGCTACCAAAAAGCATGTAAGTGGTGCTGGCCCTTCCTATTAGATAATCTAACATGCTTTTAATGTTTCATTGGGTACATTGCAAAGAAAAAAATGTTTACTAATAAATATCTGTAGCACCCTCTCAGCTAGGCTGTTAGTAAGTTTAGGCTAATTTAGTTCTTTAGCTCCTCTATAATCAGTGGAGCTGCCTGTTATTGCTTTGGTCTGCGTTTGGCTCTGCAGGCTGCAGATTTGATTGCTTCCCCCAGTCTTCTAGAGGCTTCCAGAATATAGTGGATGGGAGAGTCAAATGGACAGTTTGTTATTTATGCAGCTCCAGCCAATCCCTGGGGGAAGGCACCAATATGGTGGCTAGAAGAATGTATAAATAGTCTGGAGCTTGGGAGAGCAGTGTTCTTCCCCGTGTTCTTCCTTAGGAAGAGAGGTTCCCCAGATGAAGTCACGTGGGCATGACACAACGCGTAGGGCAAAATACAGAATGGAGTTATACCAGAAGTGATGCACTAGGACAAGCTTTCTGCTCGTGGAGTATATGCACATTTTGAGGAAGAACACTGGGAAGAACACTGCTCTCCCAAGCTCTGGACCATGTATACATTCTTCTAGCCACCATATGGGTGCCTTCCATACCAAACCAAACTATTAACCTTCTATGAGGAGGTGAGTTGCCATCTAGATAAAGGAAGGCCCGTAGACGTGGTGTGCAAAAGCATTTGACACAATTCCCCATAAATGTTTACTGTACAAAATAAGGTCCGTTGGCATGGACCATAGGGTGAGTACATGGATTGAAAACTGGCTACAAGGGCAAGTTCAGAGGGTGGTGATAAATGGGGAGTACTCAGAATGGTCAGGGGTGGGTAGTGGGGTTCCCCAGGGTTCTGTGCTGGGACCAATCCTATTTAATTTGTTCATAAACGACCTGGAGGATGGGATAAACAGTTCAATCTCTGTATTTGCAGACGATACTAAGCTAAGCAGGGCAATAACTTCTCCGCAGGACATGGAAACCTTGCAAGAAGATCTGAACAAATTAATGGGGTGGGCAACTACATGGCAAATGAGGTTCAATGTAGAAAAATGTAAAATAATGCATTTGGGTGGCAAAAATATGAATGCAATCTATACACTGGGGGGGAGAACCTCTGGGAGAATCTAGGATGGAAAAGGACCTGGGGGTCCTAGTAGATGATAGGCTCAGCAATGGCATGCAATGCCAAGCTGCTGCTAACAAAGCAAACAGAATATTGGCATGCATTAAAAAGGGGAATAACTCAAGAGATAAAACAATAATTCTCCAACTCTACAAGACTCTGGTCCGGCCACACCTGGAGTATGCTGTCCAGTTCTGGGCACCAGTACTCAAGAAGGATGTACTAGAAATGGAGCTTTCATCTCTTTATTTATTCTGAGCATGCGTGGCACTTTGTCTGTCGGATTTGTGTACACACGATCGGAATTTCCGACATCGGATTTTGTTGTCGGAAAATTTTATCTCCTGCTCTCAAACTTTGTGTGTCGGAAAATCCGATGGAAAATGTCCGATGGAGCCCACACACGGTCGGAATTTCCGACAACACGCTCCGATCGGACATTTTCCATCGGAAAATCCGACCGTGTGTACGGGGCATTATTCTCTCTGGAGAAGAGACGCTTGAGAGGGGATATGATTGCTGCTGGTTTCCCCCACAAGGAATGGCGGCGGCAGCACCCGAGAGCCGATAGAAAAATCAGCAGCGTGCCGACATCACAGGATTCCTGGACAGGTAAGTGTCCTAATATTGAAAGTCAGCATCTACAGTATTTGTAGCTGCTGACTTAATTTTTTGGTGGGGGGGCTGGAGCTCCACTTTAAGCCCTATCCAAGATACTCTGCAATAAAATATAAAAAAGGCAACCCTTAGGCTTTCTACTGAGCCAGAAGAGTGAAAGTTTCTGTTTGCTTGGCTGCCGTTACACAAAGGCAAAAAAACCTGAGACACAAATCAGTGCTACATATCTTTTACAAGTATTTGATAAAATTAAGGTGAAATTAAGTAAAGTTAAATAGTTAAGTAAAATTATATAAGAGAACAATTTATAAATGTATAAACCCCCCTAAAAAAAACAAGACTGAAAACCCTTGTACTGTTATTTTGGTTAAACACATATTCTATGCAAACAAAATAAAAATGCTATCTATGATATTTCCCCAGGTAAGCCATTTTTCTACAAGTCCACTTCTGAGTGACCGGACCAAGTTTCCATCTTTTTTCAGGACTGTACCTAGTGACATGTTTCAGTCTAAAGGTCTGTCGGAGCTGGTGCTCCACTTTGGTTGGACATGGATTGGCTTGTTGGCCTTGGATAATGACTATGGTCAGCAGGGAATTCAACTGGTACGAAAGGCAATTCTTGAGGCAGGAGCATGCATGGCCTTCATGAAAAACATTCAAATGGATAGACCAGATCGCAATGCTCCTAGCATTGTTGCGGATATGAAAAAGTCCACTGCCAAAGTTATCATTGCCTTTTCTGATGCTATTAACTTACTTCCCATCATGGAGGAAATGCTAAAACAGAATGTCGTTAACAAAACGTTTGTAGCCAGTGAAGCATGGGCCACCTCCAGCCTTTTCTCCACATATCCATATTCAAGTCTACTTTCTGGGACCATTGGGATAGCCCTTTACAGTGGTACTATTCCAGGATTCAGGGATTTCCTCAACAAGAACCATCCCTATATGAATCTGCAGGACTATTGGGTGAAGGACTTTTGGGAGAAAGTATTTAACTGCAAATTGGTGACTCAGAAGAACATAACAGATTTTTTGGTCTCTGTGAAAAATAAATGCACAGGAAATGAAAATCTGGAGGAGATCCATAATAGTTACAATGATGTCTCCAGCCTGCGGGTGACCTACAATGTCTACACTGCCGTCCATGTTATAGTCAAAGCCTTGGAAGATCTCAGAAGCTGCAATACAACAAAAGGATCATTCTCTCATAACATATGTGAAGATGTTAGGAATTTCAAACCATGGCAGGTATGTTTGAACCTGACTTTTAGTAAGAATTTACCTTCTAATCCATGAGTGATTACATTGTCTTTAAAGCCCAACTCTGGGATCTGCTCCACTTCGCCCAACCTCAACATCCTAGCCGCCTCCAAAAGACCTCCCTAAGAGTGTTATGCTAGTTTTTTTTTCACTTACCTTTTACAAATCCATTAAGCCAGTGACATGATGTCACATAGTCCTCTATCTCGTTGCCTGTTCTTAGGCTGGGTGGTCCTTAATGATACAGATAACAGTGTAGACATAAGCACCTCTCTTAGCACTACACAGTGAATAAAAAGCCCCGTGGTAACACCCCCTCAGGACGAGGGCCCATGACATTCTTTATGACCTCAGTAGGGATGAACTTCAGGTTTGAGTCGATGGAGATTTGACCTGAACTCTGTTCAAAGTTTGACAAAAGGAAGAACTAAATGGCCACATTTTGCTTACATGTCCACACCTCTGGTTGCTACTGTAGCAGGCAATAATTTATTTAGTGGCAGTATTACTAGCATCGCTAATTTAATAACGTCCCTGTCCACCCACCAGTTTTTTGCAAATATTAAACAAGCCAGCAGGTATCCATGCTGACAACATTGACCCGAATAAGTTTTGATTCCCATAGACTTCAATAGGGTTTGGGTGCTATGTTCGGGATTTGTGGATTTTTCAATGTGTTCTGTGAACATCCAGCGAACTGAATTCTGAGGTAGGTACTGTAGGTAAGGTGCAGTGTGATACAGTGGTAATAACACATAGTCCAAGTGCAATATAAAGAACTTGTATTGATGCAAAGACAGTTCACAATAAACCCAATGGGAAGACAGGTGAACACTCATGTGTCCCAAAAGCATGTAGAGAACAGATTTCAGCCAAACTGACAGCTCCTGTTAGGAGGGGCAGAATGTGGCCTGGCTATCTTGTGTCCAAGTGGGAAGATGCCCTGCCACTTGTTTTGTCCCTAACAGATGGGATACTTGTCCCTACACTACCCAGTGGCAAATGTGTGCTGAACCTGGGACCTTAAAAAGGCCCTTCTTGACCCAAGATGGCAGCTAGAGTCACATGGGGTGGCGGCATCCAATCAGATAGTTTCCCCAGTGACCCAGGAAACCTTAGAGGAACCATGTTCCTCTTGACTTCTCCTCCAGCTGCAATGCCGCTGTGGACAAGCACCACCTGCAGAGACTAAAGTAGACTACACCTGCCTACACGCTTATCACTAGTCCTCAGTCTTCTAGGTTGAGTGACACTGGGGGTCTTTAAATTCATAGGACTGAGGACATCTTGTGACAGAGAAGAGGTACTGCTGGGCACAGCTCCGGATTGAAGGTGACTATTGCAACCAGAGCTGTTTTTTGGTTGATTTGTTTTTTAGCAACAGCAAACGATTAAAACTCCTGTCAAGGTTTGTTTGCCATCTGTGTCTCCTTGTAAAAAGAAAATGTACTTCCATTACCATAGATACAACAGGAAATCTCTCCAAAATAGAGGAAATCCCCTCTAATGCCGCATACAGACGGGCGGACTTTTTCGACCAGACTGGTCCGATGGTCTTTCCAACGGACTTTTGACCGACTTCTGACGGACTTTTGAACGAACGGACTTGTCTACACACGATCACGTGATGACGTGCGACCAGACTAAAATAAGAAGGTTGATAGCCAGTAGCCAATAGCTGCCCTAGCGTGGGTTTTCGTCCATCGGACTAGCATACAAACAAGCGGATTTTTCGACCGGACTTGAGTCCGTCGGAAAGATTTGAAATATGTTCCAAATCTAAAGTCCGTCAGATTTTCGATCGAAAAAGTCCACTGCAGGTCCGATGGAGCCCACACACGGTCGAATTGTCCGCCGGATTCGGTCTGTTGGACCAGTCCAGTCGAAAAGTCCGCTTGTGTGTACGCAGCATTAGACAATGTTCACAAAAACAAGTGTCCCAAGTGTCCCCATTATATCTCTTCAACAAATTTAACTGATAGCAAAGTCTGTAGAGAACTTCAGGCCCAATGTACTACCTGATCCTATGATTCAAACATCTCCACAAGGACATAGGGATCAGTTTGATCACCAATAGCACCATTATCATTTATCTAGGACTGTTAGGCCTCACTTAGGATGGGCCAGGTTCACTTTAATCTTTAATCTTTCATTTAACTCTCTAGACATGTGGAAATCCAAATTAAAAAGGCTTCTGTAATGTTCATGAATTTATAATGCATAGATATAAAATGAAGTGCACAACAAAAAAAATTAATATCCTGAACAAGTCCATAGATTATGTTTTTATTTTTGTTCCCTAACTTGCAGCTTCTGCACTATGTGAAGAAAGTGACAGTGAAACTGAGTAACGGGAGAGAGCTTTACTTTGACCAAAATGGCGATCCACCAGCAGTCTATGACATTGTGAACTGGCAGCTGAGCCCAGAGGGCACCATAAGCCACATGAAGATCGGCAGTTATGACTCCACCCAAGATAAACAATTTAGCATTGATTCAAAATCCATGGTACAGACCGCTAGGAATCCCCAGATTTAGGACCAGCGAGGAGGGTCAATTGTGGGTCAAATGCAACTGATTCGGAATGATCTATGAAGTGTTTTAAACTGATGTCAAAAGCATTGTGCAGTTACCAAACAATGCTTAGTGACATTGGCCCTTAACTTTGACTATTGTCCCTTATAGTGAATATTGCTTATACTCACCTACCCCACCAACATTTCTGGAATCTGAATAATCATCACCAACCAAATAGTCATGATATTCCTCATACCAACATTTTGAGATGGGAATGAGGGACACCCACTAGCAAACGTATGCAGGTATAGGACACACCCCCTGCCACACCCCCTTAAAGAAGAATTAACCAAAAAAAAAGTTCATTAAATCCATGTCAGAAACCATGAATCAGACTGAGACAGAAGTACAGTTAAATCACACTTGTTTAATAATAATAATAAAAAGGTAAACAAAGTAAACGTAGTCAAAACCTAGCCAGAGTTCAGGAACTGGAACGGATAGTCAGACAAGCCAAAACGTCAGGGAGCCAGAGATGAGCATAGTAGAACAGCAAGCAGGATCTGAAGCCAGAAGGAATGTCAGCCAAGCAAGTCTTTCACAGGAACACAGGAGAGCGTCTCTAGAGATGTGACCAAGGTGAAGGCAGAGATCATCTGGGCTGGACTGCTTAAGTAGGCAGGACTGACGAACAGGATATCATCAACAGGTGAGTCACTGCAGAGAGATAGGAGCTGGCAATTAGCCAACAGCTGAGCGGCCAGCTTTGAGAAGGAAGGACTGAGCCCAGCCCTGACAATCTACAAGGGCTTTTTTTTATCACTATTCCTTTATATTGGCTTTTAAAATTTAGAAATGCAGCAATTTAGAAATTGGATGAAAGGTTTAGCGCTGGGAAACACTTTTTGAAAGATTAAAAAGTGCATTTTATATAAACTGTACAGATCAGACAAAAATGAGGGACAAATGAGGAGGAAAGAGGGACAGAGGGACATTGCTCCAAATCAGGGACAGTCCCTCGAAATCAGGGAAAGTTGGGAGCTATGTCGCCTACATACTTCTAGATGCGTTGGATGCCTGGTTTCCCATGGCCATTCTCCATCCTTACATCGCTACACAATGAAGTAATGACATGGGGCCAACAGATGATGGGGGAAGCAGTTATTTAACACGCCCAGTAGTGTGAGATGTAAAGATTTTTGGCCAGCCATAGCCCTATAGTATAGTAAATCACTATTCACAGCGCTGTCCTTATCAGGCTATAAATAACACAGTGTTACTGCCATACACATCCTTATTACTTGCATGCATTTATGTGAAAAAAAACACACAAAATAAAAGGTCCCAATAAATTCCAGAGAATGTCTCTTGCAAACTGTCTTGTGCTTAAAGTGCTCCAAAATAAGTTATCATAAGGTGCTCCAGACATAAAAAATGCTTTGGTGCTGCTAATCTTACTTCACAGTGCTGCATGCATTGCTCTGTGCCCAGTGTCACTCACCAGGTGCTTTTGTCTTTGTGCCTCTCAGCATCAAAGTCTCCAAGGCTTGTGGATATTCCCCTCCTTTTACTAGACATGTGCACTGCCAAAAATTAGTTCATTTTCGTGTTCGTTTCATTTGTTTTTTGGTTTTCTTTTCGTTTTTTCGGGTCATTCGTTATGATCGCAATTTGTAAATTCATGAATTCGAAAATTCGAAAGTTCATAATTTCCTAAATTCATCAATTCGAAAATTCGTAAATTTGTAAATTTGAAAATTCGAAAATCTAAAAATAAGAAAGAAAATCCGAAAATTCAAAAGAATGAAAATCCAAAAATTCTAAATAATAACTAACTATTAAACTATAGGTATTGGACTTTCCTTTCAAATTTGGCTATTAGTGAATGTAACGAATACGGATTTATCCGAAGTTACACATTATCCGAAATAACGAATGCCGCATATAAACAAATGGAACGGAACAAATTAATAATAAATAATAATAATAAAAAATTATTATTATTGTTATTACTTATTATTAATTTGTTACGTTCCATTCGTTTAGATACGGCATTCGTTATTTTGGATAATTCGTAACTTGGGATAAATTCGTATTCGTTACTTTCACTAACTGCCAAATTTAAAAGAAAATTCCAATACCTATAATTTAATAGTTATTATTTCAAATTTTCACATTTTCGGGTTTTTGGATTTTTGAATTTCGAATTTACGAATTTTCGAATATTAGAGTTTACGAATATTCGTAAAAATTCATTAAACGTGTTTTTAACGAATTTCAACAAATTAGTTCATTCGGAAACATCCGAATGAACAAATATGTCGAAATTCGTTAAAAAAACTAATTTGGAACAAAACGAATTGCACATGTCTACCTTTTACAGGATAGTCCACAGCGCCTCTCCTTCCCCACTCCACCAGTAATCTCCTCCAGTTCCTTTACATCAACTCCTCATGTCACATCCACCATGTATAGGAACAGAAGGGGGGCTCGCATAGTATAATAATGTTTTTTATTTAAAATAAAGCATTAAAAAAAAAAAAAGTTGCTTTTAACTGACATTGTTTTGTCATAATATGTAAAATAAATATTGATAATCATTTGGATTTTTGTGACATCAGTTGTATTTAATTTCTCCTATGGTCCTTTGGCCATACTGCTGCTTCCCCCTTGCACTGGCAGCAATTCTGGTGTGGTAAAAAATTCCTGGACTTATGCAGAACCTCGACCGCGTCACTTCCGGTGAGGCTACGTCACAACACAGCTGATCGCGGGGCTCCACTGCACATGCGCGGCTTCACCGCGGCTATACTGCGCATGCGCAACCTCTCCTTTTAGTCGAGGAAAATTTTAGACTCGAGCGGGTGGGCGGAGGCAGTGCGAGTTCCTTAATTACATTATCGTCAGCATTGGCTCCAGGCCCCTAATACGCCCCTAGCCTGCTCTGGAGAAGGGGGGCGGGCCCCGTGCATAGAATTGTGTATATCAATGGGACAAGGTCGAGATAAAATATAGAGCTGCCCTGTCCCTAGCCTGCTCTGCTGAAGGGGGGCATGCCCATTTCCTGCTTAGCACAGTCTACATCAATGGGACAAGGTTGAGATAAAATATAAAGCTCCACGGCCTCCAGCCCTGCCCCCACCTGCTATGCTGAAGGGGGGCGGGCCCCTTGTGTATATCAATGGCAGGTCCAGAAAAAATATAGAGCTGTGCCTGTGGGAGGGGCTAAGTCTTTGCATAGAAGACATTCCTCATCAATATGATCATCCACACTGCATGATGTACATAATGTGAAGCGCTGTGCAATCTGTTCAGGAACGAAAACAGCCTGACACACGGAGCCTCCACTTACACAAATCTGTCTGTGCACAGCCCTGCAAAATAAATATATAGGAGGTCAGGGGAAATTTTTGAGGGGGGGCAAACAAACTGAAAAATACTGGAACCACCCAACCCCATCCCCAATCAATTGCAGCCTCACTGTGCCCGTCAAAATGCAGCCACTGCACCCATCATATGCAGCCACTTGTGCCCATCATATGCAGCCACTTGTGCCTGCCATATGCAGCCATTTGTGCCCATCATAAGTAGTCATTTGTGCCCGTCGAATGCAGCCATTTGTGCCCATCATATGCAGCCATTTGTGCCCATCATAAGCAGTCATTTGTGCCCGTCGAATGCAGCCATTTGTGCCCGTCGAATGCAGCCATTTGTGCCCGCCAGGTGGAATGGTTTAAGACATGAAGTAGAATTTGTGTGGCATAGCAAATTAATTTTCGCTATTTTCACACTAACGTTCCTCCTTGCCAATCAGCAGGGAGGTCAGTGAGACCTGTCAACCGATTGGCCTTAGCATTAGGTGATCCTATTGGATGCCTAACACTTTGGCGGAAGAGGAGACATGGCGGAAGAAGCCTGAGGAGCCGAGCAGACACAGGAGCCCCAGCCGCCACTACAGAAGAGGAGGAGGAAGCCCCGTCACTCGGTAAGTGCCGCCAGACCAGCCGCGTGGTGGGGTGTTATTGAAGTGACAGCCGAGCCGGGGGACGCGCCTGGCTGCATATGATGGGCACAGTGGCTGCATATAATGGGGCACATTGGCTGCATATGGCGGGCACAAGTGGCTGCATTTGACAGGCACAATGGCTGCATATGATGGGCACAAGTGGCTGCATTTGATGGGCACAATGGCTGCATATGATGGGCACAAATGGCTGCATATGATGGGCACAAATGGCTGCATTAGACGAGCACAAATGGTTGCTTATGATGGGCACAATGGCTGCGTACGACGGGTACAAGTGGCTGCATATGGTGGGCAGAAATGGCTGCATTTGACAGGCACAGTAAGGCTGCAATTGATTAGGGTGGGGTGGTTTCAGTATTTTTCAGTTTGTTTGCACCCCCCCAAAATTTTTGAGCACCAGCCGCCACTGTCACTGCTCTACACTTTTCCTTGACTATGTATACGTATATGTATTTTGCAGGGCTGTGCACAGATTTGTGTAAGCGGAGGCTCCGTGTGTCAGGCTGCTGTTTTTGTTCCTGAACAGATTGCACAGCGCTTCACATTATGTACACCATGCAGTGTGGATGATCATATTTATGAGGAATGTCTTCTATGCGAAGGCTTAGCCCCTCCCACAGGCACAGCTCTATATTTTTTTTCGACCTGTCATTGATATACACATGGAGCCCGCCCCCCTTCAGCAGAGCAGGCTAGGGGCGGGGCGGGACTGGAGGCGGTGGAGCTTTATATTTTATCTCGACCTTGATATAGATTGTGCTATGCAGGAAATGTGCATGCACCCCTTCAGCAGAGCAGGCTAGGGGCGGGGCAGCTCTATAATTTATCTTGACCTTGTCCAATTGATATACACAATTCTATGCATGGGGCCCGCCCCCCTTCTCCAGAGTAGGCTAGGGGCGTATTAGGGGCGGGGATGACGATAATGTAATTAAGGAACTCGCACCGCCTCTATCCTCCCGCTCAAGTCTAAAATTTTCCTCGAACGAAAGGAGAGGCTGCGCATTCGCGGTATAGCCGCGGTGAAGCCCCGCATTCGCAGTGGAGCCCTGCCATCAGCTGTGTTGTGACGTAGCCGCACAGGAAGTGACGCGGTCGAGGTTCTGCATAAGTCAAGGAATTTTTTACCACACCGGGCTGTCAAAATGACACACAGGAGTTGTTGCTGTAACAGCTGCCTCTATCAAAAAGCAGACCTGCTGATAGACAGAGAGATACACAGTAACACTGTTATTTTTGTATTGTACGGACCCAGGGTTTACCCTAATCTGCTCTAATGAACTCCTTCTTCCCCTTCTCCCCCTTACTATTTTTTGAATGCTAACTTTTTTTTGTTCAACTTTTTCATTTTTATTTGCTTTGTTTGATAATTTTTTGGGGGTTGCCCTAGAAAAAAGAGCATTTTTGAACTATTTCTTTAATAAATGAATTAGAATGCTTTATACTATAATCATAATTGTATTATAATTTCAAACGCGACAATTTAGTTACATGGGTTTTTTCTTTTTAAACACACACTGATCAATGCCGAAAAAAAAGAATTATTTATATTATTGTGCTTTTTATCTTGGAATTGCATAAAAGAAAATCAAGTAACTTTTGTCAACACAAGATCATCAAAGAAAGCCAAAAAACAACATACAAATTTAATTTATTATCTAAAAATGTTGTGTCATTTTAAACAGCACAAACTATAGAATACAATTCATACTTTTTATTTACAGTCACATTATTTTATTTAAAACCCACACTAACTAAAGTAGAAAAAACGTGTTTTGTTTTGTTATCTTTTATGTCTACAAATTGCATAAAAAATTTTAAAAAATTTGCAACACGATATCACAAAAAGAAAGAATTCTTTGTCCAAAAACAACATACAGTGGGGAGAACAAGTATTTGATAGACTGCCGATTTTGCAGGTTTTCCTACTTACAAAGCATGTAGAGGTCTGTATTTTTATCATAGGTACTCTTCAACTGTGAGAGAGGGAATCTAAAAAATCCAAAAAATCACATTGTATGATTTTTAAAAAATGTATTTGCATTTTACTGCATGACATAAGTATTTGATCACCTACCAACCAGTAAGAATTCTGGCTCTCACAGACCTGTTATTTTTATCTTCAAGAAGCCCTCCTGTTCTCCACTCATTACCTGTATTAACTGCACCTGTTTGAACTCGTTACCTGTATAAAAGACACCTGTCCACACACTCAATCAAACAGACTCCAACCTCTCCACATTGGCCAAGGCCAGAGAGCTGTGTAAGGACATCAGGGATAAAATTGTAGACCTGCACAAGGCTGGGATGGGCTACAGGACAATAGGCAAGCAGCTTGGTGAGAAGGCAATGACTGTTGGCGCAATTATTAGAAAATGGAAGAAGTTCAAGATGATGGTCAATCTCCCTCGGTCTGGGGCTCCATGCAAGGTCTCACCTTGTGGAGCATCAATGATCATGAGGAATGTGAGGGATCAGCCCAGAACTACACGGCAGGACCTGATGATTGACCTGAAGAGAGGTGGGACCACAGTCTCAAATAAAACCATTAGTAACACACTACGCCGTCATGGATTAAAATCCTGCAGCGCACGCAAGGTCCTCCTGCTCAAGCCAGCACATGTCCAGGCCCATCTGAAGTTTGCCAATGACCATTTGGATGATCCAGAGGAGGAATGGGAAAAGGTCATGTGGTCTGATTAGACAAAAATAGAGTTTTTTTATCTAAACTCCACTCGCCATGTTTGGAGGAAGAAGAAGGATGAGTATAACCCCAAGAACACCATCCCAACCCTGAAGCATGGAGGTGGAAACATCATTCTTTGAGGCTGCTTTTCTGCAAAGGGGACAGGACTGCACCGTATTGAGGGGAGGATGGATGGGGCCATGTAGCGAGAGGTCAACAACCTCCTTCCCTCAGTAAGAGCATTGAAGATGGGTCGTGGCTGGGTCTTCCAGCATGACAACGACCCGAATCACACAGCCAGGGCAACTAAGGAGTGGCTCTGTAAGAAGCATCTCAAGGTCCTGGAGTGGCCTAGCCAGTCTCCAGACCTGAACCCAATAGAAAATCTTTGAAGGGAGCTGAAAGTCCATATTGCCCAGCGACAGCCCCGAAACCTGAAGGATCTGGAGAAGGTCTGTATGGAGGAGTGGGCCAAAATCCCTGCTGCAGTGTGTGCAAACCTGGTCAAGAACTACAGAAAAACGTAAGATCTCTGTAATTGCAAACAAAGGTTTCTGTACCAAATATTAAGTTCTGCTTTTCTGATGTATCAAGTACTTATGTCATGCAATAAAATGCAAATTAATTACTTAAAAATCATAATCATAAAAATCATACAATGTGATTTTCTGATTTTCTTTTGCATCTTTAAAAACTTAAGTTAGCAAATAAAGGATATCACTTAAACTCCACACCTTCTGCATTATTCACTGGCATATTGTTATCCTAAGTAATGACAAAGTTATTGCTGAATAAACAGGCCATAGAAAAAATGTAAAAATTGCTCTGTTACAGGATGGGTGTACAGGTGTGGGAGCTGAAGTGGTTAATAATCATTAAAAAAAGGCTTACTAATTATGGCATTCAGTGTTTTTATATCTATCTGGATATCAGTTTTAAATACAGCATTCTATTTACATAAAAGTGTATACATTTGTTCTTTCTCCAGGTACCTACCTCGGCCTGCAGTGATAGCTGTCCACCAGGGTTCAGGAAGGCCGCTATACAAGGACAACCAATCTGTTGCTTCCAGTGTGTGCCGTGCCCACAGGGAGAGATCTCCAACCAGACTGGCAAGTAAAGACCTGAGCTCATAGACCATCTAACCTTCCCATTCCCAACCTGAAAGCTGAAAGTTACACTTTCTGCTCTTGAGCGTGGAGTTAAAGGAGACCTATCAACAGTGGCGGTGCATCCATAAAGGGCGCAGGAACGCCACCCCCTCTCTCCTGTCACCTCTCTCTCACCATAGATAGATTCATGCATTGCATGAATCTATCTATGGTCGCCGCTGCCATCCCCTATTCAGGTGTCTGGCCCCTTGTCGGGCATCAAGCACCTGAATTACAGAGGCAGGTTTTTTTTTCGGAAGCGCCTGATTAGAGCCGTGGGCTCTAATAGGCTTCCACAATGGTAAACAGCGGGTGCAATGCTGTGCATTCGCTGTTTACTCAGTGTTGTGTTAGGAAAGCGATTAAATTGCTTTCCTAACACTGACCCGCCACACAGCCAATCAGGTGCTCGGGTCTGGTTACCTGTCACCTGATTGGCTGAAACAACAGGCGCTGTGATTGGACACCTGATAGAGAGGACCGGAGACATCGAGGAGCGTGGACGTGGAGGACGCCACCATGACACGCTGGGAGACAGGTAAGTCCCGACTCCCGGGCGATACACACTGGCAGCAATTGATGGGGCACAGTAGCGGCAATTGATGGCCACAGTGGCAGCAATTGATGGGCACACTGGCAGCAATTGATGGGGCACAGTAGCGGCAATTGATGGGCACAGTGGCAGCAATTGATGGGCACACTGGCAGCAATTGATGGGTACAGTAGCTGCGCTTGATGGCACAGTGGCGGCAATTTATGTGTACAGTGGCTGCGTTTGATGGCACAGTGGCGGCAATTTATGTGTACAGTGGCTGCGTTTGATGGCATAGTGGCTGCGTTTGATGACACAGTGGCTGCACTTGATGGGCACAAACAAATGGCCCCCTGCCCACACCTATAACTGGCCTTCACAGCAAGGAGCACATGAAAGGGCTATCACATGAAAGACAATAACAGAACATTCCATAGTTCAACTCACCAACCAGTCTGCCAACTGACCAAATGAACTTGTCCAGCAGTCTGCGGTTAAAACAGGGGTTTAGTTAGCCCGCATTTGCAAACACATGCATAAGCTGCAAGGCCTCTTCACGGCACCCTGTGTATGCTTACAGTCCTAACATTATTGAATTTATAAGTGTCTCCACAATGGAAGCACATGCATTAAATGGACAGATGAGGTGCTGGTGGGCCTGCAGGCAGCCCAATCCCCCTTAAAGGAACAGGAGCACACTGGACACCCAGCAAGAGCACATTGGCAGCAAAAGTGTACAGTGTGTCCCCGGACCATATTTACACCAGTAACAAACAAATGGCCCCTGTCCCCACCTATAACTGGCCTTCACAGCAAGGAGCACATGGAAGGGCTATCACATGAAAGACAAAAACAGAACATTCCATAGCTCAACTAACCAACCAGTCTGATGGGCACAGTGGCTTCGCTTGATGGGCACAGTGGCTGCATTTCATGGGCACAGTGGCTGCATTTGATGGGCACAGTGGCTGCGCTTGATGGGCACAGTGGCTGCATTTGATGGGCACAGTGGCTGCGTTTGATTGGCACAGTAGCTGCAATTGATGTTTTTTTTTTCAGTTTGTTTGTGCCCCCCAAAGATTTTGAGCACCATCCGCCACTGCCCATCAAGCCTCAATTAATATGAAAGCAGCAAGTGTTGACTACTTTTTTAAAGTGGAACTTTACCCATAACAACTTGATTAAAAGAATGATCTTTAGCAAGGAACATACATTCCACATTAATAATTATGATACAAACATGTGTGATGTAAGCTGCCGCCCTCCAGCATCTTTTCAGTTTCTGAAGACTGCCATTTTCCTAAAGCCCAGAGCCCCTGAGCAGCAGTAAATTTTAAGGCTGTCAGCAGATCGGCCTCTACAAATTTGGCACAGTGCCTCAAAATAGAGAGCAACTGAGCATGTGCAGTGCAGAGACAGTGCATTAGGCCTTATTCATACCTATGCAGGTTGCAGTTTGCATATTGCAGGTGCTGTTTGCATTTTTTAATACACATTTTCGATTCATTGAAGTCTATGGAGCCAAAAAAAAAAAAACTGAAAAAAAAAACCAAAAAAAAAAACCCTGGACCTTTCCATAAAATCTATAGGAAACCATGTTAAATGGCCTGTAGTGTGTTTCTGCAAAACTGAAAACGCACTAAAAAATGCATAGGCGTGAACCAGGCCTTACTGGATATGGTCAAACATATGGCCAGAGACCAGCATCAAAATCTACAAGAAGTATGGCACCAACATCCCTTAGAAATAGAAGAGACATTTAGGAGATATGGGACTTTATGGTTGCATTACAACGTAGAAAACACTCAAGGGTGTACGTAAAAATATATACAAAATGTTATTAAATGAACAATATCATAAAACCGAGGAACATAATATAAGGTCTGGTGTCACCCCAACATCACCTCCATCCCTATTACAATACATATATACATGGAGTTCGCCCTGGGACTTTAAATGAGGTGAATATGGTAAGCCAAAAAACATATCATAATGGTAAAAAAGTGGATTTATTACAGTTTGTTGTGCATGTAAGAGACAACAGCAATAAATACAGGCCGATAAAATATGCATACAATGTGAACATGGGTCAGTCCACATACATGGTAAACAGTATATACCAATTACAAACATCAGAGAAATGTGCAAGCATTAGTAGTACCCGACGACGTTTCACGAGACCACGCTCGCTCTTCAAGGGTTAATGCTTTGCTGTAATACAAGTAGTAAATCAAATGAATGTATATAGCAAAAAATAGGCAGGGAGGTGAGTCATCATCGGGGGTCAAACTGTAGGACCCCATACTCACCAATGGGTTGGGCCCGGTCATCAATCGCTGATTGACCCCGATTATGTTTTTTTAATGAATTTTGCCAAATTTGTTCATTCGGAAATATCCAGATGAACAAAAACCCGTTTAATGCATTTTTACGAATATTCATAAACTCGTAAATATACGAAAATTCGTAAATTCTGAATTTCATAAATTCAGAAATTGGAAATTTCGAAGATCCCAAAATTTGAAAATCTGAAATAATAACTAATTAATAATAACTTAACTATTAAATTATAGGTATTAGAATTTCCTTTCAAATTTGGCTGTTAGTGAATGTAACGAAATACAAATTTATCCGAAGTTACAAATTATCCAAATAATTGAATGCTGTATCTAAACGAATGGAACGTAACAAATTAATAACAATAAATAACAATAATAATAATAATAAAAAACGTTTTATTAATATTATTATTTATTATTAGTTCGTTCCGTTCCATTTGTTTAGATGCGGCAACTTCATTTGTAACTTTGGATAAATTCGCATTCGTTACGTTCACTAACAGCCAAATTTGAAAGGAAATTCCAATACCTATAATATAATAGTTATTTATTATTAGTTAGTTAGTTATTCTTTCGAATTTTCGGATTTTCTTTCTTATTTCCGAATTTCCGAATTTTAAAAATTTACGAATTGCAATCATGATAAATGACCCGGAAAATGGAGAAAAAAAAACCCGAATGAAATAAAACGAAAACATACAAATTTTTCGGCAGTGCACATGTACACCTAGTAGTACATCCACTTGCCGACCGCCCCATAGCAGATTTACTACTACCATGTTGGGTTACCTTTTTTTCTTGGCCACCAAGAGTTTTATTGTTGCTTTCTTAGCCAGGAGCCTCCCGAACACTTTCAATGAAGCCAAGTTAATTACCTTCAGCATGTTGGCCTTCCTTAGTGTCTGGGTCTCCTTCATTCCAGCCTATCTCAGTTCTTCAGGGAAATATACTGTTAGTTTAGAAATCTTTGCCATCCAGTCATCAACTTGGGCACTAATTATCTGTATTTTTTTACCAAAATGTTATATCATATTGTGGAGACCAGCCTTGAATTCCAGAGAATGTGTTATTGGCAAAGGAAGAAAGAGATGTATAGGAGGGGATTATACAAACTGGCATTCAGCTTACTATTTTCCAACTGATTTAAAAAATCCAAAAAGCAACTAAGACTCGTTTTTAAGGTTTTATCTTTGTAATTGTTATTCTCACCTGCATGTACAGTATAGTGATTTAAACTTGTGTTTTTGTATGCATTTGACAGCCACCCTGGTGTGACAACACCACAAAAAGAAACTGAGAATATATTGCCTATCTTTTTCTGCATGTGAATAAAAACAATTTAATACAATCCAAATCAAGCTTTCCAAAGACATTCAGACATCTACTGGTTATAAAGTTTTATTAGAGTTATAAGAAACAAGTGTTTATGGTGTTCAATTAAGTTTAATGCCCCGTACACACGGTCGGACTTTGTTCAGACATTCCGACAACAAAATCCTAGGATTTTTTCCGACGGATGTTGGCTCAAACTTGTCTTGCATACACATGGTCATACAAAGTTGTCGGAAAATCCGATTGTTCTAAACGCGGTGACGTAAAACACGTACGTCGGGACTATAAACGGGGCAGTGGCCAATAGCTTTCATCTCTTTATTTATTCTGAGCATGCGTGGCACTTTGTCCGTCGGATTTGTGTACACACGATCGGAATTTCTGACAACGGATTTTGTTGTCGGAAAACTTTATATCCTGCTCTCAAACTTTGTGTGTCGGAAAATCCGATGGAAAATGTGTGATGGAGCCTACACACGGTCGGAATTTCCGACAACAGGGTCCTATCACACATTTTCCATTGGAAAATCCGACCGTCTGTACGGGGCATAAGAGTTAGATGACCCTGGAGCATCTGTGGTGTAAAGTATACAACCAACTATAGCAGGCATCACTAAATGGCGGACCGTGGTCTGAGTCCGGACTGAGTCAATGTCCCATCCGGACCTGATTTTTTCCCTCAGCCACAGCTAGCTCTATTATCTTTGCAGAGCTGACATCAGAAGAGCATCACAAGCAATGAACGGAGGGTGGGAGCTGGCCTAATTAACTAAGTGGTTGCTAGGGCTTCCCTGCATTCTAGCAACCACTTAGTTACCTGGGGCAGCTCCCACCTTCCGTCCATCGCTTTGCTGCATTTCCGATGTCAGCTGCTTCAGATGTCACCTGCTGTCAAAGACTATACTCACCGAGGCCGAGATGCCGAGAGCGGCTCGCCCTTACGACCACGCACACCCGACCCCTGGAGGTGATACAGGGAGTTGGGGGCATGCGGAGGCACGGGCTTCCGGTGGTGACTGAATTCCCGAAGGAAGTCCGTGTAGCCGTTGAGCACTGGAGGAGCTGCGAAACAAGTGGTTAACTGGAACTGGGGTGACAGGTCGGACAAATCCGTTATTCAGGCAGAGATCAGGACCAGGGTATCGGGCAAGAGCAAGTCCATGTAACAGGCTGAGATCAGGGGTATCAGGCAGGCAGAGGGTAATCCGTTAAACAAGCAGAGGTCAGAAGTATCAGGCAGGCAGAGAGTAATCCGTTACACAAGCAGAGGTCAAGGGTATCAGGCAGGCAGAGAGAGTAATCCGTTTCACTAGCAGAGGTCAGGGGTATCAGGCAGGCAGAGAGAGTAATCCGTTTCACTAGCAGAGGTCAGGGGTATCAGGCAGGCAGAGAGAGTAATCCGTTTCACTAGCAGAGGTCAGGGGTATCAGGCAGGCAGAGAGAGTAATCCGTTTCACTAGCAGAGTTAGCACAGGGAACACAATAGGAAGCAGGGAATATCAGGCACAGGGGACGGCACAGCTGACGACAAACCAGCAACCCGACTGGGTGCTGGAGCCGTCAGAAGTAGCCCACCGGCGAGCGCGTCAGCGTGACGCGCCGCCGGGCACCTGCATGGCCACGGCGCGCACACGGGGACCGCCGTGCACCCGCGCGCGCCGCACCATTGGGCCGCGAACGGGTATACGGCGCAGCGTGAGTCCTCCCCGTATGCGCCGTGGAGCCCGGCGGACGGAGGCGGCTTGTGCCTCCTGACACCTGCTGTGCCTCCAACCCTCTGCCTTGTGTAAGGTAGGACAGGGAAGAGGGCTCTGTTTTTGTTATGAAGGATGGAGGAAGCTGGGGGTTGTCGTGAATTTTCAGTCAGAATAAGTTGTGCCTTTTTAAGGACAGGTTTCCCGCACAATAATTATCCTTGAGTAATTTTTAACGAAGATATTTTTAAGATACAAAATCAATCAATATATGTGAAACTTATTCACGGAGACGTGTGGTCACACAAAATAGAAATTTTATTGGTAAACAAACACAAATAATCACATGAAATTAAGATACCGATTGCGTTTCATGAACGTCTTGAAAATCAATAAAAACACTTGCAAAAATGGGCGTATCGTCCCTTTGACATAATACTGTGAAGGAATGTGTTGAGATAATAATAATAATAATCTGAAAATGTCTATTTTCTTATGTGCATACATATTTTTCTCCTTACTCATTATATAAGTATACAGGTTTGCTCTGTTCCTATATTTTCTCAAGATGGCGGGTACCCCCTGCATCCCACACATCAGAAGAACGCGGAACTGAAGATAAAACCAAGGACAGCCAAACCTCGTTATGAAGATTCTCCATCTTCTTTTCTCCTTCTTAACCAATGAGATGTACCTATTAGACTAACATAGCAATGACGTATTTGTGTGTATAAAACATTAGCACCGCCTTGAATAAATTAGAAGTGTAAAAAGTAACGGTGCTGAGCGTGTCTCAGAGTGTTTACTTTTATATGCATGCATATCAACACTTTCAAATTAGAGACAGCAGCAGATAACCTTGGGCTCGATTGGAGCTCTTAATCATTTCCATAACAGATGGTGCCGAAACCCGGGACCTCAGGCTACAGTCGAAGCCATACCGCGACAAGCATTCGGGCGTTAATTGAAAGATAACAGAGGGGGTCTTTGCGCAGCCCTAACAGTACGGTAAGTTTGATTTATATTCTTACCACTGTACGACTTTCTTATCTTTCGGTTGACGGCTGGATTCTGTCGGTATGCTGAGACTGTCTTAGAGGCAGGTATTTCCTCGCCTGAGGTTGTTTTAACGAACCTGTCAATGGGTTTCTGCTGACTGTATTTGTTCACTGTCTGCCATTCTTTGGGCTACGAAACTCAGCAGTCTAAAAGTGCTACATGTGTGTTCTCATCTCCAGACGAGCTGTCGGCTTCTGGAGTGAGATGGGTTATTGTGGCAGTCGGTTATGGGACGGGTTACTCAAGGATTTGTCAGATCTTTAAAAGGAAATCTCAGCTGCTGGAGCCCCCTGCAGTCTGAAAGCGTTACAGATGTCTCACCCCCAGATGAGTTGTCGGCCTCTGGGAGTAACTGTAATGACGGCCTTTAACTGGGTTTAAGGGGACTTGTCTGCCCCTGAGGTTAGCTTAGCCTGCTGAAATTTTGCAGTTCGAAGAGTGGCAGGTGTAATGTCCTGTCGTGAGTGTATTTGTGATTTACTGTTTGCTACGTTGCTCCCTATTACCCCTGATGTGTTTGTTCTTGTTCTGAGATTAACGGTACATTACAGGGTTATAGCAGACAGTAGCAACTTGGAGCGCAGTATGAGCCCCCACCGAAGGAATTTGTTGATAAGAACACTGAGAAAAAATATTAACCCCTTGGTTGTATGTATTCTCCTCTCAAGCCGTTAGCCGAGAAACAGAAAGTGTGATTGTAAAGAAAGTGATATTGCAAAGAAGGAGAGAAGCAGATGTTGAAATAGTTAAAGTTGAACGAAGTGGCGAAAGTTATGTTGCTAAAGAAACAAGGAGAAAAATCCTGTGTGAAAAAGAAAATTGGATAAAGGAAGTTAAGAAAGATGGCGATTGTATTATGTATGTGTATCACAGAGTCGATGATACAGTATGTGAAATTACCACGCTATGTTGCAATTTGAAACAAAAGGAGGGGAGGGACAGCACCGCCCTCCGTCTAACAACCACTCCTTTCTCACCACTCAAGCACAACCCACTGTGACAACTAAGCCCGGCGGCCATCTTAGTGCACCCATGCCTTCACTTTCTACCTAGCCCAGTGCACTTCCTGCCGGCGGCCATCTTGGTACACCCAGTAAGCTTAAACAGCCTGTACCCAGCCCTCCCTGTTTTAAACCAGGATGGTTCATACCACACACCTGTCTTCCCCAATACGGAAGCATCACATTCCCAGGCCGGATATGTTAATGATGAAAAAGCGTCTGAGTGGGAAGCCCAACAGCAGGCAGCAAAACCACTCACTGATTTAACCCCCAATCCGGCTCCAGACTCTCAGTTCCGAGAGGATCTCAAACACATGCTGGCAACCGTAAGGAACAGTGCCTCTTGCCAGCCCCCGCCCCAACAACAGTCTTGGTTACCAGAAGGGGCACCAGTGATGTATGTCACTTTTACTCTATCACAAGCAGCGGCCTTAGTGACAAGTCTGCCTGACCCAGAGAAGCAGCCAATTCCCTTCTACCACAGGATAGTGCAGATACAAGAAACTTACTCACCTGCCTGGAGAGACTTGATCAGCCTATGCCAAATCAAAGCAGGATATGTCTTTTGGCCAGTCATGCAGACGGCCTTCAATGATGCCAGCCTGACAAGTGCCACTTCCTACACCTCAGGAGTGGAGTTCTGTGCACAACTCCACGACTGGGCAAAGGAGAAGTTGACGGATCAGACCACCACAATCCAAGATATTACCCAAGATAAAGGGGAGTCTGTGAAGAAGTATCATGCTAGACTCATAAAGGCACACACACACATGTTATCAGCTGCTTTTGTTTAAGGGCTCAGAGAGGATATCAGAAAAGGCCTGATGGTGGCCCGCCCTGAATACCATTCAATGAAAATGTCTGATTTATTGTTGGTGACCAGAGGTATAGAAAATCAAAAAGGTAAAAAACCAACGCCCCTCATGGTAACCCATGACGAAGATCCCGCCTACACTAGTCCACCACCATTGCCCAATACCAGGGAAAGGATCACCTGTTACAACTGTGGGAAACGGGGTCACTTCAGAAAAGAATGCAGAGCCCCAAGATGTCCCAGACGAAAAACCTACCACTTTCCTCATTGACAGGGGTGCAGCCAAAAGTGTGTTGAGGGCGGTGAACCTGCCTAATAATTCTTTCCTTTCCACTATTGATGTTTCCTGCGTAGGAATGGATGGGGTGCCCCGCTCCAGTCCACTTCCTGATTTGCTTGCCAGATTTGTGGTGTCCTCTACATGTCCCTTGAATCTACTAGGAGCTGATGTGTTGTCCAGACTACAGGCCTCAATCAGGACACGCCTGAAGGGGGGATGAAGTTACATACTCCCCTATCTTTAGAAGACTCATCTGCCTTGTGTTCTCTGCCTCTCTTGATGACACTTAATGAAGAAAAAACTTCAAGTTCAATACTGCAGGAAGTACTTGACAGAATCCCTGCGTGCCTATGGTCCACAGGACCGGAAGACAACGGTCACTTAAAGGTGCCACCAGTTTCAGTCAAGCTAAAAGAGGGCGCATCATTGCCCCGGAAACCACAATAACCCCAAGAAGAGAACCCCTAAAGGAGAACCAGGTACCTGCTGTGGATGCCTTTGACTGCAAAATACCTCACAGAGGTGGACCTTACAAACGTTTTCTTCAGTGTCCACCCTCACCCCTCCTGCTGGTACCTTTTTGCATTCATCCACGGAAAGAAACGGAAACATACCTAAACAGTTGTGCCACAAGGGGTACAGAACTTTCCAAGCCAGTTTGCAAAAGCTATGGCTATCATCCTTGACACATGACAAGAGGAACACCCGGAAGTGATTCTCTTCCAACGTGTTGATGACCTTCTCCTTTGTGCAGCTGACTTACCCCCTGTTGAAGTCACCTCAGAAAGCCTGTTGTGCTATCTTGCCAACCAGAGCTGCAGAGCCTCAAAGCCCAAATTGCAGTGGTGCTCAACACCTGTCATTTTCCTTGGACACTGTTTGTCCCATGGGACACGACACCCCACTGAAGACAGGGTGCAAGTAATCTGATATCCCACTGCCACAAGGTCAGAAATCCCTTCATGCCTTCCTTGGACTAATTTCC
This sequence comes from Lithobates clamitans, assembly GCA_037952925.1. Lineage (NCBI taxonomy): Eukaryota > Metazoa > Chordata > Amphibia > Anura > Ranidae > Lithobates > Lithobates clamitans. The sequence continues at coordinate 2,765,244 of JBBGZY010000657.1, forward strand.
TAGTGCAGAGCATGGATTCCAGAAGCCTTCCTACTGATGCTCTGCAATCAGACCCTTCCAGATGTCTCCTGAAGAAATATCTAAAGTTTGAAACCCTTGAGTGCGCCACCCCCGGCGCTAGGGCTCCCAGCCTATGGCAAAACGCTCAAGCTCTTTGTATCCGAACGTCTGGGACATGCTGCAGGTGTACTCACCCAATCACACGGCATCAGCCTACGCCCCGTAGGATATTATTCCTGTCGGCTGGATGCGGTAGCAAGAGGAGGCCTATTGTGTCTGCGAGCTGGATTTGCTACACAAGCCTTGCTTGACCAAACTTTGAACTTGGTCCTCGGACACTGCCTCGTTGTGCTTGCTCCCCATGACGTTGTTGCCATATTCAACCAAGGTCCAGCCGAAACACTTGTCCACTACCAGACACTTGAGACTCCTGTGTTCCCTCCTACTGGACAGCATTACTCTATTAAGTTGTCAAACACTGAACCCTACCACCCTTCTTCCACTTCTCGAGGGGGGAAAGGAGGAGGAGGAGTAGAGTCTTGACTTGTCACCCCATGACCACACAGGACACGCGGTCACCACTGAAAACACTGTTCTACAAACTGAAGCCTTACCACCGGTGATGTCTGCACAGGAGGCAGAGCTGTAAGCACTTACTACAGCATGTAAATGGGCAGAGGGAAAAAGAGCCAACATTCATATGGACTCAAGATATGCTTTCAGCATTGCCCATGATTATGGTGTTATCTAGGACAGAGGATTCCTGATGGCTGCAGGAACACCTGTGAAAACTTGATTGATGCCTTGCTTCTCCCAACCCAAGTGACTATTCTGAGTAAAGCACACGACAAAATGAACTCAAAGGAAGCTTAAGGCAATCATCTAGCCAATTCAGCTGCCAAACAGACAGCTGGTGGTCCACGGGAAGTGGACAGCAGGGTGGTAGAAGAAGACCACCCCGTGCTTACCTTACAGACTTTCCCAGTGGACAGAGTTTATCTAAAAGAACTACAGGAAACAACAAGTCCGGATAAGAAGGAAAGCTGGAAACGGAGAGGAGCAACTCTCAGAAATGGACTATTTGAGTGCAACAAGAAGCCTTGTCTACCCAGGAGTATGTACCCAGCTGTGGTGCAATGGGCACATGGAGCTGCCCACTTGACAAAGACTTTTATGAACTCTCTTATCAACAAGTGTTGCACCAAGAGTTACTCCACTGACCGACAACTTCTGCAGATCATGCATTATCTGCACCAAATGCAACCCAGGATACACAGAAGAAGCACCTGGCAAAAGCCCTATACCCCATTCCAGAGGATGCAAATTGATCATTCTCAAGTGCCAAGAAGTGGCAGATTCGAAAACGCCCTAGTGGAAGTGGTCACGACTGCCAGGACCACAGCTAAGAAACTACTAAGTGAGATAGTATGTAGATTTGGGGTCCCAGAGGTGATATTGAGAGATCAGGGACCAGCCCTAACAGCAACCCTTACAAAAGAGATTTGGGCAGCACTGGGGGTTCAGTTGGCACTACACATCCCATACCACCCTCAAAGTAGCGGGAAGGTAGAAAGGATGAATGGGACACTAAAAACAGGATGTTAAAGATGGCCCAAGAGACTAACATGAGTTGGCCAGACAGTTAGCCCATTGCCCTGTTCAGTGTCAGACACACCCCCGGGGGAAACATGCCCTATCTCCTTATGAAATTTTGTTTGGTTCAGCTCCCAGACTTGGTTGTTACTTTCCACAACAGTTACAGTTACAGTCTGATGTGTTGACTAATTATGTAACCACATTATCACGAGAATTAACCTGAATGCATGTCCAGGTGTTTTCTTCTATTCCAGATCCTGAATTAGATACAGGAACACACCAACTACTGTCTGGAGATCCTTGAGCCAATTTATGATGGTCCATTCCAAGTTTTGGTGACCACAGCCACCTCAGTCAAGTTGGCCAGGAAGAACACCTGAATGCATGCTTATCACTGCAGAAGAGAGTGTTTTCGGGTGCTGCATATCCTTTTTCTGTTTGATCTAGGGGGGAGGGGCCCAGGAGGTGGCCATCACAAAAATGATAACATAATTACGTTTTGGTGTAACTCTTCAGGTACACATGTGACCACCTTTACCTTAGATTACTGTGACATAGTACCTTGTCCGTTTGACCCTTCATGGTGATGCCATAGGTACAGTGATATCCCTGACGGTAAGGACATATATGTATGCCACACAGACAGTTACTGGGGACAGAGTTGTGGTTTCTGTGGGGGCCAGTTGGTTGGAACACAGGGCCAGACTGGGCGACCACAGAGTGCATTAGAAAAAAAAAAAAATCCTTTGATATCTGGGTGCATTAATATTGCAGTGGCTAAGGGTTCGATTGCAAGGGCGAATAGCAAGGGGGAAAGTGGGCATCCTTGTCTCGTACCTCTACCCACCCTGAAAAACTCTGAATTACATCCTGGCAGTCTAATCCTTGTAGAAGGGTTATGATAGAGTGCATGAAATGCATGAATAAACTCCCCAACAAAACCATATCTTTTTAAAACCATATCAAGGTAGCTCCAAGAGACGCTATCGAATGCCTTGTTATTATCGAGGCTTAATAATAGGACTGACCGGGAATTGATGTTTGCGTCTTGTATTATGTTTGTTACAAGTACTGTAAGAGCGGCAAGGATGTGGAATTCCCTTCCACAGGCGGTGGTCTCAGCGGGGAGCATTGATAGCTTCAAGAAACTATTAGATAATCACCTGAATGACCGCAATATACAGGGATATGTAATGTAATACAGACACATAATCACACACATAGGTTGGACTTGATGGACTTGTGTCTTTTTTCAACCTCACCTACTATGTAACTATGTAACTATGTAACAAGTCTTATATTATCGGTAATTTGTCTACCAGGAATGAATCCGGATTGATTGCACCAATGTTTTTACGCTCAATAAAAGTTTGTAAACAAAAAAAGAAAAAAAAAAAAAGATGAAAATAGAAAGCCCCATATCCTAACCAAAGATACCCCTGATACATACACTGACCCAGCACACAGTCAGAGGAGGAAGCGAGCAGCTCTCTCCGGAAGCTTTGATCCTCATGTATACATACATGTCATAGGGGTTACAAGGGGGGTCCCTGATGAGTTTAAAGCCAGGGATCAGGTAAAAGCTGGTTTTGAGTCTTTGATCCCCATAACAACTGTCAGCAAGAATGTAGATTGGATTAACTACATGTCATGGTTATGCAATAAAGTTTGTCGATCAGCATACCTGTCTCCATGTGTTCATCTCTAGAAACCAGCTGACCCTCACCTGACTGCTTTTGTAACCTCTCCTATAAGCATGGCCCCACCCCAGGCCCTATCAGGGAACCCTATATTAACCTGTGCACTGCAAGCCAGCAGTGCTGATCAACCACTGTGTGTTAGCCTCTGTGTGTACTTGCTGTGTTTCCTACATCTGATTCCTGTTACCGACTTTGGCCTGTTCCCGACCATCCCTGTTTTCCTGTGACCCTGATGTTCCAGCCTGCTGCCTCCTTCCTCTTCTCCTGTAGTCTACGGTGAGCGTGAGCTGTGAGACCCCGGGGGCCGCGACCTGGAGCCAGACTGCAGCGCAGTCCATCCTTACCATTAAAGGCTCTGGTGAACACCTGCTGGCTCTTAGACTCCGCGCCCTGGGGAATCTATGCTCTAGCTCCCAGTGGGATCTGTGTCAGTGATCCAGTAGACCTGCTTCCCAAACCTCCCAGGGTTCAATCCGCAGCAGTCAGCCGTAGGGTCCACTACCTTGCGGTGCACTCCTGATCCCAACGGTGTGCATCTGTCACCCAGCCTCTAGGTGACCTGACACTACACATATTATAATCAACAGAGATTTGTAAATTACACTAAAGATGCCCTCCAGCGAATTGCTGACCAGTTAGCCCCCACTTCCTACATGACATTCCAGGACCGGATGGCCTTAGACATGGTGTTAGCTGGGAAAGGAGGTGTTTTGTAAAATCATAGGAAAAAACGGGAACTTGCTGCACATACATCCCTGATAATACTGGCCCAAATGGTAAGGTTACTCTAGCTATAAAGAAATTAGAAGATCTGTCATTGGAGTTGAAGAAGAACTCAGGTATCACAGACCCATGGGATCAATACTTTAGCTGGATGAGTGGGTGGCAGAAGGTGCTCGTCCAGATACGGGTAACGGTATTAATAATCCTGGTTCTTTTAGCCCTGATTGTATGCTGTATTCTACCTTTTGTAAAAAGTTAATGAACAAGGCTGTAGACAATAGCACACCTACATTTCTCCACCAAGAAGAAGAGGACCCCCTTATGATGGAAGATGACAAACCCTTCACTCCTCTACAGTCACTCCCTGTCTATAATCTCACAATCCTATAGGGTTATAGGGATAGATAGCGCCTGACTGCACCTCTCCAGCTGTATCGAGGAGGGAAGTGAACAGTTGCTGCCCAATTCTATATACAGCCTAAAAGAGTTGCTGAGGAGAAGGGCCAGGCCAAAGTAGGACCTTTAGTATTAGGGATAGAAAAGAGAAAATAGTCATTTTAGGGGGGATTGTGAAGGAATGTGATGTAGATAATAATAATAATAATCTGAAAATGTCTATTTTCTTATGTGCATACATATTTTTCTCCTTACTCATTATATAAGTATACAGGTTTGCTCTGTTCCTATATTTTCTCAAGATGGCGGGTACCCCCTGCATCCCACACATCAGAAGAACGCGGAACTGAAGATAAAACCAAGGACAGCCAAACCTCGTTATGAAGATTCTCCATCTTCTTTTCTCCTTCTTAACCAATGAGATGTACCTATTAGACTAACATAGCAATGACGTATTTGTGTGTATAAAACATTAGCACCGCCTTGAATAAATTAAAAGTGTAAAAAGTAACGGTGCTGAACGTGTCTCAGAGTGTATACTTTTATATGCATGCATATCAACACTTTCAAATTAGAGACAGCAGCAGATAACCTTGGGCTCGATTGGAGCTCTTAATCATTTCCATAACAATACCACCATGATAACTTCTCGATAGAATCAATAACCTTGTGAACTTGACAATTAAACAGAACATCTGTATTTCACACGTATAACTGTTACTTTGCTGCAGGTAAGTAAGTGGTTAAAATTGTGAAATAAATTAGACGTTTGCTTTGTCAATAAATGTGGCAACTATGCAAAAAGAAAACTATAATGAAAAATCTGAATCTTTAGAGAAAAATCTACAAGGCGGTTATTGATTCGGGAGAATGATTATCAACTGTATAATATTCAATACATCAATATCTGTGAGAACATATCAATATTTGAGAGAACATACAAGATAAAATCAACATGACATAATTACCCATTCCAGGATGGCTGCAGTTCCTATGGGCTGGTTACCAGAGTTACAATGGCTGCCGTAGTTTCAAAATGGATACTCCTAAAGAGGATTTACTTCTTGTGACCTCCGAGTTCTAAGTATTAGGTGTTGAGGAATCTTCATGAATGTAAAGATATGTATTCATGCATGGTGCATGAGTGTCAGTCTGGGAGTGTGTGTGTGTCTCCCAGTGTCCCCCCTCAGGGTGGATCCCTGAGCTCTCCCCCTGAGCTCTCTCCTCCTTCCCTTCGTCGGCCCTTGTCTCCCATCTTCCTTGCCTCTAAATACCATTTCAGATAATAAGACCATAAAAATTATAATGGCTCTGCCCAAAAGGAGGTGGCTCACTTCCCATTGGGTTAGGAGACGTAATGATTAACTTCCTCTGGAAATGTATTGAGTTCAAATAATACCACCTTCAACCACCAAGTGTCTCACACGTGTTTTGAGTCCATCCTTTTAAATTAATGCGTTCTATTTTCATAAGGTGTATAATGGTAAGGATAAGTATATACCTTTAAATATTCTGGTAATCGGTCTAATGTAAAATAAACTCAGTATAAGTTTGATTAATCATCATTACATAACTTGGTTATATAACTGTATCTCTATAAATGTATATCTGTAAAAACTGGTCTATCTAGGAAATACACACATTGTTATATATTTCATCAATCCTACATAAAAATGATTATCTATATGGATACCTGTATAACTTCTGTTATCTCCACTGAACATTTGTTTATCTTAAGTGTAGGCTACAATCTTATAAGATTATAATCATGATTACATGTTTTTCCTAATACTAATTCGTTACCTAAAACACTTCTACTTATAAAATCACACTTTCATATACATTTTCTTCATAGCAAAGTTGTTGGGTCCGCAGACGCCAACATTATAATGTCTCTGTAACCTACAATGTCAGAGATAGTTTAAAATGACTTATGATAACCTTATTGATACCTTATATTATTTTTGACTAGCACAATATTCAACTTTCACTAATGTGTTGAGAGGGACCTTGAACCTTCTCACTGGGTGTTTAGAACTGACTTGTTTGTCTAAACCATCCTAAAAGTTCATACAATGGGTTCTGTTAGCCAAGGTGTTAGCTATTTAAACAGTTCTCCACTCAAACACAATGAGTGAGGCTATCTCTATGCTAGAAAAGTCTATGTCACCTTGTGTCCTGTGGCAGCTTTTGTTTATTCACAATACCATGTAAATATCTCCTTGTTTTGTGACAGTAATAGTCTTTGTTCCAACAGCTTCCTTTACAATACATGCTTGTAAAAGTCTTCAATATTTGAGGTAGTAGAGAAAGGCTTGGTCAAACATGAGAATATCCATTTTATCCTAAAAGTCCCCAAGAGGGCAACAGTTCAACTATTTAACATCACAGTTCATCTACTTGGTGAGGCCTAAGCATCTCTCATGTTTCTGCCAGTAAATATAAAATATATTTCTTCATGAATTCACAACAGGGTGATGTAAAGGGGTGTCAGAAACTGCACTATGAAGGAAGTGGAGGGTGATATAAAAGGGGGGCGGGGAACTGCAATGTGAAGAGGAGGTGTGGACAGTTATGTGAAGGGGGTGCTATAAAGGGGTGAGGACAGGAATGTGAAGGGGGGTGCTATAAAGGGGGTAAGCACAGGAATGCAAAGGGGGGTTCTTTAAAGGGGTTGAGGACGGTTATGTGAAGGGGGTGCTATAAAGGGGTTGAGGACAGTTATGTGAAGGAGGAGTACTTCAAAAGGGGTGAGGACTGGAATGTGAAGAGGGGGCGATATGAAAGGGGCTGGGAACTGCAATTTGAAATGGGGGGGTGATATAAAGGGGAGCCGAGGACAAGAATGTGAAGGAGGCTGATGACTGTAATAAGAAGGGGGGGGGGTGATATAAAGCGGGACTGAGAATACTGATGTAATAAAAGGATTGTGATGTGAAGGATCTGAGGCTAGGTTCACACCATTGCGTACAGTGTTCTGTGTGTAGGCGGCCAATTTATTTAAGCAGAAACAGAAAAAATAAGTCCTTGTCCCTTTCTTTTTAACCTCCTCGCATCCATGCTATAGCCGAATGACGGCTACAGCGCAGACCTACATTGCCGGGATGCCGTCATATGACGTCCTCCCGTGCATGAGGTGCCTGCGCGCCCCCTGGGCCCCTACTATGTGATCAGCTGTCAGCCAATGATAGCTAATCAGGTGATGTAAACAGAAGATCAGTAATCATTTTCTTTTCTCCTCACGTTGACAGTGTGAAGAGAAAAAAAAGCCGATCACCGGATTCTGTGAAAGGGACATCGGTCCCGAAGAGGAAGAGCCACAGCCACCTCATCTGTGCCCACCAGTGCCGCCTGCCAGTGCCCACCAGTGCATATCACGTACCACCTTCCTAAACATTGTTAGTGACCAAGAACACCCCTTCATGGAACTGGTATTCCCTGAAGGCAGTGGCCTCTTTCAGCAGGATAATGTGCCCTGCCACACTGCAAAAATGGTTCAATAGTTTGAGGAACACAACAATGAGTTCTGAATGATGACTTGGCCTCCAAATTATCCAGCTCTCAATCCAATCAAGCATCTGTGGGATCTGCTGGGAAAACAAGTCATCCATGGAGGCCCCACCTCACAACTTAGAGGGCTTAAAAGATCTGCTAGTGATGGCTTGGTGCCAAATACCACAACATACCTTCAAAGGTCTAGTGGCCTTTATGCTGAGACAGGTCAGGGCTGTTTTGCCTGCAAAAGGGAGACCTATTCATTATTAGATGGGTGGTCATACATTTATAAGAAAGACAAAAAACAGAACATTCCATAGTTCAACTCACCATCCAGTCTGCCAACTGACCAAATTAACCTGTCCAACAGTCTGCGTTAAAAACAGGGGTTTAGTTAGCATGCATTTGCAAACACATGCATAAGCTGCAAGGCCTCTTCACGGCACCCTGTGTATGCTTACAGTCCTAACGCTACTGAATTTATAAGCGTCTCCACAATGGAAGCACATGCATTAAATGGATAGATGAGGGGCTGGTGGGCCTGGAGGCAGCCCAATCCCCCTTAAAGGAACAGGAGCACACTGGACACCCAGCAAGAGCACAATGGCAGAAAAGGTGTACAGTGTGTCCCCGGACCAAATATACACCAGTAACAAACAAATGGCCCCTGTCCACACCTATAACTGGCCTTCACAGCAAGGAGCACATGGAAGGGCTATCACATGAAAGACAAAAACAGAACATTCCATAGCTCAATTCACCTACCAGTCTGCCAACTGACCAAATTAACCTGTCCAACAGTCTGCGTTAAAAACATGGGTTTAGTTAGCACGCATTTGCAAACGCATGCATAAGCTGCAAGGCCTCTTCACGGCACCCTGTGTATGCTTGCAGTCCTAACACTACTGATCATACATTTATGGCTGATCATTGTATAGAAAATGTACCCCTCTTCAAAGGACTTCACAACTTCAAATGAATTAAAAGGTTTTTAGTGTAGTGTATTGTTAAAGTGGAGTTCCACCGAAAAATGGAACTTCCACTTTTTGGATTCCTCCCCCCCTCCGGTGTCACATTTGGCACCTTTCAGGGGGAGGAGGGAGCAGGTACCTGTCTAATACAGGTATTTGCTCCCATTTCCTGGCATAGATCACCGCGGAGCTTGCAGTGACCTACGCCACTTCCGGCACCTGCGCTCTCCTCCACCGCTGTGTTCTGTGAGACACAGAACATAGCAGGGACCAGAGAGGACGCGCAGCGCGACTCACGCATGTGCAGTAGGGAACCAGGAAGTGAAGCCGCACGGCTTCACTTCCTTATTCCCTTACCGAGGATGGCAACGGCAGCAGTCGAGAGCCGAAGGACGGATCGGCTTTGGCTGCCGACATTGCGGGCTCCCTGGACAGGTAAGTGTCCATATATTAAAAGTCAGCAGCTGCAGTACTTGTAGCTGCTGGCTTTTAATAATTTTTTTTCAGCGAACCTCCGCTTTAATACTACCGTATAGGAAGACATTATAGACAATTGTGCTCTTTCAACATTGTGGTAACAGTTTGGCGAAGACACTTTTTTGCTCCTCCATGACTGTGCCCCTGTGTACAAAGACAGCTCCATAAAGACATGGTGTGATGAGCTTAGTCTGGAGAAACTCAAACAGTCTGCACAGAAACCCTGACCTCAACCTTACTGTACATCTGTTACATCTGTTAGGAAGCCAACTGTGCCAATGCTAGGTCATTCATCATCAGTAGGGATGAGCTTCGAGTTCGAGTCAAACTCATGTTCGACTCGAACATCGGCTGTTCGCCAGTTCGCCGAACAGCGAACAATTTGGGATGTTCGTGGCAAATTCGAAAGCCGCGGAACACCCTTTAAAAGTCTATGGGAGAAATCAAAAGTGCTAATTTTAAAGCCTTATATGCATGGTATTGTCATAAAAAGTGTTTGGGGACCTGGGTCCTGCCCCAGGTCACATGTATCAATGCAAAAAAGTTTTAAAAACGGCCGTTTTTTCGGGAGCAGTGATTTTAATAATGCTTAAAGTGAAACAATAAAAGTGTATTATTCCTTTAAATTTTGTACCTGGGGGGTGTCTATAGTATGCCTGTAAAGGGGCACATGTTACCCGTGTTTAGAACAGTCTGACAGCAAAATGACATTTCAAAGGAAATAAGTCATTTAAAACTACTCGCGGCTATTAATGAATTGCCGATCCCGACAATACACATAAAAGTTCATTGATAAAAACTGCATAGGATTTCCCCACAGGGAAACCTCGAACCAGAATTTAAAAAAAACTGGCATGGGGGTCCCCCTAAATTCCATACCAGGCCCTTCAGGTCTGGTATGGATATTAAGGGGAACCCCACACCAAAATTTAAAAATAAAATGACGTAGGGGTCCCCCTCAAAATTCATACCAGACCCTTCAGGTCTGGTATGGATTTTAAGGGGAACCCCGCGCCAAAATTTTTTAAAAAATTGGCATGGGGTCCCCCCAAAAATACATACCAGACCCTTATCCGAGCACGCAACCTGGCAGTCCTCCTGAACCGTACCAGGCCACATGCCCTCAACATTGGGAGGGTGCTTTGGGGTAGCGGCCCCCCCAAAGCACCTTGTCCCTATGTTGATGAGAACAAGGGCCTCATCCCCACAACCCTTGGCCGGTGGTTGTGGGGGTCAGTGGGCAGGGGGGCTTATTGGAATCTGGAAGCCCCCTTTAACAAGGGGACCCCCAGATCCCATCCCCCCCCGTGTGAAATCGTAAGGGCCTACCATTTCACAAAAAAACTGTCAAAAATGTTAAAAATGACAAGAGACAATTTTTGACAATTCCGTTATTTAAATGCTTCTTCTTTCCATCTTCTATTATCACTTGGGTGAAATACTGCTGGGAAATGTATTTCACCCAAGTGATAATATTGATGGACTCTGGAAGATTCAAAGACACTGGGGTGTTAACTAGCTAGAAAGAACAGGCTACGGTAAGAAAGGGGGTAAAAGTTCTTACCGTGTACACTGAATAATGGACTGCCCAGTGTCGCATATTGGCTAATGGCTACCAGGTGGTGTGAGAAGTGCCAGCCTGAGTGAGCTCTCATTTACATTATGTGTTCATCTATAGTACATGCTAAGAAAGTTTGTAGGTTAATTGTGAAAGGGGGTGGCATTCTCAGATGAGAATGGGGCCCACTTTCATTCATATGTACATGGTTTAGACATGTTATAAGGTGTATTTACACTGCTATGCTGTTCTCGGCAGAGGACAATTAACAACTTCTTAAGGTTTACTTTTGTATATATTACACTGTATTATTATAGGAATAGGATGCATTTGCATTGCTGTTTATTTTCTCTTTCAGGTGTTCCTGCACCATTGCGTCTTCCTTGGACAAGGAGAGACAGTGACCCAACATGGATAATAATGCTAAATATTCATGCCCTTCATTACTGTATATATTAATCAGATCGTTAGAATATAAGGCTATTGTTGATATGTTCCTTTCCTGTTTCCCCACCCATTCCAGTTTTTGCCAGGACATTCGCTCTCAACCTGAAATTATTTTCTGCAAACTCCGAGATGTAGTTTTGTAGGCAGGGGGAGGATGTAGCACCCTGATGTTTAGGCAGGGTTGCTAGTAAATTTAAGTAAAAGTGAAATGCAGCGCTAAAAATGATAACCAATGGTAAAATGCACATCAGACATGGTGACCATTACCAATATATACATAGCTGAAACACGTGAAGCATAATATCAAAAGATTGAATATTAGACGGGATATAGTAAAGTCCTAATATATGGCTATGAATCTGATACAAGAGAGTCCCAAACATAGGCTAAATATGAATGTTGGACTGATGTAGAAATCTTCTCTTGTATATCATGAGTTGTACGATCATGGGAAGTGAATAGATGGAATACGCTTACCAGCAGGAGTGGATTCGGATGCCGGTGACACCGAATCAAACAGGCTCTGAGATCCTTAGTGGACGATGGTTGGACGATGGTTGGTCCTGGAAATCCCGGATCTCAAGGGGGATCTATCCTCTATGGTCAACGTCACGACTGTCCGTTCAGAAGCCCGAGAGGGAATTCTCCGCCACAAACAAGTCTCCAGAGCATGGATGGTTCCCAAAAAGATAGATAAGACGCCAATAGTGCAAATCAAATGACGTATTTTATTGGATATAACCAATAATCAACAAACGATATAAAAACGTGATCACGAGTAAAACAATAAAATCAAGTGTAGGAAAGGGTAAGGCTCACCCGACGCGTTTCGTCCACATGGACTTCAACAGGGGCATCAAACTCCTCTCCTACACTGTACAAATTTATATAAAAACTATGCCAATCGTATGGCCAATCAAACGCCAGCAATGGAGTCATGTGACAAATCAACTCCTGATAGGCCAAAGAGGCCTTGCTAGTAAATTTACCTGCCATGTGATAGTTGTCTTGGCCAATTGATAGGTCAAATTTTTACCCTAATTCTGGAATTGCTGCACTTCTCTCTTCTGTCACTAGCTGGCTGGGTATCTGGTGTAATTAGATAAAAAAGGGCATTGCAAGGACAGATTAGGAATAGAGGGGGTGTCTCAGCCAATGAGCAGGGATTTTCTTAGGTCCCTTGGCCTGCTGGGAGAGCCTATTTATTTGGGTGAGGTTAGGGGATCGGGGTTCTGTGCCACCTGGTTGACTGTCTTGGTGGACGTGTGTTGTGCTGCCCTGGGCTGCTAGGCCAGTCAGAGGTACATCTGGATGCTTGGCTGTCTAAGGGCCACTCCAGTAGCAAGAGAGCAGTGTAGGGTTGGGATTGTGGCTTGCAGTCCAACCAGAAGAAATGGTTCTGCCGGCTGGAGAACCTGTCGTGGTCGGAGGTAGAGGGGAAGCTGTCGCCACTAAGGGACCATCGCACTTTATTACCAGGGACCACTGTGAGTAGCTGAAGCAAGTACCTAAGCAGTATTATCACCAATCAGGGACGGTGAAGAATTGGGAAACTTCAGCAGAGGTCAAGACAGGGACCCGGTCAGTGGGGTGATGCTTGAAAAGTATCTGTGAGTGCCAAGCTAGGGACCCAGCAGGGATGCAGGGTTGACGCTTGAGGAAGATGCTCAGTGAGAAGATTGGAAGAGCTTGGGAGATCCAGTGGCAGTGGATCAGCGGGTCTAAGTGATAGACTGGGAGCTCAGTTGAGTGAAGATCTAAAAAGGAGATTGTGGAAGAAGTGAAAGAGTTCATTACAACCTTTGTTAGAAACTGTTCAAGATTGTTGCCACAGAAGACAGCGTGTCTACACATACAGACATAGTGTCCAGCTGGGTGCCTTTCCCTGCATGGCTGTCTACCTATAGAAGTCTCGGAGTCTGCTAATTAACATTGCAACTACTAAAGGGTGTCCTGGTCCCAACCCTCTCTCCCACAGTTCTGTTTAGGAGAAAATAAATCTTTTTGCATTCACAAAGTGTCTGGCGCCCATTAATCTACCTTGCATTATACCCACCATGCTTCGTAACCCACACTACATAGAAGGATGTCAGCTGTCCCTAACTCTGGAGGCCACCATTAGGCCTGGGACTTTGCTACATGTGCTTGGCAAGTGGTTGGGGCTGCATTCACACCCAGGGCTGCTGTTAGAAGTCACAGGGCCCCATACAGCCCGAGGTAGAAATGCCGCTCCAAGCGTGTTGGTGTCTCTAATTTTTTGTCATATGGTAGATATTCTAACACATGTCTCCTTATACTTTCAACCTTGCATGTACATTTTATTTTTTTGTTTTTCAATTTTTCAACACGACTGTGTTGTTCTATACTGCTGTGGTTTATGCAAGTCATATTTTGACTGGATCGGAGTATCCATATGCATTTTACGGACACTTTATGTATGCATTTCCATGCGACTTTTATTGCACTGCCATGGACATGCTCTGGACGACTGTGTTGCTTGGTACTGCTGTGGTTCATGCATGTTATATTTTGGCTGGTTGAGAGGGAGTGTCCATATATGTTTTACGTATTTTTATGTATGCCCTTCTATGCGATTTTTATCGCACTGCCATGGAAAAAAAAAGATATATATTAATTTATGTATTTTTTTTTTACATGTATTGCACAACGTTGTTGCTTTATACTGCTGGGGTTTTACTGCTCTGGTTCGTGCATGTTATGTCCTGGCGGGATGGGGTAGAATGCCCATATGCGTTTTATGGATACTTCATGTATGTCTTATGTATACGATATACTATTTACTTGCCATTCAAAGTGGTTCATTTGTGACAGTTTTATTTCAGGAAGCTTGTATACTTTGACACACGTATTGTGAAGGAATGTGATGTAAATAATAATAATAGTAATCTGAAAATGTTTATTTTCTTATGTGCATACATATTTTTCTCCTTACTCATTATATAAGTATACAGGTTTGCTCTGTTCCTATATTTTCTCAAGATGGCGGGTACCCCCTACATCCCACACATCAGAAGAACGCGGAACTGAAGATAAAACCAAGATCAGCCAGACCTCGTTATGAAGATTCTCCATTTTCTTTTTCTATCTTAACCAATGAGATGTACCTATTAGACTAACATAGCAATGACGTATTTGTGTGTATAAGACATTAGCACCGCCTTGAATAAATTAGAAGTGTAAGAAGTAACGGAGCTGAGCGTGTCTCAGAGTGTTTACTTTTATATGCATGCATATCCACACTTTTCAATTAGAGACAGTAGCAGATAACCTTGGGCTCGATTGGAGCGCTTAATCATTTCCATAACAGTATCTGCATGGTTTCCTTAGTGGCATCTGTGTAGCCCCTTTGCTTTATTCGTTTGACTTCTGCTTGAAATCATCTCTTCTACGTTCCTATGTTTCTGCCTTCTGTTTTTGTCTTTGTTTGTCATCAGTTCTTTTCCTTCTATTTCATAAACTGTTTCTTTTTACAAGGTGTCTTTTCTTTTTTCTTTACCACATACATAGTACATGTGAGTACGATCGCTTGGTCTTATTATATATTACATGGCTTTTTGCTTATATTTGATTTATACATATTTTTTTTTTACTTATGTCCGACGCAGTAGTATTACTTAATGTTTTATAACCATGCCTTACATTAGTCAACTTTGGTTCCTTGACAGTGATCGTCTCTCTCTACTATTAGCCGTGGTATGTTTGATTGCGTTTAGCCGTGCAGATATTTTTAAAGAGGAAGTAAAGCCTCTTTAAAAAAAAAAATACACCCTGCAAGGCAAAGGCATAATGAGCCAGTATGCATACTTACCTGAGATCGAAGCCCCGGCATCGGCCCTCGTTCACTTCCTCCGACACCGCCATCTATCCCGGAGTGACTTTCGGGTATCGCGGCTCCGGCGCTGTGATTGGCCAGAGCCGCGATGATGTCACTCCCGCGCATGCGCCGCCACTAACGGCATGATCGCCGTTAGAAACGGCACGCTCAGTGCACCTGAACCCGATGTCTATGGCGCATGCGCTGGTATTCCTGCAAATATCTCCTAAACCTTTTAGGTTTGGGAGATATTTCTTGCACCAACAGCTAAGCCTTAATCTAGGCTTATCTGTAGGTTAAAGTGGTTGTAATGGGTTTACAACCACTTTAATGCATTGTTCAGTGCCTTGTCATGTTTTTATACTGTATATTGTATCTATAATAGAACTCTGTTAGCAATATTATCTGCTATGGGACAGCACGCCAACACAGTGAACCAGTTCTATTCTGACTTTGCTAAGTATATATTAACCACTTCAGCCCCGGAGGATTTGGCAGCTCAATGACCGGAGGACTTTTTACAATTTGGCACTGCGCTACTTTAACTGGTAATTGCACGGTCATGCAATGTTGTACCTAAACAAAATTTGCATTCTTTTTTCCCCCACAAATAGAGCTTTCTTTTGATGGTATTTGATTGCCTCTGGGATTTTAATTTTTTGCGATATAAACGGATGAAAATGATATTTTCTACTTTTTGTTATAAAAAATTTTAATAAACTCAATTTTAGCGATACATTTAGGCCAAAATGTATTCAGCCACATGTCTTTGGTAAAAAAAATGTCAATAAGCGTATATTTATTGGTTTGCGCAAAAGTTATAGCGTCTACAAACTAGGGTACATTTTTTGGAATTTACGCAGCTTTTAGTTTATGACTGCCTATCTCATTTCTTGAGGTGCTAAAATGGCAGGGCAGTACAAACCCCCCCAAATGACCCCATTTTGGAAAGTAGATACCCCAAGGAAATTGCTGAGAGGCATGTTTTTTGAAAAAATTGGGGTCTATTAGACCCTAGATCTCTCCTCTGCCCACACCAAGATCGTGTGATAAAATGCTTTGCCAATGCTTGCTTGTAGCTTCCGGTTTCTTAGGCCATAGAGATGATTGGAGCCATTCTGGTCTCTGATCAGCTCTATGGTCAGCTGGCTGAACCACAGGCTGCAGTCTTGGGTTCCCTGTGGGGACAGGAGAGCCCAAAAAAACCATGGAAGATGGTGGGAGGGGGGATGTTCCTTCTCACTGCTTATAAAAGCAGTCTAGAGGCTAATTAGCCACTAGGATTGCTTTTATATGAAAGTTGACCGCTGGCTGAAAAGAATGATACTAAGATGATACCTAAACCTGCAGGCATCCTTCTGGTATAATCACTCAAAGTCCAGCAACATACCAGTACGTTGCTGGTCCTTGTTGGGCATACATTGTAATGTTCTTTTTTTCATGCAGCCTGTGGAGATTGATCAGTGGGTATGCCCACCATTATAATACCGCCCTTCATTCACCCACTTCTAATGATGGGCATACATGCACCATTTTTTTTAACTGTGGTGGTGAAATCACCTCCAACAGCGCTGGAGTCACGGCTTTATGTTATGTATCGTGGGAGCAAACGCTGTTGCTGTCAAGATAAATAAACCTGCGCTGCAGCTGAATGGCGTACCTATTAAGCAAATGATGGTTTACAATAAAACAAAGTAACATTACAGTATAACAGTAAGACTTACCATACCTGCAAAGCAAATACAAGAAAACATAGTAAAAATAAAACATTGCAATCTCTGCCTAAAAAAAATATGCCGAAGCATGGGGGCAATCCGCCCCTAATGTTAGGAGCAAAATGCTCCTCCACCCCTGACCCCTGCCTCCATGCTTCGCGAATATATGCTCTTTTTTTTTTAACTGTGGTGGTGAAATCACCTCCGACAGCGCTGGAGTCACGGCTTTATGTATCGTGGGAGCAAAAGCTGTTGCTGTCAAGATAAAAAAAAACCCGTGCTGCAGCTGAATGGCTTACCTGCTAAGCAAATGATGGTTAACAATTAAACAAAGTAACATTAACAGTAAGACTTACCATACCTGCAAAGCAAATACAATAAAACATAGTAAAAATAAGACATTGCGATCTGCCTATCTGCCTAAAAAAATATATGCCGAAGCATGGGGGCAATCTGCCCCTAATGTTAGGAGCAAATCGCTTCACCCCTAAAGAAAGAAGGAAAGAAAGAAAGAAAGAAAGAAAAAAAGAAAAGAAAGAAAGAAAGAAAGAAAGAAAGAAAGAAAGAAAGAAAGAAAGAAAGAAAGAAAGAAAGAAAGAAAGAAAGAAAGAAAGAAAGAAAGAAAGAAAGAAAGAAAGAAAGAAAATATTATTATTATTATTGTTCTCTCCTGGTCCCCCTATACTGTTCTCTCCTGGTTCCCCTATTACGGTTCTCTCTTGGTCCCCCTATTACGGTTTTCTCTTGGTCCCCTTATTACTGTTCTCACCTGGTCCCCCTATACTGTTCTCTCCTGGTCCCCCTATTACTGTTCTCTCCTGGTCCCCCTATTACTGTTCTCTTCTGGTCCCTCTATTACTGCTCTTATTTGATCCCCCTATTACTGTTCTCCTCTGGTTCCCCTATAACTGTTCTCCTCTGGTCCCCCTATTACTGTTCTCCCTTGGACCCCCTATTACTGTTCTCCCTTGGACCCCCTATTACTGTTCTCCTCTGGTTCCCCTATTACTGTTCTCTCCTGGTCCCCCTATTACTGTTCCCTCCTCTGTCCCCCTATTACTGTTCTCTCCTGGTCCCCCTATTACTGTTCTCTCCTGGTCCCCCTGAACATTTCCTTCCTGGTCCCCTTATTATTGTTCTCTCCTGGTCTCCCTAAACTGTTCCGTCCTGGCCCCCTATACTGTTCTCTCCTGGTCCTCCTATTACTGTTCTCCTCTGGTCCCCCTATTACTGTTCCCTCCTCTGTCCCCCTATTACTGTTCTCTCCTGGTCCCCCTAAACAGTTCCTTCTTGGTCCCCTTATTATTGTTCTCTCCTGGTCTCCCTAAACGTTTCCCTCCTGGCCTCCTATACTGTTCCCTCCTGGTCCCATATACTGTTTACTCCTGCCCCCCCCCCCCAATATTGTTCTCTTCTGGTCCCCCCAATACTGTTCCATCCTCTGTCCACCTATTACTGTTCTTTCCTGGTCCCCATATACTGTTCCCTCCTGGCCCCCCAATACTGTTCTCTCCTGGTCCCCCTATTACTGTTCTCTTCTGATCCCCCTATTACTGTTCTCTACTGTGCCCACTATGCTGTTCTCTTCTGCTCCCCCTATACTGCTCTCTACTGTGCCCACTATAATTCTTTCACTGGATGCTACCCTACCTCCTCCCACCCAGCGGCTGTGGCTGCGCCCTAGGCAGCTGCCTAGTTTGCCTAGAGGAAGCGCCGGCCCTAACTAAGTCTATAAAGCAGCTGAAGACAAGTTGTAGCTTATGGAAAACAGATACAATTTCAGTCTATAGTGGGAGGCCAGGCTGGAACTGTGAGGGAATGGGGACTGAGTCCTTGAGGGAACTAGGCTGAGTCTGCGTGGTTGTGGAAGGATAGAGGGTAGAGGGGAAAGTCTGCCTGAAAGATTGGATGAGTCTACCAGAGAGAAGAGATAAGGGAAGTGTCCCCCCAAACACCTCCCTAGAAGATTTATCTGTTCTCTCTGGCAGACTCATCCTATCTTCCTGGCAGACTTTCCCCTGCAAGAGATAAGGGAAGTGTCTCCCCAGACATTTCCCTAAAAGACTTCTCTCTTCTATCTGGCAGACTTATTCTATCATCCCTGCTTCCCTGCAGACTTCTTCCACAACCCAGCAATCTGTTTTCCTGGCCCTCTTGTAGACTCGGCCTAGTTCACTTAAAGACTCGGTCCCCATTCCCTCACAGTTCCAGCCTGGCCTCCCACTCTCCTGCAGAAGGACATTTTTGTGACACGTTTTTCCATAAGCTACAACTTGTATTGTCTTAAGTTTAGCTTCCTATTTTTGTCTGGTGTTTTTTGTCTTCAGTTTCAGTATGGCTTTCCATTCATCGCTGACAAATGAAAAGCCCTTGAACACTGCCTGTTCCTTCTTGCTTAACTTCCCTCTATATGTCAGACTCCTATACAGATTTAATGTCATCTTCGTTTCTTCTTTGAAGTCCTGAAAAAGAAAAAGAGAGAACAATGAGATTCATGAATGAATAGAAGAAATCCCTCTATGACCTCTGAGGGTCATTTCCCCACCTCTATGGGCCATCTAAGTCCATATGATTGTGAGATGTCAGATACCGGTCACCACTATGTAGAAGCAAGAATATGGATCTCCACTATTAAAGTTGTGCAAACTCACTTCTGAAAGGTTTATATTTGTCCCCTTATTTCCCTTTACTCATTTCCCATGAGTCTTCAGACTGAGTGTCGGGGGTGAGATCTCTCCTGAGGTCTGTCAGTGCACAACACATCAAATAACAGGGCCCTGTAACTAAGTGAAATGTACTTATGTATGGAGCTCTGTTATTTGATGCTGTCATACATACTCAGGAGTTGGGAGACAACTCCTGAGTATGTATGACAGCACATAGGTGACTCCTCCCCCCCCAGGCACACAAACTGATGAGTAAATTTAATGTGGGAAATAAAAATGGTGCATAATTCTAATAAAGGAAGATGGAATATTCAACCTGCTTTCATTAATCTGGTCCTCACGGCTTCTCTTTAAGCACAATGATACATCTCACAAATGCCATTTCTTCCTCTATGAACCCCCCAAAGTGTCATAATGGGCCCCAGCCATGTGTAAAGGGAATGGCCAGATGGACCCCATGCACAATGCTTAAATTGTTACTTACCTTCCGACATGCAGAAAATGGGGCGCGTGTCTCCCCTGCCTCCAGCTGTTCCCAATTTATTCCTTGGAAAAATCGGTGCTTCCGTATCTTAGCAATATATGCCTTGCGCTTTTTCTGGTCTTTGCAAAGGAGCTATGGGGGAAAACAGACACATAAGATGACATTAATGGCATGAAAA
Organism: Lithobates clamitans; assembly: GCA_037952925.1. NCBI lineage: Eukaryota > Metazoa > Chordata > Amphibia > Anura > Ranidae > Lithobates > Lithobates clamitans. The sequence continues at coordinate 2,785,485 of JBBGZY010000657.1, forward strand.
ATGCTAAGAAGCCGATTTATAAAGACCTGCGGCTTCCAACAAAACACAAACCACATTTATAAAGCACACAGACTCATTGGCTGAGCCTATATTTCTGTTTGCCTTGTCCCACTGGGACCACTTACCTTGTTCAGAAAGTCCACTAAGACGTCATCGGCACCGAAAGGGTAACGTGGTGCTTCAAAGCATATGGAGGATTGAAGATTTTCTATGTTAAATGGATAAAAACCAAAGGCTGCCTCAAATAATGTGACCCCCAATGCAAAATAGTCCACAGCTTTGTCAAATGGCCGTTTTCTAAACATCTGTGGGAAAATCAGAGAGAGAAGGATCAGGACATGTCTGGCTGGAAAACAACAACATCATTTACAACAAGGTTCCTCCCAAATGTTTTCATCTTTAATAATAATAATAATAATAATAATAATTAATAATCTTTGACTTCATTTAGAAGCATCCTACTTCTATGTGTAGTGGTCACAAAGTAGCCATTACACACTGTCCAGACTCACCCCCTATGCACACAGAGCTAGAAATGTCTGCCGGGCACAATAACAAAGAAGGAAAACCAATTGGAAGAAGTGATTTTTATCCTGACAGACCCCCCAGGACTGGACAGCTGCTGAGCCATACTACAGCCTCAGTTATATCTAGAATTGCTCTGTGTATGCAGGGTCTCTTTAACCACTTCAGCCCCGGAAGGATATGCCCCCTTAATGACCAGGCCATTTTTTGTGATACGGCACTGCATCGCTTTAACTGACAATTGCGCGGTCGCGTGACGCTGCACCCAAACAAAATTGTCTTTTTTTCCCACAAATAGAGCTTTCTTTTGGTGGTATTTGATCACCTCTGCCGTTTTTATTTTTTGCACTATAAACAAAAAAAAGAGCGACAATTTTGAAAAAAAAACAATATTTTTAACTTTTTGCTATAATAAATATACCAAAAAAAAATTCTTCCCTGGCTTAGGCCAATATGTATTCTACATATTTTTGTTAAATAAAAAAATCGCAATAAGTGTATATTGATTGATTTGCGCAAAAGTTATAGCGTCTACAAAATAGGGGATAGATTTATGGCATTTTTGTTATTAATTTTTTTTTACTAGTAATGGCGGTGTTCAGCGATTTTTATCGGGACTACGACATTGCGGCGGACAAATCGGACACTTTTGACACGTTTTTGGGACTGTTGACATTTATACAGCGATCAGTGCTATAAAATGGACTCCGGCTGCGCGCAAGCGCCCCCCTAGTGCTCTTAAGGCGGCTGACATACAGCTACACCGGCTCGCCCAGGGGAGCCAACCTGTTGTAGTATAACTGCGGCGGCTGGTCTCCAAGTGGTTAACCAGTTACGGACCACCAGCCGCATTTGTACTGCAGCAAGTTGGCTCCCCTGTGCGAATTGCTGTCATTGTACGTTGAGCGCGTACATGGCTATTTGTGGGCGCAGGCCGCCGGAGGTGCACATGCGTGCCCATTCGAGCTGGGGAGCCACCCAGCGGGTCCAGCGGACTCTACATCCGCCGGCCACCCACAATCGATCCAGAGGCAGGCAGAACGGAGATCTGTCAGTGTAAACAGACAGATCTCCGTTCTGTCAGGGGAGGAGAGTAATTAGGAACAGCGATCTCTCTCCTCCTCCAGTCAGCCCAGCCCCCATACTGTTAGCAACATCTTATTGCTATCTTCTGACTGCATTTGATGACCTTTGTTGGATCTTCATCATGAAATAAAGATGACCGTTTTCACAGTGCAGCAGTCTGGGATTTTCTTGCACCCATACTGTTAGCAACACCAGCCAGGGACACATTTAACCCCTTGATCGCCCCCTAGTGTTAGTCCCTTCCCTGCCAGTGACATTCATACAGTAATCAGTGGCTATTTTTAGCTCTGATCGCTTTTTAAATGTCACTGGTCCCAAAAAAGTGTCAAAAGTGTGCGATCTATCCGCCGCAATGTTGCAGCCCCCCTACAAATCACGAATCAACTCCATTCCTAGTAAAAAAAAACAAAATAATAAAAATGCCATAAATCTATCCCCTAGATGCTATAACTTTTGCTTAAACCAATCAATATACGCTTATTGCGATTTTTGTTACCAAAAATGTGTAGAATACATATTGGCACAAACTAAGGAAGAAATTAGTTTTGTTACTTTTTTGGGGGATATTTATTATAGCAAAGTAAAAAATATTGTTTTTTTTTTCAAAATTGTCGCTCTTTATTTGTTTATAGCGCAAAAAATAAAAACCGTCGAGATGATCAAATACCACCAAAAGAAGGCTCTATTTGTGGGAAAAAAGGTACATCAATTTTGTGTGGGTACAATGTCGCGCGACCGCGCAATTGTCAGTTAAAACAATGCAGTGCCGTATCGCAAAAAATTGCCTGGTTATTAAGGGGCAAATCCTTCCAGTCCCTAAGTGGTTAATTTGGGTCTAATCTGGTTGATAATTGCCCTGTATATGAACACAATGGACATTCAGATGATTAGTCTCTTACTTACCTCAGGGGCCATGTATAGTTCTGATCCCAATTCTCCAGTTCTCGTCTTGGCTCCAAACATGTTGGTTATTGCATTACCAAAGTCAGCTAACCTCACATGACCGTTGCAATCCACCAGAATGTTGTCAGGCTTCACACCACTGTGGAGAAAAAAAATAGTCAGCTCTGCTGTTCAGATAATTGTCTCCCCATACCCCAATATTATTGACCCATAGAGGGATCAACATTTACAAAACTCCCTTTCCTAGCGTTGCCCATACACAGAATAATACAATCTAGAAAACATTCATATCTTTCATCAACTGATTGCACTACATGAGAAGTATGACCAGTAACCACTTCCCTAGCATGGCACGAACCACTGTAGGGACGTTTATAAATGGCGCTGCAGAAATCGCTGTCAGATAGCTGCCTGGGCACGTGCCTATCAGTAATTATTTAGGTGAAGAGGCAGTGCAAAGAAGAGGAGAGATTTGTAAAATGATTGAAGTTCATAGGAAAGTTATTTACCTGTGAAGAACGCCTTTAGAGTGCACGAACTGCAGACCACATATGAGTTCTGCTGCCAGACGTCTCATGGTGGAGAGGTCACATTTCTTGGATTCAATCTGTTTCTTCAGCTCTCCCCCACTAATACATTCCATCACATAGAACAGATGATCCTGGGGAAGGAAAGACAGGTTAGAAGGTAAAAAGAAAGTACTATGTTATAATTCTTTACTAAAACACACTACATGACGTCTATCCAAAATATCTCTCCATCTATCGCTATTGATTTATATCTATCTATATCCATCCTTTCAAACATCTATCTATCTATGACAGCTACCTATCTGAATCTATCTATATTCATACACTGTAAATTTATCCAAACATCTATCTGTATCCATCAATATATCTAGATCCATCCAAACATGTATCTATCTATATATACAGTCAGGTCCATAAATATTGGGACATCAACACAATTCTAATCTTTTTGGCTCTATACACCACCACAATGGATTTAAAATGAAACAAACAAGATGTGCTTTAACTGCAGACTTTCAGCTTTAATTTGAGGGTATTTACATCCAAATCAGGTGAACGGTGTAGGAATTACAACAGTTTGTATATGTGCCTCCCACTTTTTAAGGGACCAAAAATGGGACAATTGGCTGCTCAGCTGTTCCATGGCCAGGTGTGTGTTAATCCCTCATTATCTCATTTACAAGGAGCAGATAAAAGGTCCAGAGTTCATTTCAAGTGTGCTATTTGCATTTGGAATCTGTTGCTGTCAACTCTCAATATGAGATCCAAAGAGCTGTCACTATCAGTGAAGCAAGCCATCATTAGGCTGAAAAAACAAAACAAACCCATCAGAGAGATAGCAAAAACATTAGGTGTGGCCAAATCAACTGTTTGGAACATCCTTAAAAAGAAAGAATGCACCAAAAGACTCGGAAGACCACGAAAAACAACTGTGGTGGATGACTGAAGAATTCTTTCCCTGGTGAAGAAAACACCCTTCACAACAGTTGACCAGATCAAGAACACTCTCCAGGAGGTAGGTGTATGTGTGTCAAAGTCAACAATCAAGAGAAGACTTCACCAGAGTGAATACAGAGGGTTAACCAGAAGATGTAAACCATTGGTGAGCCTCAAAAACAGGAAGACCAGATTAGAGTTTGCCAAACAACATCTAAAAAAGCCTTCACAGTTCTGGGATAACATCCTATGGACAGATGAGACCAAGATCAGCTTGTACCAGAGTGATGGGAAGAGAAGAGTATGGAGAAGGAAAGGAACTGCTCATGATCCAAAGCATACCACCTCATCAGTGAAGCATGGTGGTGGTAGTGTCATGGCGTGGGCATGTATGGCTGCCAATGGAACTGGTTCTCTTGTATTTATTGATGATGTGACTGCTGACAAAAGCAGCAGGATGAATTCTGAAGTGTTTCGGGCAATATTATCTGCTCATATTCAGCAAAATGCTTCAGAACTCATTGGACGGCGCTTCACAGTGCAGATGGACAATGACCCAAAGCATACTGTGAAAGCAACTAAAGAGTTTTTTTAAGGGAAAGAAGTGGAATGTTATGCAATGGCCAAGTCAATCACTTGACCTGAATCCGATTGACCATGCATTTCACTTGCTGAAGACAAAACTGAAGGGAAAATGCCCCAAGAACAAGCAGGAACTGAAGACAGTTGCAGTAGAGGCCTGGCAGAGCATCACCAGGGATGAAACCCAGCGTCTGGTGATGTCTATGCATTCCAACTTTAGGCTGTAATTGACTGCAAAGGATTTGCAACCAGTTAATAAAAAGTAAAAGTTTGATGGATGCTTGTTAATCTGTCCCATTACTTTTGGTCCCTTAAAAAGTGGAAGGCACATATACAAACTTACAAACAGTTGTAATTCCTATACCGTTCACCTGATTTGGATGTAAATACCCTCAAATTAAAGCTGAAAGTCTGCAGTTTAAGCACATCTTTTTTGTTTCATTTCAAATCCATTGTGGTGGTGTATAGAGCCAAAAAGATTAGAATTGTGTCGATGTTCCAATATTTATGGACCTGGCTGAAGATATCCATTCATCCTTCCCAACTTCTATCCATCTACAGCTACCTTTCTACATCTATCTATTTATACTGTACATCCATTCAAACATCTATATCCATCCATCCATCCATCCATCCAACCATCTATCTTTATCTACCCATCTATATCCATCCAAACATCTATCTGTCTATAGCTACCTATCTATTTCTACATCAAAATATCTATCTATCTAAACTTAGACTTACCTCTGTCTGGAAAGTGGCGTAGAGCTTGGTACAGTACGGGTGGCCCATAACCATTTGCATTACTTCATGTTCAGTCATGATGGTGTCCTGGTCATAGCCAGTTAGATCCACCTTTTTGACGATCTTCACGGCCACCAGTTTGCCGCTATCGCAATGTGTTGCCAGCATCACCTATAGGAAAGGGACAATTAGTACATCATCTTTTCCATGTTCTCTAGTTGTAACAACATTACTAACCACTCCTCATGCTCTGAATTATCTTTCTTTCCCCTTTTTTCTGTCCTGCTAGATTTGTCATTTGTGGAAATATGACCAACTGCTGTAAGTGTCTTTTACACATCAAACAGAGCCGCCGCTGGCCTTGTTCAACACAGCAGACTGATTCTCAGGTGCCATAAGGTGCTGAACCACCAATCGGAAATTCACTATGCAGAAGTCAGACTTGTACAAGGTGGATTCTGACTGGTTTCTGCACTGGCGGGCACAGTCTGAAGGTGGGTACACACCATAAGAAAATTGGGCAAACGATCATCCGATTTTTCTCAATGTTTCACAGCAAGTCGAAACCGAGGATGGAACTAATGTATGAAAACTCACGTATGACAGGGGCTTTTTTGTTATTGTTTATGATCATACGCAGTATCTGATTTTTCTCTTATGAAAACAGTACACCCTGAACAAAAATCGTTCTGTTCATGTATGAGAAAATTTTTGGAATTGGTCCCTTAGGAAAATTTTCTTTGGAAAGTCTGAATCAGATTTCAAAAAAGTTGCATACACAGTACTTGAAAATCGAACAATCGTGCCTCGTACTGAATTTTTCTTCTGATTTTCTCATAGTGTGTACCCCACTTGACACTCTGCATTAAAGCTGAACAGTGGGGTCTTCCTTGACACTGCAAGGGTTAATGGGTCATTGTGCCCAGGGGATGATGAATACGGTGATGTACAAACTTTACTTAACAATATTCCTGCAGGTTTCCTCTGCACAGCACAACCGCTCTCTCCCCTAAAGCCTGTTCCCTTCACAGCCCGACCGATCACAGCTTTCTAGTGTCATCCCATATAGTGCACAATCAGCAGTCCTGCATTGTACAGAAGGATGCTGAGGGTCATCGGACAGCAGAGGAGAGTACCGGCTGCCTGGGATAGGCTAATGATATCACCGGATTCATCATCCCGTAGGAAAAATGAGTGCTTAAAATGTAAGTTCAGCTTTACAGAAAATTTGTAAGAAGACCTTACACTGGACTCCTCCCTCCCCCCGAGTCCTGCAATCCCCACAGTCAGACCCCGGCAAGCTGCTTCACCGGTCTGGGGATTTGAACTCCCCGTGGCTTGCTTTCCTCGCTGATAGGATAGGCTAGATGGATTCTGATTGGTCAGCGCCGTCCATGTGACAGTGCTGACCAATTAGACTACCGCTTTTTTTATATATGCTGAGAGTTACGGATAAGAGATTAAGCCACAGAGATTTGAAATCCCCAGGCCGGTGAAGCAGCCTCCCGGTGTCTGACTGCGGGGGATGGGGAGGGTGTCCAGTGTAATGTCACCTTACAGATTCTCTATAAAGGTGAACTTACATTTTAAAATTTCCAGTGGAGAGAGAGACCCACTACAAAGGTAACATTTTCTTATATCCTGGAGTTCAGCATTAAACTGGTACATAAAGGTGTACAGCCCCCCTTGCTCAGTACGTCATCCCCCCTCCCCCCAAAGGCTGAGCTGAGTGTACATGTTTATGCTGCACCTGTCATGTAGTCTTCCATGGTCATAATGTGCCCCCCCCCGTGTTTAAATTCTAATCTTTTGTCACTTACCCGCCCATGGCTTCCCGCTCCAAGTTTTAGATGAAAGGTGAAGCTCTCTGGATACAGGCAACCTGGTACACGCGCTGTAGAGAGAGAAACAGAAAACAATTTTATTACCATGTCCTCATACAAGTCATACTACTCTGCTTATTTCTATTGGCAATGAAACCCCCAAAATAGAGAAAACAGCTAAACCTGAGTACGGGGGATATTACATGGCTGACACCACATGGATCTGATCATTTTACATTTAAACATCAAATCAGTGATTAACCCCAGAAATAGAACAAGTCTCTGGGCCTGTTCTAACTGGGAAAAAAAATGCTCAGAAAATCGCAATTGGCCTTCAAAAATCTCCTGATTTCAGATAGGACAGACCTGACCCATAGATTTGTACTAAAGCTAACCAAACATGTTGCAGTCTAATATGCTACCCTATCACAGCTTCAAAACACTTATGTTGTATAAAGCAGGGCTCAACAGACCCCAGGCGCCAGGTTGTCATGACGACAAAAAGTTTCGCCCTGGCGCCTGGGGTGCCGCCCAAATTCTCTCCACACCCCGTGCACGCCCTACCCCCGCTGTGTGTCCTGGGTTTTGCTTGCACATCTGCGGGCGGGGACCGGCATAGCAGGTGCCACCGGGTAGAATGGAGGGAGGAGACCGGATACACGTGTGACGTCACTTTCGGGTCCCCGTTCACAGTTTTCCCGGCCATCAAGGCCGAGAAAGAATGTAGAAAAAAATGAAAATTTTTTTAATTGTAAAAAATTTAAAAGTTACACCCAAGCACGTAAAATTCCCCCACCCCAACATATATGAAATGTAATGTAAGCGCACGTGGTGGGGCACCTATCCCTGAAAACGTGTGATACACATTACATATCGCTGCACACGCCAGAATGAGAGCAATAATTCTAGCACCAGACCTCCTCCATAGGTGCTTTTAAAGCTTTGCCTTTGGAAAATATAGGGCACTGACATGTAAGGTTTGACATGTTCGGTATCTATATACTTGGTAAAACCTTGGCTTTTATATTTGACTAAAGAATTGGGTAATTTATTGTGTTTTTGTGCCCCTTAAAATTAATCTTTGCGCTAATATCGTGACTTAAAGAGGAAGTAAACCCCAATGGGTTTTACTTCCTCTTTTGCTCCCCGCAAGGCCTGCAAATTAAAAGCATAATGGGCTAGTATGCATCGCATACTCCAGCTCTGTGACTGGCCGGAGCCGTGTGATGTCACTCCCGCGCATGCGTGGGCGCCGTCGGTCACGGCACACGCTGGGGGAAGAAACAGCACGGAGGTCCGTTTGCTGACATCATTCTACACTCCGCATTTATGCTTTTTCATAAGTTTATTTGTTTGTTCTTCCACGGGTTTTACTTCCTCATGTCAGAGCCTTCAGCAAGGAGAATAGTAAGCAGCAAAGAAGTGACATCACTAAATATCCATCCAAATCTCATAAGGCCAGCAGTCGCAGGCAGAAATGCCTTAGATCACACACTGCAGATGTACAGCTATGAGGTATTTTCCATAAAATATAACAAAAAAGTCCTCAAAGAATATTTCAATAAGTGTGATTAAAGGATAAGTGCAGTAGCAGATTAATCACAAAAATGTGCAGTTACATTTGTTGGTGCTGTAAGTCAGCACCGACATGTACAGCCAACTAAGTGCACCCGCCCTCTCTCCAAGATGCCGCGTGCGTTCCAAAGTACCGGAGGTAGGAACCAACTAACCGGAAGTGACATCAATACAGGTGGATGGAGGCTCCACGTCCGCCTGTATTGACGTCACTTCCGGTTGGTTGGTTCCTACCTCTGATGCTTTGGAACACATACCGCATCCTGGAGAGAAGGCGAGTGCACTTAGTTGGCTGTACATGTTGGTGCTGACTCACAACACCCACAAAGGTAAGTGCACATTTTTTATTTACCTGCTGGAACTGATCTTTTAATAAACATACTGCACTATGATAATCAATATGCTTCTCCCGAGCTTTTATGGTAGATCAATGTAAGAAGATACCTCTGAGGCAGAGAACCATCACCTTCATATATGCTGCTGACCAAGAAAGTGTAATTGTGACAAAGCGCATTTATTATCGCTTTTTGGTGAGTTTGCATTTCTTACACACGGTTGATGGTGGAAAGCGGCTGAACAATTAATCTGCTACTGCACTTATCCTTTAATCACGGTGATTGGAATATTCTTTGAGGACATTTTTGTTATAATTTATGGAAATGTCACATTATGGAACTTATACATTGTGGACTGGATAATTTATGCTGATGATGTGGAATTATGTTTGGTGATAATTTTATTTATTTGTGTTTTAGTTAGCACCATACCTTTTTAGTGTCATTTTTGAATAAATGTAAGGTGATTTATTCCACTTTAAAAGGGGCAGCTGCCCTCACGTGACATATTTTTCTTTGGTGCCACTACCCGTCATATAATCCTCACTTAGTATGAGGTCTTTTTACTTCACCTATGTACTATAGGACAATTGAAATCATAATAATACTTACATTCTATTTCCTTCCTTTTCTCCTTCTCTTTGAGGATCTTTTCTTTCCTCTTTGTTATCTTTACATGTTTCTTTAACGTCTGAATAAGCATCTTTATTTTCTCCTCATCCTTCTGCAGAGTCTTGTCTTGCTCCTCTACAGGGCATTCTGCCTTCTCTCTACTCCTCTTCCTTGGAGGCTTGGCTCTCTTCTCTGCTTCCTCCTCTCTTCTCCTCTTCCTCTGTGCCTTGGCTCTCTTCTCTACAGGCCTATCTCTTTCCTCCTCTTGTCTCCTCTTCCTCTGAAACTCATCTGCCTGTTCTATGGTGCACTCTGTTTGTTCCTCTCTTCTCCTCTTCCTCAGTGTCATGGCTCTTTTCTCTACAGGCCTCTCTGTTTTCTCCTCTCTTCTCCTCTTCCTCTGAACCCCTTCTGCCTTCTCTGCGGGGCACTCCGTTTCCTCCTCTCTTCTCTTCTTCCTCAGTGCCATGGTTCTCTTCTCTACAGGCCTTTCTGTTTCTTCCTCTCTTCTCTTCTTCAGTGCCATGACTCTCTTCTCTACAGGCCTGTCTGATTCCTCCTCTCTTCTCCTCTTCCTCAGTGTCATGGCTCTCTTCTCTACAGGCCTGTCTGATTCCTCCTCTCTTCTCCTCTTCCTCAGTGTCATGGCTCTCTTCTCTACAGGCCTGTCTGATTCCTCCTCTCTTCTCCTCTTCCTCGGTGTCATGGCTCTTTTCTCTACAGGCCTGTCTGATTCCTCCTCTCTTCTCCTCTTCCTCGGTGCCATGGCTATCTTCTTTATAGGCCTCTCTGTTTCTTCCTCTCTTGTCTTCTTCAGTGCCATGACTTTCTTTGCTACAGACCTGTCTGATTCCTCCTCTCTTCTCCTCTTCCTCAGTGCCATGGCTCTCTTCTCTACAGACCTGTCTGATTCCTCCTCTCTTCCCCTCTTCCTCAGTACCATGGCTCTCTTCTCTACAGGCCTGTCTGATTCCTCCTCTCTTCTCCTCTTCCTCTGAACCTCATCTCTCTGTTCTGCAGGGCACTCTGTTCCCTCCTCTCTTCTCCTCTTGCTCAGTGCCATGACTCTCTTCTCGAAAGGACTCTCTGATTTCTCCCCTGTGATCTGCCTCAGCACTGAGTCTTTTAGGCTTTGGTCTTTCCCTTTCATGAGATGATATAGTTCTTTGCATTGGTTAAAAACTTTGCTGTCCATGGGAAGAGGGCCTCCAATCATTGGCTTTGTATTTTCGATTATCCTCTCTACTTCAGCAGGTCTCTTCCTAAAGGAAAACCCTCGGGTGTTTCTTGTAGAATCCACCATATTTAATATAAATTAATATCCCACAATAAAATAAAAGTGATGTGGCTAATAATAGATCCTTTTCTCTCTAATATTGAAACTACTGGCTATATAATGTTCTCACTGTTCTACAATGATAACTCAGGGAGCACAACAACACGTCTGCTCACTGCAATCTCCAGAGATCAACTGACAGAGAGCCGTTTGTGTGCGCTAGGGGAGTTGTCGTGCACGCCTCTGTGACGTCACAGCGCTGCAAGGAGCTTGGTCACGTGACCTCTCACGCCGCCCAGGTGACTTCACATTGGTTGTACATCGCTTCCCTCCCGCTGTATATAATGACATCACGGGGGAACGGGAGAAGGCGGGAGCGCGCGGTGTTCTATCAGATCACCGCCATCCGCTTCTTTATTTAATTGTAAACAATCCGCCCTTTTCCAACATGGCCGTCGCCGCTCCCCCATGTGACATCGCCCGTCCTATCCGCATAGGTGTCCGCCTCTTCCTGTTGTAGCCGCGCGCCCCACGTCCTGTACGTCCCTTGCGGCACCAACTTCCTCTGTCCAGTAACGGCTTTTGTCTCCTCCCTCCGAGCTGTAGTGCGCGAGGCCGGCCATGAGCGGGAGCGCGCCTGTTCCTCCGTCCTGTCAGTTGCCGCCGCTGGAGAGCTGAGGAGACCGGAGAGTGCGTGAGGGGCCGACGGGAGAGACCGGAGAACGGAGCCGGTGGGTGTTCCACACCAAAGGACATGAAGGCGGAGCCATTCCAGAACTCCTCCCACCTGACTGACCAATCCAGGACACCGGGGACCGCCCTTCCCCCACCCGGATGTACAAATCTGCACGTGTGTGACCCATCCACCTACATACACCCCCCTACTGACCGTTAGACCCCCCCCCCCCACTGACTGACACCCCCCCCACCACTGACAGACCCCCTCCCCACCACTAACAGACCCCTCCCCACCACTGACAGACCCCCCCACCACTAACAGACCCCTCCCCACCACTGACAGACCCCCCCACCACTAACAGACCCCTCCCCACCACTGACAGACCCCCCCACCACTGACAGACCCCCCCACCACTAACAGACTCCTCCCCACCACTGACAGACCCCCCCACCACTGACAGACCCCCCCACCACTAACAGACCCCTCCCCACCACTGACAGACCCCCCCACCACTGACAGACCCCCCCACCACTAACAGACTCCTCCCCACCACTGACAGACCCCCCCACCACTGACAGACCCCCCCACCACTAACAGACTCCTCCCCACCACTGACAGACCCCCCCACCACTAACAGACTCCTCCCCACCACTAACAGACCCCTCCCCACCACTGACAGACCCCCCCACCACTAACAGACCCCTCCCCACCACTGACAGACCCCCCCACCACTGACAGACCCCCCCACCACTAACAGACTCCTCCCCACCACTGACAGACCCCCCCACCACTAACAGACTCCTCCCCACCACTAACAGACCCCTCCCCACCACTGACAGACCCCCCCACCACTGACAGACCCCCCCACCACTAACAGACTCCTCCCCACCACTGACAGACCCCCCCACCACTGACAGACCCCCCCACCACTGACAGACCCCCCCCACCACTAACAGACTCCTCCCCACCACTGACAGACCCCCCCCCCACCACTGATAGACCCCCCCCCCCACCACTGATAGACCCCCCCACCACTGACAGACCCCCCCACCACTAACAGACTCCTCCCCACCACTGACAGACCCCTCCCCACCACTGACAGACCCCTCCCCACCACTGACAGACCCCCCCACCACTAACAGACTCCTCCCCACCACTGACAGACCCCCCCACCACTAACAGACTCCTCCCCACCACTGACAGACCCCCCCACCACTGACAGACCCCCCCACCACTGACAGACCCCCCCCACCACTAACAGACTCCTCCCCACCACTGACAGACCCCCCCCACCACTGATAGACCCCCCCCCACCACTGATAGACCCCCCACCACTAACAGACCCCTCCCCACCACTGACAGACCCCCCCACCACTGACAGACCCCCCCACCACTAACAGACTCCTCCCCACCACTGACAGACCCCCCCACCACTGACAGACCCCCCCACCACTAACAGACTCCTCCCCACCACTGACAGACCCCCCCACCACTAACAGACTCCTCCCCACCACTAACAGACCCCTCCCCACCACTGACAGACCCCCCCACCACTAACAGACCCCTCCCCACCACTGACAGACCCCCCCACCACTGACAGACCCCCCCACCACTAACAGACTCCTCCCCACCACTGACAGACCCCCCCACCACTAACAGACTCCTCCCCACCACTAACAGACCCCTCCCCACCACTGACAGACCCCCCCACCACTGACAGACCCCCCCACCACTAACAGACTCCTCCCCACCACTGACAGACCCCCCCACCACTGACAGACCCCCCCACCACTGACAGACCCCCCCCACCACTAACAGACTCCTCCCCACCACTGACAGACCCCCCCCCCACCACTGATAGACCCCCCCCCCCACCACTGATAGACCCCCCCACCACTGACAGACCCCCCCACCACTAACAGACTCCTCCCCACCACTGACAGACCCCTCCCCACCACTGACAGACCCCTCCCCACCACTGACAGACCCCCCCACCACTAACAGACTCCTCCCCACCACTGACAGACCCCCCCACCACTAACAGACTCCTCCCCACCACTGACAGACCCCCCCACCACTGACAGACCCCCCCACCACTGACAGACCCCCCCCACCACTAACAGACTCCTCCCCACCACTGACAGACCCCCCCCACCACTGATAGACCCCCCCCCACCACTGATAGACCCCCCACCACTGACAGACCCCCCCACCACTAACAGACTCCTCCCCACCACTGACAGACCCCCCCACCACTGACAGACCCCCCCACCACTGACAGACCCCCCCCCACCACTAACAGACTCCTCCCCACCACTGACAGACCCCCCCCACCACTGATAGACCCCCCCCCACCACTGATAGACCCCCCCACCACTGACAGACACCCCCCACCACTGACAGACACCCCCCACCACTGACAGACACCCCCCACCACTGACAGACACCCCCCACCACTGACAGACACCCCCCACCACTGACAGACACCCCCCACCACTGACAGACACCCCCCACCACTGACAGACACCCCCCACCACTGACAGACACCCCCCACCACTGACAGACACCCCCCACCACTGACAGACACCCCCCCACCACTGACAGACCCCCCTCACCATTGACAGGCACCCCCCCCCCCCACTGACCAACAGTGTCTCCTGAGGTGTGTGTGATGTGAAGGAGGTGTGTGGGTTTTGTGTCTCCTGCAATGTGGTGTTGTTGCAGGGTTGATGGGAGGTGCAGTGTGTGTAGCAGTAATACAATCCCCCCCCCCCCCCCCCGGCTCTGCATAGAACACATCAATGTACAGGAAGCAGTTTGTGTCATGTTGTTGTTGTTGTTGTTTCTTTCTCTTTTCAGAAGGTTGTGTGTCTGCCGGTGTCTCTGGTTGTGTGCAGTCCATGTCCTCTCTGGAGCAGCGTGTGTTGTGCTTTGACCTCACACCTTTTGGCGTCTCCTCCGGCTTTCAGGAAAGATGACCTCCGACCCGCCAGCCTGGAGCCTGGATGACATCGAGCTGTCAGCTCTGCGGGTGAGAAGGAGGGTTCTGGGCTCCTTTGGAAGTTGTGTTATTGTACATGGATGGAATCTCGGCTGGTTGAGTGGGGACCGGTTGAGATTCGATCCATTTTTGGGCAGGCTGTTTGTACTGAGGTTCGATCCACCTCTGTACAATGAACCTTTCAGATTTGGTTCATGCTTTCTCTGCCGGCGGTTATAGCCACCAGCAGTGATCATTGTGTAATGCAGGGAAGGCTCTCTGCCGACAAAACACAATATCACTGCTGGAGGGATTCCCTCATTAACACTGACTGTGCTGATGGGGGAATCAAGCAATTTTCTTTCCTGGAATCTGTTGTGTAATGTATGGCCTGCCTAAGTGTAGCCATAGCGGATTAGGTGACCGGTTTTATGGGGCCTGGCAGTGCTGAGGTCCAAATCTCGGCTCAAAGCTGCTGTGACACCAATCTGTCCAATCCACAATAAAATACTTCTCCTCCTTCCATTGGAGGTGTGGGGACCTCTCTGCAAAAACCAACCGCTCCCTTCCTATTCCCAGGACAGGCAGGACACTAAAATTGTGTGCCGAGTAGTGGCCACTCCAGGGGGGGGGGGGGGTGTACAAACTGTTCATGCACAGTGCATGCTTTCCTTCTCTAGCTGAGCTCAATGGCGGCCTCTCCAGGCCAATCCAACTACTACAGCTGGAGAAGAAGAGCACACACGCTCAGATTGAAAAGCCCAGAGTGACCACTAGAGGGCACACAATTGTATATCCAGTGGAAAGAAGAACGTCCCTTACATTGGTGATGACAGCATCACAGACACATGGAGGATGTATTATAGGGTGATTGTGTTATATGATCTGTGCCTTCCCCGTGTGATGATAGGACAGGGTCACAGACACATAGAGGATGTATTATAGGGTCACTGTGTTATGGTCTGTGCCCTGTGATGACAGGATCACGGACATATGGAGGATGTAGTATAGAGTCATTGTGTTATATAATATGTGCCTTCCCCTGTGATGACTGGACAGGGTCACGGACACATGAAGGATGTAATATAGGGTCATTGTGTTATATGGTCTGGGCCCTCCCCTTTGATAGGGCAGGATCACGGACACATGGAGATTGTATTATAGGATCTGTGACAGGAGTCACTTTGGGTGGGAGGTTTGTAGAACTCAGCTTACCTTGGAGAGCTCTGGAGACTCCGTGTCCAGCTCCCCTGGCCCCTGTTATGTGTAAATCATTCTGCGTCCATTAGGGGCACAGGGTGACTGAGAACCCCACTATGATCTGTGCTATTTAGACACACTGTACAGCCTCACTGGAATGTTGTGTGTGTGTGTATGTGTATATGTGTATGTGTGTGTGTGTGTGTGTGTGTGTGTATATATATATATATATATATATATATATATATATATATATATATATATATATATATATATATATATATATATATATATATATATATATGCAGGGCTCAAAATTTCAAGTCCTGAGCTGCTAGCCAGGCCTCAATGGTTACTTGCCACCAGTTGCCCCACCCCTAAACACGCCCGGCCCCACCCCTAAACACGCCCTCATAAATGATTTTATTAAGTGACACTTAAATGTTTTATGCAGAATTAAGTTATGAAAATATTAACAACAACTACTTTATCCGCGCCCACCAATGCAAGCTGCTTGCGCCCACCGTCCACCATGCAGCCTGCGTCCACCATGCAGCCTACCTGTGCAGGGGAGGAGAGGAACAGGAGAGCCGCCTGGATGTTCAGAGCACAGGGAACACAGCGATAACAGCTTTCATTTCAATTAGTGTGTTCCTGCCGCTCAACGTAATATACAGCCCCGCTCCCTGGCCGGGGAACTTTGACAGATCACCTGTCCCGATTGGACATGTGATCTGTCTATCAAAGTCCGGGACCAGGGGGCGGGGCTGTATCTGTATCAGCGAGCGGTGGTGAACACGGCAATGTTAAATAAAATCTGTTATCATTGTGCTTCCCCCCGCGCTGCGCTCTGAACATCCGAGCGGCTCTCTCTCTTCCCCTCCGCGATCGCTGAGAGAAGGACTCCCATTCCACCCTGGCTGCCGGCGGTGCTCGCCCCTCTCCGCTCCAGGCAGCCCTTCCTCTCCAGCTCACAAAATGCACTCACAAAATGCGAGCAGGCAAGTGCAATTTTTGAGGGCTGTATATGTATATATTGTGTGTTGACTCATGCTGTTGTGGACTCTTTGCTGTGATCGTTTGGGGTGGGGTTGTATTCCAATGTTCTATTGTATCTGTCTGCCTTGGATATTATGCAACGTGTATGTAGATTATTTTTGGTGGGGGTGAATTCCTCCAACAGCTCCCCCTGCTGATAAGACTGTTTACTAATGAGGGATTTGAATACACCTGACCTGTGTGTCTATTGTGATTGGACAGTTTACCCCACTCTAAATCCAAGGTTGGGGGGAGTGTCTCTGAGTTGTATATCTGTGGTAACGTGTTTGAATAAAGCAGTTTGATGTTGTTGTTCAACCTAGACTGAGTTATGGCTGGTGACTGGATGAGGTAAAGGGTCTTGGATAGTGCTGGTTCTGGACCAAGGAAGCATTTACAGCGGACATAGTCCTGTTAAGGACAGGGGTTTGTCACGGGGTAATTGTGTTATATAATCTGTGCCTTCCCCTGTGATGACAGGACAGGATCACAGACACATGGAGGATGTATTATAGGGTCATTTTGTTATATGTTCTGTGCCTTCCCTTGTGATGACAGGATAGAATCACGGACGCATGGAGGATGTAGTATTAAAGTTTGAATGACAACCCCCACCCACTCAATGAAACTGCTGCAAGCAGTGCACCACAATTCAGATGTTACAATACAACTTAACTACATTAACTACAACCTAGCACCTCTACTGCTGTGATTACTAATGCCTTCTATTGCTAGTGTTGGTGAGGATGAACATTGACTATCATAGGATACCTTTAAGTCTGTAGTCAGGTGCGGTCTATTTTCTCCACTGCTGGTGGCACACATCCATAGCGGCAATGCAGGGGAAATCGGGAATCTTGTTCCTCTGATCTTATAGGTCAGAGGCACCATCAAATTGGATGCTGGTGTATTTGGTGGCCATCTTGGGTCAGGCAGTGTATTTAAGACCCTGGCTCCTAGGTTTGATGTGCATTTCACGTGTGGATAGAGTAGGGACAGGTTACCTGTATCTCAGACAGTGCTTGGCATCAGGTCTCAGACAAATAGGCAAAGTGCAGTTACACCCCATTCATGCTGGAACCCCATTCCCACTTGGGTATGGCCTGGCCAGGCTGAATTCAGCCCTTAGAAACATATGCTGTTGGCACACCTGAGACCTACAGCTACTACTTGCTGTACATCTGTTGGTGTTCCTGGTTGGGATGTCCTCCTTGCAGTGCATTACTGAACTTCAATTTCAATATAGTTCTGTGTACTGCCGCTGCACCCACCACAAGTCTCCTCATAGCTTTAGACCCCCATGGTAAAGATGGTAGTGTTGAGTTGTCCATCTGGAATCTAGCCACAAGTTCATTGTTGTTCGTTGTTGTTCATTGTCTTCTCCATGAGGCTAATGACTAGTGAGTTGTGTAATAATTTGGGGGGGGGGGGGTTCTAGAACTTTTACCATCTAGACCCCTGTTTTGTCTATAGAGAACTGGAGTGGCCCTAGAAGTTCTCCCATCTATCAGCTTGGTGATATCCTCTACATAGTGGCCTCTGTGGACCCTCCGACACACCATGTTGGACTGCTCCGGTATATTGACCAATGTGTGGCCACCATATCGCCTGACCCCACCTCTGCTCCTAGTTATGACAATTTTTCCATACAATGGGTATTTTCTTCCAGGGGTGGTTAGGGGAAGGGTTGCTATAATGACCTTACTCCAACTGACCAGTCTTTACAGGTGTCTAATAGATGGAATGCAAGATGACTCTTCTTCAGCCTTCCACACCCCAAGGGTTGAGCCAGACAAGCTACAGTTCACAGTGGATGCTTTCCGATTCCTAGGAAATGATGCCTCTCTGGTGAGTACTAATTTAACTGTTGCAACAGGTGGGTGCCTTGTAAGAACAAATAACTAGGCATGTGCATTTCGTTTCGTTCCGAATCGAAATTCGGACGAATTTTTCATTATTCGGAAATTCGGATGCATCCGAATTTCCGAATTACAAAAGTAAAGAATTTAAACGAATCCGAAAAAAAACCAAACGAATTCGAAAACATATTCGAATCGAATTGGAAAACATATTCGAATCGAATTGGAAAACATATTCGAATCGAATTCGAAAACATATTCAAATCGAATTGGAAAACATATTCGAATCAAATTCGAAAACATAATCGAATTCGAATCGAATTCGAAAACATATTCGAATCGAATTCGAAAACATTTTCGAATTGAATTCGAAAAAAATAGAAAACGTTTTTCTAAAAAAAACAATAAGATAGAATATAAAATAATAAAGCAATAGAATATATATATATATATATATATATATATATATATATATATATATATATATATATATATATATTTTTTTTTTTTTTTATTCTCTTCTATTGTTTTTTTATGCTTTTCTTTTCTATTATTTTATATTCTATAATAGTCTTTTCAAATTCATTCTATACAAAATTCGAATTTCGGAACATGGCTTCTGAAGTTTAAATTTCGTATAGAATGAATTCGAATTTGAATAAAAAGATTAGAACAGAAAAGATTAGACTAGAAAAACAATAGAACAGAATAGAAGAAAATATAATATATATATATTATATTTTCTTCTATTCTGTTCTATTGTTTTTCCAGTCTATTCTTTTCTATTACTTTCTATTCTATTCTAATCTTTTATATTCAAATTTGATTTCGGTCTATATGAAATTAGAATTTTGGAAGATGTTTTATATATATATATATATAAATAATTTTTTTCTATTCTGTTTCATTGTTTTTCTATGCTATTCTTTTCTATTCTATTCTAAACTTTTCTATTCGAATTTGAATTCATTCTATACGAAATTCGAATTTCGGAAGATGGCTTCTGAAAGTGGAATTTCGTTTTGAATGAATTCGAATTTGAATAGAAAAGATTAGAATAGAAAATAATAGACTAGACAAACAATAGAACAGAACAGAATAAAATATATTATATATATTTTATTCTATTCTGTTCTATTTTTTCTATGCTGGTCTATTGTTTTTCTATTCTTTTCTATTATTTTCTATTTTATTCTAATCTTTTCTATTTGAATGCGAAATCATTCTATACGAAATTTGAATTTCTGAAAATGGTTATACAGAAACAGAATGAAATAGAATGAAATCGAATTCTAATAGAAAAGACTAGAAAAGAAAAACAATAGAACAGAATAGAAAAAAATTTTATATATATATATATATATATATATATATATATATATATATATATATATAAAACCATCTTCCGAAATTGGAATTTGGTACAGAATGAATTCAAATAGAAAAGATTAGAATAGAACAGGAAATAATATAAAAGAATAGCATAGAAAAACAATAGAACAGAATAAAAAAAATATAAAATATTCTATTCTAATCTTTTCTATTCAAATTCATTCTGTACCAAATTCCAATTTCGGAAGATGGTTTTATATATATATATATATATATATATATATATACATATACATACATACATATATATATATAAAATATTTCTTTCTATTCTGTTCTACTGTTCTATTGTTTTTCTATTCTATTCTTTTCTATTAGAATTTGATTTCATTCTATTTCTATATAACCATTTTCCGAAACTCGAATTTTGTATAGAATGAATTTGAATTCAAATAGAAAAGATCAGAATATAATAGGAAATAATAGAAAAACAATAGAACAGAATAGAAAAAATATAATTAATATATATATATATATATATATATATATATATATATATATATAAAACCATCTTCCGAAATTCGAATTTCGTATAAAATTAATTTGAATTTGAATAGAAAAGATTAAAATAGAGTAGAAAGAATAGACTAGAAAAACAATAGAATAGAATAAGATATAATATATATATTGTATTTTATTCAGATCTGTTCTATTGTTTTTCTAGTCTATTCTTTTCTATTATATTCTATTCAAATTCGAATTCATTCTATACAAAATTTGAATTTCAGAAGCCATCTTCCGAAATTCGAATTTCATATAGAATGAATTCAAATTGGAATAGAAAAGTTTAGAATAGAATAAAAAAGAATAGCATAGAAAAACAATGAAACAGAATAGAAAAAAATATAATATATATTATATTTTATTCTCTTCTGTTCTATTGTTTTTCTAGTCTATTCTATTTCTATTATTTTCTATTCTAACCTTTTCTATTCAAATTCGAATTCATTCTATACGAAATTCTAATTTTAGAAGCCATCTTCCGAAATTCTAATTTCGCATAGAATTAATTCAAATTCGAATAGAAAAGTTTAGAATAGAATAGAAAAGAATAGCATTGAAAAACAATGGAACAGAATAGAAAAAAAATATAATATATATATATATATATATATATATATATATATATATATATATATATATATATATATAACCATCTTCCAAAATTGGAATTTGGTACAGAATGAATTTGAAAAGAAAAGATTAGAATACAATATATTATATTTTTTTCTATTCTGTTCTATTGTTTTTCTATGCTATTCTTTTATACTTTCTATTCTATGCTAATCTTTTCTATTGGAATTCGATTTCATTCTATACGAATTTCAAATTTCGCAAAATGGTTATATATAGTTTACTTTTTCAAATTCAGTGAATGTTTTTTTCGAATGCGGTAGAATTTTTTCTAATTTTATCGTTTTTTTCGAATGTGGTAGAATTTTTTCGAATTTGACAGTTTTTTTCCAATGTGGTAGAATTTTTTCGAATTTAATCGTTTTTTTTCGAATGTGGTAGAATTTTTTCGAATTTGAGTTTTTTTCCAATGTGGTAGAATTTTTTCGAATTTGATAGTTTTTTTTCAAATGTGGTAGAATTTTTTCGAATTTGATAGTTTTTTTTCGAATGTGGTAAAATTTTTTCGAATTTGATAGTTTTTTTTCGAATACGGTCGAATTTTTTCGAATGCGGTCAAATTTTTTCGAATGCGGTCGAATTTTTTCGAATACGAAACAAAACGAATTCCGAAAACTAATGTAACGAATGCAACGAATTTAACTAAACGAATTTAGTTAAATAACGAATCGAAACGAAACGAAACTAAACGAATTTTTTCATCCTGCACATGTCTACAAATAACACAAATTACTTCCAATCCATTTACTACTTCCCAATTCAGATCTACATAACCTGTTACCTGAGAGCTGCTGCAACCACCCAGGTCCCTGATGCCATGTTGTCATGTTACAACCAAAAACGTAAATGTATTTTATTGGGATTTTATGTGATAAACCAACACATAGTGGCACATAATTGTGAAGTGGAAGGAAAATGATAAATGGTTTTCAAATCTTTTTACAAATAAATATGTGAAAAGTGTGTGGGGTACATTTGTATTCAGCCCCCCTGAGTCAATACTTTGTAGAACCCCCTTTCACTGCAATTACAGCTGCAAGTCTTTTTGGGGATGTCTCTACCAGCTTTGCACATCTAGAGAGTGACAGTTTTGCTCATTCTTCTTTGCAAAATAGCTCAAGCTCTGTCAGATTGGATGGAGAGCGTCTGTGAACAACAATTTTCAAGTCTTGCCACAGATTCTCATTTGGATTAAGGTCTGGACTTTGACTGGGCCATTGTAACACATGAATATGCTTTGATCTAAATCATTCCATTGTAGCTCTGGCTGTATGTTTAGGGTCCTTGTCCTGCTGGAAGGTGAACCTCCACCCCAGTCTCAAGTCTTTTGCATAACCTAACAGGTTTTCTTCTAAGATTGCCCTGTATTTGGCTCTTCCCATCAACTCTGACCAGCTTCCCTGTCCGTGCTAAAGAAAAGCATCCCTACAACATGATGCTGCCACCACCATGTTTCATGGTGGGGATGGTGTGTTCAGGGTGACGTGCAGTGTTAGTTTTCCACCATACATAGCGTTTTTGTTTTGTTTTTTTAGGCCAAAAAGTTAAATTTTGGTCTCATATGACCAGAGCACCTTTTTCCACATGTTTGCTGTGTTCCCCACATGGCTTCTCGCAAACTGCAAACGGGACTTCTTATGGCTTTCTTTCAACAATGGCTTTCTTCTTGCCACTCTTCTATAAAGGCCAGATTTGTGGAGTCCACGACTAATAGTTGTCCTGTGGACAGATTCTCCCACCTGAGCTGTGGATCTCTGCAGCTCCTCCAGAGTTACCATGGGCCTCTTGGCTGCTTCTCTTATTAATGCTCTCCTTGCCCGGTCAGTTTAGGTGGACGGCCATGTCTTGGTAGGTTTGCAGTTGTGCCATACTCTTTCCATTTTTGGATAATGGATTGTACAGCGCTGCGTGAGATGTTTAAAACTCGCGATATATATATTTTTTTTTTATAACCTAACCCTGCTTTAAACTTCTCCACAACTTTATCCCTGACCTGTCTGGTGTGTTCCTTGGTCTTCATGATGCTGTTTGTTCACTAAGGTTCTCTTACAAACCTCTGAGGGCTTCATAGAACAGCTGTATTAATACTGAGATACAATTACACACAGGTGGACTCTATTTACTAATTAGGTGACTTCTGAAGGCAATTGGTTCCACTAGATTTTAGTTAGGGGTATCAGAGTAAAGGGGGCTGAATACAAATGCACGCCACACTTTTCACATATTTATTTGTAAAAAAAATTGAAAACTATTTATCATTTTCCTTCCACTTCACAATTATGTGCCACTTTGTGTTGGTCTATCACATAAAATCCCAAAAAAATACATTTATGTTTCTGGTTGTAACATGACAAAATGTGGGAAATTTCAAGGGGTGTGAATACTTTTTCAAGGCACTGTATGAATTGTGCAGCACCACAAAAGCTTCCCCCTTCCTCTTCACCACCACTGACCAACTACGCTCCTATCCAGGCTCAGTGATGCAACATGCAGCGACAGCAGCGCTGCAGTGGCGGTTGGTGCTCCTGCTATTGAAACCTTTGCTGTTCCGGGTCCGGAAGAGATGCTCCACCCCCCCGCCCCACTCCCCAGCAGATGGGGTGTTGAGCAGAGCATGATGCAAGGAGGAAACTGCACGCTAGAGCAAGGGTAGGCAACCTTTTGAGCACAGTGTGCCGAAAAATAATTTCAAAGAAATTGAGCGTGCCGATTTTATAACAAAAAAATTTAAACTTCACACTCTCAATCCTGAAAAGGATATTTTATAAAGTAAATGCTGTAAACTACTTGAGTAGTGAGAAATTAACTTCCTGCACTCACGCCTCAGATCAGCCCCAATTCATGCACCTTCACACCTCAGATCACTATCCCCCCTGCACATCTGCCCCACCACTGTAAACCCCTGCTCATCTGCTCCATCGCCTTACCTCCATGCTCTTCTGTCTCACCGCTGAACCATCTTCTCATCTGTCCTAACACTGAACCTATCTGCTCATCTGCCCCACCACTGTATCTCCTGCTCATTTGTCCCCACAGTGTACCTCCTTTCTCCTCTGCCCTGCCACTGTACCCCCCCCCCCCCCGCTCAACTGTCCCACCACTGTAACCCCCTGATTTTCTGTCCCACCACTGAACCCCCTTCTGATCCCTCCCACTACTGTACCCCCTTGCTCTTCTGCCCCATCAGTGTACCCCTTTGCTCTTCTGCCCCATCAATGTACCCCTTTTGCTCTTCTGCCCCATCAATGTACCCCTTTTCTCATCTGACCCACCACTGTACCTCCCTGCACATCTGTTCCACCGGCGTATCCCCGTGCTCTTCTGTGTCACTGAATCACCTTCTCATTTGTCCTTACACTGAACTCATCTGCCCCACCACTGTAACCCGCTTTATCATCTGCCCCAACAATGTACCTCCTGCACATCTGTCTCACCTCTGTACCTCCTGCTCTCCTGCCCCACCACTGTAACCCCCTGCTCTCCTGCCCCACCACTGTAACCCCCTGCTCATCTGCCTACCTTACCAATGTTCCCCCTTTCTCATCTGCTCCACTGCTGTACCCTCCTGCTCTTCTGTCCCACCTCTGTACCCTCCTGCTCTTCTGTCCCACCTCTGTATCCTCCTGCTCATCTGCTCCACCGCCGTACCTTCTCATCTATGATATGTGTGATATGCAGAGTGGTGAAAGGAAGCAGATGTATGGGATGTCACATACAAGCATCTGGAATGGATCAAGGTTTGAAACAAGAGAATCTGGTTGCCGCACACTGGATAAAGTTGAGAATTCTTCTTTATTATAAAATCAGGATCATCAGCTCAGCTATGAGTAAGCACTCAAACTAGAGTGCGAAACGCGTCAGCTGTGTCTGTACCATCTGCCTGATTGTCCTGTATCTTTGATGATCCTGATTTTATAATAAAGAAGAATTTTCAACTTTATCCAGTGTGCGGCATCCAGATTCTCTTGTTTCAAATCTTGCTTCAATTTGCATTTAGCCAGCACCTGGGACTCCCCTCCTCTGAAGGATCTACTTAACACACACCTGGGAGCAAGTCTACCTGAGCGGTGAATCACCTTCCCTGTTTTATCTGGAATGGATGCGCAATGATGAGCTCAGGTCAGGGGCATTTTCTGAAAGCAGTGGTCTTGTGTTCAGGATCATAATTTGGGCTCCTGCAGCTGAGAAAAAGTGCGTCACTCTGCGATGCAGCAAAAGTTGGGTGTGATTGCGCTGCATACTGGCTGTGGCTTAAAGGGACACAGAGTTCTGGGGTTCAGTAATAAGTGACGCAAAGGTTCAAGAATAATTTCAACAAAGTTCCCAGAAGCTCAACAGTAATTCCACAAACTGTCACCCTGATTGTGGTTTTCTCAATCACAGTGAAATACCTTCTTTCTGAGATTGGTAGTGGCAACCAGGAGAGTCAGCTTCCTCCAGATGGTGGGCGGGGCTAGCAGGACTGTGATTGGCTTTAACAGTGGCCAATGACAGTCCTCCTCCTCCTGGAACTGGAAACAGGAACCGCCCCCCCCCCCCCCCCAGCAGAACAGCACCCAATCTCTTCCCCACCGATGGAAACGGTAAGCCCGAGAAACACCAGGGAAAAGCGGGATGGGGGGGGTGTTTTCTCCCGCCACTTCAGAAAGTGATCCAGTGGCTACTGAGCCGCTTAGATCCCTTTCATGGGGAAAGCCAGCCTCCGGCTGAAAAAAAAGGATACCACCCGCGATTGTTTCTGACAGTGCCAAAAAGGGGATCTGTGTGTAAACACAAATCCATGTTCTGGTAGGGGAGAGGAGACAGATCATGTGTTCCTAGTATATAGGAACACCGATCTCTCTCCTCCCCCAGGCAGTCCCATCCCCCTACAGTTAGAACACACCCAGGGAACACATTTAACCCCTTGATCGCCCCCTAGTGTTAACCCCTTCCCTGCCACTGACATTTATACAGTAATCAGTGGCTATTTTTAGCTCTGGTCACTGTATAAATGTCGATGGTCCCAAAAAAGTGTCTGATCTGTCTGCAATGTCGCAGTCCCGATAAAAATCGCAGATCCCTGCCATTACTAGTAAAAAAAAAAAAAAAATCCATAAATCTATCCTCTATTTTGTAGACGCTATTGCGATTTTGAAAAAACATAAAATAAAAATGTAGAATACATATCGACCTAAACTGAGGAAGAATTTTTTTTTTTTTCTTACATTTGGGGATATTTATTATAGCAAAAAGTAAACAACATTGTGTTTTTTTTTTGTTTTGTTTTTATAAATGTTGTTTGGTTACAGCGTCGCACGACCACGCAATTGTCAGTTAAAGCGATGCAGTGCCGTATCGCAAAAAATGGCCTGGTCAGGAAGGGGGTAAATCCTTCCGGGGCTGAAGTGGTTAAAGTGACATTTTTCCCCAAAAAATTGTGTTTGAAAAACCACTGCAAATCCACGTCTCGGGTCCCGTTTGAGAGATGTGATCCAGAGCGAGATCCAGAGCGAGATGTGCATTGCACGCCACCGCTGGAGGAATAGCCATATCTGCACACACTGTTTACACCTAGAGCCAGGCAAGGCACTTTTACAGGTCAGTGCAACCTCTACTGTTATTGCATTTAAACTTTCAATAAAAATACTACACTATGAGACTTTAATCTGTTTCCTGTGGAGTCATTTTTCACATCCTAGCTTCATCCTGAGGGGCCATTGGAGTGGAGTGGTGCTGACAGTGGAATCAATTTGGTATTCCAAATGCGTATTGTGACCATCTGGTAAAATGGGGTCAAACACCTTTTGGTGAGTTGCCACCTTCCCATTGAGCATTCGTGGTGGAAGAACTAGAAGTCTACACTTAAGAGCAACCAGTTTTCTGGTGTTGGGATTATTATCACACATGAACTCCAAGCTTGCTAAATGTTTATTAAATACTGTATTTAACGGCGTATAACATGCACCTTAACTTTAAGAGGGAAGTTTCAGGGAAAAAAACTCTACACAGACCCCCCCTCACAGCTCACAGACCTCCTGTACAACACACAGCCCCCCCCCCCCTGTACAACACACAGCCCCCCCCCTGTACAACACACAGCCCCCCCCCTGTACAACACACAGCCCCCTCCTGTACAACACACAGCCCCCCCCCTGTACAACACACAGCCCCCCCCTGTACAACACACAGCCCCCCCCCTGTACAACACACAGCCCCCCCCCTGTACAACACACAGCCCCCCCCCTGTACAACACACAGCCCCCCCCTGTACAACACACAGCCCCCCCCCCCCTGTACAACACGCAGCCCCCCCCTGCACAACACGCAGCCCCCCCCCTGCACAACACGCAGCCCCCCCTGCACAACACGTAGCCCCCCCTGCACAACACGCAGCCCCCCCTGCACAACACGCAGCCCCCCCTGCACAACACGCAGCCCCCCCTGCACAATACACAGACCCCTTTCATTATAACATTATAAACCCCCCCCTGCACTTCCAGGATGACCCCCAGTCACCTGGGACAGCGCTGCCCGCATACTCTAAAGTTGAGAAAACGTCCCTTCTCATACACCGCTCCTCCTGTGTCACTCTCATTGTAAATCAAAGCTTCTAAATACCTCCATTAACACTGGACCTGGTCATGTGACTGCTCTAATCTCTTTAATTGATGGTCCGTGACCGCTCTCCTCCCATCAAAAGGGAAGAGGAGGCCACAACGAGCGCCATTTAGAGGCTTAGATTTACATTGAGAGTGACACAGGAGGAGTGATATATGATAAAGGGCTGGCAGTAATATTTTCTGAACCTTAAAATATACTGGCAGGGCTGTCCCACGGCCAGGAGAGGCGGGGCAGGCGGCCTGACACCCTCCCAATCAGTGGCACCTGGGGCGAACCACCCAATCCCTGCCCCCCCCCGTTGGTAAAAAAAAAAAACACGCAGGCACGATTTACCCTCTATTTTCAGGGTAAAAAGGTGCGTGTTATACTCAGATAAATACAGTATTTGATTCACTTTGCAGTGTTGTACACCAATGACGTATATATAACATCCATCTGTGAGAGTGCAAGGAAACGAAGGGTTATCTTCTGTGTCACTTCACACCCAAGGTGAGTAATAAAATACACTTACCAGATGGCGATGGCTGCTATTACGGTAGTCTCGCCCAGCACAGGGAAATCGGTCTCCCCACAACCCGTGCAGTGCAGCAGCTAGCAACAGATGATTCTCGGGAATATAAAGCAAGATAAATCCATAGTGTAACATGTATAAAAAGGGGGTTTATTGAGAGTAAAAAAAACGCACTTACAATGTAGCAGTAAGTTAGGAGCAGTGGGGTATAGCATGAATAAGGTCCCGGTGTCTCCGTATGTAAATCCTTCACTTCCTACGTTCGTGTGTTAGCCCATCCAAAAAAACGTAATGACGTCACCGTCGCAGGCTCCTCCCTACGTGTTTCGTCACGATAGGACGTCGTCTGGAGATTGCCCAAGTGTTTACTTTATGGACTTTTGTCTTATGGGACTATCTTATCCCTTTTTATATTTTATTTTGATCACGTTGATATTTTATGAGACTCCGCCTTAGTCTTCTTCAGTTATACTTTTTTCACCACAACTTATCTAGCGCTGCATCTTTTGTGTTTGCAATTGTATTTTGGAGTTTGATGCTAGACTTCTAGGTGCTGGCAGCTTTAATTTTATACACTGATTTTTTCATCACATACACCCATTTGTGATTTGTTTTTTTTCGAGTGCAGCTTCAGCCGTGGGCTTTTGTTTTTGACATTGTATATATGTTTCTCATCATCCATTGTTTTTCACTTATGAACACACCTTCTTTCATTTGATATATATTACGTATGTGTTTGCTTCTGCGCATGAGCACGGAGGGATGGGGCGATTTGAATTTTTTTTCATTTTTCCCATTTTTTTATTTTTTTATAACTTTTATTCCGATTAAAAGGAATATAAACATCCCTTTCAAAGTGGCTTCTTCTTAAGAAGTCGCCTATTGATGACAAAACGCGTCAAACTGAGGTTTTAGTGCGTCACTTCTGGTTCGGTGGGTGGAATGCACGCTTGGTTACCAGCGGCGTCCATCTTCGCACACACACACACAGGACCGATGGTATTGCATTTAGTGGCGCTTTTTAATGTTTTGTTAAACAATTTTTAATACAAACACTTTCACTCTATGAGAGGTTTCCTCTCTCCTTTTTTATGCCCATCCATTGCCTACTGAACCAAGGGGAGATGCATACGAGACCTCCCACAGGAGGAGATTGAATCCAAGCCAGAAGCCTCTAGGAAGTTTGGAGTGGCCCTACGGTGATCTACAATGTGATAGTGAGTCCTCTCTACTGTACAGTAGGAGGGTCTTTGGAGTCTGGTGAGTGCGGTGTGTGTCACATGAGCACGAGATGGAACAGCACAAGTCTCTTAGGGGGGCAAAGGTGAACGGAGCACGGGTGCTGTGAACACCCAAGAGGAATTTTTCTCACATTTTTTTTTCATTTCGTTGACATTATGGATTTTGTTTTTTATTCTTTCACTTTATAAGTACACAGTATTGTACACATTTAAGTGGACTTTTATTTCACATTTACTTTATTTGGCTGACACTATGGACTGTTTTTTTTTTCATGTTTTACTTTATAAGTTTTGATTAAGTTGGTATATTTAGCAAGCACTGTTTAGACATATCAACTCATAGTAGACATCAATGCTATTACCATAATCAAGGTTCCCACTACAAACTGCTGAGGTCCGAGGGCCGCACATCCTATACACAAGGACTGCAGGTTTGGCACCAGAGACTTGGCAAGATAGGGAAGAGTGAACCACTATGTCACATTTCTGTCAATGTTCAAATGTCAATATCGGGATGTCACAGTTGATTGTTGAATGTGTTCCTCTGTACTAACCATTAATAAATTTGAAAATGATTTACAACTGTCTGTTTCACTGTCATGGGATTTCAGATATGAGATGCACCCTCAAGTTTATGAAAGCCAAAACCTATGAGTGTGCACTACAACAATAAGAAAATTTGGGGGGGTCCCTAGATATAAGCTCCTGGGTGGTGGGAACATTAAAAATGCATAATAATATAATTTGTCTTTTATTTAATGATAGAGAAGCCAGGCATATAGTAAGATTTTAATGGGGAAATGTTACCTCATTTACAATCCCTGTTTACAGTATCACCATGGAGTTGATTTACTGAAGGCAGATCCACTGTGCACTACCAGTGCAGTCGCTGTAGATCTGAGTGGAAGCTCTGCTGATTTCTACCATCCAATCATGGGCAAGCAAAATTAATTCTGTTTTTTTATTTTCCTTGCATGTCCCCCTCAGATCTACAGAGACTGCACTTTGAAGTGCACTTGCGGTGAACAAGGGATTTGCCTTTAGTAAATAAACCCCTAGGTGTCACCAGGGCAGGATGTAGGGGGAAATCTCTCAGTGGGGACACAGGCAGCAATGATCACCTGTCAATGATTGTGACCAGGGGAGGACTGGGCTGATGGAGCAGGAGGACATCTGTTACTACTAATAAGACAAGTGTTCCTTAATAGAGCAGTACCCGTGACAGCTATGCGGTTGATTTACTAAAGGCAAAGGGGCTGTGCAGTTGCTCCAGAGTTTAGTAAATGAGGTAAAGCTTCACTTTACAAAGAATACCAAATCACAAGCAAGGAAAAAAAAAAAAAAAAGCATTTTTGTTTGGATGTGATTGGTTGATGGAAGTCAGCAGAGCTATACCTAATTTACTAACCTCTGGGGCAACTGCACTTGCAAAAGTGCTCAGTCTATCTGTCTTTAGTAAATCAACCCTTATATATTTACCAGCTGCCTAGGCAGAGACCAGCTTAATTGGAGGCTCAGATGTCAGATGATCAAATGTCAAGAGCTGCAAATGAAACCGATGTGGGAAGATAGAAAGAAGTGAGTCACAATAAACCACGTGCTTTTCAAACACCTACCTGTCGCCATGTCCACCAACCACACCAATAGCACACTTTGTATGGTTCTTTAATGTAGTTCTCAGACCTGCAATGAAACTTCCCTGATTTTATCAGAGTTGATGGAGATAAATCAGCGATCATTTTTGGCCATAGTGAGCCGAAATGTTGAAGAATGAAGTTGTACATTTTTTTTTCTTGATTTTCATCCAAAAAACAAAATTCTAAGGCCGCTTTCATATGGGCAATCTGATCAGGTGCACCTGTCAGCTTTTCAGAGGGAACTGATCGGAAGGTTCATGCATCCCTATGGACAAGCGGGTGTAAATGGACTTGTGCATACTAAGATAAAACAAAAAACTGCGGGTCTAGTATAGATGTCAATGGGAACCTCCCCCACACACTCAAAAACAAGAAAAAAAAAAGAGATGGGGTCCACCCCTAAATCTATACCAGACCTGAGAGGAAGCTGTCAGATATAGTAGCGAATGAGCAAAATGTCTGGCATTTGAATGAAGGCAAAGATGTCAGAAGTTCAGTCCGAGCCTTGAATTCATCCCTCATCAGTAAGACACCGGAGTTGAGTCCAATGCAGTTTTACTTCAGATAAGTGCAGTACAGAGGAATTTTTTAGTTGTTTGAAGTGTCATAAGAAACTACTTTTCTAAGTCTCAGTCTCTGTGAAGAGCTAACAATGACCGAGGGAACATGGAAAGAACAGGGAAGGGTCTGTGTAGAAATAAACTAACAAACACTAAACATGAGGGGATAACAGAGGGAGATACCATATGAAATAAGTAAACAAGTTATAGTTGCCCTAAACCACCAGTAGACGTCAGAATAGTAACCAGATACAGTTCTATGCAACCACAGAAGAATGCCATATAGGTGGGACAGAACAGGTGGGAATTTTGGAGCTCGTCTTTGACCATCCTCATCTGGAGATCGCGGTAACTAGAACCCTGTACTTGTCCGGGAAAATGATCACACAATATTGGTTCTTTCTCCAACCATCTACAACATGTCATTGGATCGATGAGGTGAATTCCATCCTATAATTAAGTATATATAACCGTAAGACTTCCTCCTTACACAAGCATCCACAGATTGCAGCATGGAGAAGATCGCCCCTGTTTAAGATGCAGCATGGAGAAGATTGTCCCTATTCTAGATGCAGCATGGGGAAGATTGTCCCTGTTCTAGATGCAGCATTGAGAAGATTGCCTCTGTTCTAGATGCAGCATGGGGAAAGATTGTCCCTGTTCTGGATGCAGCATGGGGTAGATTGTCCCTGTTCTAGATGCAGCATGGGGAAAAATTGTCCCTGTTCTATATGCAGCATGGGGAAGATTGTCCCTGTTATAGCTGCAGCATGGGGAAGATTGTCCCTGTTATAGCTGCAGCATGGGGAAGATTGTCCCTGTTATAGCTGCAGCATGGGGAAGATTGTCCCTGTTCTAGATGCAGCATGGAGAAAGATTGTCCCTGTTCTAGATGCAGCATGGGGAAGATTGTCCCTGTTCTAAATGCAGCATGGGGAAGATTGCCTCTGTTCTAGATGCAGCATGGGATAGATTGTCCCTGTTCTAGATGCAGCATGGGGAAAGATTTCCCTGTTCTAGATGCAGCATGGGGAAGATTGTCCCTGTTATAGCTGCAGCATGGGGAAGATTGGCCACAATGTCACGTGACTGCATTATACAGGCACTCCTCGGTCCCTGCCCAGGAAAGAAGCCCTGCCACTTCCTCCACTGTACAGATAATGCAGGCCAGAGGTGGGCAAAACAGTGTGCTTACCAGGAATGATGTGCAGCGTGGTTCGCTCAGTTCACGCTGTGTTACTAGGATACTGCTGAGGCGGGACATTTAACTAAAAACCAGGATGGTCATGGTGAGCATGCCCTGGTTGTGCAGATTGACATTAAGGGGGGGGGAGGATTTTTTGAGTGACAAAAGCGGGGGTGTGGGCGCCCCTACTTCTCTATTTGTCTACTTTTCTGTGACCAAATTTGAGGAGATGGTGACCAGGAGCAGAGGTGGATGGCAGCTGCATGGGGTCTTCATCTCCGGACATGGAATAAGAGGCTTCCCTCCATTTCTCCTCCCTGGGCCAGGGCCATTGACTTCTGAATAAGGCCCTGTCTAGTACATACTGGCCTTCCTTCTCATACTGTCCTACCAGCTACATACAGTGTTTTGAAAAAGTATTCATACTCCTTGAAATTTTCCACATTTTGTCATGTTACAACCAAAAATGTAAATTTATTTTATTAGGATTTTATTTGATAGACCAACACAAAGTGGCACATAATTGTGAAGTGGAAGGAAAATTATTTTTTTCAAAATTGTTTACAAATATGTGAAAATTGTGGGGTACATTTGTATTCAGCCCCCTGAGTCAATACTTTGTAGAACTACCTTTCGCTGCAATTACAGCTGCAAGTCTTTTTGAGGATGTCTCTACCAGCTTTGCACATCTAGAGAGTGACATTTTTGCCCATTCTTCTTTGCAAAATATCTCAAGCTCTCTCAAATTGGATGGAGAGAGTCTGTGAACAGCAATTTCTAAATCTTGCCACAGATTCCCAATTGGATGTAGGTCTGGACTTTGACTGGGCAATTCTAACACATACATATGCTTTGATCTAAACCATTGCATTGTAGCTCTGGCTGCATAATTAGGATCGTTGTGCTGCTGGAAGGTGAACCTCCACCCCAGTCTCAAGTCTTTTGAAGACTCTAACAGGTTTTCTTCTAAGATTGCCCTGTATTTGGCTCCATCCATCTTCCCATCAACTCTGACCAGCTTTCCTGTCCCTGCTGAAGAAAAGCATCCCCACAACATGATGCTGCCACCACCATGTTTCACGGTGGGGATGGTGTGTTCAGGGTGATGTGCAGTGTTAGTTTTCTGCCACACATAGCATTTTTGTTTAAGGCCAAAAAGTCAAATTTTAGCCTCATCCGACCAGAGCACCTTCTTCCAAATATTTGCTGTGTCCCCCATATGGCTTCTCGCAAACTGCAAACAGGACTTCTTATGGCTTTCTTTCAACAATGGCTTTCTTTTTGCCACTCTTCCATAGAGGCCAGATTTGTGGAGTGCACGACTAATCAGGGCCGCTGATAGGGGGGGACCACCAGCCCTCCTGTAGGGGTCCCGAGACACACAGGGGGGCCCAGACTGCAATAGGATCGGTTGAGCGGAGAATGAAGAATGACAGCAACTCAAAGCTGGTTTCTCTCCCCTTCCCTCCCACTGGCTTACAGCTGCTAGGTGAGAGACACAGGGCTGGATTTAGGGGATGCTGTGGTGGGTTTGTTGTGCCCACCCACATTTCAGTTATGCTCCCCCTTGGCCAGCCACTGCTGAGCTCTATCCCCCACCCGCACTCACAGCCGGGACAAGGAGACGGCAGCTTGGGGGCTGGAGCGATGAGAGAAGAACGCCAGTGGGATGTGTGCTGTGTTTCTGTTCTCTCCTCCCTGTCAGAAGAGCGTTGGTCTTTACAGTACATGAGACTGTATCACTCTTACTGTATATCGCATAGCACTGTACACACACACTCCACCCCCTATCCACATTTGCTGATGCCGGGAGGTGAGCACTGAGCAGCCTTTGGAGGAGATGGGGGTGGTGTGTGTGTACAGTGCAATGCATTGCAATCTACAGTAAGCGATCCCGTCTCATGTACTGTAAAGACCAGCGCTCTTCTGACAGGAGGGGAGCACAGAGCACAGCACACCTCCTCCTTGCTGTGTTGGCATTGGCAAATGTACTGGGGATTTGGGGAGGGGGATATGTGCTGGGAAGAGAGTTTGGGGGGGAGGGGGCAGGGGGTTATTTAGAGGGGGTTGTGCTAGGAGGGTGAATTTTTGTTTGGAAATTTTTGCATGGGGGGTGGGGGGGCCCTGTCAGGTAGGCTGTACGGGGCCCCGTGTGACTAATAATTATCCTGTGGACAGATTCTCCCACCTGAGCTGTGGATCTCTGCAGCTCCTCCACAGTTACCATGGGCCTCTTGGCTGCTTCTCTGAATAATGCTCTCCTTGCCCAGCCTGTCAGTTTAGGTGGACGGTCATGTCTTGGTAGGTTTGCAGTTGTGCCATACGCTTTCTATTTTCGGATGATAGATTGAACAGAGCTCCGTGAGATGTTCAAAGCTTGGGATATTTTTTTTATAACCTAACCCTGCATTAAACGTCTCCACAACTTTATCCCTGACCTGTCTGGTGTGTTCCTTGGCCTTCATGATGCTCTTTGTTCAATAAGATTCTCTAACAAACCTCTGTGGGCTTCACAGAACAGCTGTATTTATACTGAGATTAAATCACACACAGATGGACTCTGTTTACTAATTAGGTGACTTCTGAAGGCAATTGGTTCCACTAGATTTTAGTTGGGGGTATCAGAGTAAAAAGGGGCTGAATACAAATGCACCCCACACTTTTCAGATATTTATTTGTAAAAAATGTTGAAAAACATTTATCGATATCCTATCACTTCACAATTATGTGTCACTTTGTGTTGGTCTATCATATAAAATCCCAATAAAATACATCTATGTTTTTGGTTGTAACATGACAAAATGTGGAAAAAGTTCAAGGGGTATGAAGACTTTTTCAAGGCACTATACTGCCCTCTCTGCTGCCTACTACTCTGCGTACTACACTTACTACACTACTACTATTTTTTGCTAAAAGAAAAAAGACAAAACATTTTGAAAAACAAACATATTTTTTTCTTAGCTTCTGTTATAAAATTTTGCAAACAGGTAATATTTCTGCTCCACTGATATGTGCTGATGAGGCAGCACTTTTGGGCACTGATGAGGAGACAGTGGTGGGTACTGATGAGGCTGCACTGATATGTGGAACTGATGGGCGTGGATTAGTAGCACTGATTATCAGGACACTGATGATCAGTGCCCTGATTATCAGTGTAGATGTCCCCTTTCACACTG
Organism: Lithobates clamitans; assembly: GCA_037952925.1. Classification (NCBI taxonomy): domain Eukaryota; kingdom Metazoa; phylum Chordata; class Amphibia; order Anura; family Ranidae; genus Lithobates; species Lithobates clamitans. The sequence continues at coordinate 2,821,608 of JBBGZY010000657.1, forward strand.
ACAGGTTACCGGCTCTCCTCTCTTTGCCCTGTGACAGCACGAGGAGAGGAATGCTTATGGCTGGCAAGTGTATTTAGCTGTGATTGGATACAGCTGATCACATGGTGAAGGGCCACTGTGATTGGCCCTTTACTCCAATCTGTGATCTGCCATCATTCAGCTAAGTCTAAGTCAAGACTGGGAGCTCAGTTGAGTGGAGATCTAAAAAGGAGATTGTGGAGGAAGTGAAAGAGTTCATTACAACCTTTGTTAGAAACTGTTCAAGGTTAATGCCATAGGAGACAGCGTGTCTACACATGCAGCCGTGGTGTCCGGCTGGGTGCCTTTCCCTGCATGGCTGTCTACCTATAGAAGTCTCGGAGTCTGCTAATTGTGCAACTACTAAAGGGTGTCCTGGCCCCAACCCGCTCTCCCTCAGTTGTGTTTAAGAGAAAATAAATCTCTTTGCATTCAAGAAGTGCCTGGCACCCATTAATCTACCTTGCATTACACCCACCATGCCTCGTAACCTACTCTACACAGAAGGATGTCAGCTGTCCCTAACTCTGGAGGTCACCATTAGGCCTGGAGAGGCCTGGGACTTTGCTACATTTGGCACCCAACGTGGGACAAAGGCGTTATCCTTGCAGCAGTTACCAATGGCGGATTGGAAGATGTATTCTCCGGGTGTTGGCTTTGATCTGAGCAAGTCAAAAAGTTCTGACACCGGAGTGCAGTATACACCTAAGGGTAGTCTTGCCCTGTACACGGCTATGAGGCCTTGAGACTGATCTGCAGGAAGTGTTCCAGTCTGGCCATGCATCTGAGGCCTTGGATCGTCTGTGGACGCTGCGGGGAACCCCTGCTCGAGGTAGTCTCACCAGCTCAACCTCCGCGGATACTGCAAGCAGATTGGGACAAAAATGTCGCTATCCTAGCTGGGAGTGATGTCAAAAACCCACCTGCTATCACCGAGTCGTGCGGGAAGCTGCTCCTCCTGTCTCAGCAGCTGCCCCAGGACCCAGCACTTCGGTTGCTCCTCGAGGCTGCGGTCGGGCTAACCTGTTCGCTTTGATGTCAGAGTCACAGAGGAAAAGGGTACCAGAGTCGGGTAAGCCTGCAAGGGGTGAAAGCAGTGTGCCAGTGGGGGAGGTGGCCACTAAGGGAGACAACATAGTTGTGCCAGTTAAAGCCAGTGCCAAGCACAACTACCTCCCGGCCGAAGAATGCTCCACGATAACCAATTCAGACAACTCCTCTGATGGATTATCTGAACTGTTTTCGGACACTTTGGGGTTTATTTTCTAAAGGCATATCCACTTTGCACTACAAGTGCACTTGGAAGTGCAGTCGCTGTAGATCTGAGGGGGACATGCAAGGAAAATAAAAAACAGCATTTTTGCTTGCACATGATTGGATGGTAGAAATCAGCAGAGCTTCCCTTCATTTCAGTTCTTCCCCTCAGATCTAAAGCGACTGCACTTCCAAGTACACTTGTAGTGCAAACTGGATTTGCCTTTAGTAAATCAACCCCTTTGTCTTGGATGGGAAAGTGGAGTGAAAGTGATGAGGAGCAAGAGTGTGACATGGAGGAGGATGAAGTTCCTCCTGCAACTGCTGCTAGTGTCAAAATTGAACTGTCTGCCAATGCAGCTGCATCAGTATGTAGTACCAGATCTTTTGAGGAGGATCGTTGGATCCGATGGGTACCTAAAGTTCGCATTGCCAAGCCAACGCCTGTAACTAAGTCTGATTGCAAGCCAGATGTTGTTGCTGGGTATCCAGTTCAGCGTGCACCTGATGCCCGAGTTCTAACCGGGTATGTAGTGAAAAATTTGGTGCAGCTGTGCATTGTAGCCAATCAGCTTCTAACTTCAGCTTGAAATGGAAGCTGATTAGTTTCTATGCAGAGCTGCACCAGATTTTCCAGTTTTAGTAAGTCAACCCCTATGTGTTCTAGAACCTCTAGGACAACTTTATTATCTTAATATGTACAGTTTTGAGGTAAAAAGGGAGAATGGGAGACATTACTGAAACCTTTAAAGTGTAAGTAAACCCTCCTATCGTTTTCAGCCAAGGAAGCTGCCATCTTTGCCTCTGTTTAATCTACAACTGTCTCCCCTCTCCTGTGTGTGCTCCGTTAGCTTTACACTTGACTGCCCATTGAGCACACACAGGAGAGGGGAGAGGGAGAAGGGGGAGCAGATCAGCTGTGTCCTCTGTCATCCCGTGCGAGAGAGGACAGACGGAGGGGGAGGTAGAACTGTCAATGCCGGTGTTTCTGTGCTGCTGTTCCATGAGAGACACGCTCTCTGCTCAGAGCCGTGCTGTCCTGAGAAGGCAGACGGCACTGATGGGCACTGATAGGAATCACTGATGAGCACTAATAGAAGGCACTGATGAGCGCTGATAGAAGGCACTGATGAGCACTGATAGGATTAACTGATGGGCACTGATAGAAGGCACAGATAGGAGGCATTTATGGGCACTGATAGGATTCACTGATGAGCACTGATAGAAGGCACTGATGAGCACTGATAGGAGGCATTTATGGGCACTGATAGGAGGCACTGAGTGGCACTGATAGGAGGCACTAATGAACACAGGCCATATTGAGCATCACTAATAGGCAGCACTGATAGGAGGCACTAATGTGCACTGATAGGTTGCACTGATAGGTGGCATTAATGGGCACTGATAGGGGGCATTGATGAGCACTGATAGGCAGAACTCATAGGCTACACTGAGGAATATTGATAGGCAGAACTCAGGCAGTACTGATGGGCAGCATTGAAGAGTACTGATAGGTGGCACTGATGGACCCTGTAAGGCAGCATTAATGAGCACTGATAGGTCGTGCTGATAAGCAGAATTGATGGGCACTAATGGGCAGCATTAATGAGCACTGATGGGTAACACTTGTAGGTGGAATTGATGAGCACTGATAGATGGCACTGATGATTGGGGCACTGATTATCAGTGTAAACAATTTACTGACATTCTTGACAGTTAATGGCAGTCCTTTCCTAATGCAGACACAGCGTGGGAGGAAAGGGCTGTGGATAACCGGCAAGTCTGTTTACATGATCAGCTGATCACATGGTAAAGGGCCGCTGTGATTGTGCAGGATTCACGTCCCGGGGGTCATTTGGGAAGCATGGTTTTGGGAGGATGTCCATGGACACCCTCCCAAAATTGGAAGCCGGGGGCTTGGATGGAAGGGGGGCCCCCATCATAGTTTCTTGCACCGGGGCCCTGAAGGTTCCAGTTATGCCTCTGATCAGTATACTAACAACGTCACTTGTGATGTCAGTTGCAGCTAGTTGCCCCCAGCACATGTTAGTGATCAATTTGCCTGCTGCACTATCGCTGTCCAATTATAAGATTTTGATCACCGCCATTAATAAATAATAAAAATATATATATACTATAGTTTGTAGACGCTATAACTTTCACGCAAACCAATTAATATACACTTATTGGGATTTTTTTTCTTTTAACAAAGACAGGTAGCAGAATAAATTTTGGCCAAAATTTATGAAAATTTTTTCATTTATACTAGATTATCTTTTATTGGATAAAAAAAAAAAATAATAAATATATATATATATATATATATATATATATATATATATATATATATATATATATATATATATATATATATATATATAAATATATATATATATATATATATATATATATATATTTATATATATATATATATATATTTATATATATATATTTTTTTCTGTATTTTTTTGTTTGTATCCAGTGTGCAATAAGTAATTTCAGTACAGGAGAGGAGCCTGAACAACCGTAACAAGACTGAAATGAAGGTTGGAGGAAAGATTGAAGGTTGTGAAAACAATAGACGGTGCATGGAGAGAAACAACTGGATAAGACGGCACACAGAGGTTACAGCAGCCAGTCATTCCCTCCAGAGAGGTAGACCTTCGGGATCAGTCCACATATATATATATACGGTATATATAGGAAAGGAATATAGGAATCTTCTACAGACACTGACACAGAGAGGCATGATGAGGTAGGACTTCATATTTCAAATCAGACAAATGTATAAGAAGGGATGAGATTTTACATTGAATTTTCCAGAATAGGATACAATATGAGAGCTCCTATAACTAGTTTGTTTAAAAGATCCAATTTCAAGGCCAGCGATGCCTATCCTTGCTTTTCACTATTTAGATCTGGTTCTCAATTTATACTTTCTTTTTTTTATGTTTTTAACAGTTTTTATGCTTTCATTTATATTTCTGGATGCACTTATTATGTGTTTGCATTGAAATGCCGAATCTATGTTGTAAACCAGAATAGACATACTGAAAAAGTGCTGTGCAGGATATAAATAAAATCACACAACTGAGGATATAATTACCTGTGCCTGTGGTTTGGGTATATGTTCACCTAAACATTAAGATCTTATATATCTTGTATAATGATTTCATTTGTTTAATATTATTTATTCCATTTTAATTATGTGTTTAATATTTTTATATTTTAACATATCTAAAAGTTTGATATTCATTATTTTATTATTTGTTTAATATTTTAAAATCTGCAGCTTTTATTACCCAGTTCATCTCTCATCCCTTTGCACACCCCCTATGGAGCAGAGCAAATTTTACATTTCTGCTATTATTTTTATAATTATTTTTATACAGGATTTATATAGCGCCAACAGTTTGCGCAACGCTTTTCAACATGAAGACAGACAGTACAATTGCAATACAATTCAATACAGGAGGAATCAGAGGTCCCTGATCATTAGAGCTTACAATCTATGGTTGGAGGGTGCTATGGATCTGTCTATTTTACAATAATGTTGTCATTACTCATTGATTTTTTTTTAGGACAAAAAAGGATTTCTTTTGGTGATATTGTCTTTAAAACAAAGTTTTTAGATTTGATTGAAATTCATAGACAAAAAAAAAAAAAACTAAAAACACTTTTAGACCCCTTTCACACGGGTGTTCCGTTTGTTTTATCAGTTCAGTCACATTTATTCAAAGAAAAAAAACGGATTCAGTTTACATCAGTTTTTCATCAGTTGTATATCAATTTTTTTACATCCACTACCAATGCAAAAACGGATGCAAAATGGACCGTTTGTCCGCTTACATCCGTTTTCTGTCCATTCCAGGGTTTTTTTAATGGAAGAAAAATAGGGCTTTGATCTGTTCCAAAAAGCAGATGTTGACGGAAGCGTTTTTTCCACAGAGATGCATTGATGCCCGTTTTTCATCCGTCAACAGAATGCCCATGTGAAAGCGGCCTTCTTTTAATTTGATCAGTTTTATTTAAAAAATAGTGTTACTGCTGATAAAAATTAATATAAAATAATTCATAGAGTGATAAAAAAAAATTAGCCTATCATTTCTACCATTTATATTATCACTATAATAAGCATTCTAATGCAAAGCATTGCCAGATGTATAAGAAATTAAATAAAGACTTTTTTCCTTTAATTTGGCTTGTTAGTTTATTACTTTTAACATTAAAAAAAAAAAAAAAAAAGTTAACAATAATAAAAAACATATTCGATATTAATAGTTAGAAAAACTTTATGAAAGTACATGAAATATAGTTAAAGGAAGTAGGGGAAAAAGGAGTTAATTAGAGCTGATTAGGGTGAACTAAAAGGGGGTTAATAGGGGGTGAAATAGGAACAAATTTTATTTAAAAAAAATAATTTGTAATTTATCAGGTTGCTATAACTGACATCATCTTCAGATTAAAAGCTCATCCCTTTGATTTGTGTTTTGATGAAAAAATACAAAGGTTACAATGTTACATACAATGTATCTCCGTGGAGTTGTACATGTAGACAAGAAGTGGCAGAAAAGAAGCTGCAGGAGAATAAGTAGCTCTGCAACAACAGCACATGTAGAAATGCTTTATTTATTAGAGCAGGTGAAGGCTAGAACCCCTGTGTTTTTTTACTGTATAGACAGTATCTCACAAAAGTGAGTACACCCCTCACATTTTTGTAAGTATTTTATTATATCTTTTCATGTGACAACACTGAAGAAATGACACTTTGCTACAATGTAAAGTAGTGAGTGTACAGCTTGTATAACAGTGTAAATTTGCTGTCCCCTCAAAATAACTCAACACACAGCCATTAATGTCTAAACCGCTGGCAACTAAAGTGAGTACACCCCTAAGTGAAAATGTCCAAATTGGGGCCAAAGTGTCAATATTTTGTGCGACCACCATTATTTTCCAGCACTGTCTTAACTCCCTTGGGCATCGAGTTCACCAGAGCTTCATAGGTTGCCACTGGACTCCTCTTCCACTCCTCCATGATGACATCACGGAGCTGGTGGATGTTGGAGACCTTGCGCTTCTCCACCTTTGAGGATGCCCCACAGATGCTCAATAGGGTTTAGGTCTGGAGACATACCCTCAGCTTCTTTAGCAAGACAGTGGTCGTCTTGGAGGTGAGTTTGTTGTTGTTATGTTGGAATACTGCCCTGCGGCTCAGTCTCCAAAGGGGGGGGATCATGCTCTTCTTCAGTATGTCACAGTACATGTTGGCATTCATGGTTCCCTCAATGAACTGTAGCTCCCCAGTGCCGGCAGCACTCATGCAGCCCCAGACCATGACACTCCCACCACCATGCTTGACTGTAGGCAAGACAGATTTGTCTTTGTACTCTTCACCTGGTTGCCGCCACACACGCTTTACACCATCTGAATTTTCACTTAGGGGTGTACTCACTTTTGTTGCCAGCGGTTTAGACATTAATGGCTGTGTGTTGAGTTATTTTGAGGGGACAGCAAATTTACACTGTTATACAAGCTGTACACTCACTACTTTACATTGTAGCAAAGTGTCATTTCTTCAGTGTTGTCACATGAAAAGATTTAAAAAAAATTTACACCAATATGAGGGGTGTACTCACTTTTGTGAGATACTGTATGTCTGTGTCCATTTTGCAGATTTTTACTCTACAAAAGAGATATTACTATTATTCATTTATATAAGTTTGCATAGCGCTTTACAATATAAAGGAAGACAATACAGCAACAATACAATACAAGAGGGTTAGGAGGGCCCTGCTCCTGTGAGCTTACAATCTAATAGATACACTCACTCTGGTGAAAACCTGTCCTGCTGGCAAAATATTGTGTCTTTTTCAAAATTGTCGCTCTTTTTTTGTTTATAGCGCAAAAAATAAAAACCGCAGACAAATACCACCAAAAGAAAGCTCTATTTGTGGGAAATTTGTGGGATTTGTGACCAAACTTCCTGCCAGCAGGACAGGAAGTTTAGTTAAATGTATTAGTGATATCTATCACAAATCCCACAAATTTCCCACAAATAGAGCTTTCTTTTGGTGGTATTTGTCTGCGGTTTTTATTTTTTGCGCTATAAACAAAAAAAGAGCGACAATTTTGAAAAAAACACAATATTTTGTACATTTTGCTATAATATCCCCATTTTTTTTTTAAAAAAAAGCTAAGTTTTTCTCAGTTTAGGCTGATATGTATTCTTCTACATATTTTTGCTAATAAAAATCACAATAAGCGTATATTGATTGGTTTGCGCAAAAGTTAAAGCATTTACAAAATAGGGGATACATTTATAGCATTTTTATTGTTATTTTTTTTATACTGGTAATGGCGGCGAGCTGCGATTTTTATCATGACTGCGACATTATGGCGGACACATCGAACAATTTTGACACATTTTTGGGTCCATTGGCATTAATACAGCGATCAGTGCTGTAAAAATGCATTGATTACTGTAAAAATGTCACTGGCAGTGAAGGGGTTAACACTAGGGGGCGATCAAGGGGTTGTGTTCCCTAGTGTGTGTTCTAACTGAAGGGGGAATGGAACTGACTAGGGGAGATGACAGATCGCTGTTCGTACTCTGTATGAACAGACGATCTGTCACTTCTCCTCTCAGAGAACCGGGATCTCTGTGTTTACACACACAGTGATCCTGGTTCTCGCCGCGTTACGAGCGATCGCGGGATGACCGCCGGGCCCTCGCATCAGCTCCGGGGGCGAGCTGTGGGCGCGCGTCCACCCCTAGTGGCCACCAGGTGGAGCGACGTAACATAACGGTGGTTATGCTGCAGTACAACTTGCGGCGGCTGGTCAGCAAGCGATTAAAGAATAACTCCAGGCATGATATATTTTTACAAAGTTACATTGTAACTATGTAACTGTGTATTGTATAGACCATACCTGGCCGATGTCTCTGGAAGCTGGAAATCACTGAAGTAGACACCACTACTCCAGTGATCTCCACTTGCTCTTTGGTCCCATGCTAAGGGGGGCTAAATCTGATGCAATTCAGGAAAACTCATGTGATGTGATGGGGGGACTTTAATGTGAAGAGGGGTTTAATGTGATGGGAGAACTCTGATGAAGTGGGGGTACTTTAATGTGAAGGGGGGCTCTGATGTGATGGTGGGACACTGCTGTGTTGGGAGGGGCTATGATGTGGTGATTCTGAAATAATGGGGGACATTATTTCATAAAAGATCAAATAATCTTCTTTATTATTATTATTTTTTTTCTACTAGTAATCACGGTGATCAGCGACTTGTGGGGGACAGTCGGACACTAAAGCCTGGTACACACGGTCTGATTGTTGGACGATCGAGCGTCTGATTTTTGTCAAGAGCGCGTGTGCAGAATTTTGTCTTGCATACTAACTATCCGCAAATTGTCGTTCGACAAACTCGAACGTAGTAATGTACTATGAGAGTATAAAGATGAAGTTCATTTCTCCAGCGCCACCCTTTGGGCCCCTTCTGCTAATTTCATGTTAGTAGAAGTTTGGTGAGCGTTGATTTGCGATTTTCAGATCGTACAAAACAAAAGCCTTTTATAATACGTTTGGCAGAACTCCATCAGTATCACCAGCAAAGCAGCTTCATTATTATCCCATTAACCACTTACAGACCGCCCGCCATCGTTTTACTTTAAAGAGGGATATTGTTGTTATGGCAGCAGCTAGCTACCATAACCCCGCTATCCTCTTCTTGAGCGGGCGGTCCGCTTCAAGATTCGCTGCAAGATCACTTTTATCGGCGGCGGGAGAGGGGCCCCCCATTCCCGCCGCTCTCTGGTGCCCTCCGCCGCTTACTGGCGGAGGCGATCGCGTGTGCTCTCTGGCTTAGCCTGGAGACGAGGGGAAGATGGCCCCCACCCGTAGCTCTTAAAGGGACATTTTTTATTTATTTTTTTTCCAAATGACATTTCATTTTTCTTTTTATTGCATTTTAGTGTAAATATGAGATCTGAGGTCTTTTTGACCCCAGATCTCATATTTAAAAGGTCCTGTCATGCTTTTTTTCTATTACAAGGGATGTTTACATTCCTTGTAATAGGAATAAAAGTGACACTTTTTTTTTTTTTTTTTTTTAAAGAACAGTGTAAAAATAAAAAATAAAAGGTAAAATAAAAAAAAATATACATTTTTAAACATGCCACGTCCCACCGAGCTCGCGCGCATAAGCCAACACATACGTGAGTAGCGCCCACATATGAAAACGGTGGTCAAACCACACACGTGAGGTTTGGCTGCGACCGGTAGAGAGAGAGCAATAATTCTAGCCCTAGACCTCCTCTGTACCTCAAAACATACAACCTGTAGAATTTTTTAAACATCCCCTATGGAGATTTTTAAGGGTAAAACTTTGTCGCTATTCCACGAGCGGGCGCAACTTTGAAGCGTGACATGTTGGGTATCAATTTACTCAGAACATTATCTTTGACAATATAAAAAAAACATTGGGCTAACTTTACTGATGAATTTTTTCCAAAAAAAAGTGCACTTGTTAAGACCGCTGCGCAAATACGGTGTGACAAAAAGTATTGCAACAACTGCCATTTTATTCTCTAGGGTGTTAAAAATATATATATATATATATATATATATATATATATATATATATATATATATATGTATGTATGTATATAATTTTTGGGGGTTCTAAGTCATTTTCTAGCAAAAAAACAGTTTTTAACTTGTAAACACCAAAATTTTAGAAAGAGGCTCGGTCCTTAAGTGGTTAAAGAAGATGAGAACTTTGACATTTCATCAATTGCCGCATCACAAATGTTAATTCTAGATTACGAACCATAGTTTACAAGGCTGAACTCTTCCCAGTCGTTCCTTGATTCTGAGCATGCGCGTTTGTACTTTTGACTTTTGTGTGACGGATTTCTGTACTGACTATCCGAAAATCAGACGTTGAGTTCACATCAGACAAAAATTTTATAGCCAGTGTTTCATTAGATTAGGCAACCCGTCAGAATGTGTAACAAAAGTGACGTTCCGTCGCCACCATCTTGCTACAACCCACACTCGTCCACAGTAAGTATACAGTGAGAAGGGGGCAAGCGGACATCTTGTTACACCCACCGGAGTTTTGCATTTTACACTTATTTATAACAGTAAAGTGAGTTTATATAGTGAAATACAGTACTTAGAACTCCGTCTGACTGGTTAGATGTTGAACTTTAAAAGCAGCGGCAAGCCTGCTCATCTCACAGCTTTGCTAATCTTGCAGAAGTTCGCTGCTTTTAAAATTCAACATCTAACCAGTCAGACGGAGTTCTAAGTACTGTATTTCACTATATAAGTACTGTATAGTTCACTGTATAGTTGTAAGTTGTAAGTACTGTATAGTTCACTGTATAGTTGTAAGTACTGTATTTCACTATATAAGTACTGTATAGTTCACTATATAGTTCTAAGTATTGTATTTCACTATATAAACTCACTTTACTGTTAAAAATAAGTGTAAAATGCAAAACTCCGGTGGGTGTAACAAGATGTCCGTTTTCCCCCTTCTCAATGTATCCTTACTGTGGAGGAGTGCTGGGTGTAGCAATACGGCGGTGAAGGAAGGTCACATCCGTTACACATTCTGACGGGTCGCCGAATCTGACGTAACACCGGCACATCCAGCTTTTGTCTGATGTAAAAGTTAAATCGCCTGTTGAATGCACCGTACTAACAATCCGAAAATCCATAGACAGCTCCTCTTTAGACTTTTCCCTTCTGATTTTCGTACTGTGTGTACGAGGCAAAACTGTACTAATGACACTGGCTGGGAAGGGGTTAACATTAGGGGCCATCAAAGGGTTAAATGTGTGCCTAGCCAGTGATTTTTGTGTAGTGTGGGAGGTGCTTTTACTAGGGGAAGACATGGATCTGTGTCCTTGCTTTGCGAGAACACAGGATCCATGCCTTCCCTGCTGACAGAACGGCAATGTGTCTTGTTTACATAGGCAGACTGCTGTTTTGCCTGTGTACCAAACGATCGACAGATGTTGGCTGACATTGAGTCCGCAGTACCCGCGATTCGGCTCCCGCTGTGAATAATCACAGCGGGAGTAGGTCGTCGGCTTCTCGCCCCAGACCCTGAAGCGCAGGATCACGTATGTATACATGATCCTGCACACAGCAGCCGCCCTGTAGCAGAAAATCTGCTACAGGGCAGCCGTCAGGTCGTTAATAACATTCAATTACAATATAACTTGTGTCACAATTTTATATGTTATATTTATTTTATTTTTTTATTTGCTATATTTTGTTTTTCCATGAAAGTCGAGTAACACTTAACCCCTTAAATTAAAAGACCTGAGAATGAAAAAAAAATGGCTGGTGAAAGAGTTACTTTGGCATCAATTTTAGTGGCATTGTATTGCATTTGCTTCCATTGCCAAAACGTAAATTAGCACATTAAAATTAAATTAAATTAAATTAAGCATGCAAGACTATTTTCATCTCCCTGCAATGCAACAGAATTCCGTCGGCCCTGGAATATGCAGCAGGATGAATGGCAACGTTTCTGTTGTGACCCAACTCTTAGGGCCAAGACACACTTCTACACTGCGTTGTGCAACATTATGCGCATTAGCGTCATGCTCAGTGGGTGTGCAAAGTGTGCCTGGGCACACCCTAATCACTGCGTGCGTTGCTGATTCCCCCTATTGCCTAGGCTTCCCTCTGTGTTGCACTCCAGGAATGGAGAGTGTGGGAAGGGGTTAGTAAATATGTCATTTACCGGCCCCTTCCTTTTCTAAATGAACACAGTGAACACACTCACTGCATTCCTTCATTATTGAAGGATAGTAAACTGTGTTGACTATGTTTCAGTTTGTGAATGAACAGGAAGCGGCTCAGCACAGAGCACTTCTTATTCATTCAGCTGAGGCTACAGAGAAAGGCATGTGTGTTTGAGCTTTGGGGTGCACACCCTAATGCAATAGGCTGCACACACCTATGGTTAGCATGTTGACGTTTCATATATTTTAAATCCGACCCCAAAGCTCTAAATGCTCGTTTACACATGCTTAAAAATGTGGCATTGGAAACCCTTTTTTTAATGTGCTCTGAATGCCAAGCAAACCACCTCTCACTAGATCAAATCCAAACCAGCAAGCAAACCGGAAAGACCTCATCAGCAGTCACTTCCGGTTCATGTATGTAGCACCCCCTAGTGTGCCACTAGTGTCAGAGTAGGTAAAACATATTCTGACTCATGTTTAAACCCTGAGTCTTAATCTGGGTCGTGGTTATTAGAGTTCAGGTCTGGGTGCCTCATGCAGACAAGTCTCTGGTGCCTCCCCTTGGGTCAGGAAGTTTGGAGAAACTTCTAAAGGCTAGTGGGCGTAGGCCAGGAGGATTGATTGGGGAGCTTGTTGAATCCCCGGGTGGTAGGCCTGGCAGGGTGGTTCGGCTTGCCCTTAAGTATTATTGGATGAGTCATGCTGGGAGGGGAGTCAGGTGGAAGATGGAGATGCAATGCTGAGGGGACTGTCGGTGGCCCTCAAGGGACCCCTGCCAGGGAGGGGCTCTACCTTGGGCTGGGGCTCAGGTGGCTGGCCTGGAAGCATCCTACCACAGGAGATATTGGATGGAGCTTTTGAGAGGCAGCGGGAGCAAGGAGGGCAGTGTGAGTACCACATCACGGTGCAGGAACTTACAAGGGGAGAGACTAACACATGTAGTAGGTCTCTCTGGAAGATAGCGATGTGCTTAAATCTTCCCTACCTTGCCCTGGAAATATATTTTTTTTTCCCAAATGTTCCTTGTTTTTTTGTTTTATCGCAAAACATAAAAAAACGCAGGGGTGATCAAATACCAACAAAAGAAAGCTCTATTTGTGTGAAAAAAAGACATACATTTCATCTGCGTACAGTATTGCATGACTGCGCAATTGCCAGTTAAAGTGGTGCAGTGCTGTATAGCAAAAAATGGCCTTGTCATGAAGGGGGTAAAACCTTCCGGAGGTCAAGTGGATCTATAGGCTGTTTGGAGCCAACACTAGTGCAGAGCATGCATGCACACCGGGCCACATACCAGTGTTGACACTTGCAGTTGCTTATGTGGCAATGACCCTATGCACAGGGCCATTTGCCACAATTGGAAATGGTCTGCTCATACTGGAATGCACTGGACCTTCCTTACAAAAAGTGGAGGCAAAGGGGAATTTTCCCCTCATTTTTTGGAGATTTCTATTCACTTCCTGTCATGTCTCTGGGAAAGGATGGGAGGAGCAAAAGCAGGAAATGAAATCTTGTTAGAAGCTCTAACCCTTTCCCATTCAATCCAAAACTGAAAAAAAAAATTTATTGACTAAAGTCCCACTCGAAATTTAATCAAGACAAATATTCTCCTTTGTTTTATTGCAGGGCCATGACTCATTTTTACAAGACCTTGTGGCATCTGACCATCCACTATCTCATTCCGGTCTCTCACAGCAGCCATCTTGGATGTGGACTGAGTCTTTCAAACCTGCCGTTGATTTATGAAGCTGGTGACCTGTTGATAGGAGCCATAATTCCCTTCCACACAGACAGAGTCTCCCCTACCATAACTTTTACAGAGATGCCTCCAGAGGATGTCTGCACATGGTAAGTGTTGTTTGCTGTATACAAAGTTCAACAGAATTAAAGAGTACCTGTCATAAATTACTGAAAGCCAGCTATAGTTGGATCAAATCTTGGCCGGTTCAGCAGGGACCAGCTGAGATTTGATCCATCTTTGAGCAGGCTGGTTGTACTGAAGTCAATCCACTGATCAACTTCTGTACAACCAGCCTATTACATTTTTTTGCATGCAATTACTGCCAGCAACCACAGAAGCTGGCAGTGATCATTGTATTGTGATGGCAGGGAAGGCTCCCCGTTGGCAGAGCACAAAAGGGTTGTGGGAGGGTTTTCTCCTTCAACACTGACTATGTTGATGGGGGAATCAAGCAATTTTCTTTTCTTCCACCTGTGGTGAAAGGAAAGAAAATTGTATAAACTATGATTTACTCACTTTACTCTTCATTATACAGTTATATACACACAACAGCGCCAACTTGTTAGTAACCAGTTAATGTATCAGTATGTCTTAGGATTGTAAAAGAACACCAAAATATGTGAAAAAATCCACCCAAATGCAGAGAGTACATGCAAATTTCAAGTAGATGACTATTCTACAAGGAAATTAACCGAGGACTCCAGTGGTGCAAAGCTGTAGTACTAAAAAGTGGTAAACCCTAATTAGGACTTCTCTTATTCGGTTCCTTTTGATGTGATAAATATACAGGCGGTCCCCGGGCTACAAACAAGATAGGGTCTGTAGGTTTGTTCTTAAGTTGAATCTGTTTGTAAGTCGGAAACAGGTAAATTTTTTAAGTGTAGCTCCAGCCAAATAAACAGTTTTTAAGCTTTTTGGATAGCATAGGGAAGGGTTAACATCCCTGTAATGTTTGTTTTGCTGTCTGTGCCCCTGTTCAGAAAATTTCACCTCACTTTCTATCCCAATGAAAATTGGATTTTGAAAATTTTGGGTTGTTGTGGAAACAAGCCTTGGTTATAAAGCATCAGTGGAGGTACATTTTTCCCATAATAACTCTAAAGCCGCGCACACACGAGTGGAATGTCCGACAGAAAAAGTCGGACAGGAGCTTTTCATCGTCTATTCCGATCGTGTGTAGGCCTCATCAGACTTTTTTCTTCGAAAATTCTGACGGACCTAGAAATGGAACATGTTCTAAATATTTCCGACGGATCCAATTTCTATCGGGAAAACCGATCGTCTGTATGCTGTTCCGACGGACCAAAAACGACGCATGCTCTGAAGCAAGTACGAAGCGGAAGCTATTGGCTACTGGCTATTGAACTTCCTTTTTTTAGTCCCGTCGTAAGTTTTGTACGTCACCGCGTTCTGGACGGTCGGACTTTGGGTTGACCGTGTGTAGGCAAGACCGCTTGAATGGAATTCCGTTGGAGTTCCGTCGGAGAAACCTTCAGAGTTTATCCTGATGGCAAAACCGGTCGTGTGTACGCGGCATTACAGGAGTAAATTTCTCTTCCTAGGGGTAGATTTCCTCTCACTTCCTTTTGCCTCCCTCCGTTTGTAAGTAGGGGTTGTTTGTAAATCGGATGTTTGTAAATTAGGGGACCGCTTGTACTATTAAAGGCATTTTGTTTTATCTGTTTAATAAGTGCCCAAAACACCTCTATCCTGCCAGAAAACTTCTCCATTGATAATTTCCTGTGCTTGCTGCCTGTTCTGCACTCTTATCAGTTAAATTATTTGCAGAAGTAGTGATGAGTGAAGTAGAGATGAGTTTAGTTTTGGTTTGGACTTGAACTTAGATTTGGCTAAACTGGGAAGTAAGCGGTAGCTGCTCGTACACAAAGGAGTGGGTAAACTCATGATACCATTGACCTAATATGCCAACATTGACCTAATATGGGACCATAGTAGGTCGATGACATCATGAGCATTCCCGTTCATTTTGGTTACATGCAGCTGAATGGTGGGAAACCCCCACCTGCAGTTTATTAGCCTAAGGGTTTTGGCTGAACATGGGTTTGAACCAAAACTTTGCAGCCAAACCCAAGCTCATTCCTACTGTGGAGTACAGAACATCTCCCCCTACATTGTAGAGAGGTGGGTGTTTGTAGCTCTGTCCTATGGTTACAATGCCAGTACCTAGGATAGCCTTCAAAGCCATCCCTGTGCCATTTAGATCTTAGGCCTTGATTTGTACCCAATAATGAGATGGAGCCCATTCCTTTTGGGGCTTACTAAGCCCAACCTACTGCTTGACTATCTGTCTATTTCCAGAGGCTTTACTTCATATTGATGTTCTTCCAGTTCATTGTCAATTAATGGTGGCGGGGCTTATTGAGAGGAGATGGAATCTAATTTCAACTTGGTTGATGTTGAGGTTCTGTGTTCAGCCTGAGCCAAGAATACATGCATACCTCCCAACTGTCCCTGATTTGGAAGAACGGTCCCTCTTTGGGAACATATTCCCTTTGTCCCTTGCCGCTCCTCACTTGCCCCTCATTTTTGGTCTGATGTAAATACCTGTATAAAAAAAAATCACTATTTATCTTGTAGTTTATAGTGCTAAACCTTTCAACCAGTTTTCTAAATTGTTGCATTGGTAAATGTCAAAAGCCAGTATAAAGGAAAATAGTGGTAAGAACACTTGTGGGTTTAACCAATCCTTATTTGTGTATTCATTTTCTATGTAATGGGGGAGTGGCAGGGGTATGGCTTTTGCCTGCATACATTTTGCTGGGGGAGTGGCAGGGGTATGGCTTTTGCCTGCATACATTTTGCTAATAGGTGTCCCTCTTTTTCATCTCAGAAAGTTGGGAGGTATGTGCATTTGAGCTACGCAGGGATGCAACAATTGATTTGAAGACTATAGCCCCAAAACCAGCACCACCTAGGACCAGGGATCAATGTACATGTAAAGCTCAAACAACAAAACCGTTCTTCACAAGCTGTCCACACTACTATGTATACACAAAACATATCAAGACCAAGTGTATGAAAAAGTGTAAACGTTATTAATATATATACAGTTTATCCTACAAATAGACACATAGGGGTTTATTTATAAAATGTTTGAATAGCAATTCACCCAGTGAAAGTGCATGTACATTCGTTTGTTGCTAATGGGACAAAAATATGAATGTTATTAGACTATTTCCTGTGGTGGATGAATGGTTTTCATAAATTTAGGTGAAAAGTCTCATATTTGACACCTAGATGGCACTAAGTTTCATAGTTAATTTATGTTTAAAAACATTATTAATTTAACACCGTCTAGTGGCCAAAAGAAGAATTTTCCACATTAAATCAGTGCCCCACCACAACCTACCCATATGGCAAGTGGCTATATGCCCCATAGCATACATTCAAATTAATGCACAGTGTCAGTATAATAAAACTCTTCTATTAAACCTCCAGGTTCCTTTTTGAAACCTACCAGCAGTTCCAGGCATTGAAGTTTGCAGTGGAGGAAGTCAATGCAAATCCAGATGTCCTCCCGAACATGACTTTGGGGTTCTATGCCTACGACTCTTGTTCTGTATTGCACAGGGAGCTGGAGGGAACACTGGGCATGCTGACCGGACACAATCAGGCAATTCCAAATTATTCACGGCTTGGAAGACCTCCAGTGGCTGCCATTCTCGGACACTCCATGTCCACCTACTCTATTCTCATGGCTCATATCCTAGGACTGTACAGATATCCACAGGTGAATGTGTAGCTGGGCTAAGGGCTAGGTGGAAGAGACAGACAACTTGGGTGCTTCAGCAGGAGGGGGGAGCAAAAAGGACTTAACCTGCAACTAGGGGTGGGCCAAACATCCCTCTGGTTCAGTACACACCAGAACATGCGAACAGGCAAAAAGTTTGAGCGAACATGTGAACCCAATTAAAGTCTATGGGACACGAACATGAAAAATCATAAGTGTTAATTTTAAAGGCTTATATGCAAGTTATTGCCATAAAAAGTGTACGGGGACCCAGGTGCTGCCACAGGGGACATGTATCAATGCAAAAAAAAACAATAGTTTTTTCAGGAGCAGTGATTTTAATAATGCTTAAAGTGAAACAATAAAAATGAAAGACTTAGGGAGGGCTGAATACAAATGTACCCCACACTTTTCACATATTGATTTGTAAAAGATTTTGAAAAACGTTTATCATTTTCCTTCCACTTCACAATTATGTGCCACTTTATGTTGGTCTATCACATAAAATCCCAATAAAATACATTTACGCTTGTGGTTGTAACATGACAAAATGTGGAAAATTTCAAGGGGTATAAATACTTTTTCAAGGCACTGTATATGTGTGTGTGTATATATATATATATATATATATATATATATATATATATATACATACACACACTACATGGTTCCCCCCCCCAAAATCCATACTAGATACTTATCCAATACTTATCCTATCTCCTGAGCCATGCCGCATGCCCTCAACATGGAGGGATTCCGGATCCCAGCCCCTCCCCGTGTGAATGAGTATGGGGTACATTGTACCCCTACCCATTCACCCCAAAAGGCAGTGAAGTGTTAAAAAAGGTGTTTGACAAGTCCTTTATTAAAAATTAAAGATGACCTCCGTTGTTGCTCTAATGTGTCTTCTTTCCCTGGTACCGATATCTTCTACCTCCGGTAATTTCTTCCCCCTCCGGTGCAGTCTTCTCCTTGAGCTGACTTCTCCTTGAGCTGTCTTCTCCTTGTGCTGTCTTCTCCTTGTGCTGTCTTCTCCTTGTGCTGTCTTCTCCTTGTGCTGTCTTCTCCTTGAGCTGTCTTCTCCTTGTGCTGTCTTCTCCTTGAGCTGTCTTCTCCTTGTGCTGTCTTCTCCTTGTGCTGTCTTCTCCTTGTGCTGTCTTCTCCTTGTGCTGTCTTCTCCTTGAGCTGTCTTCTCCTTCAGCTGTCTTCTCCTTGAGCTGTCTTCTCCTTGTGCTGTCTTCTCCTTGTGCTGTCTTCTCCTTGTGCTGTCTTCTCCTTGTGCTGTCTTCTCCTTGTGTTGTCTTCTTGTTGAGGGCATGAGGCCTGGTATGGTTCAGGAGGGGGGGCGCTTGCTCGTCCCCTCCCTTTCCTGACCTGCTGGGCTGCATGCTCGGATAAGGATCTGATATGGATTTTGAGGGGGACCCCACGCCATTTTAAAAAAAACTTTGGCGTGGGGGTCCCCTCCGAATCCATACTAGACCTGGAGGGCCTGGTATGGACCTGGGGGGGGGACCCCACGGCATTTTTTTCACATATTTTTTTTTTTTATATTGAGCTGACTCATCAGCTTAGGACACGGCGGCCGGCTTCCCGGCCTGTTCCTTAGCAACCAGCTATATACAATGTTTAAACGGAAAAAAAAAAAAGCAAACCACATCAAAAATCGCATCATAATCACAACATTTGCATTTCTGGTACGATTTCATTAAAGCCTATTACACGCAAAACATGGGAAAAAAAGTCCCCAACCTTTTCCAAAAACAAACCGGCTGCAAAATGCATAGATGTGAACTTGTACCATAGGAAACCATGTTAAAAGGCCTGTAGTGTGTTTCTACAAACTGCAAAATGCACTAAAAAATGCATAGGTGTGAACCTAGGGTAACACCTTGCCCGAAGGTGTGCTCATCAATGCTTGGGACCAGGAGGAGGCTGCGGTCATGTGAAGAATCAAAAATTAAAGTGGTTCTAAAGCCTGAAGGTTTTTTACCTTCATGCATTCTATGCATTAAAACCTTCATGTTTGTGCACCCCCCTTATACTCACCTGAGCCTTATCCAGAGATGCGCACAAGAGATCTCTCCTGGGCCTCCTAATTGGCTGTGACAGAGCAGCGGGAGCCATATGGGGGAGGGGCCAGAAGTGGCGGCGGGGGACCTGAGAAGAGGAGGATCGGATCTGCTCTGTTCAAAACCATTACAGCAGGTAAGTATTACATGGTTGTTATAAAAAATACAGAACCTTTACAAACATTTTAATGCAGTCCCCGTGTGCAATAATAATGTACAGAGTTCCTCAATAAGATGTTCCACCCCAAGTAACTACACTCTTGTAATGATGTATATTTGCATTCGGAGGGACAGTCAGAGCCCTTTCCCACCCCATCAGTCCAGTCCACCTCTGTTACCTCACTCCCAGTAACAGAATGGAGTCCCGCCGAGCACATAGCAGGCACCATGCATGCTTATTAACTCTCTCCTTCCTGTACCTCAAGATCAGGCCATGAAATCTCTGTAATGCTAGTTTGCTCCTGATGACCAGAGGAGATGGACAGCTAGGAAGGGAGTCAGGGCACCGACCCCCTTGCTACCGGAGGACCTGTCATCTAACCAGTAGCCACGCCAAATGACTGTTCGCCGTAGCTGTTCTTCCTTGTGAGTAAACCATTCATGGTGGTGTTACACGTACCCTGTAGTGATATTACAGACCTGGGTTCTTTAGGAATACACCAAGACCCAAAACGCGCCTCTTGAATAACTTCAGATCAGGCTCAATGCATTTGAACAACTTTTACTGAGAATTCAGCATAACACGTGCAGCAGGATAAAACATTCTTTCCCTAACTAACTCTAGTTGAAGCTTCCCCAGTGTACCTGTGCAGGTAAAGTCCATCTGTGTGTGTGTTGTCCATAGGTGGAGAATCTCAAATGGAGGTGTCCATAGTTAAGGGGGTCCCGGTGAGTCAATGCTCCTGAGGTGGACCACAGGTCCCAGCAAGTTTTTGTAAAAGTTCCTGTCCTTTCATCCACTCCCCCGGGGACCTGAACCTCTTCCATTTTATATATTATGGGAAGGGAGGCTTGACCCCAGAAAGCCTGCAAACATGGCCAGCGAAGGCCGCAAAAACATGAACCCCTTCCCCCGGACCTGGGCAGCTGAGTAAGCTAACTAAATATAGTAGGCAACCTGCCTACATACAGGCACGTAATGTGGACTTACCGCATTCAGGGTATACATCTGTGTAAGCATATGGCCTTATACATGAGTACCGCTCAGAAGAGCTGCTGCGTATTTTACTCCTCCCCTAGCTGCTACATCAAAAAAAATGTGCATTAGCTGGACCAGCACAAACAGTAATTACACTATTTTAAAAAAGTGAGGTATATGAAGTGCATGAAGGAAAGGAGAGGGGGTGTGCTAGTGCTTTAACTGGATAGTCAAATTTATTAACAAAGTCACAAGTATGCTGCAAGTTGAGAAAAATAATTAGTTTTTTTCTGTGCTTTTACGTGCATTTCTTCTAAACCGGTGACAGGGTCTCTTTAAGCATTAACCACTTACAGACCAGCCGCCACAGTTGTACTGCGTCAGGTTGGCTCTCCTGGGCAAGCTGCAGTCATTGTATGTCGGCACTGCGGGAGCGTGCCCGCGGGTTGGACGGATTCGATGTGGCGACCCGTGATTGCCTAGTACAGAGGCAGAATGGGGATCTGCCTTTGTAAACAAGGCGGATCCACATTCTGACAGATGACATGACAGAGATCTACTGTTCCCAGTCATCAGGAACAGTGATCTCTGTCATGTCCCAGGCAGCCCATCCCCCCTACAGTTAGAACACACCCAGAGAACACAGTCAACCCCTTGACCGCCCCCTAGTGTCAACCCCTTTCCTGCCAGTGTAATTTTTACATTGATCCCTCATTTTTATAGCACTGATCAATGTAATAATGTCACTGGTTCCCAAAAAGTGTCATTTGGGGTCAGATTTGTCCGTCGCAATGTCTCAGTCCTGCTAAAAATCGCAGATCGCTGCCATTACCAGTAAAAACAATATAAAAAAATAAAAGCCCCTAAATCCCATAGTTTGTAGAAGCATAACTTTTGCGCAAACCAATTAATATACGCCTATTGCGATTTAAAAAAAAAAAATATGTAGAAGAATATATATTGGTGCTCTTTGTTTCTAGCGCAAACAATAAAAAACGCAGAGGTGATCAAATACTACCAGAAGAAAGCTCTATTTGTGGGAAAAAAAGAGCGTCAATTTTGCTTGGGTACAGCGTCGAATGACTATGCGATTGTCAGTTAAAGCGATGCAGTGCCGTATTGCAAAAAATGGCCTGGTCATTAAGGGGGAAAATACTTCCGGTCCTTAAGTGGTCAATTTGTTTCAGTTTTGTTAATAAGGTCCTCACAACAGCACATTGTGTACATGTGGTTGTCAATGTCTACCTATGAAGCTCTTACTACTTTTTATCTGTATCAGCATTATTTTGGAGTGTCATAACATTTTCATTCTAATGGTTTAATAATATACCTTAAAATAATGTGCACCTCCTAATGATTTTATTTTTGTACTCCTTCAGATAAGCCACTATGCAACCAGTGCTCTCCTTAGTGACCGCACAAAGTTCCCATCATTTTTCCGGACTGTCCCCAGTGATTCTTTCCAGTCTCAGGGTTTGGCTCAGCTGGTGCTACATTTTGGTTGGACCTGGGTGGGTTTGGTGGCAATGGGAAATGACTATGGACAGCAGGGCATTCAGATCATTAAACAAGAGATCCTTCAGGCTGGGGCTTGTGTGGCCTTCACCGAAGTCATACTTCTAAATCAGGCAGACAGAAATGCGCCTTATATCTCAAAGGTCATCAAACAGTCTACAGCAAAGGCTATAATCATTTTCTCTATTGATGTCTTCTTTATTCCCCTCCTGAATGAGATGTTGAAAATGAACGTTACTGGGAAGGTCTTCATAGCAAGTGAAGCCTGGTGCATCTCAACCATACTTTTAGTTGATAAATATTCCTCTATTCTCGCTGGGTCTATTGGATTTTCTTTTCACAGCTCAACAATCCCTGGATTTAAGGATTATCTGAAGAAAGTCCATCCTTCTGACCCTCTAGGGCAAACAGTAACTAAAATATTTTGGGAGATGACCTTTGATTGCAAGTTCCTTGATAAAACAAATAAAGATTTTACTAAGAATACCAGATTTTGTATGGGAAATGAGACTCTCGAAACTACTGAGAATGCATACACTGATGTATCCAATCTGAGAACTTCATACAATATTTACACATCTGTTCAGGTTGCAGCTAAATCCTTGCATGACCTTCGAATGTGCCAGAATGGGAAGGGCCCTTTCTCTAATGGAACTTGTGCCAGGCTTCAGAATATTAAACCTTGGCAGGTAACAGAAGTCAATTGCTATTCCTAGATGACACATGATGGTTGTACAGAAATAGTAGAATATTTATGTGGCAATTGTTCAAGGTTTCCTGCTATAAAGACATCTTCAGGATATTAGGTAGTTGCTGTTCCCAGTTGCCTTTTTCAACCTTTTCAACACAGAGGAACCTTTGAAATAACTTTCCAGTCTCAGGGTGTTACGGTCAGAGGGAAGAATGCTCCTTACACTTGTGGTCATTGGGAAGAATTAGCTCCCTTATAGACAGCTAAAAAGATCAATGGTGTCAGTGGGAACTTATCTAAGAGGTAGAAGTTGCTCATTGCTCAAGAAACCCCTTGCAACCTCCAGAGGAGCCCTAGTTTAGAAACCCTGGTTTCCAGTCTTCCATCCAATTGTACATCCTCCCATCCCACACTTGAATCACTCAGTAAGTTGGTTATCATTTTGGAGAGTAAAGTAGTGGCACTTGGGGACTTGGTATCCTTGGTATATCAACCTTTGCTTTGATTGTTCAGAATACTGCAATGCACCTCATAGACTGGTGTCCAGTACTGGCTGTGGGTTTCTGGGAACCTGAACCTTGTAACTAGTAATGCCCACAGCTACCTACAAAGATGCCGTGACCTCATCCCTTGTGGGGTGTTCCTTGACAGACTGACTGGGAGAAAGGAACTGGGTGACCCAGGACATTATACCTATTCAAGGTATGCTAAACTGGGGAGACTGGAGTTGGGCTGTGAAAAGACACTGTCACCTTGCCCATGGAGAGCAAAATAACAGTGTCTCTAGAATGGGCACCCTTTATCCCCTTATACTTATTTTATTTGCGCTCTCATGGCTCATTTCTACACCACAGTTAGCAACATCTGCGGCTCTCATACACAGAAGATGCACTGCCTGCCCTTAACTCACCTCTCCATCCACAGAACACATTTTATAAATGGTTCACAGAATAGGAGATCTCCTTTTGCAGTGCTGGAAGTATAGTGAAAGCTATACTATCCAGGATCAATAAAACGGTAAATAATAAGGAAACAGCAGCAATCCTGGAAGTGGCATACACCTCATTACAGTTTACTATTTTCTATCCACCACACATTTTTCTAAAACAAATCTGGTGTTTTTCTTTAAGCAGCAGCAGCAGCATTTTTATGCTAAAGTATTCTTTCAACTAGCAGTCCCAGTTAGGTCTCTTTCTTGAGTCCTGGTCATGACTGGCCCTGGAGCAATGTCTCTTAAAACGATTCTGATGGAGGGTGCACAGCAGAGGTCATTGCCACCAACACATGCAGCCACTGGTAGCTTTCTTTCAATGGTGCATAATTGCACCTATACCTTACAGCAGGCACTCAAGTAGCAGCAGACACTCGATGCATGTCCTCCTGGCAGTGCCAGGTGCCCTGTGATAAGGTGTCACCTGCATTTATATATTAGCCTTGCAGCTCGTCCCATGCCCCTGTCCCACTCCAGTTCACCGCCCTTCCTCCCCCACCAGCACCCTGTGCTCCCTTACCTGTACAGGCAATTGAGAAAGGGCACACTGTGTATCAGGTCTCTGCCACAACTGATCCCTTCCAGGAAGTCTACATGCTTTGTTTTTTTTAATTTTTTTCCTGATAGTTCCCAAATAGCTCATGACTCTCTGTCCATGTGACCAGCCTCTGCACCAATCTAATCCCCTGGTACCTGAGTCTAGCCAATAAAGTACCTTTTATGGGTCAGATCAAAAGGTGAGGGGGTGAAGAGGAAAGACCTGAGAGGGGAATGGTACAAAAAAGCTCTGAGTGTGTTCCTGCACTCAGTTCTGGGGCACAGCATGAGGACTCTGGGATTTTGATAAAATCCTGGAAGAGTCCCACAAAATCCGGGATGGTTAGGAGGTATGCAGTTCACTTTACAGAAGAAAAGATTATTAAAAACTTCCAATGATTAGCTTAATTTTAAATTTTATATGTAACATTTTTAATGCGTCTACCAATAATGATCATTTAGATTCACCATCAAGTCTTGTCATAGGCAAACTGGCTGATATTTAGTATAATTATTGTTAATCCTGACCTAATATAACCCTATTACATTAAATGTGTGATTTAATCTTATGCTGACTTCTTTACCTGTACAGCTGACCCACTATATACAGAATGTCAGAGTAAGATTAAAAGCTAAAAGAGAGGTCTTCTTCGATAAAAATGGTGATCTCCCCGCGGTGTATGATATTGTCAACTGGCACAGAACTGATGATGGACTCATAAAGCATGTTAAGGTTGGAAGCTATGATACCGCATCCACTTATGAAGACATCCTGGCAATCAATAGTAGTGCAATAATGTGGGCATCTTCGGAGAACCAGGTACTATAAAAATACTTATTGTGGAACTGTAGAAAAGAGAAGAAACATCTCTGAACTATCCTTCCTGGCAAATGATTTGTAATTAGGCTGCCTATTGTAGAATACGCAAGTAACTAAGGAGTAACACTTTTGCAATCAGCTTGTGGGAGGAGGTACACAAATGCATTATTGTGGGAAGATCTGACCAGTTGAGGGCTTCAATTATAAAGTAGAGATATGATCTTGACCATGACCATAATGCTCTTTTAAAGCGCAACTCCATGAGACTTAAAAATTCTCCCTTGTAGTGGGGTTGCACCCGTACAGCAAGGGTTAACTACATGTTTACGTCTAGGGGGCATGGAAAAGTAGATTCACTTGCCCGTCCCTTTGCTCCTCTGTGCTGCTAGGCTTGTCCACACATCATCTTCTCTTCCATATTCTAGCGATCTAAGGTTCTGATGTTATCATGACCAATATAAGGGCCTTGGATGTGAGGACGCCGAGAAGCAATCCACTGCTGGAAAATGGGGGGGCATCGTCTGCTGGAGGAGTGGAGGGTCAGGTAAGTTAAAGCGCTTTTCTGCCCCCTAGACTTAAACAAGCATTCAACTCTTGCAGTGTGGGCACAGCCCTAATGTAAGGGAGAATTTTCATTCAGAATTTCCCAGGGTTGGGATTTTTCTTTTTAATTAGTGCATGTTTACTACGCACAGTTGTATGCTTTACAGATGTGCCATTTACAATATCGAATAAAAAAAACAAATGTCAGGAGGAGGACAGCCCAGTCAAATGACCTGTAAAAGTCATGTGACCGGCCTGTCCTATAATCCTTATGCAGCATTAAAAATGGAAGAACTCCAGGGGTCACCACTGCCTGCATTTCTTGAACAAGCTGTCAATAGTTTGGCATCCAGCAGATAGCGCTAACCACTCTCTGGTTTTAATGGTCCTTAAAAATAAGAAACCTATTGGTAATTCAGCTCATAATGGCTAAACCAAATTTGATATACAGTAACCCACTGCTGCCAGCCACACCACACTATTCCAAAGACAGTACTAAAATAGAATACTTTTCCTTCCCCCAGGAGCCTGTTGGTCCACCACCAGTAGATCAAGGGGAAGCACAGTATAAGCAGGGGTTAGGCTTATGGGAGAAGCTTTAAAAGGGGAGGGAGGAGTTTTCGATAGGATGGATGGAAAGAAGAAGGTTTGGAGTTCCTGATGATCTAACAATAACGTGCCCTTCACGTTTTCCCCTTTGCTGTCCCTGTCTGGCTCATGTGTCCCTTCAGGGTATGGAGATGTGAGGATAAAAACCAAAATGCTGGTTGGTGACACCTCTGTGACGGATGTATATAACTGTTATCTGGAAGATGTTCCCTGAGTCTGGGATGTGTGCTGACATTCACAATACAATAAATCATTGGAAAAGCAAGAGCTGCCTGGACATTTATTATTAGGGAGAGGGATCTGGAATCCTGTTGTAGGGCCTTGGATCTTTTGTATATGGATGGATATCAGATAGCAGAGCCTCCCCTAAAAGTAGGAGAGTCGGCAAACCCCAATAGAGTAGAATGACCCTTGGCCAGCATGTGGTGCTTCTGCCTACCACTAGGGGACCTGCCTACAACCATGCCACCATGCTTACAACCATACCACCAATACGCTCTCCATTGTGTGACAATCCCAAACATTCTACTGCCCTCCCACCCCAAGGACATCCCATCCTGCCAAAGTATCATGGAGATCAGCTTACTATTTTCCCTGCTTACCAGCTTTCACTAAAACCTTACATTTGTAGTGGGAGCATAGAAAAACTTTCCTTTTCACTTGCACTTTCTGGAATGAAGGTTCGGCAGGATATCAAAGCTGAAAGTTAGACCCAGAAAAAAAAGAATGAATGTGTGGTCTGGGCAGTAGTGAGAACTGGCTTTAAGAAGGAGCTGTAATCCTGTGGGAAATATTTGGATTTTATCTCCTGCTTGGGCCTCCTTCATCAACACCAATAAGACTTTACACACACCAAATCTTTCATCTTCGCCCACTGTTGTCCCTTTCTAGGCCCTCTATCTATTTTCCTCTCTGGGTCTATCTTTCAAAAAGAATAGATCCTGAGGTGTGCAGGGTGGGAGCAAACACAACAAAAGTTAAGTATGGATGGGAGCAGAGTCAGGCAGTATATTGGACAGATCTTGCTATTGGAACCTCCAAGAAATATAAGATGTTAGAGGGTGATTCAGCCCACTGGAAACCATTTATAATTTAAATACCACTTTTGGCAAGAGTAACCTTTTACATATTACATATCTGCATATTCTGTGCTTAATGGCAAGCATCCACATAATTTAGTATCATTTAGAGTTCTACCTAAAATAACTGAAGACCATATCACCACGTCCATTCCACCACAGCATCTGCCCTCCTATAAATCCCACTCCCGCCTTACCACCCTCACCCTCCTACTACTCCTGTCTGGGGACATCGCACCAAACCCCGGCCCTCCCACACCCAATTTCCAACGCCAAGATCGGCCATCTACCTCCTCCAACAGTAGTCGTAACTTCAACCTTCTCATCCCAATTCCCCTGATTCCACAAGTCAGCCCCCCTCTTTCATGTGCCCTCTGGAATGCCCGCTCAGTCTTCAACAAACTAGTTTCTGTCAATGACCTTTTCCTCTCCAAATCCCTTGATCTATTTGCTATAACTGAAACCTGGCTCCAGGAATTTGATACTACCTTTCCAGCTGCACTGTCCCACAGTGGCCTTCTCTGGACTCACTCCACCAGACCCAGTGGACGAAAAGGAGGTGGTGTCGGACTTCTCCTCTCCCCACAATGCACCTTCCAGGTACTGCCCACACCTCCCTCTCTTTCCACCTGCTCTTTCGAAATGCACTGCATTCGTCTTTTCTCTCCAGCTTGTCTGAGGGTCGCAGTCATTTATCGGCCTCCTGGACCAGTGTCACGCTTTCTGGATGACTTCTCTGCATGGCTACCCTATTTTCTCTCATCTGAAGTGCCTGCCATCATCCTAGGTGACTTTAACATTCCAATCAATGTTAATAATGCTACCACTTCTAAACTACTCAACTTAACCTCCTCTTTTAACCTAACACAATGGACACAAACCACCACTCACTCCAACGGCAACACTCTTGACCTTGTATTCTCCCATCGCTGCACTCCCTGCAATCTCTCCAACGCACCCTTTCCTCTCTCTGATCACAACCTTATCCGTTTCACACTCTCCTTGTCTCCTATATCCCATGCTGCCAACCCACAAACCACTACCCGCAGGAACCTTCGCAACCTCAAACCTTCCCTTCTTCACTCTGCTACTGATGGCCTTTATGACAAAATCGCACCCCTGTCCTGCCCAGACCTAACCACTTCCATCTACAACACCACGTTGTCATCCTCCCTAGACGTACTTGCTCCTCTTTCTACACGCAGAACCAGGCCCCATCTGCCACAACCCTGGCAAACAGACGACACCAGAAGTCTCAAGAGACGCAGCCGTGCTCTTGAGCGAGCATGGCGTAAATCTAAATCCCTGCAAGACTTTACCCTCTACAAATCTGTCCTTCTCAAATACAACTCCTGCCTCCACACTGCTAAACAAACCTATTACAACACTCTCATCAAAACCCTCTCATCCAAACCTCCTCAACTCTTTTCTACCCTTAATTCCTTACTTCACCCCCCACTGCCCCCTCCCACCAACTTGCTTACCGCTCAACATATTGCCAACCACTTCAATAGCAAAATCAACACAATTCGCAAGGAGATATCCAGTATTAAAATTCCTCCCCTACCCAACATATCAGGTCCAACACCACACTCAATACTCTCCTCCTTTTGCCCAGTTACCACAGAAGAAGTTGATAAACTCCTCTCCATGGCCCACCTCACTACATGTCCCCTGGACCCTGTCCCCTCTCAATTACTGCGACCACCTTCCCACTCTATCCTCAACTCCCTAACCCACATCTTCAACCTCTCCCTCTCCTCTGGCACCTTTCCTTCCCCGCTCAAACATGCACTGGTTACCCCCATACTCAAAAAACCCTCACTAGACCCCACCTGTTTGAATAACTTAAGACCTATCTCCCTTCTCCCGTTTGCCTCCAAGCTCATCGAACGCCTTGTTCATGACCAAATGAGTCGCTACCTCACGGACAACAACCTTCTCGACCCCCTACAGTCTGGCTTCCGCCTACAACATTCGACTGAAACTGCCCTACTAAAAATCACCAATGACCTAATAACTGCCAAAACCAATGGCCACTACTCCATACTCATACTTTTAGACCTCTCTGCTGCCTTTGACACAGTTGACCACCTGCTGCTCCTCAGCAAATTACACTCCCTTGGCCTCCGTGATTCTGCATTATCCTGGTTCTCCTCCTACCTATCTCAGCGCACTTTCAGCGTCACTTACAACTCCATCTCCTCCGCTCCCCTTCCTCTTTCTGTTGGGGTACCCCAAGGCTCTGTCCTTGGGCCTCTCCTTTTCTCACTCTATACCTCTTCCCTGGGCCAGTTGATCAGCTCCCATGGCTTCCAATACCATCTCTATGCTGATGACACACAGATCTATCTCTCCTCTCCCCAACTCACCCCCACTATCTCCTCACGGATCTCAAACTTGCTGATTGACATATCGGTATGGATGTCACACCACTTCCTCAAAATTAATCTTTCTAAAACTGAGCTTGTTATATTTCCTCCTTCACGGTCCCCCTCCTGTGACTTCACCATTAATATCAACAACACAACCATTGGTCCCTCCACACATGCCAGAGTCCTGGGTGTAATCCTTGACTCTGACCTCTCCTTCAGCCCCCATATCCAATCACTGGCTAAATCCTGCCGCCTTAACCTCCGCAACATCTCCAAAATTCGACCCTTCCTGACTAATGACACTACAAAACAACTTATTCACTCCTTGATTATTTCCCGCCTCGACTATTGCAACTCTCTCCTTAATGGCCTACCCTTAAGCAGGATATCCCCCCTTCAGTCTATTATGAATGCTGCTGCTAGACTAACACACCTCACTAATCGACCGTGACTGCTGCTCCTCTCTGCCAATCCCTTCACTGGCTTCCCCTACCCCACCGTGTAAAATTCAAAATGCTAACCATAACATACAAGGCCATTCACAACATCGCCCCCATCTACATCACCAACCTCATCTGCAGATATCGCCCAAATCGCCCCCTCCGCTCCTCCCAGGACCTCCTGCTCTCTAGCTCCCTTGTTACCTCCTCCCATGCTCGCCTTCAGGACTTCTCCAGAGCCTCTCCCATCCTCTGGAATTCCCTGCCCCAGTATGTCCGATCAGCCCCTACCCTGTCCACCTTTAGGAGATCCTTGAAAACTCATTTATTCAGGGAAGCCTATCCCACACCCACATAACTGTCCCTGAGCCACCCCCATCAAATCATTCTTTGCAGCTATTACCTTTTGTACCACCACCCCCTCCCTTTAGAATGTAAGCTCTACGAGCAGGGCCCTCCTGTACCTTTTGTATTGAACTGTACTGTAATTGTGTTGTCCCCCTTATACATTGTAAAGCGCTGAGTAAACTGTTGGCGCTATATAAATCTTGTATAATAATAATAATAATAATATCTGATTTTTTGTAAGGTTCCTTTGTCAGTCTGCAGTGAGAGCTGTCCTGCAGGGACAAGGAAGGCTGCAATTAGAGGACAACCCATCTGTTGCTATCAGTGTGTCCCCTGTCCACCTGGAGAGATCTCCAATGAAACTGGTAATAAGATACTAAATAGATATATATTTTTTAATGAGTGCACCATGTGGCCTTGTTTAGCTTGATTGACTTTACTGGCATAAAAGTAGAAAAAGGACAAATCTTTCAAAATCTTACAGGTTGTGCTTTTATTTTAGAGTTAATTAAGAGCATACAGTAGTTTCCTGGTATTCATTTCCACTGCCGGACACAGTCAGACCCTACAGCAAGTGCCCAAACACTATGATGAGAGACAGATGAGATGGCATAGCATCAGTACAAGCTCTGCCCAGTTCTATTACAGAGAAGCTTACATTTATGTTATATGTTATGGAGAAGATGATAGAGAGGTGTCCTGTAGTCTAGTGTAGATCAGGGTGGGGCTGAGAACACTTTCTAAAAGCAAGCAAAACTTTCTGGCATTTTCAAAACAGTAAAGCTGCCCATAAATTAACAGATTCCTCCATCAATGCAAACGAGGTGCATGAAGTAATTCCACCCCGCTGCTGGGCAATTGTATTCGGCCAGCAGGACAAACATTTTCCTGCATGTCCTTTCAACAGAATTTGATCAATCAACTTCCATCAAGCTGGGACTGCCAAACTCTGATTGAAATTTGGCTGGTCCCTACTGAACTGGTCTAATTTTAATCCATCTATGTCCAGCTTCAGGTAGGACCATAACTGATTTCTGAGAGAACGCTAGATATTTTTCCGCACTTTCAGCAGATTTAATGAGACAAAACGCAGGGAAATGTGCATGTATTGTAGATATGTAAACATAAGAAAGAGATCAGCGCTAAAAAAAGAGAGGAAAAAAAAATATAGGCAGCTTCAAGTAGGTAAATATACAGTACCCAAACAAACTGATAAGAGACAATGGTGCAGTGTCTCCAAAACAGAATATTACAAGTTTAAAACATAATGTGCAAAAAAAATCTGCAATATTCAAAAATAATAAGAAATCAGCGTAAATAATGTTCAAAGCGAAAAAGTCCAAATACTGTATGTGATAAATATCACCGCAGAAAAAAGTGTCTTCCACCAACAAATGGAAATCCTCTCCACCACATGTGAGCAACAGAACTAAAATTCACTCACCGACATTAAAGCTGCCAGAGGAAAGCAGCATCATGCGCGTCAACAGGATCTCTCACATGTGGTCAACTAGCTTAATTTCCACAATGGGGCCACCCAGCAGTACCGCTTCTCACCAAAAGAGGGCCACCAGTTTCAAGCATGGAAGTGTGGAAGTGGCGGCGAGCTGTCAGTGTGTAGTTCCTGTCCCAATGCATTTCATGCGAATGCACGTCTTCAGGGGGAAGCTAGTACTACAAATGTCGGTGAGTGCATTTTAGTTCTATTGCTCACGTGTGGTGGAGAAGATTTCCATTAGTTAGTGGAAGACACTTTCTCTGCAGTAATATTCATCACATATTTGGAATTTTTTGCTTATTTACACAGATTTTTGTATTATTTTTGAGTATTGCGGATGTTTTTTGCACATTATGTTTTAAGCTTGTACTATTCTGTTTTGGAGACACTGCACTATTTTTTTCTATGGCAGATATGTCCCCCCATCTATTTTTTTTTATTTTGCCCAAACATACATTTTAATGTCCCTGCTCTCTCCTTTTTTGTATTTGAGCCGCACAAATAATCTAAATCCAATGAGGTAATGTGCAGAAATGTGAATTTATTGTTCTGCAGCAACAGTAAAGAGGAGATTATTATCTTTGACATTCTCTCTTATGCTCCATTATGAGCCTGGGAATATTGTTGGTGGGTTTTGAGCTATGGTGGCCTTATAGTCAGCTGAGTCCGGACTCTATTGCTTATTTTAGTATTGACAACATTGTCACTTTTAATGGTGGGTGGAGGTGTTTATTGTGTTTTTGTACTCTATCCATATTTTGAAGTCCATAACAAAGTAGATTTTGACAGTAGTATCATTGTGTAATCACATTTAGTACCCACTTGTTTTGGGGTCTTTCCCCCTATCCTGTATTTTGTGTAAAATGACCCACACCAATATGGTGTAACTACATAATAATTTTTACAATCCCCCCCCCCCCTAACTTTTGTGTCACCCTATGTGATGACACATATCTATCTCATATGAAAGGTGAGATTTTGTTCAAGGTAAACAAGGTGGTGAAACCAAGGAGGAAAATGAAGCAGAAAATGTTTGTTTTTATTTGTTTATAGCTATAGCATATATATGCCCGTAAGTTAACATTTTTAATAATACGGATATGCAGAAATTACAAAGCTAATTTTCTGATTTTTTAATTATAGTTGGAAAATGGCATATGTTTGGAAACTTGTGTAGGAGTGGTTTGAGTCTATTATACATTTACAATTTGCTTTTTATGTTCATTTAGATTCTTTTGACTGCTACAAATGCCCATGGGATATGTGGCCTAATCATGGAAAAGACAAGTGCCTTCCAAAAACGTTTGAATTTCTATCCTTTGAGGAGTCACTTGGTGCCACGCTTACTGGCTCCTCCATCACCTCGTTCACAATACCGTTGTCCATTTTAGGCCTCTACCTTAAAAAGAAGAATACTCCTATTGTAAAAGCCAACAACTACACACTAAGCTGTCTACTTCTGGTGTCACTTTCCTTTTGTTTCCTGTCATCTTTGATGTTTATTGGCTATCCCCAATCTATAAAGTGTTTTATTCGACAGGCTGCCTTTGGTATGGTTTTTACTCTTTGCATTTCGTGTGTTTTGGCCAAAACCCTTATGGTGGTCATCGCTTTTGTTGCCACAAAGCCAGGAAGTAGCCTATTAAAATTAGCAAAACCTAAACTGTCCTACACAATAATCTTCGGATGTTCTCTCTTGCAGTTCATCTTATGCACTTCATGGATGTCTCTTGCACCTCCTTTCCAAGAAATTAACATTGACATCTACCCAGGAGTTATCATTGTGGAGTGCAATGAGGGCTCCCCAATTGCCTTCTGGTGCATGATTGGTTATCTTGGCCTCCTGGCCACAATCAGCTTCCTTGTTGCCTTTTTGGCCAGAAGACTGCCTGATAGTTTCAATGAGACCAAGTTCATCACTTTCAGCATGTTGGCCTTCCTCAGTGTTTGGGTATCCTTTATCCCAGCCTCTCTTAGTGCAAGGGGAAAATACACCATTGCCATGGAGGTCTTTGCTATAATATTCTCTACTTGGGCTCTCGTCATCTGTATGTTCCTCCCTAAATGTTTCATTGTATTATTTCGGCCTGACATGAACACCAGACAGTGTCTCCTGGGAAAACAGAGAATAGAGAATACAATGAACACAAGCTAGGAAAGATTAAATCTATTTTGAGATATGTGTGGCTTGGGGGCTTCTTGAGTTAATCTATATTTACTTACTTTACTAATATCATGGGCCAAAACATCAAGTATTGCTGAATCCAACTATGACATAACTGGATGAAGATATGAGGGCATATATACCATGGGACTCAATCCAAACTCTAAAACATGTTGCATTTGCTTTGTGTGAATTGTATTTGAATTTTGCTAGTTTACATTTTTAAGCTGATGTTCTATATATCTGCTTTTGTTGCTTATATTTGCAAATACATGTAAAACCACCCTTCCGCATGAAGGCACCTTTACAACCTACAGGTCCTTACTCTAAACAAGTGTTTTTTAACCTTTTGTAGTCCTGGCACCCTTTAAAAATATGAAAAATCTTGAGCCCCCCCACTCCCATTCTAACAGTGTAAACAAGATAAATGTTACTTACATTAGAAGCTCCCTTCACATCAACAGCTCCCTAATCACATCAGAGGTTGCCCCATCAGACCACAGCCCCCTTCACATCAGGGGCACCCCATCATATCAGATGTCCCCCCTTATATCAGAATCCTTTCTTCACATCAGAGGCCTCACTTTACATCAGAGGCCCCCTATATATGAGAGTCCCCACATGACATTAGAGTTCACCCATGACATAAGAGCCTCATCCCCCATCACAATACCCTTCAGTCACACAGCCCCCCCCCATCACAGATACACCCAATCACACAGTCCCCCCAGCACAG
This sequence comes from Lithobates clamitans, assembly GCA_037952925.1. Classification (NCBI taxonomy): domain Eukaryota; kingdom Metazoa; phylum Chordata; class Amphibia; order Anura; family Ranidae; genus Lithobates; species Lithobates clamitans. The sequence goes on from JBBGZY010000657.1 coordinate 2,856,701, forward strand.
AGCCCCCTAATAACGTCCTCACTTCACATCAGAGCCATATCGTTTGGCTCCAGCAGCAACAGGCCAATAAATATTGCCAGAAAATAGACAAAAAATGACATTACATTCCTTACGACATCTGAAAAGTGAGCTTGAGTGATGGAGCTTACAGTTCAAAGGTTTGGGGATCTCCATTCAGAATAATAACTGTAAGTACCAGTGAATGTTGAGCTATCATTCACTGATTTATCCTTCATTTTTTATTATTGAAACTCAGGACAACAAGCAAAAATCCACTCAAATACGTTATTGTACAGCAGTAAGGCCACATCAATGTGTTAAAAGACTCCAGCAACTTTATCCTTATCTCCACATGACACTATTAGAGCAATGTAGTGGTGGTCAGAAACAAGAGTGGGCAGGTCATATCTCTGAAGATGTCAAAATCCCCAATCCATTTGTGAGGCTAAAATAATGAAGGGTACCTGGGTCCTCTTACATGCACAGAAGTGCTTTGGTGCTTCTAATCAGGAATTACAACAGTTACATGTCATTTTTACTAATTGCTTTTTTGTATTAAACTATGCTACTGAGGGCCAATGTATATTTGAAGTGTGAGATCGTCTGAGGCACAAATGAAATAGTTTGCCTGTATACAAGGGGGCATGATGCCAAGCATACAGAAAACACATTTAGAATTTACATACAATGTAAAGCCAAATGGGGCCCTAGACAAGGTAGCAGCTTTGTACTGTCCCTGTGAATTACTTTGTAAGTGATATAACTAAAGTTTTTTGGGTAAAGTATGTCTTTTTGCTGATGATACAAAGGTGTGTAATAGGATGGTATCCCTGGAGGTGTCTGTAACATGGAACTTGATTTGGCATTGCTGGAAGATTGGTCAAAGCATTGGAAACTGCAGTTCAGTAAATGTAAAATAATGTACCTAAGGAAAAATAATCCCAGGAGAGAGTACAAAATTGGGGGTACAGTGTTGGCCCGCAATACAGAAGAAAAAGATTTGGTGGTACTTATTAGAGATGATTGCAAAATGAGGAGATCCTGATTCCCCTATATGGATCTCTATATCACTAGAGGGGTCACCAGCAGGAGGAAGGAGGTCCTGATTCCCCTATATAGATCTTTATATCACTAGAGGGGTCTCCAGCAAGAGGAAGGCGGTCCTGACTCTCCTATATAGATCTTTATATCACTACAGGTGTCACCAGTAGGAGGAAGGATGTCCTGATTCCCCTATATATATCTTCATATCACTAGAGGGATCACCAGCAGGAGGAAGGAGGTCTTGATTCCTCTAAATAGATCTTTATATCATTAGAGGGATCACCAGCTGGAGGAAGGAGTTCCTGATTCCTCTATATAGATCTTTAGTTATCACTAGAGGGATCACCAGCAGGAGGAAGGAGTTCATGATTCCTTTATATAGATCTTTATATTACTAGAGGGATCATCAGCAAGAGGAAGGAGGTTCCGATTACTCTACATAGATCTTTATATCACTAGAGGGATCACCAGCAGGAAGAAGGAGGTCCTGATTTCTCTATATAGATCTTTAGTTATCACTAGAGGGATCACCAGCAGGAGGAAAGAGGTCCTGATTCCTCTATATAGATCTTTAGTGAGACCTCATGTAGAATGCTAATACTAATAGTGTCCAATTCTGAAAACCTCACTAACAAAAAGGTATTGAGAAGATAGAACGAGTCCAGAGATGGATAGCAAAAATGGTTAAAGGTCTGAGGGATAAAACATATCGAGAGCGACTTCAGGAATTTAATATGTTCAGTCTGGAGGAATGAAGGGAAAGGGGAGACATGATTGAAACCTTAAAATACATCAAGGGGGAGCATAGGGTTCAGGAGAGCAGTTTTTTCAATATGAAACCAAAATCAAGAACACAGGAACATGACCTTAAAACTGATCTTAGAAAGTATTATTTTACTGAAAAGGTAGTTGATGCTTGGAATAAACTTCCAGCAGAGGTAGTGAGTCAGTCAACAGTAACTTGCACTGACTTTACTGGCATAAACACAACTGCCTACAAGTGAATACCCCTGGTGAAGTAACTGCCAGGTGCACATCTTTGACCCGATTGCACTGTCACCCTTGTTTATCGCAGGAGCCTGAGGGTTGTAGCTGGGCCCTCTGGATCTCCACCAGGCCCTAGACTCCTGCTTAGGTTGCCTTGTCGATGATCAGCCACAGTCCCAGCCAGTAACATTCAAACCAATTGACCAGCTTGGAATCCAGGAAAGCAGCATTTCATAAGAAGAGCTCAGCAGCAGCATTTTCTGATAGTAAAGGTTTACTTTAAAACATTAACACATATTGAAAAGATTATATATTGAATTGGTCATAAATATTTTTGCATTTCTCAGTAGGTAGTAGGTGATAGCTAGCAGTAGTTAGTTGCATTCGAATGCCAATAAGGGGTACAGCCAGCCCCCCCCCCCCCCATAGTTGGCGCGGGCACCATTGGATCAGAAGGGTTTAGCTTTGAAGCAGGATGACTCCTGCACAGTGTAGAGGTCAGCACCTCCCCCAAAGCTGTCACAGGATTGCATGAGAATGCTGCATATCTGCCATACACTGGCTATCACTAGAGCATCGAGGATAGCCAGTGAATTAGGTGGCCACACAACTTTCTTTGCAACCCCCCAGTGACAGCCTACCCTATTGGCAGCTCGTCTATTGTTTATTATGGTGCGGGTGGAGGGGAGGGAGCTACATGTGCTAGATAGCTGTGTATGCCACTAATCAAACTCTCACTGGCCCCATCCCTGCCTCTTGCCCAGCAGCTCTCAATGTTTCCATGAGCAGCATAGGGCACCCCAGCTAGAGATGTGAAACTTGGGCTTTGTGTATTTATTGGGATCACCTCCAGGCCTTCCCACTACATACCCAAATGTTCTGATGTTACCCTCATATTTGGGAACAGTGATGTCATTCCCTTTATTTGTAGAGCAGTGATGTCATTCCTCATATTAGTGGAGAAGTGATGTCATCCCTCATATCTGAGGGGTAGCAATGTCATATTTCACATACACCTCTTGGCCTTTCCTTGATTGGCTGATCTGGATTTAACATATATTGGGGTCACCTCCTGTCATCCCAGCATATGTCCACACTGACATTTAACATGTGCCGTGTAGTGCGTTGGTTCTTTCTGAATAACATCCCAGTGCACTTTTCACCAGATATGTGTTGCGCTGGCAAAGATTGGTGTATGCCATATTTGTTGGCAGTGCAATCCACGCCAATGGCAAGGTGTTTTAGGGTGCCATTCAGAATAATGCGGTGCCATTATCACACTAACTCATGTAATATGCATTGCTTCAACTCATGTAATGTGCATTGCCTCAACTCCATACTGCATTGCACATGCACACTGAGGGGGGGAGGGATCGGGCTGTCAACTAGGGTGTAAGGGACCCCATGATTACTAATGGTAGCCTTGTCCTCAGTGATAAAAATGGTCCAGCATTTATATCCACATGTACATCTTAATCCTTACCTTGACCTATATGGGCATATCTTTAAAGCAGTGAAAGCTACTTTCACCCAACATTTAACATTTATTTAGTGGGACTGTGACAACATAGGGACTATCATCACTGAGGACAAGGCTACAATTAGTAATCATGGGGTCCCATACAGCCTAGTTGACAGCCCCCCCTCAGTGTGCATGTGCTTGGGCAATGCAGTATGGAGTTGAGGCAATGCACATTACATGAGTGGAGGCAATGGAGTTGAGGCAATGCACATTACATGAGTTATGCCCTGTACACACGATAGGATTTTCCGATGGAAAATGTGTGATAGGACCTTGTTGTCGGAAATTCCGACCGTGTGTAGGCTCCATCACACAATTTCCATAGGAATTTCCGACACACAAAGTTTGAGAGCTTGCTATAAAATTTTCCGACAACAAAATCCGTTGTCGGAAATTCCGATCGTGTGTACACAAATCCGACATACAAAGTGCCACGCATGCTCAGAATAAATTAGGAAACGAAAGCTATTGGTTACTGCCCCGTTTATCGTCCCAATGTACGTGTTTTACGTCACCACAACTTTGTGTGACCGTGTGTATGCAAGACAAGTTTGAGCCAACATCCGTCGGAAAAAATCCATGGATTTTGTTGTCGGAATGTCCGATCAATGTCCGACCGTGTGTACAGGGCATTAGTGTGATAATGGCACCGCATTATTCTGAATGGCTCCCTAAAACACCTTGCAATGGACGTGCATTGCACTGCCAACAAATATGGCTTTGCCAAGCATGTGTGTTATTTTTACTGGGTTGGGGCAGAGATCCAGGGAGAGCTGGATGACTCACAGGCAGCATCATTTAGACCTCCCCCTACTTCTCAAACTTACTAAAAACTTCCAGAAGAAAGGGAGGGGAGGTGAAGTGGAGCTGCCTGGAGTATTCATGAGGGCCCTGACCAATCCCCAACAGATGGGTTGGCAGGGGGCAGGCCCCATAAAATATTCAGGGTGAGCCCAGCTGGGGCAGTGGAGTGTTAGGTTGTTGGAGGCCTTTAAGAGCAACCCCCTAGTCTGGGGGTGAACTCTGGCCTGGACTCGGTTGCGGAAGGGACCCTTCTCATAACACACAAGGAGGACTGTGGTGGAATGGGCAGGAGAAAGGGGCAGCTGCAGCCAGCTGGACTGGCAGTGCCTGAAGAAGTGGTACTGGGAGCAGTAGCCACAGATAGGACAGCTGTGCACTAGGACTTTCTTTGCTACACAAAAGGGGCCCGCAGTCCCCATCTGTTAGGGGCAGGGACGTGTTTAAGATTGATTGGACCCTGGGCAAACATTTTCTTAGGGCCCCCCCGATTCTGAGATATACTTTAAATAGCAGCCAGACACACAATCAGTTTACCCGGGCAGATCAGGCAGCAATTGCGATTGGTTGGCAGAGCTTGCAGCATATCGTTGCCACTCACTGACTCGTTGCTAGAAGCTAAAACACATTATTTCTGCTTGCTGATTGGTTGCTAGAGGTTACTGGAAATCCTTACCACTCACTGATTGGTTGCTAGAGGTTACTGCGCATCATTACCGCTCACTGATTGACTGCTATAAGTTACTGAACATCATTACTGCTAACTGGTTGCTGGAGGTTACTGCACATCATTATTGCTCACTGACTGGTTGCTAGAGATTATAGCAGATTATTACTGTTCACTGATTGGCTCCTAAAGGTTACTGCACATCATTACCTCTGCATCAAATCTCACACGAGTGCTAGAGGAGGGAGTGAAGGGGGACAGAGCGGAGCTTCAGTGAAGGGACGAGTGCTGCGCACAGGTGAGACGAACATGAGCACACACACCTCCTGGGTCCGCCGTGGCCTGCCTGTTGTTATTTCAGTTGCTATTGCTTGCTGTGCTGTGGGAATTCTCCATTTGCCATGAAGTAACTTGCCTGTTATTTTATTTTAAATGTGAGTTCATTACAAGTTGTTTTATATGTGATTAAATCTTTTAAACGAGATTATACAATACAATATTGGAGCTTCTTTTATTTTTATGTCATACTACCAACCTGAGAAAAGCGGTGTTCCTATGGAGCAGTGGAGGTGTATGCTCGCATGTTAACCCCCATGTAAGTGGGTTAGAGGCTCTGTCAGGCCAAACACGAGAGTGAGAGGCCTTAACAGCTGGTGAGTTTGAATTTCAGCAGGGAGTGGATTCACGTCACAGAGGTGTGGTGGATGTTTGAAAACACAGCTGAGCAGTTTTGGAGTCACCCTCACTCTTTTTTTTGGACTTTCTTCAAATATTTTCACGATTATTTTTAACGATTGATTGGTTTCTGGACTTTATAGACATTTACTGTGTTCAATTTTTATTATATATTTTGTCTTGGATTTATATATTTGTAAATCAGTTTCACTGAGTGTTATAATTTATATTTGTCTTGGATTTATATATTTGTATATCAGTTTCACTGAGTGTTATAATTTATATTAGCTCATATTGAATTTATTGAATAATTTATTTTATTTAATATTAATTTTTATTTTTTGGGATATTTAGCAATATATGTTTTTTTCACTTTTTTTTCTAGTCACGTCTGTATTCAGCTCACTCGCTGGATAACAGTGTCTGGCATCTCCCCACCTGGGGATTAGCGCCACTATTTCATCCATAATTTTCTTTTGGTGAATTCGGTTTATATACATTGTATTGTTAAGTGGCAGCTTTGGTAGGGTTTTGACATTTATTAACATAGCGCGGAGGTGGTAATACAGGTCAGGGGTGGCGTAATTTGCACCTGGTTATCTCCGGTTTTCTTCATCAGACTCCAGAAGTGGCATGCAGCGTTTTTCATTTACTATCTGGCAGGTGAGCTCCTCTGCGGATCTGCATGTGGGTGTTGGGTCTGATGGTATCCCCCTTTTTTTGAGGCAAGGACATTTGCTCAGTTCCATCTAGGCTCCCTTTGGGGAGATCCTGGCATAATGGGACAGATGCCCAAGGTCTCTGAACTAACGGATTCGCCTGAGTCAGGAAACCAGAGGTTCCCTAGTCTGGTGGTTTCGATCTCCGGTTCTTCAGTTGGGAAGACCTTTTCTCCCCTTGTATTGAACAGGGTGACCACCGATACCAGTGTGTCTGGGTGGGGAGATGTCCTGGGACTGAGCTCTGCTCGGGGTCGTTGGACGTTGGTGGAATCCGGACTACCGTGTAATATCCCGGAACTTCAATCGACAACTCGACTTCGGGGCTCCCAGTATGGATGACTTCTAAGTTGAAACGCGTCAGGAGGATATGCTGAGACCACTGTCTTCTTTTATACAAGCGCTTGATTTTACTGCTAAACACGTGAGTGTATTTCCTCTGCTTTTCATGTATTAAAATTTCCATACAGAGTTACGCTATATGCCTTCCTCTTTCTTTTAATGGTGGGGCAGACTGCCTATATCTACTGAGTCCATCCATACCTTACACCTGTTCGGAGGTCCATCTGGAGGTCATATCTGGATAGAACATCTGATCCCCTTGGTATATTTGGTATATTATACCACAAAGCTTGATTGACTCACTAGGTGCACACCTATTTGAATTCAATCCCTCTGGTAAGCAGCTTCTGCTGTCTTTGGTGGTGGATCTACTATCAACTGTTATTACATCATACATATTTGAAGTTAAACACTGTCACTATATTATATCCACATGTGGTTGAGGATTATCATCACACATGATCGAAGCTTGTCACTGGCTTTTTTCTTTTATTGACAGCACGGTATATATTTGTTTATAACTCCCAGTATGGATCCAGCCGGACAAGGCAACATGTCCTTCACCAAGGTGGGCCAAAAAGGGCTGTTGGCGACCCTGGCTTTTGCCAGTATCTTCCTCCGGTACTCATTCCAGGAGTGGAATACTATCAGATGGATACCTCAGTTGGCTAGGGTTGGGCCATCGGGGGGGGCCTTTCTCTGGGCTGTGTTTCATCAGATTTGTCCTTGTTCCTTTTAGGTGGCTCAATTTCTGACCTCCGTTTATGGAAGGATGAGCAGAAATAGGCCATTGGGTTAGCTTCTTGTGTCCCTGGTTAGCACACCCCAAGGAATTGGCTTTATCTTGCTTGGATGTGTTTTGGGGGATTCAGATGTACTTGCCAGCCACTGAGTCTGTTGGTGGTCAGGCTTATAGGGCGTACACACGGTCGGACTTTGTTCGGACATTCCGACAACAAAATCCTAGGATTTTTTCCGACGGATGTTGGCTCAAACTTTTTTTGTCTACACACGGTCGCACAAAGTTGTCGGAAAATCCGATCTTTCTGAATGCGGTGACGTAAAACACGTACGTCGGGACTATAAACGGGGAAGTGGCCAATAGCTTTCATCTCTTTATTTATTCTGAGCATGCGTGGCACTTTGTCCGTCGGATTTGTGTACACATGATCGGAATTTCCGACAACGGATTTTGTTGTCGGAAAATTTTATCTCCTGCTCTCCAACTTTGTGTGTCGGAAAATCCGATGGAAAATGTCCGATGGAGCCCACACACAGTCGGAATTTCCGACAACACGCTCCGATCGGATATTTTCCATCGGAAAATCCGACCGTGTGTACGGGGCAATACTGTATTCTCGGACAGGCCATAAAGGGGGCTGTCTGGTTTCTGGATGGATCAGACAGATGATGTCTCTGGGCTATCCTGTCAGGGATCGGTTTCCTCCTTTCCCTTTTATGGTGCATTCTTCTCAGGCGCTTAGTGCTTCTTGGGCCTTCTGTCATCAGGCAGCTGTTGCGCAAGTTGGCAAGGCGGCCACTGGTCGTCGGTGTACATTTTCACAAGTTCTACGAAATGGATAGTTTGGCATCTGCGGATGCCTCTTTTGGCCGCAAGTTTTTTTGCAGGCCACTGTTTAGGGGTATCATTTAGGTTGGGTTCCAGCTTGTCCTGGGTGAAGCTTCTGTTACCTGGTTGGCTCTTGTATTAGCCTTGGGATTTTTCGTTGTCCCACCCCTCATGTTGGCACTGCTTTGGGACGTCTCTATCATTATGAATAAAGGAGGCTGTGTCTGTCAATGAACGAATGAGAAAATAGGATTTTTTACTTACCGTAAAATCTGTTTCTATGAGTTAATTGACAGTCCTGCCTAGTCCTACTCCTGCGGAGGCCAAATAAACCCTATCGTTATGAATAAAGAAGGCTGTGTCTGTCAATGAACTCAGAGAAACGGATTTTACGGTAAGTGAAAAATCCTATTTTGCTCCCTCCCCAAATCCCCCCCTAGCATCTATAAAACATCACAGTCAGAGTGCAGCTACAGAAGATCAACTAAACTTACATGACGTCCGTCCATGCAGGCTGCTTCACGAGGAGCTTTTGCATGTGTACATTCCCTGCCCCCTATCTCCCCACCCCCCCTCTCTCACCTCCCTCCTCTCCCCTCCCTTCTCTCTCTTCCTGTCCCCTCTCTCCCCTCCCCCTCTCCCCTCCCTCCCTCCTCGCCCCTGACTCCTTGCCCCATCCTCCTCTCCCCTCCCTCCTTGCCCCTCCCTCCTCGCTCTCACTCCTCTGCTCTCACATAGAGATGTGTAGAGCGGAGAGGGATCGGAGCGGCCACCAACAGACAGAGGAGCGCTGTCACTTGGAAATACAGAAGCAGCGCTTCTCTGTATCTACAACTGACAGTAGTGACTAGTGAGCAGCTAACAAGTGGCAGGAACTCCGGCAGGCAGCAGCATGGGCTCAATTAGCAGCTGCTTTGGGCCCCCCAACAGTGATTGGGCCCTGGGCAGCTGCCCCATTTGCCCTGTGCAAAAGACGGCCCTGGTAAGGGGCATTTGCTACTGGTCTGATTGAGCCCTTATTAGACCATCCAAACATTGCCAGCTGGTCCTGGGTGTTGTAATTCCATGAGCAAGTGTTGTGCTGAAGGAGAAAGAGTAGATCTACAAGCAAGTTTGTGCAGGAGGCAGAGGAATGTATATACTGTGTGTACATAGCTGTCCCTGAAGACTTTACTACACTGATCATGTGGGCATCTCATATCCCCATCCAAGTTTAAATCCCCTAATAAAACAAAAAAATACAAAGCTGCTCGGACTGTTTCCTGACTCTGTGTGCCGTGGAAGATGCGGTGTGCCTGGCTGTGCAGGGTGGGGGATCCTATTCACCAGCGGCTCCTGTGGGGGTAGCGCTACATTGCTAGGAGTTATGATAAGGTATATACTGATGTTCCTTTTGACTCTGACCATTTAAGAAAGGGCTTCTGCAAGGCCCAGAAATAAACATGTTAGACAAACATTGCTGTTGATGTTTTGCTTCCTTATATAGATTCTAAACAGCTCCATACATTAAGATTCTTATGAGCACCAACTGGACCCACCGGTTGAGTCATGTATATAGACACAAACTGTACTGACTCATACCATGACATCTTGTGGATTGGATTAAGATGACTGACTTAACCATGTGGGCATAAATCCTATAGAATGTTCCTGACACTCATTAGACCTAGATAAGTGGCAAAACATAAACATTAAAGGTCAAGTCCATCTAAAGTGCCTAACTACTAGCTGGACCATGACCTGCATAAATAGGAACCTTCAGAGGTGTATTCCCTAAACGTTTGCTTGATAGTGCTAGTCCCATGCTGGCTAATGCTGTGCTAATATTTTTGTAGAATTGCTGGTTTTGTGTTGTTGGATGGCATGGGAAAGACTCTGTCCATTAAACTTATGTAGATTAATTTGGTAAGATGTGCTAATTGTTATTTTGCTGCATGTCTTTGCCCCTGAGATATTCCTTAGAGTTCATGCTGGGTCTAAACAATATGATGTAACATTTTGGAAAAAACATGCAGATTACCAGGGCCCAGCTAGATGACAAGATAGCAAAGACCTCCATGGCCACTACATATTGACCACGAGCACTAAGAGTAGCTGGGATGTAGGACACCCAGACACTCAAGAAGGCCAGCATACTGAAAGTGATGAACTTGGCCTCGTTGAAGCTATCTGGAAGTGTGCGAGCGAGAAAGGCTACAATAAAACTGACTGATGACAGCAAGCCAAGATAACCCAACATGGACCAAAAGGCACTTGGTGAACCCTCACTGCACTCAGCTATAATGATTTCTGGTTGGGTTTGTGTATTGTATGCAAAATATGGAGGATCCCGAGTCAACCACAAAACGCATAACAATAATTGCGTAACAGAGCAGATAAAAATCATCACGTAGGACACCTTTGGACTTGTCCATCTCCTGAGTCTGCTATTAGGCTTGGTGGCCATGAAGGCAAAGACAACCATGATGGTTTTTGCCAAGACTGTAGAAATGCAGACTGCGAAAACCATACCAAATATTACCTGCCTCATCAGACATGTAAGAGTTTGGGGGTATCCAATAAAATTTAAGGAGCAGAGAAAGCAGAGTGATATAGACATAAGAAGAATGCAACTTAAAGAGTAGTTGTTGGCTTTAACGATGGGTGTATGTCTGTGGCGAAAAAACAGACATAAGATAAAAACTGTCATCAAGGATGAAGAGACTCCAGCAGCAGTCAAGGAGCCACCTAATGTTCCTTCATAGGAAAGATACTCAATTGTCTTTGGGAGGCATTTGGTTCTTTCAGCATTAGGCCACAGATTCCACGGACATTTGTAACAGTCATCCGAGTCTGAATGAGAAACACAAACAAAACCAATAATCGTTTTTATGTTACCAATGGTTCAGAAAAGCTTGCTAAAGTCCATATAAAGCCAAACCAATTGTTTTACATTTTGAATAGAGTAGGGGAAGGTTGGAAAAAGTACCAAAGCAAAAAAAAAAACACTTCCGTACCGGGCCTATTCTGGCACTCCTCTCCTACATCTAAAAATCATTTGCTACAATTTTTCAAATGCGTTTTTTTGGGATAAAAAAAACGTTTCACGAATTAAAAAATAACATTAGAGTTTTCCCAATTTTTTTTGTATAATGTGAAATATGATGTTACGCCGAGTAAATAGATACCCAACATGTCATGCTTTAAAATTGCGCACACTCATGGAATGGCGCCAAACTTTGGTACCTAAAAATCTCCATAGGCGATGCTTTAAATTTTTTTACAGGTTACCAGTTTAGAGTTACAGAGGAGGTCTAGTGCTAGAATTGTTGCTCGCGCTCGAATGCACATGGCAATACCTCACATGTGTGGTTTGAACGGCGTTTACATATGTGGGCGGGACTTACATGTGCGTTCGCTTCTGAGCGCGAGCTACCGGGGACAGGGGCATTTTAAGGTTTTTTTTGTTTTTTTACATTTTTACACTTTCTTTTACTTTTTTTAATCACTTTTATTTCTATTATAAGGAATATAAACATCCCTTGTAATAGGAATGGTTCGTGACAGGTCCTCTTTATGTAGAGATGCGGGTTCAATAAGACCCCACATCTCTCCTCCAGGCTGTAAAAGCATGAGATCGAAAAAAAAATCCACGATCTCATACTTACCAGCCACGATCGTGGGTTTGTTTACAACTGTGGCCCGGACGTGACGTCGCGCCCGGGCTTCCGATGGTCAAAGAGATGACTGGTGACGATCTGGTCAAGGAAATCTCTATGCTCGTCATCCGGCGGCGGCCGATTCTTTTTCCGGGTCCCGGATGGCACGGGAGAGCCCGGAGAAGCATCGGATGGCGGCGGGGGGTGGGGGGGACGTCCCCTCCCATCGTCTGTAAGAATGATCAAGAAGTGGAACTGCCGCTATGATCGTTCTTATGGTGCACAGAATCACCGGCTGAATGATGCCTGTAGCCTCCCCCCTTCATTCAGAAATTCCCACTGAAAGTCAAAGACGTCATATGGGCTGGAAGTGGTTAAAGGATAAGTTCACCTTTGTGAACATGTTACATGTTCCAACCGATTTTAGAGTGGAACATGTAATATGTTCCCAGTGCTGCAGCCATCGCCTGCTGTGCACCCCCCCCCCCCCCCCTGTGGCAGCAGTACGGGGAGAAGTTACCTGTACTAGCTGCCACTGTTTGAAAAACAGCATGGCCATGTGCAGGGCAACGCCCACACACCTCTGTGTGTCTGAATGAACTACAAACTCCAACATCCTTAGTGGCTGTCGGCTTGTAGTTATTAAACTACCACAGTGCTGTGGAGCGCCGTAGTAGTTTGAGTGTATCGGCTTGCCTGTGCAGGATGTACGGGTAACCTGATACACAGACAGGTCTGCAGGAGCCCTTTATGGCATCAGCGATCTGCTGATCGCTGGTGCAATGCTTTCAAAGCCCCTACTACAAAAAATAATAAATGCCCATTTTTTCACCTGCAAAAAAGGTGTTTTTTTTTTTTTTTAAACTTATCTTTTAAATGAAACATTAAAAATGCAAACTTCCATTAACTGCTTGCCGACCAGCGCACGCCGATGTACGTCGGCAGAATGGCACTGGTGGGCAAAAGGGCATACAGGTACGTCTCCTTTAAGAAGCGGTCTTGCGGGCCGTGACACGGGTCCCACAGACGATCCCCTATTTTGTAGACGCTATAAATTTTGCGCAAACCAATCAATATACGCTTATTGCGATTTTTTTTTTACCAAAAATATGTAGAAGAATACATATCGGCCAAAACTGAGGAAAAAAATCATTTTTTTATATATATTTTTGGGGGATATTTATTATAGCAAAAAGTAAAAAATATTGCCTTTTTTTTTCAAAATTGTTGCTTTTTTTGTTTAAAGCGCAAAAAATAAAAACCGCAGAGGTGATCAAATACCACCAAAAGAAAGCTCTATTTGTGGGAAAAAAAGGATGTCAATTTTCTTTGGGTGCAACGCCGCACGACAGCGCAATTGTCAGTTAAAACGACGCAGTGCCGAATCGCAAAAAATGGCCTGGTCATTCAGCAGCCAAATCCTCTGGGGCTGAAGTGATTATACAGTATGTGTGTGTGGGGGGGGGGACTTGTACTGACTGTGAAGTGGGTACGATGTATAAAGCCTTCTACAGCAACACTGACATTTACAAAGAAAAAAAAATGCCTTTAAGATTGGCAGCTCCAATTTGCTCAGTTCTGTTTAAACAGAGCAGCAGGGGATTCCCCTCATTTATACTAGCCCCTTAACCTGGATAGGAGTCTGATATAGATGTTAGTGGACCCCATACATGAACAAAAACAGCATCGGATTCCACCTAAAAAAAATACACTATATTACCAAAAGTATTGGGACCAGCCTTTTCACACACATGAACTTCAATAACATCCCAGTCTTAGTCCGTAGGGTTTAATATTGAGTTGGCCCACCCTTTGCAGCTATAACAGCTTCAACTCTTCTAGGAAGGCTGTCCACAAGATTTAGGAGTGTGTCTATGGGAATGTTTCACCATTCTTCCAGAAGAGCATTTGTGAGGTCAGGCACTGTTGTTGGTGAGAAAGCCTGGCTCACAGTCTGCACTCTAATTCATCCCAAAGGTGTTCTATCAGGTTGAGGTCAGGACTCTGTTCAGGCCAGTACCCCAAACTAATATAAATATTGGAGGGAAAAATCTATACCAGACCTGAAGCACCTGGTATGAATTAGAAATCCCTGACCCTTTGTTTACTTTTGGTTGTAAGCCAGGATTCTCCAGCTGACAGTTGAATGGACCAAGAAGGAATGAATAATGGTTGTTAAGATGCCAATGGCTGTTGGTTTCCTAACAACCATGTTGTGGGGAAGCTGTCACATTTAGCAGCAGTAGTAGAGATTTAACTTGACCGAACACAAGTTCCAAGTCCAAACAAACTAAATTTGGTCCAAACCTACATTGGGAACCCAACAGCAGCTCATCCCTATCTAAGAAGAGATTACCCTTACTTTGGTGAGATATCCTCTCACTTCCTATTGTGTCTATGGGAGAGGAAGTTAAAAAAAAAATACAAAAAAACAGGGTTTTAATCATTCCATATGCTATCCAAAACTAAACAAAATGGATATAGATTTACTTTGAATGGCAAAAAGACCCTCTTATGGCATTGTGAAGGCAACCAAAAAAGAAAGATGCATAACCATTTATATATAAAACTCTAAAAAGACATAGCCTTGTTAAAAACACACGTGGCCATATTTAGATCCATTGTGCACATCAATATGCAGTTGATACTTTGGCAATGTTACATATCTCATTGGAGGATTGTAAAAATTACACATCTCGTATGATTGTGCTAAGGAGCAGACCTGCACAGCTTGGTTTGGGTGAACAGCAGTGAAAAATGGGCCTTGTGTAATTTTTACAAGTCCCTTTTTCATGGTATGGGAATCTGTAGGACCCTTGCATGAATTCACCCCTGCTCACAAGCAAGTGGAGGTTGATAAGGGCAGTCGTCATGAGAAGTGGTAATATTATTTTTTGATAAATTGAAAGGCATCTAATCATTTCTGAGCAGGAGATTAATTATTAAATCTAGAAAAGCGTTGAATGTATAATGCCCAAGCAAACTATCTGCTGAACATCAAATCCTCCAAAGCGTTACAGTATCTCACAAAAGTGAGTACACCCCTCACATTTTTATAAATATTTTATTATATCTTTTCATGTGACAACACTAAAGAAATGACACTTTTCTACAATGTAAAGTATTGAATGTACAGCTTGTATAACAGTGTAAATTTGCTGTCCCCTCAAAAAACCTCAACACACAGCCATTAATGTCTAAACCACTGGCAACAAAACTGAGTACACCCCTAAATGAAAATGTCCAAATTTGGGCCAAAGTGTCAATATTTTGTGTGGCCTTCATTATTTTCCAGCACTGCCTTAACCCTCTTTGGCATGGAGTTCACCAGAGCTTCACAGGTTGCCACTGGAGTCCTCTTCCCCTCCTCCATGATGACATCACGGAGCTGGTGGATGTTAAAAACCTTACGCTCCTCCACCTTCCATTTGAGGATGCCCCACAGATGCTCTATAGGGTTTAGGTCTGGGGACATGCTTGGCCAGTCCATCACCTTTACCCTCAGCTTATTTAGCAAGGCAGTGGTCGTTTTGGAGGTGTGTTTGGGGTGGTTATCATGTTGAAATACTGCCCTGCAGGCTGCGGCCCAGTCTCCAAAGGGAGGGGATAATGCTCTGCTTTAGTATGTCACAGTACATGTTGAAATTCATGGTTCCCTCAATGAACTGTAGCTCCCCAGTGCCAGCAGCACTCATGCAGCCCCAGACCATGACATTCCACCACCATGCTTGACTGTAGGCAAGACACACTTTTTTTGTACTCCTCACCTGGTTGCCGCCACACATGCTTGAAACCATCTGAACCAAATACGTTTTTCTTGGTCTCATCAGACCACAATGTAATCCATGTCCTTAGTCTGCTTGTGTTCAGCAAACTGTTTGCAGGCTTTCTTATGCATCATCTTTAGTAGACCAATGTAATGCAGTGTGCGGCATATGGTCTGGGCACTGACAGGCTGACCCCCCCGCCCCTCCAACCTCTGCAGCAATGCTGGCAGCATTTATATGTCTATTTCCCAAAGACAACCTCTGGATATGACGCTGTGCACTCAACTTCTTTGGTCGACCCTGAAGAGGCCTGTTCTGAGTGGAACCTGTCCTGTTAAACCGCTGTATGGTCTTTGGCACCGTGCTGCAGCTCAGTTTCAGGGTCTTGGCAATCTTCTTATAGCCTAGGCCATCTTTATGTAGAGTAACAATTCTTTTTTTTTAGATCCTCAGAGATTTCTTTGCCGTGAGGTGCCATGTTGAACTTCCAGTGACCAGTATGAGTGAGTGAGAGCGATAACACCAAATTTAACACACCTGCTCCTTATTTACACCTGAGACATTGTAACACTAACGAGTCACATGACACCGGGGAGGGAAAATGGCTAATTGGGCCCAATTTGGACATTTTCACTTAGGGGTGTACTCACTTTTGTTGCCAGCGGTTTAGACATTAATGACTGTGTGTTGAGTTGTTTTGAGTGAACAGAAAATTTACACTGTTATACAACCTGTACACTCACTACTTTACATTGTAGCAAAGTGTAATTTCTTCAGTGTTGTCACATGAAAAAATCTAATAAAATATTTACAAAAATGTGAGGGGTGTACATTGCCAAAGTATCAACTGCATATTGATGTGTACAATAAATCTTGGCCTAAATATGGCTACATGTGTTTTTAACAAGGCTATGTCTTTTTAGCGTTTTGTAATAAAAAGTGGTTTTATATATAAATGGTTATGCTTTTTTTTTGGTTGCCTTCAAAATCCCGAAAGAGGGTCTTTTTCCAATTTCAAGTACAGAAATAGAGATGGTGGCAACACACAAACATACATTAGAAATAGATTTACTCTGAATACTCACCTGTTCGGTTAGAAAATTCTCCATAGGGACACAGGACACACTCAAAGCAACATACAGGTGTCCCTCGTCTGACAACCCTTCGGAAACCTGGAGAACAACTCTCACTGCATATTGACTTTGGGATCTTCAGAAAGAATACAGAGATAAACAGTGAGATTTCCTAGGAAGATTATAATCATTGAAAATCCATCTGCGTTTTCATGTTACCCATCATACAGTACCTGTTTTTTTCCTGTAGACCATGTGATTTTGCTTATATTAATAGTAAAGATGTCTCCATCAGTGACTGATGTGTCGTAGCTTCCCACCTTGACCTTCTTTATGATCCCATCCGATCCCAGCTGCCAGTTCACAATATCATACACTGCCGGAAGGTCCCCGTTTTTATCGAAGAAGACCTCTCTTCCATTTTTAAGCTTAACATGCACATTCTGGATATAATGCTTAAGCTGTAGTGATATCAGACAGATAATATTAATCATCGATGATCTTTAGACTTTGAAATAGCAAGTACAAACAGTATGATAGAGAAAGAGAAGTGGGACTTTTAAGGTGCCACAAAAAATTGCAAATAGATATATGAAAATATCAAATGTATGAGGGGGGCGTGGCCTGCTGCGGACCAGGATGGCTGCCTGAAGTCCGAGCTCCGCTCCACGGCCTGGTATCCAGCAACCCTAAGCTACCATCCTTCCCGCTGCTCACACCATAACAGTGGGGAGGGATCGGGGAACCACTCGGGCACACTGATGCAGCGGTATAAGCCGCCAAACCCCCGCCGTCTTACCGACTATTATCCGCCGGCCGCCGCCATGCAGAAGGCCCAAGATGGCGCCGACGACGGAGACGGCGCCCGCTCCAACAACCCCCTCCAGAGGATTCCCCAGGAGGACTGCAACAGGACAGAGGTAAGCGGCTGGCTACCTCCCCTGCACATTCCCCTAACAAAGAGCCTCATGCAAAAAAGCAACTGTGGTCCCATGTTGTTGCAGGGACACACAGTGCCCAAAATACTCCATCCCTGGCTGCCATACCTGTCACTGACAACACAGTGACAGAAGCTATGCTCAAATCTATGCTTCTCACACTGCAACAAGATCTGCATGTCATTATCACAAATGCATGACAAAATAGACTGCCTAGAAGAGCGCACAGACGTTCTAGAAGAAAATCTGCAAGATTATTCTAAGGCACACAACGAATTGTTAGATGCTCATGAGCACCATTCGGAAGAAATTCACCGTATCAAAATGAAACTGGCGGATTTGGAAGACCGCTCTAGGCGGAACAACATCAAATTCCGGGGCATCCCGGAATCGGTTAAACCAAACGAAATAACTCCCTACTTGCAACAGCTTATCTCAGCCCTACTCCCACGCCTCAACGCCCGCGACACTTTAATTGACCGAGCCCACAGAATTGCCAAACCGCCACACCTCCCTGATGATATCCCCAGAGATATCTTGGCACGCATTCACTCCTTCCATGTGAAGGAACAAGTTCTCTCCGCCGCCAGATTCGTGACACCCCTGCCAGCCCCTTACAACAACGTCAAGCTGTTCACTGATCTGTCCCCGGCTACAATGGAGATGCGCAGAGCATTCGCCCCAGTGACTTCCATACTCCAACAAAGAAAAATAACCTACAAATGGGGCTTCCCTACGAAATTGCTGGTCACTCATCAACAAAAGATAGTACCTATTCTCTCCCCGAAGGATGGCTACAAAAAGCTCACCAATTGGGGTTTTCTCCCCATAGCGCCCAGAGAAGCGGAACATGCTACTCCCTCCTACAAGTCATCTGACTCCAGAAATGTGGCGAACAAAGCTTCCAAAAAGACCTAACTTTGATACAAGCCTGGATCCCCAGATCTACCTATATCCAGCCTGGGCGACACATCTATTCCTTTTCCTCACCACCCCTCAGGTTTACAGTTGTGCTAAGCACACGTTTTTTTTTTTTTGTCTCTGGTGTTTTTTTTTTTCTCTTTCTTTCTTATTCTCTGTTCCTTCTTTCTTGATTACAGCAAAGAGTAATTAGTATTGATTATAAATTTCTCCTAGAATTATAGATTGTTGTATTAAGCATCTGGTTTTGACAATATACTTGTACCATATACGGCACTTAATTATCTAACTGTGTATTCACATCCATCACCAGTAGGTGCGGTCTCTCTCCCTCTGCCCAGACCCTCACAACTACAACACCAATATGGCACTCTCGATTACCTCCCTCAACGTTAAAGGCCTAAACTCACCATTTAAACGCAACCTCTTATGGAAAGAAGCAATACAACAACGAGCAGACATAATCTGCGCCCAAGAAACACACTTTCCTAAGCTCAATCAACCCCAATGTAGTCACAAAAAATATCCCCATTGCTTCTTCGCAAGTGCCTCTAAAAAAAAGAGAGGAGTAATGATTGCCATAAACGCAGCAATAAACTTTAAGCTTCATCACTGTGAAAGTGACGAAGATGGCAGATTCCTAATACTATCAGCCACATTTGACAACCGACCTCTCACTATAGTCAACGTTTATGCCCCCAATACAGCACAAAAAAGATTTTACGCCACTCTCTTTGCCAAATTGGCCCCCTACAGATCTTCCCCCCTGGTAATGTGTGGTGACTTTAATGAAGTAATTGACCCTACACTCGATACCTCCAATCCCACGAGAAATAGGCCCTCATCAATATCAAATTTTCTCAAAAAAGAAGACCTTTATGACATATGGAGGTGCATGCATGATGAGGAGAGAGACTACACCTACTTTTCCCCCCCACATCAATCTTATTCCCGTATTGACCTATTTATTACAGATAAACACCTACTACAGGCTATCACTGCCTCCACCATAGGCACTATATCATGGTCTGACCATGCTCCAGTCACGATCAAAATAGCATCCCCCTCCCAAACCACTAGACACACGGTCTGGAGACTAAACACCTCCCTTCTCAACAACCCCTCCTTTGTGTCTCAAATACGGTCAGAGATCGATAACTATTTTCACCAAAATGTCAATTCTGTAACTGACTGTGCTATTGTTTGGAATGGTCATAAAGCTTGTCTACGGGGTCTTTTCATTAAACTTGGAGCCCAGGCTAAAAAACAACACTCCTCTATAACAGAGTCCCTCCTGAAACAAATTCGATCTCTTGAAACAATAAACAAGAAATCCCCCACTAACACTACCTCCTCAGAACTCAAAAAACTGAGATCCCAACTCAGTAATCACCTGCACAAAAATTTTGATTACTTTATCAAACGACTACGACTTCAGATATATTCATCAGCCAATAAGTCAGGAGCATTTATGGCCAAACAACTCAAAAAACAACTTTCTAATAAAAAAATCTCATTTATCACAAATCCCCAGGGCAAACGCCTGACCAACCCACTAGACATTGCCAACGAATTTGGCAATTTCTACACCAAACTTTATAACCTTACGAAAACAGACCCCCATCTCACACCCACCCAAGATGATATAAAGAAATTCTTATCCTCTATCTCCCTACCCTCGATCACAACAGAGCAACTAGATTCTCTCACGACTCCCTTTTCACAGACTGAAATTCAGAAAGTGATAAACAACCTACCCCTACATAAAGCACCAGGACCTGACGGACTACCCAACGAATATTATAAATGTTTTGCTCAACCATTAGTCCCCCACCTAAGTGCCATGTACAATCAATTTGCTACAACAGGCATAATTCCTAGGGAATCTCTCGATGCCCTAGTGGTCACCATCCCCAAACGGGGGAAACCCCCAGACAATCCAGCCAACTACAGACCAATTTCACTCCTCAACACAGACACCAAAATCTATGCTAAACTGTTAGCACAACGCCTTTCCACCATCATCCCCCAGATTATTCATCCCGACCAAGTAGGATTCGTACCCGGCAGACAAGCCTCAGACGGCACTAGACGTTTTATTGACCTTATCCAATGGACGGAGCACACTCGAACGCCTTCTCTCTTCCTATCTTTGGACGCAGAGAAGGCGTTCGATAGGGTATACTGGCCATATATGGAGGCAGTACTCCAAAAATTTGGTCTTTCGGGCACCTTTCTCTCTGCCATACTAGGCCTATATACTCAGCCATCTGCACGCATTTGGACGTCAGGAGTTGTCTCCAACCCATTCCAAATCACTAATGGCACGAGACAGGGGTGCCCCCTGTCCCCCCTAATTTTTGCCATGATTATGGAGCCCCTAGCACAAATTATTAGATCTGACCCCTCGATTACAGGAATAACAATTGGACAGACCGATCATAAAATCGGTCTGTACGCAGATGACGTGATTATCGCCTTAACTAACCCACTGTCGTCTCTCCCAGCAGTCCAATTAATCCTTGACAAGTTCAGCGCAGTGTCAATGTACAAACTAAATCATAGTAAATCCCTAATGCTTAACCTAGGCCTTGATTCTCAAACTCTAAATACCATTACCACTAGCTCCCCCTTTGCTTGGGCCTCCAACTCCTCTCTCCCATACTTGGGTATCCAATTAACTTTCCCAAGCCGAATGCTACTAAGAATTAATTTTGAAGACCTTGTGGACAAGCTTACTCAACTAGCAAAGGATCTAGGTAAGGTTCCAGCCTCATGGGCTGGTAGGATAGCCCAGACAAAAATGTATTTACTTCCCCATGTCCTATATTTTTTCCGGACACTACCTCTTCCTCTAGCGCAAAATCAAATAAAAAAAATCCAAGGGATCATCAACGGATTCATTTGGCAACAGAAGAGACCCAGAATAAAAAAAACTATACTTACAACCCCAGTTCAACATGGAGGACTGGGCGCCCCAGATATTCAAGCCTACCACCGAGCAACTATCCTAGACCAACTGAAATCATGGTGGTCAGACAAACACCACACTACCTGGAAACAAATTGAATCCAACCTACTACCCACGGATACCAAAAACTTCCTAGCCGCAATGTGGCTCAACCCCCACCCCAAAAGATACCCTCTTGATACTATCACATCCTCCATAAGAATTTGGACCTCAGTACTGCAACTCAAAGGAGGGATGTCAAAGGACACTCTGTCAGCAATACCCACTGAGGCATTACACCTCATCTCCCCGGACTTACCTCTCTCAGAATGGACCAAAGCCGGCATCTCCCATCTAGGTATGCTCTTTTCATCATCAACTATGTTTTCATTTGAGCAATTAATGCAAAAACACGGATTACCCAAACATACGTTTTTTCTCTATCTAAGGATCAGATCTAGCTTATCAAAAATTTCCTGGACAACTGAAGACGATATCTCACTCCCAATACTCAAATTTTATAACATAACTGTACCCAAGACCAAAGGAATCTCCTTTATGTACAAGCTACTCACTAAACCAACCACTAACCATCTGGCTTCTTCCGTACAGTACTGGTCCTCTCTATCAGACCAACTACCCTCAGAAACACAATGGCCAAGAGCCCTCACACTGCCCCTACGCCTGTCGCACTGCATTAACCACTGGGAAGCAGCACAAAAGCTTTTCCACAAATGGTACTTCACACCAGAAAGACTGGCGAAAATATACCCGAACACCTCTCCAAATTGTTGGAGGGGCTGTGCTCAAATCGGATCTCTTTCACATATATGGTGGGAATGCCACCTAATCAAGCATTTCTGGGGACAGGTACGCAATCTAATTGAAGCTTTATGTGGTACACCCCAATTTCTGTCCCCGCTTGACCTACTCCTAGGTCTCTCGATCCCAACAATGCCCACCCATCGACAAACATTGGTCACACACATTCTCATTGCCGCAAGACTAACAATCGCAAAAAAATGGAAATCAACCGACCCGCCAATACTTAAAGATGCTATCAACCTACTCAACCAACACTTTCAGATGGAATTCTCTTTTGCCAAAGCCAACATGTCCATTGAGCGTTTCAATAGAAACTGGCACTCCTGGATTTTGGACTCTAGGAGTACACCACTCTTGTAATAGCCCAACCCCTAGCCCACCTAGCTTTTACATCAGCCCCTACTGTCTTATTACGATATCACGGACTCTTATTAAAACACGTAATATAGGGTACAATGTCATACCATGTTCTAAGTTACATAGAGATGTTCCCCACAATCAGTAATTAACCTACTAATACTAGAACCCTTTATACTACCATAGTTGTCTGTAGTATGCTTGTTTACTTATAACTCACCAATTGTTTCTTTTATTTGCTTTAGATCAAGCAAAATTACACTTAAATAAGTTTTTTTTTTTTTTTTTTCTCATTGCCGTTTGTATAAATGCTAAGACGCCAGGGTATGCCCAATTGGCGATGTTTCTGTATTTTTCTTCTCTCTTTGAAAAACACAATAAAAATCTTAAATTTAAAAAAAAAAAAGAAAATATCAAATGTATTAATACAAAAATATATAAAACCAACAGGATGTCATCATACAACAACCATGTATTGAATGAACAGCAGTGACTTCTTGCTCTACATGTTTCGACATACGATGGCTTCCTCGGGAGACTTCAGGTAAGTACTGCACGTATGGTCACTATAGAGTAAAAACGATATATTAGAAAATACAAATTTGATGTACAACATCACCTCATGAATACAAATGTAAACATAAGTCCGAAATTTCTTAGATGTGCATTGAATGTGGACCTGAACCCCAAATCGTCCCCACCTGAACTATGATGTGTGTCCCATATAAACACCATGGGGCACAGACGTATGATGGACATTGATGCTACGGAAAAATCTGGTGTACCACAGAGAGGGACATAAAAACTCCAAAAAAGGCCTGTCTAGAAAAAGGATATGTTTTTATATCTCAGTTCCAATGAAAACAAAGCATCAATTGAAATACACGGAAAGGTGGTCTAACCTACTAGTCTATCCAAAGTTTAGAGTTTGTTATTTAGTGGCAAGAAAGAAACCAGTCACATAAATAATCCCCATTGGTTTACAGAGTTGAAAATTAAAATTTCAAGGAGAGACTTTCAAGCAGTCATACATCCTAGTTATTAATCGACAAGAGGAAAGCAATTAACAAATACTCAAGGCACATGAACAATATCCCATGTAGAGTTTCCAATACGCTCCAATAAATCTCTTACCTCTGCATAGTTGATACACCATATATCACCTAACCCCAGAATTTGGCCTCTGCCATGTCTCCAGATAAGGAGATCCTTTTATATCCCCTCCACCTCCTCAGCATCCAATGTCGCTGATGGAGGCGCGGACGCCCGAAAATATCCACCGTGCATTCGCGAGCCATGCCAGAAATGACGTCACGTGGACGCACGATGATCAAGTGGCGCCAGATACGGAAAGACTGGCCTAACTAGATGTGGCCATTCACTTGGTTAGTCAACGCTCGCTCCCTCCACTCATATCTCCACATGACTAGGGTAAATGAATGGGAACCAAATCAAGGGGCAGGCAGCGCAAGTGGACAGTGGCAATGTACCTCAATATAGACACTTAAAGCGGAGTTCCACCCACTTTTTCAACTAGATCTTAAAGGAAAGACTACCCCTCCACCACTCGTTTTTTGGCTATTTTAATTTTTTTTTCTTTCTCCTTCCTACCTTTTATTGAAGTACCTTGTGTACTTCCGCCCCAGCATCGCCGCGGCCCACGGTGTCATTTCCTGCTACTCGAACGCTGCCTTCTGGGACCTGTGTTTGTCAAAGAAGCCAACGGAGCCATTCAGGGAGCACAGTGTGACTCGCGCATGCGCAGTAGGAAACCAGCGATGAAGCCTGAAGGCTCCACTGCCGGTTTCACTTAGTTAGAATGGCGGTGGCTGCACCCGATCTGATGGACGGATTGGGCTCGGGGAGCCAACATCGTGGGCTTCCTGGACAGGTAAGTGTCCTTATTAAAAGTCTGCAGTTACAGTGTTTGTAGCTGCTGACTTTGAAAATTTTTTTTTTGCGGCTGGAACACTGCTTTAAAGTAAAAAAAAAAAAACACCTACTGGTAAGAAATGGAATAGCATCCTCGATATGAAACCAAATATATTCACACTAACATAAGAGCCAGTATATACCAAATTACCTTTAAACAGATAAGGGAAAAAAAAGGGGGAGCCAAGGTTCTGGTCAAGGGAAATTTCCACAGCCAAGGCACAGCCAAGTTACAAAAAAATACAAATTAAATATAAAAAGAAAAAAATACACAACTATTTACCAGTTATTTATTAGGATCAGATATTGATCCCAGTGTCAATGTATTTTTGTTTATAAGAGTATTTTAAAAGAAAAACTCCCATGGTTCTAAAGGAAGGGTTTGTAGCTAATGGACTCATTCAGTCTAGGATGTTTTGTAGCTGAGAGGGTGTGGATCCATTTTGTTTCATGCTATAGGAGTAGTTTGTCAACATCACCCCCTCTTTTATGTACCGGTATGTGTTCAAGGGCAAAGAACTTCATCTTTGATAATCTAAAACTGTGATATAGCACAGTTTTATTCCATTTCTTACCACTGGGTGTTTTTTTTTTTGTTTTTTTTTTACTTTTATGTGTCTATATTGAGGTACATTGAATGGAGATAGGTGACTGACCATATGGACACCCGGGGCAATTTGCAATTATGGAGGTCCCTCCTGATATTGCTTGTGGGGTTGGCGCCAATGTCCACTTGCGCCCCTTGATTTGGTTTCCATTCATTTATCCTAGTCATGTGGGGACATGAGTGGAGGGAGCGAGCGTTTACTAACCAAGTCAATGGCCACATCCAGTCAGGGCAGTCTTTCCATATCTGGTGCCGATTGATCATCGCCCCTGCGCTTGATGTCATTTCCGGCGTGGCTCGGTTGCGCGGTGGATATTTTCGGGTGTTCGCACCTCCATCGGCACCATTGGAAGCTGAGGAGGTGGAGGGGATATAAAAGGATCTCTTTATCTGCAGACATGGCAGAGGCCAGATTCTGGGGTTAGGTGATATATGGTGTATCAACTATGCAGAGGTAAGAGATTTATTGGAGCGTACTGGAAACTCTACATGGGATATTGTTCATGTGGCTTGAGTATGTCTTAATTGCTTTCATCCTGTTGATTGATAACTAGGATGTGCGACTGCTTGAAAGTCTCTCCTTGAAAATGTCATTTTCAACTCTGTCAAGCAATGGGGATTATTTATGTGACTGGTTTCTTTCTTGCCACTGAATAACAAACCCAAAACTTTGGATAGACTGGTAGATTAGACCACCTTTCTGTGTATTTCAATTGATTCTTTGTTTTCATTGGAATTGAGATATAAAAACATATCCTTTTTCTAGATAGGCTCTTTTTTGGAGTTTTCTGTCCCTCTCTGTGGTACACCAGATCTTTCCGTAACATCAATGTCCGTCATACGTCTGAGCCCCATGGTGTTTATATGGGACGCACATCATAGTTCAGGTGGGGACGATTTGGGGTTCAGGTCCACGTTCAATGCACATCTCTGAAATTTCTGACTTATGTATACATTTGTATTTATGAGGTGATGTTGTACATCAAATATGTATTTTCTAATATATCATTTTTGCTGTATAGTGACCATACATGCAGTACTTAATAAATGCAGATCCCCTGAAGAAGCCACGTGACCCGTGACGCCACGCGTAGGGACCGGCACCCTCCACTGTAGTTGTGTACGAGCTCGCCGCTCGTCTGGATACCACTCATTCCCTGTTGTATCACTATGTGAGTACCCTTATGACATTGATGAATAAAGCCCAATATCTTTTAAAATACTACACTATGTGGCACTTTTGTTTTTCCTTTGGTCGCTATGCCTCCTGCATGGTCTGAGGTATATTGAATGACAGCTTGGGACCCAAGACTGACCCCCATAGGAGACATCATAAGCGCTGATTGACTCATGCTGTAACCTCAGTGAAGTTAGGTAAGGGGCCATTGCCCTCCGTTGTAGGATTGCTGCATGAAGAGGATTGGTGTTTACACTTCACAGTCTTCACCTATTTGAGTAAAGCGATGCTAGAATCTAGCTGCTGCCTTCACCATTTTACTATTGAGCACGTTTGAAGAAGCATTGGAACTGTTTGCTGCTGCACAAGTCACTTTTTCTTTGCATTTGAACATTGTTTTTACTAATACGTGAGCACAGATTGCTGACACTGGACACTTTATTACATTTGTCACTTTTATTGGGATCTCTTAGGACATTCATTGTAACCTTGCACCTGCCTGCGGTTTATTTTATTTTTTATGTGTTTCATGTTTCAAACATATTTCTATTGTTTTTTTGCACTACAGGTGAAGTGCTTTTATTTTTACATTTATATTCAGATGCTTATATTATTTATACATGCGTAGTCTATATCTGCACTTTTTGTGATTTTTTAAATCTAGCACAGCACGGAATATTAGCAACGTGGGATTACGTTTATTATCACTTATCTACTGAGAATTAGGCAATACGCCACTTAGTCACTAATATTCCATTATTTTGACACCTTTACACTAGGATTAGCGCAGCACCATCCCCATTTGTATATGATGCTAGTATTAAGGGGCAGGTTGGACCCCTCTCGGTGCAAGCTGCTTCCCCCCCCCCCCCTCATTTCTCCCATTTTTGCATGGTAGCGCAGGAATATTATATTTGTTACCATACATGCAGTACTTGAAGTCCCCCGAGGAAGCCATCGTATGTCGAAACATGTAGAGCAAGAAGTTACTGCTGTTCATTCAATATATGGTTATTTTATGATGACATCCTATATTTTTGTATTAATAAAATTGATATTTTCTATATATCTATTTGCAATTTTTTGTGGCACCTTAAAAGTCCCATTTCTCTTTCTCTATCATGTGTATGTATATATAGGTATGTGGTGCCTTTGATTATCCAACCTCCAGCAAATTATAATACACGTACAAACAGTAACCAAAACCATTAGGTATTTATGGTAGAAAATGTACAAGCTAAAACAATGTTGAATAAAAAACAAAACAACAACAAATTAACTTCCAAGAATAAAATGTAGTGGTTGGAATGGCTGTGGTTTGATGATAGGATTTGGATAGGGTTTGATGATGAGTTTAAAGGATAACTGCATCATTGTTTTAAAAAACATGAGCATAGCACACATTAAATCAACAATATAGGCGGTATATAACTTTTCCACTTAAACAAAGATTCCCAAGTTCTGTCCAACTTAATGCTGTTGCTAAAAACGACTAAGATGGTGGCTGACTTTCCATTGTGCTGTACCGGGCTCAAGCCCATGGGCCACAGCCAATTGGGCACCCCGCCTATTTCGAGAGCCACCCAGAGCGACCGAAAGCCACCGAGAGCGACCGAAAGCCACCCAGAGCGACCGAAAGCCACCGAGAGCGACTGAAAGCCGCCGAGATACACGGGACATCCGGCTCTGTATCTTGGCGGCGCCATTTTTAAACTGAAAGGCTGCAATGACAAGGCAGCAATGACACTGGAGAAAGGCTACACTGACAAGGCTGCAGATGGACACTGATAAGGCTGCATTGATGGGCATTTAAATCTAAGTTTTTTCCTTAAACTTCCCTCCTAAAAGTTTTTTTCCTTAAAATTCCCTCCTAAACTTGGGGTGCGTGTTATACGCCGATAAGTACGGTAATTATCATTTTATCCATTTTTATTGCTTTTATTAATTGTGGACCCAGGACGAATACCAGTACAGTATCCCCCACTTATACGCTTATATATTATCTACTTTTGTGAGTAGCCATTTGGCTGTTCTGTCTTGTCCAATTAAACAGAAGTTCTTTAACCACTTAAGGACCGCCTCACGCCGATGTATGTCGGCAAGGCGGCACGGGCAGGCAAAATCACGTACATGTACGTGACTTGCCTCCCGCGGGTGGGGGGTCCGATCGGACCCCCCCCCGCCGCCCGAGGCGGTCCCGTTCTGTCCCCCGGCGATCAGAGACGAGGGGGAGGCCATCCGTTCGTGGCCCCCCCCTCGCGATCGCCGCCGGCCAATGGGAACACTCCTTTGCTGCTGTATGCTAAACAGCAGCAAAGGAAGTGATGTCATCTCCCCTCGGGTCGGTAGTTTCCGTTCCGGCCCGAGGAGAGAAGACAGGTATGTGAGTGCACAACACACACACACACAGTAGAACATGCCAGGCATACAAAACACCCCGATCCCCCCCCCGATCGCCCCCCGATCCCCCCCCCAATCACCCCCCCCCCCCTGTCACAAAC
Organism: Lithobates clamitans; assembly: GCA_037952925.1. Taxonomy (NCBI): domain Eukaryota; kingdom Metazoa; phylum Chordata; class Amphibia; order Anura; family Ranidae; genus Lithobates; species Lithobates clamitans. Next base: position 2,885,714 of record JBBGZY010000657.1, read on the forward strand.
TGACACCAGCAGTTTTTTTTTTTTTTTTTTCTATTACTGCATGGTGTCAGTTTGTGACAGTTACTGTGTTAGCACAGTTACTGTTATCCCCCTGTAGGTCTAGGATACCCCCCTAACCCCCCCTAATAAAGTTTTAACCCCTTGATGACCCCCTGTCACCAGTGTCGCTAAGCGATCATTTTTCTGATCGCTGTATTAGTGTCGCTGGTGACGCTAGTTAGTGAGGTAAATATTTAGGTTCGCCGTCAGCGTTTTATAGCGTCAGGGACCCCCATATACTACCTAATAAATGTTTTAACCCCTTGATTGCCCCCTAGTTAACCCTTTCACCACTGATCACCGTATAACCGTTACGGTTGACGCTGGTTAGTTCGTTTATTTTTTATAGTGTCAGGGCACCCGCCGTTTATTACCGAATAAAGGTTTAGCCCCCCGATCGCCCGGCGGTGATATGCGTCGCCCCAGGCAGCGTCAGATTAGCGCCAGTACCGCTAACACCCACGCACGCGGCATACGCCTCCCTTAGTGGTATAGTATCTGATCGGATCAATATCTGATCCGATCAGATCTATACTAGCGTCCCCAGCAGTTTAGGGTTCCCAAAAACGCAGTGTTAGCGGGATCAGCCCAGATACCCGCTAGCACCTGCGTTTTGCGCCTCCGCCCAGCCCACCCAAGTGCAGTATCGATCGATCACTGTCACTTACAAAACACTAAACGCATAACTGCAGCGTTCGCAGAGTCAGGCCTGATCCCTGCGATCGCTAACAGTTTTTATGGTAGCGTTTTGGTGAACTGGCAAACACCAGCCCCAGGCAGCGTCAGGTTAGCGCCAGTACCGCTAACACCCACGCACGCACCGTACACCTCCCTTAGTGGTATAGTATCTGAACGGATCAATATCTGATCCGATCAGATCTATACTAGCGTCCCCAGCAGTTTAGGGTTCCCAAAAACGCAGTGTTAGCTGGATCAGCCCAGATACCTGCTAGCACCTGCGTTTTGCCCCTCCGCCCGGCCCGGCCCAGCCCACCCAAGTGCAGTATCGATCGATCACTGTCACTTACAAAACTCTAAACGCATAACTGCAGCGTTCGCAGAGTCAGGCCTGATCCCTGCGATCGCTAACAGTTTTTTTTGTAGTGTTTTGGTGAACTGGCAAGCGCCAGCGGCCTAGTACACCCCGGTCGTAGTCAAACCAGCACTGCAGTAACACTTGGTGACGTGGCGAGTCCCATAAGTGCAGTTCAAGCTGGTGAGGTGGCAAGCACAAGTAGTGTCCCGCTGCCACCAAAAAGACAAACACAGGCCCGTCGTGCCCATAGTGCCCTTCCTGCTGCATTCGCCAATCCTAATTGGGAACCCACAACTTCTGCAGCGCCCGTACTTCCCCCATTCACATCCCCAACCAAATGCACTCGGCTGCATGAGAGGCATTTTTATGTCCTCCCGAGTACCCCTACCCAACGAACCCCCCCAAAAAAGATGTTGTGTCTGCAGCAAGCGCGGATATAGGCGCGACACCCGCTATTATTGTCACTCCTGTCCTGACAATCCTGGTCTTTGCATTGGTGAATGTTTTGAACGCTACCATACACTAGTTGACTATTAGCGTAGGGTACAGCATTGCACAGACTAGGCACACTTTCACAGGGTCTCCCAAGATGCCATCGCATTTTGAGAGACCCGAACCTGGAACCGGTTACAGTTATAAAAGTTAGTTACAAAAAAAGTGTAAAAAAAAAAAAATATATGAAATAAAAAAAAATAGTTGTCGTTTTATTGTTCTCTCTCTCTATTCTCTCTCTCTATTGTTCTGCTCTTTTTTACTGTATTCTATTCTGCAATGTTTTATTGTTATTGTTATTGTTATTATGTTTTATCATGTTTGTTTTTCAGGTATGTAATTATTTATACTTTACTGTTTACTGTGCTTTATTGTTAACCATTGTTAACCATTTTTTTGTCTTCAGGTACGCCATTCACGACTTTGAGTGGTTATACCAGAATGATGCCTGCAGGTTTAGGTATCATCTTGGTATCATTCTTTTCAGCCAGCGGTCGGCTTTCATGTAAAAGCAATCCTAGCGGCTAATTAGCCTCTAGACTGCTTTTACAAGCCGTGGGAGGGAATGCCCCCCCCCCCCCACCGTCTTCCGTGTTTTTCTCTGGCTCTCCTGTCTCAACAGGGAACCTAAGAATGCAGCCGGTGATTCAGCCAGCTGACCATAGAGCTGATCAGAGACCAGAGTGGCTCCAAACATCTCTATGGCCTAAGAAACCGGAAGCTACGAGCATTTCATGACTTAGATTTCGCCGGATGTAAATAGCGCCATTGGGAAATTGGGGAAGCATTTTATCACACCGATCTTGGTGTGGTCAGATGCTTTGAGGGCAGAGGAGAGATCTAGGGTCTAATAGACCACAATTTTTTCAAAAAAGAGTACCTGTCACTACCTATTGCTATCATAGGGGATATTTACATTCCCCGAGATAACAATAAAAATGATTAAAAAAAAAATATGAAAGGAACAGTTTAAAAGTTAGATTAAAAAAGCAAAAAATTAATAAAGAAAAAAAAAAAAAAAAAAAAGCACCCCTGTCGCCCCCTGCTCTCGCGCTAAGGCGAACGCAAGCGGCGGTCTATCGTCAAACGTAAACAGCAATTGCACCATGCATGTGAGGTATCACCGCGAAGGCCAGATCGAGGGCAGTAATTTTTCCAGTAGACCTCCTCTGTAAATCTAAAGTGGTAACCTGTAAAGGCTTTTGAAGGCTTTTAAACATGTATTTATTTTGTTGCCACTGCACGTTTGAGCGCAATTTTAAAGCATGTCATGTTTGGTATCTATGTACTCGGCCTAAGATCATCTTTTTTATTTCATCAAACATTTGGGCAATATAGTGTGTTTTAGTGCATTAAAATTGAAAAAAGTGTGTTTTTTCCCCAAAAAATGCGTTTGAAAAATCGCTGCGCAATTACTGTGTGAAAAAAAAAAATGAAACACCCACCATTTTAATCTGTAGGGCATTTGCTTTAAAAAAATATATAATGTTTGGGGGTTCAAAGTAATTTTTTTGCAAAAAAAAAAAAACTTTTTCATGTAAACAATAAGTGTCAGAAAGGGCTTTGTCTTCAAGTGGTTAGAAGAGTGGGTGATGTGTGACATAAGCTTCTAAATGTTGTGCATAAAATGCCAGGACAGTTCAAAACCCCCCCAAATGACCCCATTTTGGAAAGTAGACACCCCAAGCTATTTGCTGAGAGGCATGTCGAGTCCATGGAATATTTTATATTGCGACACAAGTTGCGGGAAAGAGACAAATTTTTTTTTTTTTTGCACAAAGTTGTCACTAAATGATATATTGCTCAAACATGCCATGGAAATATGTGAAATTACACCCCAAAATACATTCTGCTGCTTCTCCTGAGTACGGGGATACCACATGTGTGAGACTTTTTGGGAGCCTGGCCGCGTACGGGACCCCGAAAACCAAGCACCGCCTTTAGGCTTTCTAAGGGCGTAAATTTTTGATTTCACTCTTCACTGCCTATCACAGTTTCGGAGGCCATGGAATGCCCAGGTGGCACAAAACCCCCCCAAATGACCCCATTTTGGAAAGTAGACACCCCAAGCTATTTGCTGAGAGGTATAGTGAGTATTTTGCAGACCTCACTTTTTGTCACAAAGTTTTGAAAATTGAAAAAAGAAAAAAAAAAAGTTTTTTCTTGTCTTTCTTCATTTTCAAAAACAAATGAGAGCTGCAAAATACTCACCATGCCTCTCAGCAAATAGCTTGGGGTGTCTACTTTCCAAAATGGGGTCATTTGGGGGGGTTTTGTGCCACCTGGGCATTCCATGGCCTCCGAAACTGTGATAGGCAGTAAAGAGTGAAATCAAAAATTTTCACCCTTAGAAATCCTGAAGGCAGTGATTGGTTTTCGGGGTCCCGTACGCGGCTAGGCTCCCAAAAAGTCCCACACATGTGGTATCCCCATACTCAGGAGAAGCAGCTAAATGTATTTTGGGGTGCAATTCCACATATGCCCATGGCCTGTGTGAGCAATATATCATTTAGTGACAACTTTATGAAAAAAAAAAAAAAAAAAAAAAAAAGTGTCACTTTCCCGCAACTTGTGTCAAAATATAAAATATTCCATGGACTCAATATGCCTCTCAGCAAATAGCTTGGGGTGTCTACTTTCCAAAATGGGGTGATTTTGGGGGGTTTTGTGCCACCTGGGCATTCCATGGCCTCCGAAACTGTGATAGGCGGTAAAGAGTGAAATCAAAAATTTACACCCTTAGAAATCCTGAAGGCGGTGATTGGTTTTCGGGGCCCCGTACGCGGCTAGGCTCCCAAAAAGTCCCACACATGTGGTATCCCCATACTCAGGAGAAGCAGCTGAATGTATTTTGGGGTGCAATTCCACATAGGCCCATGGCCTGTGTGAGCAATATATCATTTAGTGACAACTTTTTGTAAATATTTTTTTTTTTTTGTCATTTTTCAATCACTTGGGACAAAAAAAATAAATATTCAATGGGTTCAACATGCCTCTCAGCAATTTCCTTGGGGTGTCTACTTTCCAAAATGGGGTCATTTGGGGGGGGTTTTGTACTGCCCTGCCATTTTAGCACCTCAAGAAATGACATAGGCAGTCATAAACTAAAAGCTGTGTAAATTACAGAAAATGTACCCTAGTTTGTAGACGCTATAACTTTTGCGCAAACCAATAAATATACGCTTATTGACATTTTTTTTACCAAAGACATGTGGCCGAATACATTTTGGCCTAAATGTATGACTAAAATTTAGTTTATTGGATTTTTTTTATAACAAAAAGTTGAAAATATCATTTTTTTTCAAAATTTTCGGTCTTTTTCCGTTTATAGCGCAAAAAATAAAAACCGCAGAGGTGATCAAATACCATCAAAAGAAAGCTCTATTTGTGGGAAGAAAAGGACGCAAATTTTGTTTGGGTACAGCATTGCATGACCACGCAATTAGCATTTAAAGCGACGCAGTGCCAAATTGGAAAAAGACCTCTGGTCCTTAGGCAGCATAATGGTCCGGGGCTCAAGTGGTTAATACTGCACTTAGTCTGGCGCACCTTGTCCTTTTCTATTTCTGTTTTATAGAGCTGTGCATATGTATAGAAGGTAGGGCCCGAAAGTGACTCAAGCCCAGGAGCCCCAACCACCCTAAGTCCTGCCCTGGACATCATCATCGCAAAGTGACTACCCAGGCTCCTTTTGGGGAATTAGTACATACCGTAGGAAGTACTGTTTTGTGCTTTAGAAGCCCCAGCATTCAATGCACCTTAGAAAACTTACTTTAGATATATTTTTTGTAATTTACTTTGGGTCAAATATATTATTACTATGTGGGCTCCTTCCATTTGCTGACAACAGCTGCCCTGTCTCAGTGACTGAGAAAATCGTTCATGTTGGTTCTTGTAAGCTCTTTGCCATTCTGTTCATCACTGGACTGTCTTCTTGTTCTTATTGCTCTTCTATATGCAGCTCTTCTCTCTGACTCGGCCTGAACACCAAATGCTAGCCTCTAGCCCAGCCTTTCTCAACATTTTTAAAACTGAGACACCATTCAAATATTTTAAGGTCTCAGAATTCACCTTAGCACCCATGTTAAGATTCTTCCAGGCTCATTAAGAAAGTGCCCTTCTTGCCTAATAGTTTGGTTTCCTGTCAAGTCTCATCAGTGGTGCAAATCCAAGAACAACAATGTAGCATGGTCACTGATCAAAATCTAAATCTCTTTGAGAGGGGTCCCTGGTGAATAACAGCCAACCCTTAAACCATGCACCTCAGAGAGCCCTCCTCTACCACTGGTGACCAAATGGTCCATTCAAAACTGTGGCAATCATCTTATTTGCTGTACACCATGCAAACAAAACATTAAATCACTTAGAAGCAGGTGATAAATTCCCTGTGTGGCACAACAATAAGGCTAACATTGAAAACAAAGCTTGTCTTTTGAATTAAACTAACTAGTCTTACCTGCCATGGCTTGAAGTCCCAAATGTCTGCACAATTCCTGTTATAGAAAGGGCCTTTACTTTTCTGACAAGTGCTCATGTCGTGGAGGGCTTTGGCAATAACCTGAACTGAAGTGTAGACGCTAAAAGAACCTCTTAAATTAGACATGTCAGTGTAAACATTGTCTACAGTGCTGAGATTCTCAAATCCTGTACATAACTTAGTGGAATTGTTCCATGACTGAGTAAGACTCATTTGGTCCAAAAATCTGCATCCAAAAATGTTTTCCCATAATATTTGATTCAGGCTTTTATCTGGACTTTTGAGAGGAAGAGGATGGATATCAGTCACAAATTCTTTAAAGCCGGGAATAACAGAGCTGTAGAAAGCAAAGCCAATAGAACCCACCAATATCGAAGAATATTTCTCCACCCCTAAAATAGGTGAGGTAGACCAAGCCTCGCTGGCCACAAAAATCTTCCCAGTTACATTTTCCTTTAACATTTCTTCCACCAGGAGCACAAAGAAGAGATCACTAGCAAACACGAGCACTGCATTGGCAGTCGACTCTTTTATAACCCTAGTGACATGAGGTATATTTCTGTCTTCACTGTTGTCAACAATGAACTCTGTAAAGGCCACACAAGCCCCAGCTTTGAGGAGCTCCTTCTTGACCACTTGAACACCTTGCTGACCGTAGTCATTTCCGAAAGCAACCAACCCCACCCATGTCCATGCAAAGTGTAGGATGAGCTGTGCTAGACCCTTTGACTGGAAAGTGTCACTAGGGACAGTCCTGAAGAAAGATGGGAACCGAGTGTGATCACTCAACTGGGAGCTTGTAGAAAAATGACTGATCTGTAAAACATGTCAGAGAGAAAATATGTCATGTCAAAATATTTTACATTTTACATTACACACAATCTCTATCTCTGCAGCCTCAGCTACACAGAATGAATGAACAAGAAAAACTCTGTACAGACTGCCCTGTTCATTCACAAACCGAAGTATACAGTGCCTTGAAAAAGTATTCATACCCTTTGAAATTTACTACATGTTGTCATGTTACTGGAATTTAATGTGATAGGCCAACACAAAGTGGCACATAATTGTGAAGTGGAAGGAAAATTATAAATGGATTTCAATTTTGTTTACAAATAAATATCTGAAAAGTGTGGTGTGCATTTGTATTTAGCCCCTTATACTCTGATACCCCTAACTAAAATCTAGTGGAACCAATTGCCTTCAGAAGTTAGCTAATTAGTAAATGGAGTCCACCTGTGTGTAATTTAATTTCATTATAAATACAGCTGTTCTGTGAATCCCTCAGAGGTTTGTTAGAGAACCTATGTGAACAAACAGATCATGAAGGCCAAGGAACACACCAGACAGGTCAGGGATAAAGTTGTGAAGTTTAAAGAAGTTTAAAGCAGGGTTAGGCTATTAAAAAATATCTCAAGCTTTAAACATCTCACTGAGCACTTTTTAATCCATCATCCAAAAATAGAAAGAGTATGGCACAACTGCAAACCTACCAAGGTTCATGGCCCTCCACCTAAACTGACAGGCCAGGCAAGGAGAGAATTAATCAGAGAAACAGCCAATAGGCCCATGGTAACTCTGGAGGAGCTGCAGAGATCCACAGTTCAGGTGGGAGAATCTGTCCACAGGATAACTATTAGTCGTGCACTCCACAAATCTGGCCTTTATGGAAGAGTGGCAGAAAGAAAGCCATTGTTGAAGGAAAGCCATAAGAAGTCCCATTTGCATTTTGCAAGAATCCATGTGGGGGACACAGCAAACATGTGGAAGAAGGTGCTTTGGTCAGATGAGACCAAAATTGAACTTTTTGGCCTAAAAGCAAAGCGCTATGTGTGGCGCAAAACGAACACTGCATATTATCCTGAGCACACCATACCCACTGTGAAACATGGTGGTGGCAGCATAGTGTTGTGGGGGTGCTTTTCTTCAGCAGGGACATGGAAGCTGGTCAGAGTTGATGGGTAGATGGATGGAGCCAAATGCAGAGCAGAAAAAAAACCTGTTAGAGTCTGCAAAGGATTTGAGACTGGGGCGGGGGTTCACCTTCCAGCAGGACAATGACCCTAAACATACAGCCATATTAATGCATTAGAATGGCCCAGTGAGGGTCCAGACCTAAATCCAATTGAGAATCTGTGGCAAGGCTTGAAAATTGCTGTTCACAGACGCGCTCCATCCAATCTGACAGAGCTTGAGCTATTTTGCAAAGAAGAATGGGCAAAAATGTCACCCTCTAAATGTGCAAAGTTGGTAGAGACATCCCCAAAAAGTCTTGCAGCTGTAATTGCAGCAAAGTATTGACTCAGGGGGGCTGAATACAAATGCACGCCACACTTTTCAGATATTTATTTGTAAAACATTTTGAAAACCATTTATAGTTTTCCTTCCACTGCACAATTATGTGCCACTTTGTGTTGGTCTATCACATAAAATCCCAATAAAATACATCTATGTTTTTGGTTGTAACATGACAAAATGTGGAAAATTTCAAGGGGTATGAATACTTTTTCAAGGCACTGTAGGTACCGATTACTCCCTGTATTCATTCAAAATAGGAAGTGGCGGCACTAACTGGAACAAACCCCTTTCCTCATGCAGCAGTATGTATGCTGGTGGGAGGGAGAGGAGTGGTTAGCTGGAATTCAGAAGGAATGGGGATCAGTTCGACCAAATGCCGCCCCCACTTCCATCTGGGTTTTAGGGGTCAGCAAGGAAGTGAAATAATCTGCCCATCACCATCATTTGTCAGCCTTTAATAAAAACATATATAAACAAGGCCTGGGGAATGCCCAGGAAAAAATTCCAAGCCTACTTACCACCAGCTCGCAGACAACCAAATTAACCTGTCTAACAGTATGCGTTAAAAACAGGGGTTTTGTCCGCACGCATTTGCAAATGCATGCGTAAGCCACAGAGCCTCGTCACGGCACCCTGATATCTGGTCCTAACACTAAAATATGAGTGTCCCCACAGTGGAGGCACATGCATTCTGATGGATAAATGAGGGCAGGTGGACTGAAGGGCAGCCTATCCCTTCTTAAAGGTACAGGAGCACACCAGACACCCAGCAAATAGCACAATGGCTGCAAAGGTGCTGGTGCGTTGCTGGACCAATACACACACCAAGGAAATAAAATAGCAGGGCTTTTTTTTTTATTAAAAGGGCATACCAACAACATCTTTTATGTTCTTAAAAAATGTAGATTTAGAATAAAAGATTTTGGGTGTGCAAATTAATCAGAATGTTATTTTTAAGTTTAAGCAACATACCTTGTTAAATTGGCTTGGACACCTAGGTAACAATGATCTCTGGCCCAACTCCGGACAAACCTTTTAGGTATTAGGAAGGAGAGGATAGAACATCTGTCAGACTTTTACAGCTACCTGTGGCACCCCCCAGGGAGGTTTCCACTTACTTTTGTTTCATACTTGGGTGCCATCAGGAGAAAATAAGGGGACTAACCCTGTTATTTTTGCTTTTTAAGATCATTAAAAATGGAGGCCTACCTTCTTCAAAACTTGAGAACTAGGCCTGGACATGGTTACGACCAATAGGTCTATATTTTATTGCATCCACCCAAACATTAACAGCAGCATAATCCACAGTTTCTTCCACCCTACTTGACAAACTATAGCTCAGAATATTTTCCTACCTGTGGGAACCTATAAACTCCCAGTATGTGAGCCATTAGAATAGAAGATGAGGACATTGTATGGCCAAGGACAGCCGCCAGATGTGGCCTTTCACGGCAACTATAATTAGGTATCGGTTGAGCCTGACCCGTTAACATCCACAAAGTTCCTTCTAGCTCTTTCCGTAAAGCAGCACAAGAATCAAGAGCAACAAATCCAAGAGTGACATTAGAGAGAAGATCTGGGCTCCCATTGATTTCCTCTAACGCAAACCTCATAGCCTGGAAATGCTGAAACATTTCGAGGAGGAACCTGGATGGTCACGCAACAAAAAAAAGAAAAAAATATGTGATAGAAAAAGAGAAATGTTGATTCCTATTTTTTTAAAGCTGGACATCCAAAAATAAATCTATAGGGGGTGGAAGAAGAGGAGAGGATGGGAGGGAAAGACTGAAGAGCCGTCAACAGAGGATAGAAGTAGGATGAAAGGGATTAGAAGAGAGGGTGGGATAGCAGAAGAGTGAAGAAGGGAGAGGAGGACAGGAGAGGAAAATAATAAGTGCAGAAGATAGAAGACAGAATTGGATGGGGAGAGATGAGCAAAGAGGATAGGTTAAGAGAAGAGTGGACAGAGGAGATAAAGACCGGAGGGAAAGGAGGGGGATGAAATAGATGGTATAGTAGAAGGAGAGAAAGAGAAAAGAAGAGAGGAAATTAATGTAAGGGAAGGATAGGAAAATAAGTGATAAAGGAGAAGACAGGGATAAAATAAGAGGAGGGAAAGGAAAACAATACCACTATTTATAGGCTTCATTTAGACACGTTTCCATAAAGGCTAGGCACTTTTAACGAGCTGAATGTACCTGGGTTCTCCTACAGGAGGGTTTGGCGAATGTAAGATAAGGTCAGATACAGAATCCGAACCCCATCAAAATCAAAGGGAGCCAAACAGTAAATCAGTAATAGCTTTTTTTTCTTGACTATTAGGCTAGGGATTGTCAAACAACTAGCATGGAGGGGACTGGGCACTGACCATTGGGACATGCACTATTGCAGAAAAAAAAAAACAACTCAGATGGCTGCAGCAATTTCAATAGTGCTTGAAGTGAAACAATAAAAAACCTAATTTAAAGCGTAACTCCACTTTTGCAAAGAAAAAAACATTCCCCTCTGGGTGAGCTATGTACATTGCATGGATTATAACAACCTTTGTTGTTGAATCCTATCTTTTGTTATTCTGAAGTAATCTCTGTATGTGCCTCTGCGATGAGTGGGTCTAATGGGAGTGGTTTCATAATTATATATCAGGTGTGCACCTACAGAGCACTAATGAGGAAATCTACTGGGCCTGCATCCCTTTAGACGGGTTACTACAGGGAGTATCTCACCAAAAATGCAATTTTGGTTGCAGGGGATGCCTGAAATCTGACTTGTATCTTAGACAGACCGCTGGGAAAATTGGTGAGCCAATCACACAAGCAGGAAATTATGTTTCTGGGGGGGTGGGTCAGTGCACACTCTGTGTACAGAACAACTCCAGGTAGCCATATTGCACTGCATTTACAGAAAATTTACAGGGGCTGCAGATTGAAAAAGAAAGGTCATTTTTAATAACATTCAATTACAATATGACTTGTGTCGCAATTGTATACTCTATATTATTTTTTCTTTATTTGCTATTTTTTTCCCCACGAAAGTGGAGTTACCCTTTAAATAGCCTGCCTGGGGGATGTCCTTAAACCTGCTAGTGAAGTGGTTATCTGCACAGTGTACACAACTTACTACAGCAACGCTGACATTTGCAAAGAAAAAAAAATGCTGTTGGAATGCCATTAAATGACAGCTCCCTGTCAACTTGTTTTTCTTTGTTTAAAAATAAGACATGGAACACCCCCTAAAATACATACCGGACCCTTAAAGTATTTCAGCATGTGGGGGTACTGTGCTGATGAGGACAAGGGCCTCTCCTGCACAACCCTGGCCTGGTGGTTGTGGGGGTTTACGAGTGGGGGCTTATGGGAATGGGAAAAAAGTTATTTCAGGCTATAGCATATAATGCCACTCAATTTAATAACAGTATCCCAATATTATGTGTACTTTTAAAAAATGTCAACTGTTATGTTATGTTGTTGAAAAAATAAAATAAAAGATTTACAAAAAAAGAAAAAAAAGGAGTTCTAGCCTTCCACTACTACCTTGCTGTACTAAGGAACTTCTTTTCTGTCTGTATTTGTTGATGGAGACTTTCCCAGAGGTGAACACAGAAGCCAACAGCAGATGTGAGTAGAACCACAGGTCCAGCAGAACCACTGCAGCAAACAGGAAACTGCAGTCTAATCCATGGCCCATTTCTTCTACTTTTACAGACTGTATTACGTGTATTATAAGTCTCTTGCTCGACGTCACAGAAATACATGATATCTACCATGATGATGTTTTCTACATTTTGTATTCACTATACAATAAGGTCTTACATGGAGCAGATGTCTGGTGGAGGAGCCTCAGTAAACATGAATTTCTTGAACAGTTTATCAATATGGAAAGGTAACAGAGCCCCGATCAGGATATCCCCATGGCCCGTGGCTCCAGAGAGATTGGAAGCCCTCAGTTTACACCCAATGCCACTGGAGTAAGAGACCGGAATGAGGTACGAGAGGAAGAGATGCCACAAGCAACAATAAATATGCGACTTCAGCCTGCATGGAGGAGAATAAATCAGTGCATTCTATTAAAGGGAGCACAATCTTTTTTTTTTTTTTTTTTTTTTAGTAACTTATTATCTTTATTTGTTATGGTCAAAACAAAAACACAAGACATTTTTGTTTTTTTGTTAGCTATTTAATATTGCACCTACATAACATTCTCATTTCCAACCAGTGGGTGACACATTGGGATCCTTTTTCACATGCATGTTATACTCCTGAAGAAGTGGGCAATAGCCATGAAGTACATGGGGCATCTCTCTGTTCACCTCTAGTTCCCTCCTTTATTTTGGCATGTGAGACACGGTTTGTGGGTTATCCCATGAACCATCTTTATTTGACCTGCCTCTCCCACCTTTATTTTGAAAGGTGATCATGTAGGTAGTATGGTTTGGTTGGTATTTTTAATAAGATATATTTTTCTCCATTTGATCAAGCAATATAACAATTATATTTGCTTATATCCTTAATCATCTTATATAGTTGGAAGTGATGGGAGGGCTTGTATGTGCTGCACCTTGGATCTGCTTTTATGTTGTTAGGGTTGTGTTTTGCAGCATGTGTACAGTATGTCCCAAACCAGGATAGGTGTGGCTTTTTTTGCACTAGTATTGTTTCTAAGTTTTTAATGATGGTATTTTTGTAATCTTCAAATTGTTCAGTTAGCTATTAAATAACTAAATGCTTTTTATATGTAGCACCATTCAAGAATAGGTTGCTAGAGAGCCTCAGGTAACTCTATTATTTGTCTCCTCTGTAAATATTGGAGCGGTGTGTGATTATTTTTGGCTGTTCTAGGTCTCACTGACTGCAGCCTCAACTATTTCTCCTTGCCTTCCACTGGATTCTAGAATGTAGTGGGTTGGAGGAAGCAGACCCTTGGCCTCAATATTTATGTTGTCTCAGCCAATGTCCAGTAGGTGGCTAAGGAGGGAATAAATAGTTTGATGCCTGGAGGAGCAGGGTTCTTGTCCAGGAGGAGAAGATTCCAGCCTAAAGGGCTGCAGCCCTTCTGGGCAGTGTAGCTGAAGGAGTTAATAGAGGTCCCAGCTCAGTGAGAGCTGGGGGGGCATATTTGTTGGAAGGAGTTGGAGCCAAATCAAGAGGATTCACTGAGGATCTGGCCTGGAGACTCACAGGAGAAGTGTCTGGCCGATATTTGACAGAGGCATCTAAATATATGTTGACTTTGTGAGTATAGGCCTGGATATAGGATTCTAGTGATTGTTCACTGCTTCAACCCCTTGGGCGTCTGCTCCAGTGCTGTTGGATTGGGACCTTTCACTTGCTTTGAGCCCCAGGGTTGCTCTCCTATTGTTTGCTGGGGGGATTATCTTGAAGAGTATAGACATGGCAGAAAGTGTTCTTTGGTTTCTTTGTGCACTAAATCCAGAGTATCCCAAAACTCACCCTGCACCCCAACCAAGCTCAACGAGCATTTAGGCCTCTTTCACATGGACGATCTGTATGTCCGTTTTTCATCCTTCCGTTTTCGGATGAAAAGCGGACATGCATTCATCCCTATGGAGCGTCGGATGTCAGCGGTGACATGTCCGCTGACATCCGACCCCGCTCCGATCCGAAAAGTGTAACGGAGGAAAAACCTACTTATCCATCCGTTTTCGGATCGGATCGGGTGACGACGGACACTACGGTCTGTCGTCATCCGATCCCCCCATAGGGGAGAGCGGCGCTCTGACAGGTCCGCCGCTGCACAGCGTGCAGCGATGCACCCGTCATCTTCCTGCTCAGCGGCGATCAGCGGAGCGATCCCCACTGAGCCAGCGGATGTTCACGGGGCGGATCATCACTGATCCACCCCGTGAGAAAGAGGCCTAAAGCATAAAAAGACATCCCTTGCCTGGTCATTGAGTTGTTAGACTGTCCGAGTTGTTGTGTGCCTGTACACCCAAATGGAAAGAGAACCTGGGGCAGATTAGAGGGGCCTGTGCTGCACGTATATTTTTTTTAAGATGTTGTTGCTTTGCAGTTAAATATTTTGTGAGGGAATAAGATATGATAAATTCAACTCTGTCTCCATCAGGTGCGCAACGCTGTCCTGGAGACTATGGTCACCTGTAAATCTGCCCAAAGATGGGCACAGACAAAAATAAGAAAACGGCAGAGATTCCTACTCTTTCCTACGCTATCCAGTACTTGAAGAAAATGGTAAAGGGACATTAATGGCATCTTCATGCATTACGTCCCCTTTTTCATGTGTTAACATGCTTTGTGTTAAGGCAGTCAATGACTGGTAATACTGTGTGTTTTTGTGCGATGCAACACATATGTGTTGGAGCTGTGTGTTGGGGTGGCTTTAAAAAGGAATGGCACCACAATGTAACAACTGCGCTTCGACACGTTTCGGCACATGGCGAATCAGCTACCGATGATTCTGACAGCCAGCACTGGCAGCATAGCAGGAGATTGGCCCATCCACACTATATAGCATTAGAATTTTTTTTTTATTCAGCAGACTAAACAATAAAAATGTAACAGTATATGGCCAGTTGACATACAGTACCAAAAGCTAAAAATGTTAGCGTAGAAAATATGTATTATTCTGAAAAGAGCAATGTAGATGAAATATGAGTGACATAACAGATAAAAGTGAATAAGTTTGATAATATTCAGTGGTAAATGAAGTAAAACATCTGAAATGGAAATTCTGGCTTTCATGAGATACCATTAAGTAGTTAATGTACCCAAGATGCCATAAATTCTGTCCCTAAGGTTAAAGTAAATGTAAACTGAATCATTACAATCACATGTAAGCTTTTTTTTTATATTATTGTAATTTCAAAAAGTTTTCCCAATATTTCTTAATCTGCAGCTTTCATCATAGTAACAACATGACATCAACAAAACCTATCATAATATCAGGAACTTTACTTCTACTTTTTCTACTTTTTACTTTTGTACAAATGAATTTTAGCACACAACTCTACATATGTATAAAAAGGGAAATATTCAGCATAAGACTACAAAGTGTTTCAGTCTATTAAAATGAATATCAATTTGGATCAAGAGTTGTAAACAGTATTGCTTCAGTCAACAGTAAGTGGCATCAAACATGCTTGGGACAAACATAGATCTATACTATATACTCACAGAAAAAAGTTAACTAAAAAACAAAAATAAAAAAACAGCAAAAATTACAAAACACATGTATAAATTTAAAAATTATAAAAATAAAAGGTAGGCAGACTCGATGGACCAATTCTTTGTCTTTTCTCTGTCACTTTTCTATGTTTCTATCTGTTACTTTACTGTGGTATCAACAAACCCCATCATAGTACTAAGGACTTTCATTGTAAAAAATAGGAATTGTATCCCACAATTCCTATATATACAGTATCTCACAAAAGTGAATACACCCCTCACATTTTTATAAATATTTTATTTTATCTTTTCATGTGATAACACTGAAGAAATGACACTTTGCTACAATGTAAAGTAGTGAGTGTGCAGCTTGTATAGCAGTGTAAATTTGCTGTCCCCTCAAAATAACTTAACACACAGTCATTAATGTCATAACTACTGGCAACAAAAGTGAGTACACCCCTAAGTGAAAATGTCAAAATTTGATGTTATCTCTCTCACTATCTCACACTATATAAATCCTGTATAATAATAATAATAATAATAATAATACTGGTCACTGGAAGTTCAACATGGCACCTCATGGCAAAGAACTCTCTGAGGATCTGAAAAAAAGAATTGTTGCTCTGCATAAAGATGGCCTAGTCTATAAGAAGATTGCCAAGACCCTGAAACTGAGCTGCAGCACGGTGGCCAAGGCCATACAGGGGTCTAACAGGACAGGTTTCACTCAAAACAGGCCTCGTCGTGGTCTACCGAAGAAGTTGAGTGCTCAGCGTCATATTCCAGAGGTTGTCTTTGGGAAATAGATGTATGAGTGTTGTCAGCATTGCTGCAGAGGTTGAAGGGGTGGGGGGTCAGCCTGTCAGTGCTCAAACTATACGCCGCACACTGTATCAAATTGGTCTGCATGCCTGTCGTCCTAGAAGGAAGCCTCTTCTAAAGATGATGCACAAGAAAGCCTGCAAAAACTTTGCTGAAGACAAGCCGACTAAGGACATGGATTACTGAAACTATGTCCTGTGGTCTGATGAGACCAAGATAAACTTATTTGGTTTAGATGGTGTCAAGCATGTGTGGCAACAGCCAGGTGAGGAGTACAAGGACAAGTGTGTCTTGTCTACAGTCAAGCATGATGGTGGGAGTGTCATGGTCTGGGGCTGCATGAGGGCTGCCAGCACTGGGGAGCTACAGTTCATTGAGGAAACCATGAATGCCAACATGTGACATACCTGTGACATACTGAACAGAGCATGATCCCCTCCCGTTGGAGACTGGGCCGCAGGGCAGTATTCCAACATGATAACGACCCCAAAAACACCTCCAAGATGACCACTGCCAAAGAAGCTGAGGGTAAAGGAGATGGACTGGCCAAGCATGTCTCCAGACCTAAACCCTATTGAGCATCTGTGGGGCATCCTCAAACAGAAGGTGGAGGAGCGCAAGGTCTCTAACATCAACCAGCTCTGTGATGTCATCATGGAGGAGTGGAAGAGGACTCCAGTGGCAACCTGTGAAGCTCTGGTAAACTCCATGCCCAAGAGGGCTAAGGCAGTGCTGGAAAATAATGGTGGCCACACAAAATATTGACACTTTGGTCCCAATTTGGACATTTTCACTTAGGGGTGTACTCACTTTTGTTGTCAGCAGTTTAGACATTGATGGCTGTGTGTTGAGTTATTTTGAGGGGACAGTAAATTTACACTGTTATACAAGCTGTACACTCACTACTTTACATTGCAGCAAAGTGTCATTTCTTCAGTGTTGTCAGATGAAAAGGTATAAATAAAATATTTGCAAAAATGTGAGGGGTGTACTCGCTTTTGTGAGCTACTGTATATACTGTATATAAAAAGGAAAATAGTCAGGATAAGACCACAAAATGTTTCAATCAGAGTGTTGAAATGATAATCAATTTAGACCAAGGGTTGTACACAGTAGTGCTTGATGTTATATGACATTATTTTATTTTTGCATTGTATCTATGTTTTTTAATGAAATTTGAAAGTTTTATCAAGAATATATATATATATATATATATATATATATATATATATATATATATATATATATATATATATATATATATATATATATAAATAACTTTGGACAATTTTATACACATATAGCATTTATATAGGAAAATATACCTGAAACAAGTTAAATATGATATAAAAAAAATTGTGACATAAAGCTTTTATGTAAGCTTTTACACAAATTGAACTTACTATTTTGCCCCCAGCCCCCAAACAGGTGTAGAACACCCCCAACCCCTCTTCAAATTGCTATACTTAACTATATCTTGGTTACCGGACTATGGCATTGCTTATTTTCCTTTGTTGGCTTATTAATCGGATTCCCATTTCATGCATATGCTGCAGTTAGGCCCCATAGACTAGCTATAGACCACATGGATCCAAACTGTGTGGACATCAGACCAAAAAAGCTGGTAGAGGAATATAAACAACACTGTGGTCCACAGAGCAGTATCTATCTGAAGACAATGCACCTGCCTAACATTACAAAAAAATAACAATAAACAGTAATGTTGGCAACATATCCAATTTTTACCAGCTAGACCTGTAAAATACCAGCCAAATGGTAACTCTACCAATGGGACACATGCAAGGTTTGTGACAGTGAATGTGAACCTATTCACGTTCAATGCAAAGCAATGTCCCTGAACTAGTCCATATCAGTCCAGACCAGGAGAAGAGTCAGACTTCCATTGCTGTTGAGTCCCTTCAACATTTTTCCACATTCCCTCCATTTTCCTGTAGCCAAATGATAGGTTACCTCATTTTTCCTTATGGCATGCCGTGATCTGTATGTCTCTGTACATTAATCAGCCTTTTTATAAAAGAAGGATAATTGTAGTTGTTGGATGCAATTCCCTAATTAGTATGTCATTATATTTTTCCTGCAGGAAAACAGCAATTTATGATAACAGTTTTATGTATCTGAATATTTTCCCAGAGGAGGTGTCCCCAGAAGGATTTACTCAACTCAATCCAGTCCTTTAAAGTTCCATAAGCGTTAAAGGACAGTTATCGCAAAACATATTTTATCCTTATATTTTTTGCTTGAGAAAAACATTTAATGAGTTCCTTTTTTTTAATTTCACATGCAGTACTGGACTTACCAGGCTTAGTAGGCTTGTGCCTATAGGTGAAAGCAGCTTTTCATTGTTTAGTTATTATTATTATATTTATAATTACACAGGATTAGATAGAGCCAACAGTTTGCACAGTGCTTTACAAAATAAAGGGAGACAATATAGCTACAATACAATTCAATACAAGAGAATTAGGAGGTCCCTGCTCACAAGAGTTTCCAATATAATAGGCGGGGCAAGAGGTATAAAGCGTAATAGCTGTGAGAAGGAAGAGCAGATGGTGAAAGTAAAAGTCCAGTTATTAGGTGGAGGAGGGATAGACTTCGATGAAAGGAAGCATTTTCAGGGATCGACTAAAGGGGGCAGAGTAAATGATAGCAAGACAGATTGGAGTAAGGTGTTCCAGAGGATGGGGGAGGCTCTGGGAAAATCCTGGTGGTGAGGATGGCAGGAGGTGACAAGGAAGCTACGGAGCAGGAGGTCTTGGGAGGAATGGAGAGGTAGGTTTTGTTGAGTCTTTGAGACAAAGTTGGTGATGTAGCTCAGGGCAGAGTTGTAAATGGCTTTGTATGTTGTTGTTAGTATTCTGAATATTACTTGTTGGGTGAGAAGAAGCCAGTGGAGGGATTGAAAGAGGGGGGTGGTGGACACAGAGCAGTTGTTGTGGTGGATAAGCCTGGCAGCAACATTCATGATGGACTGAAGAGAGGATAGCCTGTGTAGAGGTAGGCCACCAAGGACAAAGTTGCAAAAGTTAAGGCGAGAGATAAAGAGGGAGTGAATGAGTAGCTTGGCAGTTTCATTGGTTAAGTAGCGGCATATTTTAGAAATGTTACGGTAGAAATGCAGTAATTTCATATTAGGCTATTTACACCTTGTTACAATATTCTAAGCCAGGTTAGAGTAGTAAAATGATCTGCAGCCTTTCTCAACCCTTTTACCATAGAGGAAGCGTTGAAATAAATTTTGAGGCTCAGGGAACCCCTACTAATAATTACTATATCTACAGCACACAGTACATAGTCATTGGAAAGAATGCTCCTTGCATTGGTTGTCAGTGGATAGAATGTTCTTTACATTGGTGGTCAGTGGGTTGAGTTCCCCTTACATTGGTGATCAGTGGCAAGAATGTTTCCTTATACTGGGGGTCAATAGGGAGAATTTTCCTTATGTAGTGCTACTGCCATAGGAGCCACAGGAATCACTTGTCCAGGGCTTCCCAACTTGAGCCCCACAGCCAGGCACACAACAGACTCATTCACTCTTTCTCCAACATAATGATTTGTTCCAACCCCTGCCACTGCTGGATAGCTTGGTCCACACATAAATGCAGAAAAAATATAAATAATGGTAGGTGAAAATGTAAAAGGAATTAAAATACAGAATATTATAATTACAGACATAACCTGCACATATATTGTTAGCGTCTCTGGCCACAAACACACCTATCTATCCTGTATCCTGTTCCCACCGTTATTAAATAATACACTTCCTGTAAAATCAGCGTGTTATCAGGCTTCAAGATGAGATTGCCATTACATGAGTGATATTCCTTGTAGGACCGATGACCATTCATCCCTAGAGAAAACCAGAAGATGAAGAGAACCCTGCATATCACTTTACCAGACTGAACATGGGTGGAAACACCCAGTGTACTAAATAAACCCTACGACCTGTTATTTATGTGTTCTGTTCCACACAGCATACCTAAGAACATTTTTTTTTTATATTTCTTACCCTTGTAGGTGCATAATTGGAGCAGGCCTTGGGCATACTGCAAGCTAATCTAAACAATTTAAAATAAGAGGAAACTCAATCTGTCCCCACTGGCAAGGAGGAACACACTGAGTTTAACATACAAGGCAAAAACCTAGCTTCTGAAACTTTAAGATTGGCCATATACAGGTAATTGTTGAACAAAAGAAAATGACTTGATTCCCCCAACCACACACTCAATGTGGATGAGGGATCCCTCCCGCTAAGCTACTGTATTCTGACAGCGGGGAGACTTCCCCACTGTCAGAATACATGCATCAGCACCGCCGGCTATAGCCGGTGTGTAGACAGGTGCAGTTTATTCTCCTCGCTGTAGATGGCACTCTTCAGCTGACCGCTGTGCAGAGGGGAAGGGAGGTTGAGAGGTTCTTTGTTCCTCCGAAGCCTCTGTACTGTAGGTGTCATCAGGGAAGGGGCCATCTGATTGGACCCTCTTTAGTGAGGGCAATGCTAATGAATAGAACTATACCCATGTGGCTGGCAAGCATTTGCGAAGTGGATAGTTTAGGGACAGGATCCCCGCTGGTTTGGGAGAGTGTACTTAGTGCTAGGGAGAAGAAATACAATGGATAGTGGCGCAGGTTATAGTATATAGCATTAGAGATAAGAGTCCATACAAATGTCCTTTGAGCTGTTAAGCTCTGTGTGAGGAAACAGTCTATGCAGACAGGGCAGCCTTGCGCGGGGACATGAAGCAGACTCCAAACATGTAGAGAGAAAACAAACAGGAAGCAGACTTAGTTAAGACTGTATAGTTTTAATAGACAAAGTGCAGTAAAAACACTCACATTTAGGTTTCATTACTCATTACAATCTCCGTCACAGCTTCCAGCAGAGGTGGTACCGTCCTGGGCATCCTTATCAAGCTTGAGAAAAGAGCGCGCACTACAGACATCTCCCTAGTGTGCATGCTCGGAAATGCATTGCGATTTTGTCTGTGACGCCATTACGCCACATGCTGTGTTCCAGTGCTTCCCTGTAATCCACCAGCTGCCTCTCCAAGCCTCACTTTGGATTTCCCTGTAATCTACCACTTGCTCTCCAAACCTCGCTTTGGACTCTGCACACATGCTAAAAGATTCCTGCTGGTCAGGACGCCAACCATGAGAAGGATTCACAGGACGTGACCCCTCTGCTGGAAGCTTTGATGGAGATTGGTGTAACAGGACTAACCTGTGCCTGAATAATGAAACCTACCGTATATACTCAAGTATAAGTCGATCCTACCACAAAAAACGTATTGACCCGAGTATAAGACGAGGGTGAGAAATGCAGAGGGTCAACAATGCCCATCTGCAGCTGCATGCCTCCCTGTGTCCTGTGCCTGTGTCCTGTACATGTGCATGTGTCCTGTGTCCTGTACATGTGTATGTGTCCTGTGTCCTGTACATGTGTCCTGTACATGTGTATGTGTCCTGTACATGTGTCCTGTACATGTGTATGTGTCCCTGTGTCCTGTACATGTGTCCTGTGTGCATGTGTACCTGTGCAGCCTACCTGTGTCCTGTGCAGCCTCCCTGTGGTGATCTCCATCCTCCGATCAGCGTGTGATAATACACTTCGGTGGCCATTCCACTGTTCAAAAGCCGCGCCTCCTCCTCATCTGCGATAGGCAGAACACTCAGCGGTCAGCCTATCATGGACATTCTCTCATTCTCATACCACGGACGAGGATGAGGGAATGTCCGTGATAGGCTGTACACTGACAGCTGTTCAGCCTATCACAGACGAGCAGGAGGTGCGGCTTTTGAAAGCTGGAATAGCCTCCCAATGAATTATCACACGCCGGCCGCCGTCTGCCTGCATGACATGCTGATCATGCAGACAGACGGCGGTGACTCGAGTATAAGTCGAGGGGGGCATTTTCAGCCCAAAAAAAGGGCTGAAAATTCGACTTATACTCGAGTATATACGGTAAATGTTAGTGTTTTTAATGCACTTTGTCTATTAAAACTATACAGTCTTAACTAAGAGGCGCCTGCTTCCTGTTTGTTTTCTCTCTTAGTGCTAGGGAGAGGTTCTGGTCAAGGAGGGATAGTGCGGGGATACCATGCCTGTCTCCGTCACTTGGGAACTCTAGAGTTGGTACAAGGACCTTTCCATCTATTTACTAAAGGTGCCTCCCACCCCTTTCATCAGATGCTGTTCCAGTAATTAAGCCTACCAAAGTGTCCTCCCAAGTGCAGAGACTTTGTTAAAGTACCGTCAACATGGTTCAAAGCTGTTGTACTTGGGTTGCCTGTAATATTGAGGTTCCATTGCCATATTGTTTGGAATTGTAAGTGAGCACCTTGCCTCTGTCTTCCACATGTTATCTATTACTGATACTTTTCCAAAATAATAATTGTGCCACCTGCCTTGGTCTACCGTTCCTTTATTATGGGTACCAATCAACTGGTGCCACCCACAGACAGTGGTGATCAAAAGAAAATTTCCCAACAGGCTGAAAATTAATAGATTGAGTTATGTACAACCAGCCTGCCCATACATGGATTTAAATTTGGCCAGTCCCTGCTGAACCAGCCACATTTTGATCCATGTATGGCCACCTCAACTCTTTTGTTAGGACAGTGTTCAAATCTAGTTTCCAAATGATTATGAGATATGCCAGTACAGATATGACTAACTATAAAAACAACAAGAGAAAGTGTATAGCCTCACAATACAAAATAAGCAAGGTATATCTCAATGAAATGTACCATTATCCAAATTAGTTGAGGAGAATAATTTAGGAGTATTTTCTCCCTGTCTTCATTGGTATTCATCTCCTTTGCACCTCGTGTCCTCTCCACACCCCTTTTACGTTACTTTCGTTATGTTCCCTTCTTTTCTTCCCCTTCCCCCCCTTTCCCTTCGCCCTCCTTCCCCTTTCCCACCTCTCCCTTTCCCCCTTCATTTCTACTTCCCTCTCTTTTTTCCCATCCCTCACCCGACACGATTTCCCTATGCGCTGGCATGTTCCTTCTATTTTTGTTGCTCGCTTATCACTTCACCATCCATGACTGACATTTGCATTGATCATATGATCTTTCATCCCCATATTACTTTATTTAAACTTTGGCCAGTGGTTCATATCCCCTTCCCAATCGCCGGGGAAGGCTCAGCCGGGCTACCTCGTTGCTGTATACCGCCCGAGGCTCGGGTAAGCAGTTCTATCACTCTATTTCACCTTCCCCATTTTGTAATCGCATAAAAATCTTTTACATGATATTTATTTTTGTATTCTGATCTATATTTACAGATGTATTGTCCTGATGAAGCGGTAAACCCGCAAAACATGTTGAAATATCATGTCATCTGAACCCTTTTAAATTATATGTTTTGTTGTCTCCTTGCTATTTTTGTATGAATACATTTTGTGAAATTTTATCAGTGATTTGCATTATTAGTTATACCCCCTGTATATGTACCGCAATAGTCCACTTGCTGTTTCTCTCTTGGTGAGTCCGGGGTGGGGCCCATACTCCCAAATTATTCTCCCCTATAAAAACAACAAGTAAAATGTAAGCAGCAATATTTATGTATTTTTTTTCTTAACCACTTCAGCCTCGGAAGAATTTACCCCCTTCCTGACCAGAGCACTTTTTGCGATTCCGCACTGCGTTGCTTTAACTGACAGTTGCGCTGTCGTGCGACATGGCTCCCAAACAAAATTGACGTCCTTTTTTTTCCCACAAATAGAGCTTTCTTTTGGTGGCATTTGATCACCTCTGTGGTTTTTATTTTTTGCGCTATAAACAAAAAAATAGCGACAATTTTGAAAAAAACGCATTATTTTTTACTTTTTGCTATAATAAATATCCCCAAGAAATAATTTAAAAAAAATTTTTTTCCTCAGTTTAGGCCGATATGTATACTTCTAAATATTTTTGGTAAAAAAAAAAATTGCAATAAGCGTTTATTGATTGGTTTGCGCAAAAGTTATAGCGTTTACAAAATAGGGGATAGTTTTATGGCATTTTTATTAATTTTTTTTTACTAGTAATGGCGGCAATATGCGATTTTTATTGTGACTGCGACATTATGGCGGACGCATCGGACATTTTTGACACATATTTGGGACCATTGTCATTTATACAGCAATCAGTGCTATAAAAATGCACTGATTCCTGTGCAAATGACACTGGCAGTGAAGGGGTGAACTACTAGGGGGCGGGGAGGGGTTAAGTCAGTACTAGGGAGTGTTTTCTAACTGTAGGGGGGATGGGCTAGCTGTGACACGTCACTGATCTCTGCTCCTGATGACAGGGAGCAGAGATCAGCGACACTGTCACTAGGCAGAATGGGGAGATGCTTGTTTACATCAGCATCTCCCCGTTCGTCCTCTCCATGAGGCGTCTGTGGGTATCCCCGCGGCGATCGAGTCCGCGGGACCCGTGACCTGACTCACGGAGCTCCCGGCCGGCGCACTCGCACACGCAATGGCACAGCGGGAAATTCAATGGGACTTACAGGTACGCCCATTTGCCCAGCCGTGCCATTCTGCCGACGCACATCGGTGTGCGCCGGTCGGGAAGTGGTTAAGCTATGCCATGTGAAGGGCAACATGTGGTATTGTCACAATTTGGCTGCAAATGCAGAAAAAAGTTTGCAACAAGTGAAAAAATACAGAATACATTGATTTTTATTGTATAGTGAAAGCAGCAATGAAAACCAGGAACATTACCAGGGGGGAAAATATTTTAGGAAAAGTGTTTACAGAGAATATGTACTTTGTCCATTCACGGCTTGTACATACCTTCCAATTGCTCCCCCACATCTTGAAGAAGACTTCGCACTTTGTTATAACTTTGTTAGGTTACTCTGGCATTTTGGCCAGACAAGTCAATAAGCACCCAAAACAACATACTCAAAAAGGTACTGGGAACTTTTAGATTTGTAAGTGTTGTCAGATGAAGGAAAACTTCAAATAAGCTCAACAGCCCAGACGAGGTGGCTCCCACACATCAAGGCTTCCCTCAATAGACACCCTACAGTAACTCAAATTATAGAAATACAGAGAAAGCACCATATAAAAACAGCCGCCACATTTCAGGGACAACACCTCTCTTCCTTCATCAGGGCTTAACACAAGATTAAATCTGAACTCAGAGAAAAAAAGTGACTTTAGAGATCTATATTGGAAATAGTATTAAACTATATTGTAAATAGTATTGAACTCTCTTCATGGAGGAACAAAATGAAAACAGTTGCTGAGCAGCATATGAGGTCAATAAGCAGATAGTCAAGTCAAAAATAGTGATGGGTGAACGATTCTGCCCAAGAATGAGTTCGGGCTGAACATTTGCCTGTTCGGCCGTTCGCCGAACACCTAAATTTGCAGGGTGTTCTCTGGGTGTTTGTCCTGACGAACACCCTATAATGCACTGAGCTCCGCACAGTGCATCCTGTGCCCTGATTGGGCAAAGCTTTGCCCAATCAGGGCGCAGTGTAAGCTGGTTGTTAAGGAACAGGGCCGGGAAGCCGCCGCATCCTTAACAACTGATGAGTCATCAGCTGTCAATGGGTTTCCCCGCTGAATAAAAAAAGAAAAGTGCCGGTCTGGTATGCATTTTAAGGGGAACCCCACAGCATTTTTTTTTTTAAATGGTGTGGGGTCCCCCCACAATCCATACCAGACCCTTATCCGAGCATGCAGCCTGGCAGGTCAGGAAAGGAGGGGGGGCAAGTGAATGGGTACTCGTACCCATTCACAAAAATAAGTGTCAAAAAGTAAGAACCACAAGAAACAGTGTTTGACAAATCCTTTATTAAAAAATAAAAAAAAGTGTCCCTCGATATAAATTAATCGTTAATCACGCTGGACCCGAAAAATAGAAAAAATTGAAAACACAAGGGGTGGGGCCACCTAGTTACGACACTCGGTGGCACCACTCCTTCTGACATCACATGACATCACATGATGTCAGAAGGGGCGGTTTCACCGAGTGACGTAACCGGGTGGCCCCGTCCCTTGCCTATATAAGAACTGTCAAAGCACAGAGCAGGCAGTCGTCCAGGAGGCCTCTCAGGAGGCGGAGTGTTTTTTCCCTGTTTTTTGGATCCATCGGGCGTTGTGAATGATGATGGATTTACATTGAGGGACACTTTTTAAATTTTTTCTTTTTTATTAAAGGATTTGTCAAAAACTGTTTCCTGTGGTTCTTAACTTTGACACTCTTTTTTTTGGTGAATGGGTACGGGTACTGATACCCATTCACATAGGGGGGCCGGGATCTGGGGGTCCCCTTCTTAAAGGGAGCTTCCAGATTCCAATAAGCCCCCCACCCGCAGACCCTGACAACCACAGCCCAGGGTTGTCAGGAAGAGGCCCTTGTCCCCATCAACATGGGGACAAAGTGCATTGGGATAGGGGGGAAGAGCTTCCTGCCCCAAAGCACCCAGACCCCATGTTGAGAGCATGTGGCCTGGTATGGTTCAGGAGGGGGGGCAATTACTCATCCCCCCCTTTTCCTGACCTGCCGGGCTGCATGCACTGATAAGGGTCTGGTATGGATTTTGGGAGACCCCATGCCGGTTTTTTTTCTTTAGAAATGTCAGTTTTGCTGTAGCATGTTCTATGCTGCTACAAAATGTGCCGCCACTTTACAGGCACATTAAGGGGACCCCCGGGCACGATATTTAAAGGAATTTTTCATTTTTATTGTTGTACTTTAAGCATCATTGAAACCACTGCTCCTGAAAAAACAATTGTTTTAAAAAAAAATTATTGATACATGTCCCCCACGGCAGTACCCAGACCCCCCCATACCCCTATTATGGCCAATTACTTGCATATAAGCCCTCCTAATGGGCATTTTTACGCCATTACCAGTAAATATAGAAAAATTATAATAAAAATGCCATAAATCTATCCCATAGTTTGTAGACGCTATAACTTTTGCGCAAACCAATCAATATACGCTTATTGCGTTTTTTTTTTTACCAAAAATATGTAGCAGAATACATATTGGCCTAAACTGAGGAAAAAATTTGTATTTTTACATTTTTTGGGGGGGATATTTATTATAGCAAAAAGTAAAAAAATCTCAATGATCCCTTGAGAAAGTCACGTGACCTGTGACGCAACACGTCGGGAGGAGCCAGTGACGTCATCCTCTGAGTTTCATTACGCCAAGTGTGTAATGAGGAGGAAGCCTGCGAGCATCTTTGATCGTTTTAAAAATGTTTTTTTTAGCCCTGCTAAATGTGAGTGTATCAGCCAATCAACATTGCGCAATGATATGCCTTTCTGCATGTGAGCAATTCCTTTAGAAATTAATAGCTGGAACGACAATATACCTTTTAAACCATGGGAGTCTACAATCCCATCGGAGCGGGGATACATGATTTGGAGACTATCACTGTGATTCAGGTTTTTATTACATGAAGGTGGTGTGGGACTATCACTTTTTCGGGTAGTGATAGCTTTTTTACATGTGTTGTGTAGTATTTTGGAATTGTTTGTTTGAATTTTTATTTTTATTTTAATTTTATTTTTCACAGAGGAAGAAGCACAATTAATTATTTGTATTTAGATATATTCCTGTGAATGCAAAATATTGGTGTTGTGCGAAAGTAATTAGGTTTAATGTCTCTTTTTATTTATCTGTTTCAGCGGCTGAGCAATGTTGTTGATAAATATTGCCTGTCTGCTTTTTTTTTCTTAACAGCTCCAATTGCCAGCACTTAGTTTACACTTCAGCTGTCAACAGGGGAACCCCACTGACAGCTGAATGAGTCATTGGTTGTTAAGGACGTGGTGGCCCCATTCCCTAACCACTTAAGGACCGAGCCTCTTTTTGAGATTTGTTGTTTACAAGCTAAAAACAGTTTTTTTTGCTAGAAAATTACTTAAAACCCCCAAACATTATACAATTTTTTATACACCCTAGAGAATAAAATGGCAGTCGTTGCAATACTTTCTGTCACACCATATTTGTGCAGCGGTCTTACAAGCGCACTTTTTTGAATGAAAAAATAAGACAACAGTAAAGTTAGCCCAACTTTTTTTTATATTGTGAAAGATAATGTTACGCCGAGTAAACTGATATCCAACATGTCACGCTTCAAAATTGCGCCTACTCGTGGAATGGCGACAAACTTTTACCCTTAAAAATCTCCATAGGCGATGTTTAAAAAATTCTACAGGTTGCATGTTTTGAGTTGCAGAGGAGTTCTGGGGCTAGAATTATTGCTCTCGCTCTACCAATCACGGTGATACCTCACATGTGTGGTTTGAACACTGTTTTCATATGCGGGCGCTACTCACGTATGCGTTTGCTTCTGCAAGCGAGCTCAGCAGGACGGGGCGCGTTTAATTTTTTTTTTCTTATTTATTTTACTTTTTATTTTTTATTTTTACACTGTTCTTTTAAAAAAAATTGTGTCACTTTTATTTCTATTACAAGGAATGTAAACATCCCTTGTAATAGAAAAAAAGCATGACAGGACCTCATAAATATGAGATCTGGGGTCAAAAAGATCTCAGATCTCATATTTACACTAAAATGCAATAAAAAAAAAATGGCCCTTTAAGAGCTATGGGTGGAAGTAACATTTTCACGGCCTGCAACGCTATGGAGACGGGTGGGGGCCATCTTCCCCTCACTCGCCTCCATGCCACGGAGCAGAAAGGATTTGACCGCCTCCGCCGCTGCCGACGGCTCCGGTAAGCGGCGGGAGAGGGGGCCCCTCTCCTGCTGCCAATAGAAGTGATCTTGCAGAAAATCCACCGCAGAGACCACTATTATCGGAAACCGGACCGCCGGCCGAACAAGAGGATACCGGGGTTATGGCAGCTAGCCACAACAATAGCTAGCCACAACGATATCCCTCTTCAAAGTAAGGACATATATCAGCGTGCGGCGGTCTGGAAGTGGTTAACAACTGATAATTGCCGGCTTTTTTTTTTTCTTTACATTTCAGCAGTCAGTGCGGGAATCCCTCTGACATCTCAAAGAATCAAGCCTAAAAGTATTGGTTTCAGGTATCGGAGCATTTGCATGACTACCGATACTCGAGCAAAAGCTTAGTATCGGCATGGATACCGGTATCGGTGCAACCCTAGTAAATACACTTCAAAACAAGCCACATCTGACCTCTTTGGCTCCAGCCATGGCAGAACAAAATAATTCTCATTGTTCACAGCAGAAGTAGTGAAGTAATTCAAGTCGGGTCTCAGTATTCAGCACTCTTCTCTCCTTTCTTGTGCACCTGCTCTTCAATTACATTGGAATTTGGAAGGATGGGTAGGATAAATGTTTAAAAAAAGTCTATTATGCCTAAATTGCTGTACCTCTTTGAATCACTCCTGGAGTCACTACCTATGTCTTAACTTAAGCTGCTCAAACGCTAGTTTCTGGACTGTATCTGGAACAGTAATTGCCAGCTCAGTGGTCTTTTCTCCTAGGAACCGAGGAGGTTTGGGAACCCCAGATGTTCTTAAGTACTATTACGCATCCCACCTCAGGTCGGTCACCTCCTGGTCTTGCCAGGCGGCCTCGAACAGATGGCCGGAGATCGAAATGGCATCTCTTTACCCTGCACATCCTTGTTCTCTGCTCTGGTCTCTCTCTCCTCATCAGGAGTCTAGACTACATGAATTATGCTTGACCCCAATGCTGTTTACCTTGAAAATATGGCATATATGCTCCGCCAAGTTCTTTCACTTTTCGTCTCTTCGTTTTCTAGGTCTTCAACTTCATCCATCATTAATTTTTTTTTTTTTTTTTTCCAAATAAAGCTTTATTAAGTTAAATTCATACAGAAAAGTAGTACACAAAAGCAAGGTTTGAGATAAAATGATAACAGTGTTATACAGAGGGAACAGTCCAGAGAGTACAACGTTGTATTTTAACAAGTATTCAAATCTACGACTGTGGAGTTGTTGAAAAACACATTACATCTGGGGTGTGGATATATGGGATTACAGAGTAGTGTGGGCAGAAAATATAAAGAACATATATTAAATCAGGTAAAACATTTTTTAAACATGTTGATTTTTGAGGGCGAAAAAGATTAAAAAGGGAGAGAGGAGTAAAAACCGTATTATAATAGATTGCCTATGATAGCCTTAGTATATGAGTCTGAGATTTTTGTTGGATTTTGTTTGGAATAATCGTTAATTACTATGTCTGTGTGAGAGTGTGAAATTGATCCTGGTGCATGGTGTCCAGAAGTCGGGTAATGTCTGTAGATAGAGATATAATCATAGCATACAACAATAGATACCTAATATAGCAAAGTTTCGATTAAATGGTGGTCAAAATATAGTGAGAAGTACAAAAGGAAGGTAGGGGAAAGTTATTTCCCGTCCCTGGCTCAGCCATGGGTCTAACGGGAAATATCTTTACAGAAGGACCAAGTCCCAGGAAGAAAAGCATAATAGAGCTTTTGAAGTGAATTCTGTATGTGTAATGATATAGTTGGCTCCTGAATTTTGTTTCATGCACGGCTATAGGGAGGACTATAGACAGTTGGGATGTATGATGTGTCTTATGGTGTGCTGGAGGAGGATTCCTCACTGATTAATTGGGTATATTCAGATGTTGTGCGGAAATGTAGCCAACAGGCCCAAGTGTTCCTGTATTTAGTATAGGAATCCTGTGCTTGATGTACAAGTTTCTCTATTTCAGCTATTTTGTTTACTCTTTTGAACCAGTCTGCGATTGTGGGTGAGTTGGGAGATCTCCAGAGAACTGGGATACAGAGTTTAGCAGCATTGATTAGATGTAGTGCTAGGGATTTGTGATAAGATTTCATCGGTAGGGAGGAGTGGTGTAGGAGGGCTTGTGCTGGAGAGAAATCTAGCTGAAGTGCAGTGATTTGGAAGGAGAGGTGAAAAACTTTAGTCCAGAAGGCAGAAATCGCAGGGCAGTCCCACCATATGTGAAGGAGTGATCCGTTTTTGTCATTACATCTCCAACAATTAGATGGGATCTCTGGATTAATGGTGTGTAACTTGAGAGGCGTTTTGTACCATCTGGAGAAAAGCTTGTATCCGTTTTCTTGAGTTGTTACATTAATGGAGCCTTTGTGTATGTTAGAGTATATCTTTTCCCATTCCTTATCAGAGAGGTGGATGGAAAGATCTTTTTCCCATTTTGCACTAGCTATATTTGTTTTAGGAGTATGCTCGAGAAAGAGGTTCAAGTATATGGTGGATATCAGGTGTCTTTGTGGTTCAGTGGCAGAGCAAAGGGATTCAAAGTGTGATTGGTTTCTTGAGTATGCAGCCCTAGTTTGGGGATCAAGAAGAAAATGTCTGAGTTGCATATAAGACCAGAAAGGGATCTGGTGATTCGTTTCTTGGGAGTTCAATGAGCACAGCGGTTTAATATTCCCCTTAGCGAAGAAATCTCCCGCTGTCATCCTTGTCTGGGATCCTATTTGATGAAGGAAATAATCATCAATGCCTGGTGGAAAGTCAGGGTTATGTTTGATTGGCGTGAGAGGGCCTGGAGAGGAGGAAATGTGCAAATGTTTACATGTCTTTTTAAAGGAATTCAGTGTTGTACCGATAAGGGGATGTTGTTTGCAATGTGGAGAGATGTGGCGAGGGTGAATCCAGGGTAGATTATGGAGCGGGATTTGTGAGAAGGCTTGTTCAATTGCGATCCACGCTTTAGTTTTAGGGTGAACATTCCAGTCCACTATTCGAGAGAGTTGACAGGCCCAATAGTATTTTCGAAGATCCGGTAGGCCTAACCCACCTTTCATTTTGGGTATGGTCATTCTGTTGAAACTCATTCTAGGTCGCTTATCGTTCCAGATGAATTTCATACAGGATTTGCGGTATGCATTGAAAAAAGTTTGTGGTAGTGACACTGGGATTGTTTGGAGCAGGTATAGAAATTTTGGCATTATAGTCATTTTTATAATGGAAACTCTGCCAAACCATGAGAACAAACCCGTTGACCAAGTGTTGAGGTCTTTTTAAATATTTTGGATAATGGGAGTATAGTTTTTGCTGTATAAGTCCGATAGCGAGGTTGGAATGTAGACCCCAAGGTATTTAATGGCGCTCGGTTTCCATTTGAAAGGGAAATTAGTTTGACATTGTTTCACTATATCTGGTGGTAGAGTGATATTTAAGGCCTCTGATTTAGCGAAGTTAATTTTGAGATATGTGAGATTTTCAAAGAGAGTAAGATCTTTGAGGAGATTGGGTAGCGTAATGTGTGGCTCTGTCAGGAATAGTAGGATGTCATCCGCAAATGCCGCTAATTTATAGGTAGATTTTGCGATGGTTATTCCTTTAACGTTTGGATTGTTTTTTAGATGCGTTAGACATGGTTCCAGTGCCAAGACAAAAATAAGCGGAGAGAGTGGGCATCCCTGTCTTATACAGTTAGATATGGAGAAGGCATTCGACAGGTGTCCATTTATCCGGACTTTGGCAGTTGGGGTGGAGTATAGAGCAAGAATAAATTTTAGCATGCGATCTCGTATGCCAATGTGTGTTAGGACCTCTTTTAGGTAGTCCCAGGCTACCCTGTCGAATGCCTTCTCCGCATCAAGGGAAAGAAGGAATCCCGGTTGTTTCTTTGAAGTCAGCCAATTGTGAATACTGATTGCCTTTAGGGTGTTGTCCCTTGCCTCTCTACCTGGGACAAAACCAACTTGGTCCAAGGAGATGAGGCCAGGGAGAAGGGGTAAAAGTCTATTAGCCAAAATTTTTGCATATATTTTCAGGTCAACATTTAGTAGAGATATTGGTCTGTAGTTGTGAACTAAATTTGGATCTTTATCAGGTTTTGGAATAACCACTATGTGGGCTGTGAGAAGATCTCTGGGAGGGGGGTTCTCGGATGAAAGGGAGTTGAAAGCATTTAAGAAGTGAGGATAAAGCGTAGCAATGAATTCCTTATAGTATCCTGCTGTTAGGCCATCTGGACCTGGACTTTTGCCTGTTTTGAGTTGTTTGAGCACAGTCTCTAGTTAATCCTTAGAGATGGGACGTTCTAGATGCGATGCTTCTGCATCAGAAATGGGTTTGGGACCATGTTGGGCTAGGAAATCTTTAATCAAGTGTGTTCTACGATCATTGTTTATCATGGGTTTATGTGGATTGATATTATAGAGCTGCGAGAAATAATTCACAAATTGGTCTGCTATCAGTGTATTAGACGTTACTTTAGAACCCGAAGGGTCATTAATGGAATGAAGTGTTGTAGATGATCTTTTTGCACGGAGGGCTCTGGCTAGAATTTTACCGGATTTGTTGCCATGTTCGTAGAATATTTTTTGTGATAATATGTATTTGCGTTTTAGTTGTTTATGTAACACTTCTTTCAACTCTGTCCTCACCTGAGTAAGTTCCTCAAGTGTGGAGAGAGCTCGAGTTTTCTTATGTATTTTTTCTAAATCCTGTATGCGTTTGGAAAGGATAGAAATATGCGCTTGTCTTTCTCGTCTTCTCTTGGAAGCGATAGCTATTAGTTTTCCCCGTATGGTGCATTTGTGGGCTTCCCATTTTATCATTGGGGATATTTCAAAGGAGTCGTTATCCTGGAAATAAAGTTTTAGATTGTCGTGTATAGTAGACACTATTGAAATGTCTGTCAGCAGTGAGGGATCAAGACGCCATATTTGTGAGCGAGTATGTTTGGATGGAAATTCCAAGGACATGGTTATCGGGTGGTGATCTGATATGTACATTGGTTCGATGGAGGTGTGCTTGAGCATGGTGAGATCGCTTTGTGAAATAAAGAAATAGTCAAGTCTGGAGTAACTGCCATGTGGGTTGGAGAAAAAAGTGTAATCTTTAGTTGAGGGGTTTAAAGTACGCCATGCATCATGTAATGTCAATTCTTGAATACATTGTTTAATTGCTCGTAACGCGGAGAAGGGTAATTTGGATGCACCCGAGGATGTATCTTGTATTGGGTTTAAGGGAACATTAAAATCTCCTCCAGTTAATAGTATACCCTCTTGAAACGATGCGAGCAATTGCAGTGTGTGTCGGAAGAATGGGACTTGTTTAATGTTGGGGGCGTATATGTTTGCTAAGGTTAAAGGTTTACCGAAAAGTGAACCTTTGACAAATAGAAATCTTCCATCGTCATCCGCTAGAGTGTCTTTGATTATGAGTGGACACTGTTTTGAGATAAGGATAGAGACTCCTTTTGTTTTTGATTGTTTGTTGGTAGCATGAAAAGCTGTTGGATAACGTAAGTTGGAGAATTTGGGGATAGAGTCCGTTTTGAAATGCGTTTCTTGGATGTATATAATGTCTGCCTTGAGTTTATGCATATAAAGGAGAACTTGTGTACGTTTCTCAGGGACATTTAGACCCCGTGCGTTGAGTGAGACTAGTTTAGTAGTGGCGTTGTGGTGAGATATTGATGTAGAATTGTGTGAGACCGTTGTCATTCTGTAATTTGGGAGGTGTTGTGAGTTAGACTGGAGTGGTGTTTACTGAATATAGTCCGTGTTGCAGGTGTATGTGTGGCAGAAAAAGAACAGTAGTTGGACTTGTGCCTTATGCTCTTATGTGTGTAAGGCGCGTTCTAGGAGAGTGATGAGATTCTATTCAGGATGAGAGTAGATTGTTCAGGAATAGGGAGTGATGTGAGGGATATTGGGTATGCGGGGGAGAGGAAACTGTGAAGACCACTGTGTAGTGTTGTTAGGGGTTATAGGTAGTGGAAAGTAATCCGGGGACTAGCGATGCCTGCTCGCTAGGCTATGTACGAGTATACACTCGTGATATATGGTACCGGAATGGGTCAGTGGTGGTTTAAAGGAGGGTTGAGTGAAGAAATCAGGTAATCAATTGAAACCACTGTTTGGGAAGGTGACCAAACGGTAACGTAGAGAAAAGTAAAACCTGTCAGTAAGGGACAAGAGCCGCTGACATATGGGATAGATGTAGGAAGAAGGCATGGACTGAAGACGGTCCATGTGTGAAATAGTTGCATTTAGATTGCTGTGAATGCCGCCTATGAACTTTCTCAGTGGATTTGGAGAAACAGCATGGGTCAGATTTGCGAAAAGCAGATAAAAAATTAGGTGTATGGTCAGATGAAACATTAAGTTAATGACATATTTTGTGAGATCGTTCCCCTGGTGATCGTTAAGTGAGAGGAAAGAATGAAAAAAAAAAAGACAGAAAAATAAAAGAAATAAACATCCCCATGAGTAGCACATAAAATAAACATCTGGTGAGGCGCAGATATTCATAGCGCAAAAGTCTATGTAATAATTCAGTTAAACAGTCAGCCAGAAAACTTGAACAGTTTGCAGATCAGAGTATTCAACATAGATAGAAAGTATTATCTCTTAAGATAGATAAACCGTGCCTGAACTAATTAATAATTAACTACCCCTGAAGGCTATGAAGAAGCTTGTCAAAATAATTAATAAAACGAAGTATCCATGTAGATCGTTATGCTAATTAGGAGCATATCTCATTGGATAGGAGGGGATGATTATATGAGAGAGATCAGTGTCTGTGAAACTCCCTTAGAATGCTTTTGTCTGAGAAGCCTGTCAGTTCTGTTTTGGCATGTAGACAGCTTTCTAGTCAGGGAAAGGCAATCATAAGGATAAGTTCTATATGATCATACAGGGTAGTGAGTACCCTAATCTTTGAGTAATTCATGACAGATAAGGTGATGTTAGGACTTCTAAGGAGATGGATCATGTGTCACAACCATCTCGGGCTGGGATGATACAGGCATCCTCCTATGGGAGGTGCGTGTGTGGAGGCAGGGAAGAAAGGTCTGCAGTGTGTCACCATGGTAACAAGTCAGGTCTCTAACCTTGTGAGAGCCAATGAGCGACTGCATGAGTCATGTTGGGGGAGAACTTTTTACCTCAGACCTTGGCTCCTCTCATGAATTTGCGCCAAAAGACAGCAACCAATAGAGCGATGGGCAGCTGGTTGTCATGGCAATAAGATTGTGTGGTAGTTCTAGTAGTCACCTAATAATGTAGTTGCTATCTAAGAGGAACAGAGAGTTAATACAGGATTAAAATAGGGGTGTCAATGAATATTACTAGCAGCCTGTTGTGTGTAAGAGAAGGGCATATTTGCAGTTATAATTATCAATCCGTGTAATCGGAGCGGGATGAAACCCTGTTAAACTGTCAGTGTACCGATCAGCTAGAGGAGGGAGAGATAAAGTAGATTGGAGATCTCTGATGACCCTATACCTCATTAGATTGGAAAATACAGTCACATAAGAATTTAATTATAATAGAGCTCTAATGAAGGGTGGAACTGCTAGTGTAGGGCTGTATTGGAGAGTAAGGTGTGACAGAACAAACCATGCAGACACAGCGCTGCTTTGGTAGTCAGCTTTAAGGGGGATATAGATATGCCTGTGTGTAAGAACTATGATCTACCTAAACTAAACTTAACATATTGAAATACTTTAGGAACATATTACCAGCCGGGGTATGAACTTTCAATACTCTAAAAACGGCACATGAACAGTCAGAGGAAATCTTTCAGCCTATGTTGTAGATGCCATCTGTGTTCACCGATCTCTTCTAGCTCTTCTGGAGCGTGGAGGTTTCGTCGGGCTGTAGATGGAAGGAGACTGCGGGTCGGGTTGAAGAATTCTTGGTTCCGATGGCGAACGGTGTCTTCGGTAGCTTGTGTGTTGGGTCTCCATTGCTTCACTCCTGGAAGGTGCTTTAGATGCTGTAGGGGTACGAAATTCCGCGTACCAATCTGGGACCTCCATGAGAGGGATTCCGAGCGTGTCACAGAAGGAATGTAGATCCTCAGGGACTCTGAGGAGAGCTGAGCGTCCTTGTACTGTTGCCGCCAAACCAAAAGGGAACTTCCAGCGGTAAATTATACCCTTGGCCCGGAGTACTGTCAGAAGGGGTTGCAGTTCCCTTCTGCGCTGCAAGGTTATATTTGATAAATCCTGGAATAGACGAAGTTCTGTGCCGTTATGTAGTAAAGGGGTCAGGGAACGTGCAGCCCTCAGGATGTCTTCCTTCAAACGGTAGTCAATAATGCAGCATACCACATCCCTAGGCGGGTCAGAGTCCTTTCCCTTCGGTCTCAGGGCACGGTGGATTCTTTCCATCGCAATAGGAACCTCTCTGGGTCTGCCGAGTATGTTATTAAAGATATGAATAACTTCACTTTGAAGGTGATCCGCATCCACGGTTTCAGGCAAACCTCTCAGCCTGAGGTTATGGCGTCTGCCGCGATTGTCTAAATCTTCCAAGTGGCGATTGACATCTCTTAATTGCCGTGTATGTGTGTCAATCGCCAGATTCTGGTGACGGATCTTGGATGAATGGAGGGCAGTCGTTTGTTCCACCGCCTGAATTCTGCCTGTAATAGCTTGGATTTCAATTTTTAAATCTGAGATTGCTGCTGTCAGGGTGTCCTTAATGTCCTCAGCCACGGATCTGAGATCGCTCAGGCTCGGATGCTGATGAGGAGTGAGGAGAATTCCCCCGTCACTGAGTTCAGCATGAGATGGAGAGGCAGCAGCATTAGAGTGAGGAGGATGCTGATGCTGGCTCCGTGAGGTGGGAGCCGGCGCCGAAGTTCCCATCTGTGCCCCGAACATCTCCGGGATGTTCTGACTGGATCTTGCCGGTATTTCATGGGGAGAACGGGACCGGGAGGTCGACGAAGTTCTGGAGGATGTACCCATCGCTTTTCGGGTGTTTGGGAGGCCGTTGACCGTCCTTGGAATTCAGATTTCTATCCCTGTCAGCGGAGCTCTGAAGTTAAGCAGCCATTCTCTACGAGGTCAAACATCCATCATTAATTTTTGGAGTTTGCTATGCTGAGAGATTATTTGGAAAGCTTTCTGTAGTTCATCCTCTAATTCAGAGATCCACTCTTCTGCCAGTGTTAACCTTTGTGAATACACCTGTATGTCTTTATGGAATTGTTCTAATCCATGGGTTATTGCTCTATCTACTACTTCTGTTATTTTAGGAGTAAGTAACTTCACCACTGCTTGAGCAATCTTTGAGTAGTCGACATTCTCACCTGTACTTTGAGCAGGAGAAGTAGGAGGAGAGGATAAGCATGTACTGTGTGCTCACAAGCAAGGTCCATAAAGACAAGGATGAGCAAATTTGGGGTGGAGGAACTTGACTAGCCTGCAGAGTCCTATCCTCAACCCGATAGAACACCTTTGGGATGAATTAGAGTGGAGACTGCGAGCCAGGCCTTCTCAGCCACATCAGTACCTGACCTCACAAATGCGCGTCTGGAATAATGGTGAAATATTCCCATAGACACACACTACTAAACCTTGTGGACAGCCTTCCCAGAAGAGTAGAAGCTGTTATAGCTGCAAAGGGTGGGCCAACGCAATGTTGAACCTCTACGAACTGAGACTGGGATGCCATCAAAGTTCATATGCATGTAAAGGCAGGTGTCCCAATAATTTTGGTAATATAGTGTATATGTGTGTGTGTCTGTGGTCCATGTCTTTATGAGCTTCTGTACAAGATAAGAGCTTCACTATCTGAAAATGAGCTTCAGTGATGGAGTTTACAGTACACAGTTTGGGGATCTCCCTATAGAATGATAACTGTAAGTATCAGTGAATGTTGAGCTGTAATTTTCACTGATTTATCCTCCATTTTTATTATTGAAACACAAGACAAAAAGCAAAAATCCATTCAAAGACTTTATTGTACGGCAGTAAGGCCACATTGATGTGTTAAAAGACTACAGCAACTTTATCCTTATTTCCCCCCATCCTTGATGACACTATTAGTGCAATGTAGTGGAAACAGACAGGAGTGGGCAGCATATATCTCTAAAGATGTAAAAATTCTCAATCCTCTTGTGAGTCTAAAATAATTTAGGGTACCTGGGCCCTGTCACGTGTGCAGAAGTGCTTTGCTGCTTCTAATCAGGAATTACAACGGTTAAATGTCATTTTTTACTAGTTGCTTTGTTGCATTAAACTATGCTATTGAGTGCCAATGTATATTTGCAGTGTGAGATCATCGGAGTCACTGCTGCCTCAGATTCACAAATAAAATTAAATAAAAACAAAAAATAGCTGTGCTGCAATATGTGACATAAAATCAAACAGTGAAATGATGTGGTCACCTTATTGAATGAAAAATTAAATAGTTAAACCTCTATGTGTATGGGATTCAATGTGAATGCATACCCCCCGTGATAAAAATAATATAAATAAAAAAACACAATAAACATATAAAGTCCAAATAGAGAGTACATGGAGTGTAAAGTTCATATAGGTAGAAAGTCTTTGCCAAGGAGAGAGTAATAAATGTCCAAATGGTGTGTAGCATGCGTCTGGATCACCCAGGAATATGTGGTGATAGAAAGGTTCCTCCACCTCTACAAAAAATGGCTCCTTACCGACTCCTTAGATCTCTTGTCAGGAGATCGTACGGGCATGTGGCTATCAAACCCAGCCTCAGGTATAGACTGTAAACAAATCACTCATGGACCTCTAGGACAGGAATCCTCTACATAACCAATGGACACTCATTCCCCATGGAAACACAAATGAAAAAAAGCTCCCATAGCGTAACAAGTTTAAAACAATTTAATAAAAGAAGATAAAAATGGAAACGCACTCACAATGTTGTAGAAATAAACTCGTGTATAAACAAACGCCAGCCGGCTTCACAACACTGCCCGTAGCTCCTGGGATCAGCGAGGATCGTGGTGACGTCAGCACGCCGCTCCGCTGACGTCACCACGATCCTCGCTGATTTACATACAATTTAAAGCCAAATGGAGCCTTAGACAAGTGAATCCCTGTGAATAACTTTGAAAAGGACTGCAATGGGCAAAGTAAAGGAGCCTCACTTGCATTGCCTTTACTGGCATAAATACCAACTGCCTACAAGTGAATACCCCTGGTGAAGCAACAGTCAGGTACAGAGCTTTGACCAATTTCACTGTCACCTTGGTTTACTGCAACAGCATGAAGGTTGTAGCTGGGCCCCTGGACCTCCACCAGCCCTAGGCTCCTGCTTGATTGCCTTGTGGCTGATCAGTTACAGCCCCTAGCAGGTAGGATTCAGTCCAATGGATCAGCTTGAATCCAGGGAACCAGCATTTTCATAAAGAGAGCTCAGCAAAAGCAGTCTGTATATTCTGATAGTAACGGTTTCCTTTAAAACATTGACAAATAATCAAAAGGTTATTTATTGAATTGGTTATATACTATACAGTATGATTGTATTCCTCATATAGCTAGTAGTAGCTAGTTGCATTCAAATGGACTTCCTTGTCATGGCTGCCAATAGTGGGTACAGTCAGCCCTCCCATGCTGGGCCCTGGACTGTCAACTAGGCTGTAAGGGACCCCATTATTACTAATGGTGCCCATGTCCTCAGAGATAATGATTGACCAGCATTTATATCTGCATGGGCATTGTAATTCTCACCTTGACCTCTATGGGAATATGTATAAAGCAGTGAATGTTGCTTTCACCAAACAGGTAATGTAGAGGATAGGGGTTACAATTTGCAGGCAATCAATTGCAATATTTAGTGGGACTGTGACATCATAGGGACACTTTAAGGAAGGGCTTCCACACGGCCCAGAAATGTTGACTAGATTATTGAGATGCTTCTTTCGCAATCAACATGTTAGACAAACATTGCTGAAGTGTTGGTGATGTGAACAGCTCCAACCATTGAGGTTCTTATGAGCACCAACTGGATCCACTGGTTGAGTCATGTATCCAAACACAAACTGTACTGACACATAACATGATATATTGTGGATTGGATTAAGATGACTTGAGGAATG
The DNA here is from genome assembly GCA_037952925.1 of Lithobates clamitans. Lineage (NCBI taxonomy): Eukaryota > Metazoa > Chordata > Amphibia > Anura > Ranidae > Lithobates > Lithobates clamitans. The sequence continues at coordinate 2,926,805 of JBBGZY010000657.1, forward strand.
TTCCTGACACTCATTAGATCTGGATAATTGGCAAAACATAAATGTTAATGGACAAGTCCATATAAAGTGCATAACTACTACATGAACCATGACCTACATAAATAGGAACCTCCACAGGTGTATTCCCTAAACGTGTGTTTGATAGTGCTAGTCCTATGCTGGCTAATGTTGAGCTAATATTTTTGTAGAATCGCTGGTTTTGTGTTACTGGATGGCATGAAAAAGACTCTATGTCCATTAGACTTATGTTGATTCATTTAGTAAGATGTGACTCTTGTAATTAATATTTTACTGCATGTCTTTGCCCCTGAGATATTCCTTAGAGTTCATGCTGGCCCTAAACAATATGATATAGCATTTTGGAAAAAACATACAGATCACCAGGGCCCAGCTAGATGACAAGATAGCAAAGACCTCCATGGCCACTACATATTGACCACGAGCACTAAGAGTAGCTGGGATGTAGGACACCCAGACACTCAAGAAGGCCAGCATGCTGAAAGTGATGAACTTGGCCTCGTTAAAGCTATCGGGGAGTGTGCGAGCTAGAAAGGCTACAATAAAACTGACTGATGATAGCAAGCCAAGATAACCCAACATGGACCAAAAGGCACTTGGTGAACCCTCGCTGCACTCAGCTATAATGATTTCTGGTTGGGTTTGTATATTGTATGCAAAATATGGAGGATCGCGAGTCAACCACAAAACACATAACAATAATTGCATAACAGAGCACATAAAAATGATCACGTAGGATACCTTTGGACTTGTCCATCTCCTGAGTCTGCTATTAGGCTTGGTGGCCATGAAGGCAAAGACAACCATGATGGTTTTTGCCAAGACTGTAGAAATGCAGACTGTGAAAACCATACCAAATATTGCCTGCCTCATCAGACATGTAAGAGTTTGGGGGTATCCAATAAAATTTAAGGAGCAGAGAAAGCAGAGGGATATAGACATAAGAAGAATGCAACTTAAAGAGTAGTTGTTGGCTTTAACGATGGGTGTATGTCTGTGGCGAAAGAACAGGCACAAGATAAAAACTGTGATCAAGGATGAAGAGACTCCTGCAGCACTCAAGGAGCCACCTAATGGTCTTTCATAGGAAAGATACTCAATTTTCTTTGGGAGGCATTTGGTCCTTTCAGCATTAGGCCAGAGATTCCACGGACATTTGTAACAGTCATCTGAATCTGAATAAGAAACACAAACAAAAAGACCAAAAATCATTTTTATTTGATCAATAGTTCAGAAAAGATTGCTAAAGATAACCTCCGCAAAAGCAACTGCGCTATCTCAATCAGAGAAACTCCAATTAAACTAATTACCAGGTGGTATTTGACCCCCACAAAAATACACAAGAAAAAAGAAAAGATTGCTAAAGTCTATATAAAGCCAAACCTAATTTTTTTACATTTTGAATAGAGTAGGGAAGGGTTGGAAAAAGTACCAAAGCAAAAAAGTTAATTTTCAAATTCAATTTGACAGGAATCAGCTAATGAAACATTAAAAATGAAAAATTCTATCAAACAGCATGCCTGGGGGAGGCCCTTATACTGACTGTGAAGTGGGTATGATATATAAAGCCTTATACAGCAACTCTGACATTTACGAAAAAAAAAATGCTATTAAGATTGGCAGCTCCAATTTGCTCAGTTCTGTTTAAAACAAAGCAGGAAGTGATTCCCCTAATCTATACCAACCCCTTACCCTGGATAAGAGTCTGATATAGATGTTATTGGATCCCATAAATTAACAAAAACAGCATGGGATTTCACTGAAAAATACATACTAGACCCTTATACATGATGAGGTTCTTGTGTAGATGTCAATGAAAAGCTCTTGCAAAAAACAAGAAAAAAATTTGAGGCTCTCCTCGCCAAAATCCATACCAGACCTTTACCTGAGCCTGGCTGGCAAGGAAAGGAGGAGATGAGTGTGTGCCCCCTCCTGAACCATACCAGGCCATATACCCTCAACATGGGGGGGTGGGGTCGTAATGTTGATGAGGCCAAGGGCTTCTTCAGCACATCTGGGGCCTGGTGGCTGTGGATGCCTGTGGGAGGGGGACTTATCGAAATGTGGGATCTCCCTTTAACTATAATGGGTTCTCAGATACCTCCCCTCCACATGTGAATAAAAAAAAACAGCAACTAGAGCTTCCGTTTCCGGCGCCGCATGGAGTAGCTGTCTCCCTTATCAGCTCCCGCAGCACGACCCATAAATCGACCTAAAAAACCAGCCCAACCCGCCACTGCTGCCAGCAGCCCCCATGGATGACCCCCCACACACCCATGGATCAATTTGTGGAAAAAAAGGCCCACAAACGCAGACGGCCCAGCCGCAAATCGAGGCCCCGGTCTCGGCCTTGCCGGATCACATGGCGGACACGCCAGACATGAAGGTAAGCGGCTGCACTGCCTCTCCCTCCTCATATCATACCTCCCTCTCCTCATACCAAGGACAAAACAGCACAGAGCGCATAGTTCAGGCAATGGCAGCACTTTTGATCCCCATGATAGCTGCCTCAGTGGAGAAGGCAGTGAATGCAGGGATAAAACAGATTAAGACACAACTGGAGGAACACGCAACCAGGCTAAACGAGGTGGAACATCGTGTCTCCAATGTGGAAGAAGAACTATAACACAGAGCAGGCACAGAACAAAACAAACCAGTATGTACTTCAAAAACTGGACGATTTGGAAAATAGAACCAGAAGGAGCAATCTGCGATTTGTGGGCATCCCAGAATCCCCACAAGCATCAGCCCTCTCTGAATTCTGCACCAGACGCATCCCAGAAGCTTTAGGCCTTCCAGGCCCCTGCACAGTAGAACGTGCCCACCGCATGGGAGCTTTCGCCACCAACCGCAAGACTCCCCACCCAATCATCGCTAAATACTTAAACTACTCAGACAAAGCCATCATCCTGCAAAAGTTCAGGCAGTCCAGATCCCTTCAGATAGACGGAATCAAAGTTCTGATTTTTGCGGACTACTCCATCAAAGTCTCCAAAAAAAAGGAAAGCTTTCCAACACATCTGCATGGAACTCCACCAGCGATAGGTGAAATTCACTTTAGCTTTCCCTGCAATTCTCCGCCTTAAGGCCCACAACGGTGACCAGCTCTCCTTCTAAGCTCCTTCTGAAGCAGAAGCATTCCTGCGTACACTACACACTGATTCATACTCCAATCCCTCGTCCAGTGTTGCCCCAAATAATCGCCCTCTGGACCAAAGAAGTCAACAGAAAGACTCTCCAAAGCATTTCAAATACTCTGGACCTGACCATCGCTCTACCCCTCTTTGATCCGGTAAACACAAAATCTGCTTTGATCAAGAACGGGCGCATGTAAGCTACCTTATAGGTTATCCCAGGTTGGTCTCCGCCTACACTAACGTTTTCCTCTGTTATAGCCTCCAACTAACTGGCAGGCCTTGATACTATGTGTTGTTTTTTGTTGTCTTTAATCTTACTCTATCTCTTTTGCTCTGAAATACCCCCTATGACCTTACTGCATACAGCCACCTTCCTCTTTCATAAACAACCCAAGCTTGCTGCAAATGATATCATCGAGTTATGGGCATGCCTCCGCTGCAACACTCGGGTCAGTACTGGGAGCTGCCCTATACAGTGAACCATGCAGAAAAAAGTGAAGTTCTATCAATATTTAGTAATATGTTTATTCCATGTTTTCAGCCCTCCAAATCCTTCCCCACTTCACTCACCTCTACCCTATACCACCCGTCAAACACCAGACACTCGGGCACCACCTATCTACCATATGAATACCACTTTGCTCCACACTAAAGTAACAGCTCCTCTCTTCAGGTCAAAACCCAATATAATCATAATACCAGCCCAAATCCCCCAAACAACTTTCCCCCTATGAAAATCACCTCTTGGAACGTGAAAGGGCTTAGGTCCCCTATCAAGAGACTTAAAGTCCTTTGCCATCTTAAGAGACTTAAAACCGACATTGCCCTACACCAGGAGACCCATCTATCATGCCCGAAAAAACTCTGGGTTAGCACTGTCCTGGGCTCCAATGCAGTTCGACTTAAAGTCGGGGTTCTCATCTTGATTCACAAAAACCTCCCCTGTGAAGTCAAGTCCGTAGACATCAACAATCAGGGTCGCTTCCTCTCTGCACATATTCACTTAGGAAACAAAGATCTTGTGATATCCAACAAATATGCCCCCAATAGCCCTGGTAAACAATTCTTTGGCGAGATCTCCACTTGGCCACTGTGCAATCCGCACATCCCCCATATAGTTGGGGGGGACTTCAACACCACTCTACACACAATAGATGACAGATCCACACCCAAATGTCCTCGCAAACTACCCAAAACTTCTGACTTAACGCATTTCTCATCCACTATGGACTCTCTCCACTTTCACAACATCTGGCAACTCTTACTCCCAGCGGACAGGGAATTCAACTTTTACTCTAAGCCACCCAAAATCTTCACCTGAATTGATTACCTTTTCTGTACTGACAGTCTTGTCCCAATTATCTCCGGAGCAGATATCCATGACATAGCCATGTCAGAACACGCCCCAATTTTGGCAACTCTCGACAACCCCGACCTACATCCCAACCCCAGAATATGACGCTTTCCATCCTAACTCCAAAACAACTCTGACTTCCAACAATACATGGAGAAAGCATAAAAAGAATTTTCAACAGCCAACTCATCATACACTGACAACCCAAACCTTTTTTGGGAAACTGGCAATGCTTTCCTTAGAGGCCGGATCATTTCCTATGCCGCTTCGTACAAAAAAAAACACCCTAGCAAATTATAAGATGGCTAGTACCAGACTCCGACTGCCACAACGCTCTCTATATACCCTGGACTCCCCTGAAAACAGAACTGAATGGCAGGCAGCAAAAAATGCTTTTGACACCTGGGCTGACACGCTCAAACTGACAAAAAGGGCCCATATGGACGCCTCTCTGCACAAATTTGACAACAAAGTAGGCAAATTGCTGGCGAGGCTTTGCAAAGGCCCTTTCCTCCCTACACATATCACCTCTTTATGAGACACCTCAGGCACCATTAAATCCTCGCAACAGGAAATCAATAAAGTCATGCTACAATACTATTCAGCACTATATACCACTGACCCCATAGACAAAAATGTTGCACAATCGTTCCTCGATAATATATCTCTACCTACAGTCACTCTTTCCCAACTTGAGGCCCTAAATGCACCCATTTCCCCATCCAAAATAGTTACAACTATTCACAATATAGCTCCCTCCAAAGCTCCGGGCCCGATGGGTTTACAGGGGAATTCTAAAAAACCGTACAAAAAATTGCAGAACCCACCCTCCTCAATGTTTACAGGGGTATATGGTCAGGTGGCCCCTACTTACCAACGGGGAATCAGGCCATCATGAAGTTACTTTCGAAGAAGGGAAAAGACCCCCTAGAACCGGGCTTCTATCGATCCATATACTTTTAAACCTGGACGTTAAAATTCTCTCTAAAATTGTAGCCACCAGACTAGCCACCATCATTCCCTCTCTGATACATGCCCCCCATTCACCTTTCACAGTAGCCAAATCACACATAACCTACTTATGCATCAAAATAGGGAAGTTACCTTCTTCTATTTACCACCTCAATTACCCCCCCCCCCCCCGGTCCAAAAATATCTTAAGAATTGGGAAACTGGATGGATCTGCCTCTCTCGCTCCTGGTAAGGTGCCACTTAGCAAAAATGGTCAGTTTTGCATGCTTACTGTACCCACCTCAAACAATTCCATTACTTCTGCAAAGCAAGGATATTAAAATCTTAAACAAAGCTATCTCTAAATTTATCTGTCAGAATAAACAACCATGTATTGCGTTTGCAAAATTATATCTTCCCAGGCCCAAAGGGGGTATTAGTCTTCCTAATGTCAGAGCATGCAACCTAGCATGTCTACTCCAGATAGACCTAGACTGTAAATAACAAACCTCCCGACTCAAACTACCCCATTGAATCTCTAATGGCCCATCCTTACTCCTTGGTGGCCCTTCTTCACTGCAAGTGGAAATCTATTCCCTCAACCATACAACATAACCTCTTACGGGACACAGCCATAGCCTGGAGAGAAGTAAGAAAAAGTCTGAAACTCTCCCCTTTCATGTCCAGGCACCTTCCGATCCAGGGTAACCTAAACTTCCCACCGGGGATGGAGCACAAACCTTTTTCCATCTGGCAATAAAAAGGCCTCACCAAAGTCATCGCGGAAACATTCTCCCTCCCCCAGTCTCATGCTTTTCATTTTGGGCAATGTGTCAGCTTCATCCGCAACTCATGCAGAGAGGAGCGTAAAAGATTCAAAGTGACTATTACAGATCATCTGCTCCAAGAAGACTTCTATACTATCTCTGACATCTACAAACCTCTCCTGCAAAAGACCACTCCTACAATAGCATTCCTTATCAGCAGCAAACTGGGGCAGAGACTTTCCTGACACAGACATAGTAGATAAACTCCTACTAGGATACAACAAAATCCTACAAATGATCCCCAATGAATCCTGGAGAGAAACCCAACTAAAAATTCTTTACTGTGCCTATATACCTTTCCTCTCGGAAAAGAACAACCAGGGCACCGCCACCTGCCCCTTTTGCCACAAGCCAAGACCTTTCCTAACTCACCATTTCTGGGCATGCACCTACATCTCCACCTTCTAGGAACAAGTAATTTCTTTCATACTAGGTATAACCCTGCTGAAATTACCTAAAGACCCCCTGCTCCTCATCTTCGGGTACTAGGACAATCAACTACTACCATGTTCCCCCAACACCCACCCACCACACAAAGACTGGATCCTGATCTGTCTCCTAGTCACCAGAAGATCTATTTTAAAAAATTGGACTTTCCCCTGCTGTCCAAAGATCTCGCAAATCAAATGGGAACTTTTACACTTATTACACAAAGACAAACTCAACACCGACCTCAAACACGAAGCCTCCAGCGCACGTCTCTATTCCAGATGGCAGGCCTACATGAAATCGACACTATCTCAAGAGGAACTCAAAATTTTTGAAAATTCATTGTCATACTATGGGGCTCTCCCTACACCCCCTGGGAAAGAGGTCACCTCCGACAACTAACTCACAACCAGTGGGACTCGAGGTCCTAAACATAATTCAGCATGACCACCCTCCTTCCTCACCGATTCCCCAATCATCAACATCCCAACCGAGAGCACCCAGCTCATGACTTCAGGCACAGTCCTAGTGTCTTTCTACAGTATAATTGGTGTACCCCCCCACCACACCCTTCCTTACTCTCCCCCTCTTTTGTTCCACCTTGTAGTTTAGGGATCCTTCACAGATGATCCATCCAGTTATCTCTGCGTGGAAGTTTTCTTATATGATGATGTTTCTTACTACTCTTGTTTTACAATCCACCCATATACACAACGCCTAGGCTACATGGTTTATGCCAAATGTTTTATGAAAATATATTACCATAAATCCTGTATTGCAATTTCCTTCAATAAAATTTATTGAAAAAAAACAGTAAACACACTGAGAAGTCCTTAAATTTAATAAAAAATAAATTCAACAATATAAATCCATCATCAATGTTATCCAGTGATGCAGGTCAACATAAACTATGATGAACAACGCCTGATGCTGTCAGGGCTGGCCGCTCAGCTGTCGGCTAATTGCCAGCTCCTATCTCTCCACAGTTACTCACCTGTTGCTGATATCCTGCTCGACAGTCCTGCCTACTTAAGCCGTCCAATCCAAAGAGCTCTGCCTTCGCCTTAGTCAACATTATTCAACATCACAGAGACGCTCTCCTGCATTCCTTTTAAAAGACTTGCTTGGCTGACATCCCTTCTGGCTCCAGATTCTGCTTGCTGTTTTACTACGCTCATCTCTGGCTCCCTGACGTTTTGCTTGTCTGACTATCCGTTCTGGTTCCTGAACTCTGGCTATGTTTTTACTATGTTTGTTCTATTTACTTTTATTATTAAACAAGTGTGATTTAACTGTACTTCTGTCTTGGTCTGATTTCATGGTTTCTGACAGATGCACACTGAAATAAAAATATCCCACTGACAGGATCTGCTCCCCTAGCATACTCACGCTGAATCTCCCAGGGCAATGTCATTGATCAAATATGGACATGACCATGTTTAGTCAGTAACATCATGGGGATTCAGTTATTTTTTTTTTTTACATGTTTTTTTTTTTCAAGGGTCTGGTATAAATATTGAAGGGAACCAAGACTTTTTATTTATTTAAATATTTGCTTCTTTTTTGTGAGGTCCCCCTTAGATTTATAGGAGACCTGGAGGACCTGGTTTGAATAATAAAGGAGGAAGACCAGGACAATTTTTTTAATATAATCTCTGACCCTTTGTTAACTATTGACTGTAAGGCAGGATTTCCCGGCTGACAGTTGATTGGACCTGGTAGCAATGAATAATGGTTGTTAGAACACCAATGGCTGCTGGGTTCCTAACAACCATGCTGTGGGGAAGCTGTCACATTTTGCAGAAGTAGTAATACCACTGCTAAATATTTCAATTCCCACTTCCACGGGAGGTTCAACTTGACAGAACACCAATTTAGTTCTGCTGTTTTCCATAAGTCCAAGCAAGCTAAATTTGGTCCAAACCTATGTTGGGACCCAACAGCAGCTCATCCCTATCTAAGAAGAAATTACCCTTACTTTGGCGAGATATCCTCTCACTTCCTATCGTGTCTATGGGAGAGGAAGTTAAAAAAAAATATATGCTATCCAAAACAAAAATATGGATATAGATTTACTTTAAATACTCACCTGTTCGATTAGAAAATTCTCCATAGGGACACAGGACACACTCAAAGCAACATACAGGTTTCCCTCGTCTAACAACTCTTCGGAAACCTGGAGAACAACTCTCACTGCATATTGACTTTGGGATCTTCAGAAAGAATACAGAGATAAAAAGTGAGATTTCCTAAGGACTATTATAATAATTAAAAATCCATCAGCTTTTTCATGTTACCCTCTATACAATACCTGTTCTTTTTCTGTAGGCCATGTGATTGCGCTTATATTAATAGTAAAGGTGTCTCCATCAGTGACTGATGTGTCGTAGCTTCCCACCTTGACCTTCTTTATGATCCCATCTGATCCCACCTGCCAGTTCACAATATCATACACTGCCGGAAGGTCCCCGTTTTTATCGAAGAAGACCTCTCTTCCATTTTTAAGCTTAACATGCACATTCTGGATATAATGCTTAAGCTGTAGTGATATCAAACAGATAATATTAATCACTGATGATCTCGAGATGTTCATTATTTTATGGTTGTTGTCCTGCCTCCCCTACCCAACTTTGAAATACCAAGTACAAACAGTAACCAAAACCATTAACTATTTATGTTAGAAAATGTACAAGCTCAAGCAATGTCAAATAAAAAACAAAACAAAACAAAAAAAAACTTCCAAGAATAAAATGGAGTGGTTAGAATGGTTGTGGTTTGATGATGGGATTTGGATAGGGTTTGATGATGAGTTTTAAGGATAACTGCACTATTGTTTTAAAAAAACATTATTATAATGAGCCTAGCACACATTAAATCAACAATATAGGTGGCATATTATTTTTTCCTGCGCCCCAAGCCCACCCTTTTTTGAAAACTATAATAGGGCGTACACACGGTCGGACTTTGTTCGGACATTCCGACAACAAAATCCTAGGATTTTTTACGACGGATGTTGGCTCAAACTTGTTTTGTCTACACACGGTCGCACAAAGTTGTCGGAAAATCCGATCGTTCTAAACGCGGTGACGTAAAACACGTACGTCGGGACTATAAACGGGGCAGTGGCCAATAGCTTTCATCTCTTTATTTATTCTGAGCATGCGTGGCTCTTTGTCCGTCAGAGTTGTGTACACACGATCGGAATGTCTGACAAAGGATTTTGTTGTCGGAAAATTTTATAGCCTGCTCTCCAACTTTGTGTGTCGGAAAATCCGATGGAAAATGTCCGATGGAGCCCACACACGGTCGGAATTTCCGACAACACGCTCCGATCGGACATTTTCCATCGGAAAATCCGACCGTGTGTACGGGGCATTAGAGTGAGACTCTGGCTCTAATCACGTGCTTCAAAAAAAAACACCCCTCCACTGGAATCCATGCGTCCGTCGCCCTGCATGTAGATCAGGGGGCCGGACGCATAAATAGGGGGGCGACACCCATGCGCCCCTAATGGACGGGCTGCCACTGCAATGCACCTAGAAAAACTTACGGTACTTTAGATATATTTTATGTGATTTACTTTGGGAAAAACATGCCCCTCCTCACAGTGCTGGTTAGAATTCCACCCTTACAGACAGATAAGAAAGATAATTGGCAACAGGTTTTTGGCTCTGCCAAGCAGCAGTAGACTTTGAACTATGGAGGCACTATCGGATAGGCGGTCAATCAGACACAGCCTACTTTGGGACTGTACTCTCGCCTACTAGTTTGGTTTCCTGTCAAGTCTCATCAGTGGTGCAAACCCAAGAACAACAATGTAGCATGGTCACTAATCAAAATCTCTTTGAAAGGGGTCCCTGGTGAACAACAGCCAACGCCTAAACCATGTACCTCTGGTGACCAAATGGTCCATTCAAAACTATGACAATCATCTTATTTGCAGTAAGCCGTGCAAACAAAACATTAAATCACTTAGAAGCAGGTGATAAATTCCCTGTGCGGCACAACAATAAGGCTAACATTGAAAACAAAGTTTGTCTTTTGAATTAAACTAACTAGTCTTACCTGCCATGGCTTGAAGTCCCAAATGTCTGCACAATTCCTGTTATAGAAAGGGCCTTTACTTTTCTGACAAGTGCTCATGTCATGGAGGGCTTTGGCAATAACCTGAACTGAAGTGTAGATGCTAAAAGAACCTCTTAAATTGGACATGTCAGTGTAAACATTGTCTACGGTGCTGAGATTCTCAAATCCTGTACATAACTTAGTGGAATTGTTCCACGACTGAGTAAGACTCATTTGGTCCAAAAATCTGCATGCAAAAGTTTTTTCCCAGAATATTTGTTTCAGGCTTTTTTCTGGACTTTTAAGAGGAAGAGGATGGATATCGGTCACAAATTCTTTAAAGCCAGGAATAACAGAGCTGTAGAAGGCAAAGCCAATAGAACCCACCAATAGTGAAGAATATTTCCCCACCCCTAAAATGGTTGAGGTAGACCAAGCCTCACTGGCCACAAAAATCTTCCCATTTACATTTTTCTTCAACATTTCTTCCACAAGGAGCACAAAGAAGAGATCACTAGCAAACACGAGCACAACATTGGCAGTCGACTCATTTATAACCCTAGTGACATGAGGTATATTTCTGTCTTCACTGTTGGCAACAATGAACTCTGTGAAGGCCACACAAGCTCCAGCTTTGAGGAGCTCCTTCTTGACCACTTGAACACCTTGCTGACCATAGTCATTACCGAAAGCAACCAACCCCACCCACGTCCATGCAAAATGTAGGATGAGCTGTGCTAGACCCTTTGACTGGAAAGTGTCACTAGGAACAGTCCTGAAGAAAGATGGAAACTGAGTGCGATCACTCAACAGGGAGCTTGTAGAAAAATGACTGATCTGTAAAACATGTCAGAGAGAAAATATATCATGTCAAAATATTTTACATTATACACAGTTCTCAATCTCTGTCTCTGACAGGTACAGATTACTCACTGTATTCATTCAAAAAAGGAAGGGGTGGCATTTACTGGAACCGACCCTCTTTCTTCCTGCAGCAGCTGAATGCTGGTGGGAGGCAGAAGACAAGAAACTGGCATTCAGCAGCTGCATGTGGAAAGGGGATTGGTTCCAGTAAATGCTACCCCTGCTCCTGTCAAGGTTTTGGGTGTCAGCAAAGAAAGGAAACAATCTACCCATCACCTGCCCACGATCAACACGTAGATCAAGATCAATGGGTTGCTGACCCCGATGTAAAACCTAATGCATCAGGGAGGCCACACAGCCCCCCCCCCGGAGCAAGGGCAGGGTCACAATTAAGACCCCTCAAGCTCTGCACATGGTGATCACTATTGCAGCTCTGACAATATGCAGGCTTGAGGCTCCATTGACAAAAATTAACACCTGTATCCTTCAGATAAATACTGCCACCTTCAGGCTCCAGTGTTCACCTGCAGTATCATTTATTTACTAGTTCTTCTGTCAGTTATACTTAAAAATAATAATAAATTAATTACTAAAATATAAAAAGCAAAAAAGTGCTGCGCAAATAAAATTGTCCTTCAAAAAGTACATCAGATGGAGTAAACGGAGCAGATGAAGTGAAAAGGCAAGGTCACCAGTGCACAATCAGGACGACATGGGGTTAAGTCAAAACATGATTGTGATCCCTTTACCACATATAGATGGCCCCTCACCTGAAGCACTCGACCGGAAACAGGTCATACAGCATATATCATCAACTATTTAAGCCGATCCAAATGGTGACAGCACAGTGTTCCTTGTTCCGCACTCATCGAATAATGAACAGTTGTATATGCGGTTATCGTGAATTTCTGGCTGGATGAATAAACCTGAGTGGACATGAAGGAGAAGAGGAGTGGGGGGGACCCAGGAGAGTCCCATCCCAAAGCAGGTTGGGCCCAACGTTTATTCCGCGCTGATGTGGGAGAAACCAAACACAACACAAAAAAAAAAAAAAAAACACAACTTGAAGTCGCTTCTCCTTCATGTCCACTCAGGTTGATTCATCCAGCCAGAAATTCACGATAACCGCATATACAACTGTTCATTATTCTTCGATGAGTGCGGAACAAGGAACACTGTGCTGTCACCATTTGGATCGGCTTACCTAGTTGATGATATATGCTGTATGACCTGTTTCAGGTCGAGTGCTTCAGGTGAGGGGCCATCTATATGTGGTGAAGGGATCACAATCACGTTTTGACTTAACCTGATTGTGCACTGGTGACCTTGCCTTTTCACTCCATCTGCTCCGTTTACTCCATCTTTTTGAAGGACAATTTTATTTGCGCAGCACTTTTTTGCTTTTTATATGGACTCTAGGTGTTGTTGAATTTACCTTTGTGCCTGCTAGCATTTAATTTTGTATTGTCCGCTATTTTAGTCAACGCTGAATATTTGTACTCTTTTCTTTAATTACTAAAATATGTCTAAAAATGTAGATTTTGAATAAAAGATTTTGGGTGTAAAAATTAATCAGAAAGTTATTTTTAAATAAGCAACACACCTTGTTAAGTTTGCTTGGATATCTAGATATTAAACTCTGGCCCAACTCCAGACAAACTATTTAGGTATTAAAGTGGAGTTCCACCCACTTTTACAACAGTTTAGCATCCCTCCCTAAACTGTGCACTGTAAACGAATTGAATATTTTTAATTTTTTTTTCTCAGCACCTACTGTATATCTGCTGTATTCATTTTTCACTTCCTCCTCCCTGGCCATGGCCCATCGCATCATTTCCTGTTTGCAATGCCTTCTGGGAAGGGCGGCAACTTCCTCTGACACTGCCGTTGCTATGGAAACCTGACCTGAAACCTAGTACACTGCTTGTGCTGCACTGAGCATGTGCAAGATCTGCAAGGATGAGATCCAGGAAGAAATACAGTCTGGCTTCAGATGCTCACACTTAAGATGGCCACGGCCTGCTGTAAATTTATAAAATAACAAACTACTGTTATAAAACTAACAAAACAGACCTTAGTTTACAGACCAACTTTACTAGAATACATTAAGCTTGTGTATTATGGGGGTATTTTTATTTAAAAAGTATAATTTCGGCCGGAACACCACTTTAAGTAGGAAGGTGTTAGCACCTCTGTCAGATCTTTACAGCTACCTGTGGCCCCCCTGAGGAGGTTATTTACTTACTTTTGTTTCATACTTGGGTGCCACCAGGGTGAAATAAGAGGACTAACCCTGTTATTTTTTATTTTTAGGATCATTAAAAAAATGGAGGCTTACCTTCAAAACTTGAGAACTAGACCTGGACAGGGTTACGACCATGAGAGCTATATTTTATTGCATCCACCCAAACATTAACAGCAACATCATCCATAGTTTCCTCCATCCTACTTCACAAATTATGGCTCTGAATATTTTTCCTACCTGTGGGAACCTATAAACTCCCAGTACATGAGCCATAAGGATGGAAGATGGAGACATTGTATGGCCAAGGACAGCCGCCAGATGTGGCCTTTCACGGCAACTATAATTAGGTATCGGTTGAGCCTGACCCGTTAACATCCACAAAGTTCCTTCCAGCTCTTTCCGTAAAGCAGCACAAGAATCGAGAGCAACAAATCCAAGAGTGACATTAGAGAGAAGATCTGGGCTTCCATTGATTTCCTCTAACGCAAACCTCATAGCCTGGAAATGCTGAAATATTTCGAGGAAGAACCTGGATGTTGACGCAACAAAAATAAATATGTGATAGAAAAAGAGAGATGATGGTTCCTATTTTTTTAAAGCTGGAGTTCCAAATATAAATATACGGGGAGGGTGGGGGCGGAATAAGAGGGGAGGATGGGAAGGCAAGACTGAAGAGGAGCCAACAAAAGTGGATAGAAGTGGGATGGGAGTGATTAGAAGTAAGGATTGGATAGCAGAAGGCTGAAGAAGAGCGGGGGACAGGAGAGGAAAATGAGAAATGGAGAAGATAAGAGAGGACAGAATTGGAAAGGGAGAGATGAGCGAAGAGGATAGGATAAGAGGAGAGTGGACAGGGGAGATGAAGACAGGAGGGGGAAGGAAGGGGATGAAATAGATGGGATAGTAGAAGGAGAGAAAGAACAGAGGAGAGAAAATTAAGGTAAGGGAAGGATAGGAAAATAAGTGATAAAGGAGAAGACAGGGATAAAATAGGAGGAGGGAAAGGAAAACAATACCATTATTTATAGGCTTCATTTAGAAAAGTTACCATAAAGGTTAGGCACTAGAAATTACCTGAATGTACCGGGGTTCTCTTTTAACAGGGTTTGGCAAACATTATATTAGTACAGATACTGAATCCAAACCCCATCAAAATCAGTGGGAGCGAAAAAGTTAATCGGTAATAGCTTTTTTTCTTGGCTATTAGGCTAGGGATTGTCAAACAATTGGCATGAGGGGGGGAGGGGGCTGGGTACTGACCATCAGGACATGCACTATTGCGAAAAAAAATTTTTTAATTCAGACGGATGCGGCAATTCTAATAATGCTTAAAATGAAACATTAAAAAACAAATTTAAATAGCCTCCCTGGGGAATGTCCTTAAATCTGCTTGTGAAGTGGTACATCTGCACAGTGTATACAACTTACTACAGCAACACTGACATTTACAAAGAAAATAAATGCTGTTGGAATACCAGTAAATGACAGCTCCCTGTCAACTTGTTTTTTTTTTTGTTAAAAAGGGCATGGAACACCCCCTAAAATACATACCGGGGCCTTAATGGATTTTAGCATATGGGGGTACCATGCTGATGAAGACAAGTGCCTCTCCTGCACAACCCTGGCCTGGTGGTTGTGGGGGTCTATGAGTGGGGGTTTATGGGAAAAAGTTATTTCAGGCTATAGCATATAATACCACTTAGTTCAACAACAGTATCCCAATATTATGTGTTTTGTCTCACTTACCTGTACTTAAATGAAATGTCAACTGCTATGTTATGTTGATGAAAAAACAAATAAAGGTTTACAAATAAAAAACATTCTAGCCTTCTCCTACTCCCTTACTGTGCTAAGGATCTTTTTATTTCTGTCTGTATTTGTTCATAGATAGATAGATAGATAGATAGATAGATAGATAGATAGATAGATAGATAGATAGATAGATAGATAGATAGATAGATAGATAGATACATAGATAATTCTATATATAGATATATAGGTATATAGATATATATATATATAGATATATATATATATATATATATATATATATATAGATATATATAGATATATATAGATAGATAGATAGATAGATAGATAGATAGATAGATAGATAGATAGATAGATAGATAGATAGATAGATAGATAGATAGATAGATAGATATTATAGGAAATCTCTCCAACTTAACGAAAAAATTTTTTAAAACTTTACACATCAATCCAAACTAAGAAAGAACATTTGGCTAGACATACAATTACACTACTGAACCAATTGGCACTGCCTGGTGCCACACAGAGAGGTCCAAGGGAGCCCCATCAACATTTTTCTATGGGGTCCCATGAATTGTAGTTATATCCCTGGTTGGTACAGTTAAAAAACTCACAGTTTGTCCTTGTCTCCTAATTATCTGCACCCTTCACCTTAAAATGTATTGCAGATTTGAAAATGTAAGATGCCGACAAGTCATTGATCTAACTGAAATATTAATTGTCATCTTTTGGAGACCGCCATTATTCTCCATAACTGGGATTGGCACATGCTAGACATTTTGTAGCCCAGCTGTAACCTCACTTGTAGTGACCATGAAGCCTCGCAGAAGCCTAATTGTTTGTATCTGAGATGTGATCATACATAGTACATCTTAACATGGAGTTTTATTTAATTGGGTTACAGGGTTTTTTACTAAATAACTATATCTACCAGTTTTTTGGTTTAACCATGAAACACATCTGCTATTTTTTCTACTTTTACAGACTGTATTACTTGTATCATAATTATCTTGCTGGCTGTCACAGAAATACATGATTTGTACAATGATGATGTTCTGTACTGTTTGTATTCCTTGTATAATAAGGTCTTACACGGAGCAGATGTCTACTTGAGGGGCCTCTGTAAACATAAATTTCTTGTACAGTTTGTCAATATGGAAAGGCAGCAAAGCCCCAATCAGGATATCCCCATGGCCCGTGTCTCCAGAGAGGTTTGAGGCACGAAGTTCACATCCCATGCCATTGCAGTAAGAGACCGGAATGAGGTACGAGAGGAAGAGATGCCACAAGCAGCAATAAATATGCAACTTCAGCCTGCATGGAGGAGAATAAGTCAATGCATTTTATTAAAGAGATCACAAGTAATTTTTCATTTGGAGAGTATTATATTTATTTGTTATGGTTAAAGCAAAAAAACAAGATATATATACTGTATATATAAAATGTATTTATTTAGTTTTTTAGTCAGTAATTTAGTATTAAAAGCAAAATAGACAGAATAAGACCACAAAAATGTTTCAATCAGGGAGTTGAAATGAACATCAAGTTAGATCAAGGGTTGTACACACGTTTGATGTTTTAAGGCTTTTTTTTTTTTTTTTTTGCACTGTATCTATGTTTTTTATGAAACCTGAAAGTGTTATCAAGAATATATAGAAATAAATGGCTGAATAACATATATAATATAATAATATATATTGAAAAATATACCTGAAACGAGTCAGTTTGAAAAAAAGAAAAATAATTGTGACATAAAGCTTTTACACAAAGGGAACTTACTGCTTTGTCCACCACCCTCACCCCCAGGCAGTTGTAGACCCCCCCCCCCCCCCTCAAATTGCTATACTTAACTAGATATTGCTTAACAGATTATGGCATTGTTTATTTTACTTTGCTGGTTTGGTAATTTAATTTCATGCATGTGCTGCAGTTAGGCCCATCAACTAGTTATAGACTAGCTATGGGCTAGAACTGTGTGGACATCGGAGCCCAAGAAGCTGGTAGAGGAATATAAACAACATTGTGGGCCTCAGAGCAGGGGCGGACTGATAACTCATGGGCCCCCCGGGCAATAGGAGATTATGGGGCCCCCAGTCAATCAGAGATTAATGGGCCAAACAGTATACACACACACAGTATACAATCACACAGTATACACATACATGTACACACAGTATTCACAGACAGATGTAAAAAAACACATATTTATACATACTGTCCCTGGTTTTACTGAGGCTGGCAACCCTGATGGGGCCCCCTAGTGGCCCAGGGCCCTCGGGCAGTGCCCGAGTGGCTCAATGGTCAGTCCGCCCCTGCCTCAGAGCAATATCTAGGTAAGTATAACAATATGTGGGGAGGGGGCTGCAAAAAAATAGAGGTTTGGGGACAAAAGGGTAAGAAAAATTTGTGGGAAATGTTCTTTACGCTTTAAGTGTTTGGTAATTTTTGATGTGTTGACCACACGTATTAACAAGCCTTGGTCAATATCGGGCAGTTAACCATATTTGATACAAATATTAAATCAAAAAAATGCATTGAAAACTTGCATCAGCACACATCAAAATGTATGTCAGTGCATAAGGGAAACTTACTATGACAAAAGACAACGCACCTGCCTAATACTACAAAAAAAAAAAACAATAAATCGTAACATTGTAGTAACAATATTAACATTGGCAACATATCCCATTTTTAACAGCCAGGCCTGTAAAATAGCAGCCAAAAGGTGACCCAACCAATGAGACACATGCAAGGTTTGTGACAGTGATGAACCTATTCAGGTTCAATGCAAACCAATGTCTCCGAACAGGTCCCTATCAATCCTGACCAGTCCAAGAGTCAGACTTCAATTGCTGTAGGACAGAGTCCCTTCAACATTTTTCTACATTCCCTCCATTTTCCTGTGGCCAAATGATAGGTTACCTCATTTTTCTTTATGGCATGCCGTGAGCTGTATGTCTCTGTACATTAATCAGTCTTTATATAAAAGAAGGATAATTGTAGCTGTTGGTTGTAATTCCCTAATTGACGTGTCATCATATTGTTCCTGCAGGAAAACTACAATTTATGATAACAGTTTTATGTATCTGAATATTTTCCTAGAGGAGGTGTCCCCAGAAGGATATACTCAACTAAAAACAGTTCTTCACAACTCCATAAGCATTAAAGGGCGGCTATCACAAAACATATTTTATTCTTATATTGTTTGCTTGATAACAGCTGTTAATCTGTTTGCACAGCACTTTACAAAATAAAGGGATACATTACAGTTACAATACAATTAAATACAAGAGAATTAGGAGTTCCCTGCTCGTGAGAGCTTACAATCTAATAGGAGGGGCAAGTGATATAAAGGGTAATAGCTGTGAGAAGGATGATCAGATAATGAAAGTAAAAGTCCAGTTATTACGTGAAGGCGTGATAGGCTTCCCTGAAGGGATATGTTTAGAGGGATCACCTAAAGGAGAACAGAGTAGGAGATAGAGTGTTCCAGAGGATGGGGGACACCCTGGAAAAATCTTTGAGGTGAGGATGGCAGGAGGTGACAATGGAGCTAGAGAGCATTAGGTCTCGGGAGGAATGGAGAGGTAGGTTTAGCTGATTCTTTGAGACAAGGTTGGTGATGTATCCATTTGTGATGGAGGGGATAGCCTGTGTAGAGGTAGGCCACCGAGTACAGAGTTGAAATAGTTGAGGCAAGAGATAACGAGGGAGTTGATCATCTCATTGTGCCACACACATGCTGAACCTATTGCAAGCAGTGGCGTCTACAGCTTTCATATTTAGGGGGGACACATGGGGGGACAGGAACAAAAGTAGGGGGGCAACTATAAAATGCAATTATATATATATATATATATATATATATATATATATATATATATATATATATCCTGGGGCCCTTTACTACGATCCCACAACGGGCCCTTTTACATGTTCTGCAGTGAGCTCCCTTCCTACTGTATTGGGGCCCCCCAGGGTGGCAGAAAACAAGAGATATATGTCACCAGCATACCAAGAAAATATAAGGGTCCAAAGCAGTGGGAGAACTATCAGGGTTGCAAAGGTTGTCTTGCCACCGGGCCCTGGTCTTCTGCCACTGTGAGGTTCCTCAGCCTCCTCTTGCTGTCCTGCCCCTGCTATTGACTGCTCTGGTCTGGCATCTCTTGGAATTTACAGGCTGGATCTCCTGTCCTAAGGACGGGAGAAATCAGTCTGTTTTTTCAGTAACTGAGAGTCCTGGTGGAGTCCTTCCTGCAACTCGCTCTTCTCCCTGCCAATGAGGATGCAGGGGAAGGAACAGATCGGGCGGCCGTGGTTGTGTGAGCGCTCGCATTATGCAGTGTCAGCGAGCAGAGGAAGGGGGCGGAATCACCCGCAGGAGCTGACTGGGGATGCTCTCCCTCTCAATAGAGACTGTGTTACCCCAGCGGTGGCCCGAGTAAGATGTGGTGCATCCGCTACGAATGCAAACAAAAAGACATTGCCTTTTTGTAAAAAAAAAAATATATATATATATATATATATATTTTTTTTTTACATTGGGGGCAAATGGTGGGGCACAGCATAATGTTGGGGGGGGGGGCAGAGGGGGCGCCATTGATTGCAAGCCCCTTCCCTTTGCTGGACCTGTCCCACTCCCTACTTGACTCCCCTACACTCACTCATCTCCTGAGAGCCACTACCTATGGCCTTTACCTCCACAATCAAGTACTGATGAAACCCTGAACTAATTATTTTGTTTAGTTCACATGTTGCTCTATAATTACGATTCATCTACCCTGATGCATGTGTAGCCATAACCCCGAAGGAGCTGGTTTTGTTTGTTAAGTCTGTTACTCAGCCTTAGCCCCCTCTGGTACACCTGCCAATAGTGTAAGTGCAATGACCAATGAGAAACACACACGTTATGGCTATGATAAAACACAGAAATTATCTTTACTGTAACATTTCTGTGGAAGGGTAACAGACAGTAACAGTATATATTAAAGTAATCAACTGGAGAGCAATAACTAAGATTTAAGACCAATATAGCTCTCAATCCTATATTCAAGCTGCTTTCAGGGGATTCCAAACCTGAGAATGTCCCCAAGAGCAGAGGCACACTTAAATGGTGATTAAAAGCAAAGTATGACACTTTAAATCGGATTGGTTACCGGTACACAGGGTGGCTCTATGAGTCCAGGCAGGAGGAGAGCAGAGGAATGACTCCCTTTGTGTCAGGCCTCTCTCTCCTGTCCCCTGACACCACAGGCCCAACTTTAAACAATTTATTCACATCAACATGCAATGGCTTAACTTCCTAGATAAACTGTCAGGAAAGAAGCAAATACCAGCCTCGCCAATATCGCTGCTTTCCTACGCACATGCGTGGTAGAGCAGTACTCCGGCTCTTCCCTGGGCACAATACAGCGGAACTGTAAATAAATAATTGCAGCGCTAAGGTTGGAAAAAAGCAAATTTGCATAAATTATATAAATGTGACTTACACATAAATATATCAAATAAACAGAGATTCATACACGGTGAAATGTGCATCAACCAAAGAAACAGTGAAATTTCTAAAAAAAATACAGGTATGGTGAAAAATGTGCTAGTATGGTGACTTTACCATAAATCAGGTGAGAGATAGAAATTAGGGTGTTAATATTAAACAGAAACACATCAAATAAAAAAGGATTAACACATAATGAATGTGAGTCCAAATTCAGAAAAAAATTAGAATAATTTCTGAAAAATGTGCTAGTATAATAATGTGCTAGTATAACAACTGCACAATAAAAAAAGTCCAAAAAACGAAAATGGTGATATGTAAAGTCCCAAAAAATCCAATTAGATGTGCAGTCCCGTTAAAAAAGAAACATAAAAAAAAGTGCTGGTATGATGAAAAATGTGCTAGTATGGTGACTAAACCATAAATAAGGTGAGAGTTAGAAATTGGGGTGTTAATATTGAACAGAAACACATCAAATAAACAAGGATTAACACATAATGAATGTGAGTTCAAACTCAGAAAAAATTAGAATAATTTCTGAAAAATGTGCTAGTATAATAATGTGCTAGTATAACTGCACAATAAACAAAGTTCAAAAAACAGAAATGGTGAATGGTAAAGTCCAAAGAAATCCAATTAGATGTGCAGTCTCGTTAGACATATGGGGGATTCCAATCACCGGTATGAACTGTGAAGGAAAAAAAAGAAGTACCACCACCATAAACAGGGGGAGGCTTACCAGATCTTATTGACTTGGTGGGGCTTACACCACCCAAGTCTGCAGAGCTTATTCGGTTGAACAAATCTGTTGGAAACAGCTGGTCCTAGATCTGTATCAATCATTCGACCTTGGACTGTCACTGAATAGTGACTTAAAGGCTCCAATCATCATGAGGAGGGTGGAAGGTAAATGCCAGGAGGGATATATCATGCAATGAAAAGAGGGGCTAACATAGCGTGATACCGTAAAAAAAGGCAATTTATTAAAAATAGAATAAAACACTCACATTTGGAAGAGTAGAAAAAAGCACGTGTATAACAAAGAGCGATGCAAACTGGAGGTCCACCCAATACAGCGGAACGGCTAATGCGTCTGCGCAATTCAGCAAAACCTCGAATGCGCAATTCAGTGGAACAGCAAGCGCACGTACGCAATAGCACACGCACAACCTGAGCCTCCCACTGCCTATAAAAGCCACTCTGTGCCATGACCAAGTTGCTGGTTTGTCTTTCAGCTTCCTGTGTGTTTCCTGCTTGTATCCCAATTCTTGATTACCCCTTGTGACCTGGATTGACCTTGACTTACGCTGATCTCTTCCTGCGTCTGACCTTCGGCTTGCCTCTCGGACCTCGCTACTTGCCTCCTGTGTTTGACCCTTGGCCTGTCTGCGGATATTGCTTCCTGTCTCCAGTGATTGGCCCTCGGCCTACTCCCAGACTCTGCTATTTGTCTCCAGTGCTTGACCCCTGGCTTGCTCACAGACTTTGCCTCCAGTTATCTGTGTTTGACCCTCGGCCTGTTTTACGGACTTCCTATCAGTCTTCAGCATTTAATCATCAGCCTGTTTACAGACCTGCTATCAGTCTCCAGCACAAGACTGTTCTGCCTATCTAAGAGACTCTTGCCAGTCATCGGTGTTTGACCCTTGGCCTGTTGTTGGACTATCTGTTCGTCTACCTCCCTGAGCTTTAGCATCTTCCAGTCCTGCACAGCTGTCTCCTTCCCGGTGACCTTCACGCAAGACCTGCCCTGCCTGCTGGTGACTCGTGCCTCTTTGTGCCCTTCACCCCCTGTACCATCTCCCGGAGTGGAGGGCGCTTGGTCACAAGAGGTTACGCTCTCAGCATCTCGGCCTTGGTGAGTACCCATATCTGACATAAACTGTCTTACACGCCCAATGCATATACAGAGCCTGGAATATGTGTGTGCACATCCGTATGGCACTAGTAGCTTCAGTCCTTTTGAAGAAAAGATAAGATTTGGTGTCTTCAGCTAGCCACTTTCGTGGGGGGATTAAACTCCTGAATTGCAGGACTAAACAACATATCTGGCCCAGATTATCAAGTGAAGCAGGCAGGATCCACCTCAGCAATCTGAGAGGACAGTGATGTCTATATACAGTGTCCCAGAAATGGATAACCTTATCCTTTATCCCTGTGGCACTACAAGTGTCAGCAAGATGACTACCAGCAATGGTGTCTGTATACAGTGCTCAATTAACTCCTTCTGTGGTACAGTGTCTCTGTTTCCTGCAAATGGGCAAAAGCCCCCTCACCAAATTCTGCCATCAAGGCCCAAGTGAACGTCCTGGAATAGGCAGGCTGTCCAGATGACCCGACCAGTCGCCTCACACTGGAACACTTCACTGTCGGTGCAGGTGCATCTCAATGTGCACCTGGGATCCCCCTCTCTCAGGCTGGATGTCCTGACTGGCAGCAGAGGATTAAATTGTATGAGGAGATCATCTGAGAGACAGCATCTCTCCTTCAGCTCTGATCTTTTTCACTGCCTCACGGTGACTGCCCTCAGATTCCAAAATGGACTCCTTAGCCAACCCTCTATTTTGCAGACTCCTTTGGAATTTGTTGTCCTACCCCTTTAATAGTCAGTGAGGCCGCTCTGTCAGGGGACTTCATATCCCTTAATCCTTAGCTGCAGATGCTGCCGATTGGCTCTGTCCTCCTGCCAATAGTGAGACTGGAGAGAAAGAGCAAAGAGGGCTGATGTCAGTGTGTTTCAGGAGAGGGAGGGGTGAAAATCCCACTTGCAGCTGCTGGCAGGCATTTTCTTCCCCTATGTGGATTGAATCTGGCAGCGGCCAGCTTGGAGAGGTACCTGCTACACATGAATCCGGACTGGGCCCATTTCTTTAAGGTTTATGCATCGTCAATTGACTCTCACCCGTAACATTACTGTTTCTCACCAATTTTCATTGTACAATTAATTCTTTGTATATTATTCTTTTACCTAAATAAAAATCCATCATGAAAAAAAAAACAAAAACACGGGAGTGAATGAGTAGCTTGGCAGCTTCATTCGTTAAGAAGTGGCATATTTTGGAAATGTTATGTATATAAAGTCTGCACGATTTGGATGGTGATTGGGTTTGTGGCTGAAAGAACAGATCAAAGCCTTCCCAATGGTAGAAATACAGTCATTTCATATAAAGCTATTTACACCTTGTTACAATATTCTAAGCCAGATTAAAGCAGTAAAATGATCTGGATAGAAGAGCTAATCCTAGCAAAGAGGTAATGCTTTAGGCACCAAATGTTATGCTTTTATAGCAGCCTTTATCAACCCTTTTAACATGGAGGAACCGTTGAATACTTTTTGAGGCTCAGGGAACCCCTACTAATAATTACTATATCTCCACCACACAGTACATAGTCATTGGAAAGAATGCTCCTTACTAGGAATTCGGACGAACACGCAAACACTATTAAAGTCTAATGCCCTGTACACACGAGTGGACTTTTCGGCAACAAAGATCCGACAGTCTTTCCGACGGACTTTCGACCGACTTCCGATATACTTTTGAACGAACGGACTTGCCTCCACACGATCACACCAAAGTCCGACGGATCCGGACTAAAATAAGGAAGTTCATAGCCAGTAGCCAATAGTTGCCCTAGCGTCGGTTTTTGTCCGTCGGACTAGCATACAGATGAGCAGATTTTTCGATAGGGTCCAGCAGAGTTCCGCCGTAAAGATTTGAAACATGTCCGTCAGATTTTCGACAGAAACAGCCCGCTGAAAGTCCCATGAAGCCCACACACGGTCGCATTGTCTGCCGGATTCGGTCCGTCGGACCAGTCCAGTCGAAAAGTCCGCTTGTGTGTACAGGGCAAAAGGTACACGAACATGAAAAATCAAAAGTGCTCATTTTAAAGGCTTATATGCAAGTTATTGTTATAAAAAGTGTTTGGGGACCCGGGTCCTGCCCCAGGGGACATGGATCAATGCAAAAAAATGTTTTAAAAACGGCCATTTTTTTGGGAGCAGTGATTTTAATAATGCCTTAAGTGAAACAATAAAAATGAAATATTCCTTTAAATATCGTGCCTGGGTGTTGTCTACAGTATGTCTGTAAAGTGGCGCAGTTTTCCCGTGTCTAGAACAATACCACAGCAAAATGACATTTCTAAAGGAAATTGCTATATTGCTATATTGTTTGGAATTGTAAGTGAGCACCTTGCCGTTGCCTTCCACATGTTATTTGTTACCGGTATTTTTCCAAAATAATAATTGTGCCACCTGTCTTGGTCTCTGTGTACCTTTTCTCTATCTTGTAAAGTCAAACGCAATAATCCCCACACACACGTTCAAGAAACCGGCTATTCAGTAGTGCTGGGTGCTGTGATGACCACAGGCTGGAAACCGTGGATGATCAAAGTGAAGAAATGTCATCAGCACACCAAGGATTCCTCAAAAGGGTCCAAAGCTTTATTTTCGGGGTCACATAATAAAAATACAGCAACGTTCTGGAGCCACGCAGGGCCCCTTCGTCAGGCAGGTGACGTCATCCTTGGTGTGCTGATAACAATCCTTTACTTTTTCTTCTATCTTGGGTACCAATCAACTGGCCCCACCCACAGACAGTGGTTATGAAGAGAACATTTCCCAACATGCTGAAAATTGATAGATTGACTTGTGTACAACCAACCTGCCCCATACATGAATCAAAATTTGGCCAGTCCCTGCTGAACCAGCAAAATTTAAATCCTTTTATGACCGGCTTAACTCTTTTGTTAGGACAGTGTTCAAATCTAGTTTCCAAATGATTATGAGATATGCCTGCATTGAAAAAAGTTGGTATTTGTTTTAAGGCTTATTGACCGCTTGTAAACAATATGTAAATGTAGGAATGTACATAGCCTGGCAATGAATCAACTTTACCATTAAAGTGGTGTTCCGGCCGAAATTATACTTTTTAAATAAAAATACCCCAATAATACACAAGCTTAATGTATTCTAGTAAAGTTTGTCTGTAAACTAAGGTCTGTTTTGTTAGTTTATAGTAGTAGTTTGTTATTTTATAAACTTACAGCAGGCCGTGGCCATCTTAAGTGTGGGCATCTGAAGCCAGACTGTATTTCTTCCTGGATCTCATCCTTGCAGATCTCGCACATGCTCAGTGCAGCACAAGCAGTGTAATAGGTTTCAGGTCAGGTTTCCATAGCAAAGGCAGTTTCAGAGGAAGTTGCCGATCCTTCCCAGAAGGCATTGCAAACAGGAAATGATGTGATGGGCCGCGGCCAGGGAGGAGGAAGTGAAAAATGAATACAGCAGATATACAGTAGGTGCTGAGAAAAAAAATAAAAAAATATCCAATTTGTTTACAGTGCACAGTTTAGTGAGGGATGCTGAAGAGTGGTAAAAGTGGGTGGAACTCCACTTTAACACTCAACTACTTCCAGGTAGGGAGGACAATGTGCCAAGGTTTCATGCCTTCCCCAGGGAAGGGGCACTTAGGAGCAAGGTGAGAGTGTTTAGTGCTCTGTAAGCCCTGACAAGAACTTCAACAGAGATTTTTGGATGTGCTCCAGTAGAAAGTAAGGGCAATGGAGCAACAATCCATATATTAGTACTAGCACTAGAGAATATTTGCTATCCAGTTACATTTGTAGATATTTGTTAATCCTAATTCACCATGAAAATTCAAGTTTAATAAAAATGAAACTGTCACATCATGATAATGTTACTATCAAAGATTACTTTATAGTTCAGCCTTTGTTCTTTCCCATGAGATAGTCTTTAGAGTTCATGCTTGGATGGAATAATAATATAAAGCTTTTAGGGAGAAACATGCAGATCACCAAAGCCCAGCTGGATGATTGGATGGCGAAGATCTCCATGGCGACAGTGTACTTTCCTCTGGCACTCAGGTATGCAGGGATGAAGGATATCCAGACGCTGAGGAAAGCTAACATACTGAATGTGATGAACTTGGCCTCGTTGAAGCTGTCAGGCAACCTCCTGGCCATGAAGGCAACTACAAAACTTACTGTGGCCAGGAGGCCAAGGTATCCCAGCATAAACCAAAAGGCTGTAGGGGAGCCCTCATTACATTCAACAATGATAATCCCAGGCTGAGTTTGAACATTCTTCTCTGGGTACGGAGGGGCAAACTTCACCCAGAGGACACATAAGGCAAACTGAAATAATGTACACATGGTAATTATCATTAAAGACACTCTTGGACTGGTTAGTTTCTTAAGCTTACTGCCTGGTTTTGTTGCCATGAAGGCAAAAACCACCATGGCAGTCTTTGCCAAGATACAAGAGATACAGAAGGCAAAGGACATTCCAAAAGCAGCCTGCCGTAGAAGACATTTCTCAGGTTGGGGGTATCCAATGAAAGCTACAGAAGAAAGGAAGCAAAGGCAAAGAGATACTAGAAGAAGAATGCTCAGAGAAAAATTATTGGCTCGTACTATGGGAGTTTTTCTGTGATGAAAGAAGAGTACTAATATATAAGATGGGATGCTGGAAGAGAAAACACTGCTGGCAGTCAGAGCGGCTCCCAATGGTTCCTCATAGGAAAGAAATTCTACTTCTTTATCCAGACACTTGTCCTTCTGGAGATTGGGCCACTGATCCCATGGACACTTTATACACTCATGAGAATCTGCAAATAAAAAAGAGACAAAACAAAACCTGAAAAGAAATGCTAATCTCATGTTTGTACCTAAAAAAGTGTAACCACATGGCGTGCCTGGGACTTTTTCTCCCTAAATTTACTTAAATCCCAATGCGATTTTTCTTTTCTTTTTTTTATTACTGAGATACCTCAGCTTCACACACTTTGTACCTTTTTGCATTTGTAATGTACCCTATAGGGAGTTCACTTGGTTGCAAATTTGGATAAATACATTTTAATTTCCTTGGGGTTTTTGGGGATAAAATTGTAAGAAAATATTTTTTTTTCCCCTTCATGGTGGGGGGGGGGGGGTGGTTTCAATCTGAACAGGGAAGAGCTGATCCAGGCCCCCCATGCTGCCCTTTAGCGGCAGATCCTTTGTAACAGTGATTTATTACTAGCTGTAATCAGCCGGCAATGGATCAATATATCAGTGATCTACTTGGTGCAGAGAGAGGCTAGATTGAACTGCAACATCCTTGCCTGAGCCTCTATAATGGCCGGAAGTGGAACTGTGGCAAGACAATTTTTACAGCTTTTTAAGAATATGTTATTTTATATATATGCCCATATATATAAAATAACATATTCTTAAAAAGCTGTAAATACTAGGGATGTGCCGATACTACTTTTTTACAATGTGTACCAATACTTTTTTGAATTCGCCGATACCAATTACTGATACCTACCACAACTGTTTTGTTTACACTTCAGCTGCCAGCAATGGTACAAAGCATTAAAAAGTTATTTACAAATTATATGATTTTTTTAATATCTTGCTTTGTTTAATGTGAAATGTGTAAATATATGTTAAAGGTATAAAAATATTAACGAACTAAGCAAACAAAAAATAGTTTGAATTATTAATAGTTTATAACATAGAAATTAACAAAAAAAATCAGCAGGAAAATAATTAAATGGAGAAGGAGAATAAGGAGATAAATTAAGGCTGATTAGAGCGAATTAAGGTTTAAGGGGTTAAACAGAGGAACATTTAAAACAAAAAAATGTATATATTTTTTTACCTGACAGATTGCTTTGCCTACAGAACACTTATACCCCCTTCTTGCCCAGACCAATTTTCAGCTTTCAGTGCTCTCACATTTTGAATGACGATTACTCATTCATGCAACACTGTACCCATATGAATTTGTGTTCTTTTTTTCACACAAATAGAACTTCCTTTTGGTGGTAATTAATCACCATTGGGTTTTTTATTTTTTGTGCTATAAATAAAAAAAAGACCTAAAATGTTGTAAAAAAAAAAAAAAAAAAGATACAAAAATGTCTTTGTTTCTGTTATAAAATTTAGCAAATTAGTAATTTTTCTTCATAAATTTTGGCCAAAAGTTATACTGCTACATATCTTTGGTAAAAAAAACAAAACAAAACCAGTGTGTATTATTTGGTCTTTGTGAAAGTTATAGTGTCTACAAGCTATGGCGCCAATCATTGAAAATTGATCACACCTGATATACTGGCGGCCTATCTCATTTCTTGAGACACTAACAAACCAGGAAAGTACAAATACCCCCCAAATGACACCTTTTTGGAAAGTAGACAGTCCAAGGTATTTTTTTTACAAAATTGCCATATTAACTGGTTATTTCTCCCACACAGCATATGCATACTTGCAACTACACCCCAAAACACATTCTGCTACTCCTCCTGGGTATGGCGATACCACATGTGTGAGACTTTTTACAGCCTTGCCACATAGAGAGGCCCAAAACGCAGGGATCACCGTCAAGTGTTCTAGGGACATAAATTAATCATTAATTAATCATTAATCATTAATTTCATGACAACCTATCATACTTTTGAAGGCCCTGGAGCACCAGGACAATGGAAACGCCCACAAAATAACCACATTTTGGAAAGCAAACACCACTACGTATATTCTATGAGGCATAATGAGTAAGTAGTGCAGTTGTCTACAGACAAAAGCATTGGTACAGGCAGCAGGCAGGAACGTGCTTAGCGACAACTAAAATAATTGTCCACAAAGGAGGCAGGAATATTATCTATAGTCAGTACGGGGATATTGTCAGTAAAGCCAAAGCATTAGTCCAAGCAGCAGGCAGAGATGTCCAGAAAGTACTTTTCTTGCGGGCAATTTATCGGGGAAATGGCTGGTGTTGGCGCTTCAATCATCCCGGCACCATGGTTGTTATGGTGTCAGGATGATTGAAGCGCATTATTTCTATTATCACATTGTAATATAAAATTAGATAGCTCAACTCACCATAATGCAGAATTAGTGGGAGCCCTGGGCGTGTCACTTAGCACCGTGCCACCAGATGCGGATTGTCACTTGCCACATCACCTGCCACAAGTTGCGGATTGTCACTTGCCACTTCGCCTGTCACCAGATGCAGATTGACGCTTGCCACACGTTGTGGATTGTCACTTGCCACATCACATGCCACACGTTGCGGATTGTCACCTGCCACGTCACCTGTCACAAGTTGTGGATTGTCACTTGCCACGTCACCTGCCACACATTGCGGATTGTCACTTGCCTGCTATAATTGTCACTTGCTGTGTCACTTTCCTGCTTAGGTGGGGATTGTCACGTCCTGTGTCCCAGAGTGATGTCAGGCAGCAGAGAAATGACGTAATCTCTCTGCTGCCCCTGGCTGCCTGCACAGTGAGGGCGGAACTGCAGGGATGCAGGGCGGGGAGGGTGCAAACAAGCAGAACCTCCCCTTTTGTCCCTTTTATTCCGGGAAAGAGCCGATGATGAGGCTCTTTACCCATGTGATCAGCTTTGTCCAATCACAGCTGATCACATTTAAACAAGCAGCATTTCCTCACAGGAGAGATCTGCACAGATAATCAAGGCACTGATTATCAGTGCAGCTCCAACAGTGCCCAGTAGTGATGCCAATCAGTGCCCACTAATAATTCCAATCAGTGTCCAGCAGTGATGCCAATCAATGATGCCAGTCAGTACTGCCTTTTAGTGCCTGCTCATCAGTGCCCATCACTGCCACCAATCAGTGCCCATCAGTGTTGACATGTAGTGCCCATCAGTGTCGGTTATCCGTGCCACCTATCAGTGCCCATGAGTGCTTCCTATCAGTGCCATCTATCAGTGCCCATCAGTGCCGCCTATCAGTGCTGCCTATCAGTGCCTATAAGTGTTGCATGTTAGTGCCACCTCATGAGTGCCATCTCATCAGGGCCCATCACTGCTACCTCACCAGTGCCCATGAGTGCAGCCTGTCAGTGACCGTCAGTGCCGCCTCATCAGCACACATCAGTGAAGGAGAAAAATTACATATTTATAAGGTTTTATAGCAGAAACTAAGAAAAGCTTTTTTTTTTTTTTTTCAAAATATTTGGGGTTTTTTTAAGCAAAAATAAAAAACCCAGTGGTGATTAAATACCACCAAAAGAAAGCTTTTTCTGTCTCAAAAAAGTGATTAAAAAAAATCATAAAAATGTAATTTGGGTACAACGTTGCATGTCCGCGCAATTGTCATTCAAAGTGTGACACCGCTAAAAGCTGGAAATTGGTCTGGGCAGGAAGGGGGTGGCCAGCAGGCAATTGGGTTAATTGGAGTACAGCATAAGATTTAAATTCTTTTTATTTTTTTTGTATCTTTTTAAAACTCTTTTTACCTGTTGTATTGGAGATTTCTCCTTGGGGGCAGGGAACGCATTGGAAGCAACACACGGGTCGTCCTCTTTTCACCAATTGTCTGAAACCTGGAAGACAGCTGCTGCTACATACCGAACAAGGGACCTGGGAACCGCAAATTAAATATGGAATTATTGCTGTAATTATTGCTGTATATTTCAGCAAAAATATATACGTATACATATAAATAAACCTTTGCAGCTTCCGTTGACACAGACAGTGGGACTCGGCCCTGTCCCCCACTCCCTCATCACTGGCTTTGATTGACAGCAGTAGGAACCCATGTCTCCCGGTGCCCCAGCAAAGCAAGTGAGACCCAGAAGTGAGAGGAGAGAAGAGCTGCAGACATGAACAGCGCTAGATCGAATAAGGGCTCAGGTAAGTAAAAAGGGGGGGGGGATGCTGATGCCTAAACATTTTTTACCCTAATGCAAGGAATGCATTAAGGTAAAAAATGTTTAGGCTTTACAACTACTTTAATGTTTTCAACCCTCCTGGTGCCCTATTGTATCCTGACAGCGGGAGGTTTCTCAGCCATCAGAATTTTGGACTGATCAGTCAAAATGTGAAATATACTATATTACCAAAAGTTATTGGGTCGCCCGCCTTTACGCACACATGAACTAATGGCATCCCAGTCTTAGTACATAGGGTTCAATATTTGCAGCTATAACAGCTTCAACTCTTCTGGAAAGGCTGTCCACAAGGTTTAGGAGTATGTCTATGGGAATGTTTGACCATTCTTCCAGAAGAGCATTTGTGAGGTCAGGCAATGATTTGGACAAGAAGGCCTGGCTCACAGTCTCCGATCTAATTCATCCCAAAGGTGTTCTATCGGGTTGAAGTCAGGACTCGCAAACTCTTTCATCCATGTCTTTATGGACCTTGCTTTGTAGACTGGTGCGCAGTCATGTTAAAACAGGAAGGGGCCATCTCCAAACTGTTCACACAAAGTTGGAAGCATGAAATTGGTATGCTGACGACTTAAGAGTTCCCTTCACTGGAACTAACCCCTAAAAAAACAACCCCACACCATAATGCCCCCTCCACTAAATGATTTGGACCAGTGCATAAAGCAAGGCCTATGAAGACATGGATGAGCGAGTTTGGAGTGGAGGAACTTGACTGGCCTGCACAGAGTCCTGACTTCAACCCGATAGAACATCTTTGGGATGAATTCGAGCGGAGGCTGCAAACCAGGCCTCCTTGTCCACATCAGTGCCTGACCTCACAAATGTGCTTCTGGAAGAATGGTCAAACATTCCCATAGACACACTCCTAAACCTTGTGGACAGCCTTCCCAGAAGAGTTGAAGCTGTTACAGCTGCAAAGGGTGGACCAACTCAATATTGAACCCTATGGATTAAGACTGGGTTGCCATTAAAATTCATGTGTGTGCACGCCCCAGTAATTTTGGTAATATAGTGTATTTGGCTGTAGCAGGAAGTAGACATGTGCACACTGAAATATTTCGTTTCGGAATTTCGTTTTTGTCCAAAAAAAAAAATGTATTTAGTTACTCCCGAAATTCGTTTTTATTTATTTCGTTTTTCGTTAAAAATTGCATTCGTCCGAAAATCCAAATTAGGGTCGAATCTGTCATTGAAGGCTTATGATGTCTGTCGAATGTTCAAAGAAGATTCAATGGAGCAGCTAAACTGTATGACGCTGTATAGTTTACCTGCTCCGTCGAATCTTCTTAGAACTTTCAACAGACACCATAAGCCAAAGTACGTGTGTACTTAGTTCTAGCTATTTTACTGCTCCTCCTCTTTGGTTACAATCAGCCAATAACATTCATCATCATCATTATTTTTATTTATCTTTTCTCCCCTACGTCGAATCTTTTCTCCCCTACGTCGAATCTTTCCTCTCTATGTCGAATCTTTTCTCTCTATGTAGAATAATATTGGACTAATAGAGTTAAGGTTAGGCACATTCGACCACAGGTTTGATGGACACAGATTGTTATTGTCAGTGTCATGTTGATTCTCCTATCTATATCGAACTGTTGTAGCAACGAAAACGAAAATAGAGCATTTGTTTATGTCGAATCTTTCGTTTTTCGGATCCTGCACTTACGTTATGGTTTGTTAAAACGATAACGAAAATACCTGAAATTTGGCCGAAAATGCATTCGGACGAAAACGAATGCACATGTCTAGCAGGAAGCAGTTTGTTGTTGAGGGACTGGAGAGTGGTACAATAATGAGGGTCTGCAGGCAACTCTGAAGCATTCAGGGAAGTGTACCTAGAAGAACTGATGCTGGTTTTAAGCCAAAGGGTAGTCACACCAAATATTGATTTGATTTAGATTTTTCTTCTGTTCACTCAGTTTGCATTTTTTAAATTGATAAAAATAAACAATTAAAATATACATTTTTAAAGCATTGTTACTTTACTGCATTTCTTCACGCCTAATACCTTTGCACAGTACTACAATGTGTGGTTTGAGCCAATCTCTTACTAGTTCATTCCCGGATGGCCATATCACAGCACTAGTGTTGGTGTTGAAAGTTTCTCCTTTGGTTTGGGTTGTGTCATAGCTCCCAACCTTCACTTGCTCCATAATACTATTGCCATTTATCTTCCAGTTGACAATATCGTAGCTTGCAGGTGGGTCTCCATTCTCATCAAAGAACATTTCGCCACCATTGCTCAGCCTGACATGAACCTTCTGAATATAGTGAGAGAGCTGCAGGGAAACAATTGTAAGCATATTCAAGAATATTTCAGAAAACAGGTACAAAATGCAGCTAAAAAAAAAAAATACACACCAAAAAAACCCGACAAAAGAAAAAAATTGCTGCTTTATCTGGTGCAGTATGATATTTGTACTCTCATTTGGAATTTTTGGGTTTTGCCTCTTTTTTTTTATATAATGTCATTATTTGAATAACAATGCGTCTATAATATGCAAATGTGATAATCATTTGTAACATGAATTTGTAACTTGTTAACATTTTTTTACATTTTTTTTCTTTGACCTAAAAACATATGCAATATCAATCCACTTGGCTTTAAAGGACAACTGTACTTTATTTATTTTTGTTTTTACTTAGTCGTACCCCCCCACCCCACCCCTAAGTGCTGCCTATCTGATCTTAAACTATATTCAGCCCACATTCATTCATATTTACTGAATGCTTTGTAATGGACAAGTGCACTATGGCTCTACTAATTCCTATGGGAAAGCTGCACTATGAGCAACCACTTAAGGCCACCATAAGTACAGCTTCCCTACAAGAATAAATGAGGCTGTCACGCAATTCACAGCATGAAGTGGCCATTTTTGGAGAAATGCAGAACATCTAGTAGCAGTGGCTGCACAGAGAAGAACACTAGATTAGAGCCAAGGTCAAGTTTAAGATCAGGTGGATAGCACCTGAAGCTACTTTAACATTTTTATGTCATTTATTATACTTAGGGACATGTGCTTTGTGGTGGGAAGGGGGCAGAGTCCCCCTTGCCCCAAAGCACCCCCCATGTTGAGGGCATGTTAACTGATATGGTTAATGAGGGGGGGGCGCTCGCTCGCCCGCCCTTTCCTGACTTGCCGGGCTGCATTCTCCGATAAGGGTCTGTAATAAATTTTGGGGGGACCCCACGCTGTTTTTCTTTTCACTTTTTTCTATTGCAGTGCATTGTTGGATGTTTGCAGGCAGACAATACTGCCGAGCGCCCCGCAAATTCAGTTGTTCGCCGAATGGGTGAACAGGGGATGCTCAGGCCAAACTTTTGCTTGGCTCGAACTGTTCATCCAACTATAATTAGAAGATGTCCAGCAGTGTCATCAGCACAGAACTGGTGGAAACCAGGGGGACCCAGGTAAACCCTACTGTCTGGAGAAGTCTGGCCAGAAATGGTCTTCATGGAAGAATTGTGGCCAAAAAGCCATACCTTCGGTGTGGAAACAAGGCTATACAAACTATGCACAAAAACACAGTAAATTGGGGTGCAAAAAATGGCAGCAGGTGCTCTGGACTGATGAGTCACAATTTGAAATATTGGGCAGTAGCAGAAGGAAGTTTGTTGGTGAAGGGCTGGAGAGCATTACAAAAATGATTGTCTGCAGGCAACAGTGAAGCATGGTGAAGGTTCCTTCAAGTTTTGGTGCTGTATTTCTGAAAATGGAGTTGGAGATTTGGTCAGGATCAATGGTCTCCTTTAATGCTGAGAAATACAAGTAAATACTTATCCATCATGCCATACCATCAGGGAGGCATGTGATTGGCCCCAAATTTATTCTGCAGCAGGACAACTACCCCAAACATGTCAATGTCATTAAGAACTATTTTCAGTGTAAAGAAGAATTAGGAGTCCTGGAAGTGATGGTTTGGCCTCCACAGAGCCCCGATCTCAACATCATGGAGTCTGTCTGGGATTACATGAACAGAAGCCTACATCCACAGAAGATCTGTGGTTGGTTCTCGAGGATGTTTGGAACATCCTACCTGTCAAGTTCCTTCAAACACTGTGTGCTAGTGTACCTAAAAGTATTGATGCTGTTTTGAGGGCAAAGGGTAGTCACACCAAAAATATATATATATATATATATATATATATATATATATATATATATATATATAGATAGATATATATATAGATAGATATATAGATATATCTATATATAGTCTTTGTAATCAGATAAATATGAAATCTTGCATATAAATTGTTCATTTTCACCACCTACTGCATCTACCAGCTGTAAGGAAACACCACCAACTTCAGGATTCTGATTTATTGCTATGCTGTGAATTAATCTGAACAACAGATTATACAAAGATAAACTAAATTAAATAGTTCCCTCTCTCTCTCTAACTCTCTTTTTATGTAGGCAGGTGCACTCTGCTTTCTCTATTGTAGGCGACATTCGACCCGAGTGGCACCACAGCCTGGAGAAGAAGTCAAGAGAAACCTGGGTTTTCAAAGTTTTCCTGTTCCCTGAAGGCAGAATTCCAATTGTCTATGCTGCATCCAGGTGACCTCTGATGGCCATCTTGGGTCAGCAGAGACTTTATAAACCCCTGCTCCCAGGTTTTGGCGCACTTTCGTGTGATGGTGAGAATAGAGAAAGACCACCCATCTGTGGGGGAAAGTATTAGCGGCTGGGAAAGGTTCCTAACGAGTAGGGACAGGCTAGGAACATGCAATCCTGCTATGGAAGCCTCCCCTTCAGGACTGGACTGGCCAGGCCACATTCCACCCACTGAAGACAGACGCTATCGGTGCATCCTTACCTGCTGTATCTCTGCATTGAACAGAACTGTGAGTCTTACCTGATGCGACATCCTCCCACTGGAGTTGTTTATAGTTTTTAGTTGAGCATATTCTGCAATACAAGTTTTGAGTTATCTGCAACCAGAATCAGTGGCATTACTGTTGCCGCACCACACTACACCTCCTTCTTTTCAGTTTACACAATAATTAAATGGATGAATATTTTACCAGTTAAAAAAATGTATCTTTATTCTGGTATGAAAAATTATATAGACGCCAAATGAAGTTAATATTTGGTACATACTTCCGAGCCTTATCATATTGCCTTTGTCTTTCTTAGATTTCGTTATTTTATAAGATTCCTACCTGCCAAGGCTTCAACAATTGAAGAGTAGAACAGCCTCCATTATAGAAAGGTCCTTCTCCATCTTTACACATGTGCAAGTCATGTAAGGCTTTGGCTATAACATAAATTGCTTGATAAAGATTATACGCCCCTCTTAAACTGGATACATCATTGTATCTGTTCTGTATGCTATCTAGATCTTCCTCTCCTGTGCAAACTTTGGTAACATTTCTCAGAGATTCTCCACTCATTTCACGATCATATGTTTGACAGTCAAAAGTACTCTCCCACAACATTTTGGCCCACTCTTTCCCTGGACCAGAAAAAGGCTGAATACTGTTAAGAAAGTTTTTAAAATTTGGGATGACAGAGCTGTGAAAAGAAAACCCAATGGATCCAGAAAGTAACGAAGAGTATTTTCTATCTGATAACAAATTTGAGGTAGACCAAGCTTCACTGGCCACAAAGATCTTTCCAGTAACATTCTGCACCAACATCTCATCTAGAAGAGGGACCATTTCTGGGTCAGTGGAAAAGATTAGGACAACCTTGGCTGTGGATTCTTTAATGACTTTGATAATGTGAGGGGCATTTTTATCCTGACGATCAATCATCAAGTATTCCACAAATTCCACACATGCACCAGCTTTAAGAAGCTCTTGACGAATGACATGGATTCCCTGTTGGCCATAGTCCCCATTCAAAGCCACCAATCCAAACCAAGTCCAACCAAAATGCAACACTAGCTGAGCCAGGCCCTCAGATTGGAAGTGGTCACTGGGAACCGTTCTGAAGAAGGAAGGAAACTGCACCCGGTCACTCAGGATTGAGCTGGTTGAATAATGACTGATCTAAGGCAACAAATAAGGCTAATTTTAATGTTACTCTTACAAGATACAAGATGATGCAAAGGGGAAGTCCATCTAAAATGTATATTTCTTTTCACAAATTTCAGACTGTTCTAACAGGAAAGGTTCTAACACTGCCTACCTTGCACAGTCCATTCCTTTTGACCCATCACTATGATGGGCTGCCTCACATCCATGTCTAATAGGCATTTGCAGGAAACAAAAAAGTGCAGGAAATCTTCTGGAAGTCCCTAATATTTTCATATTATATATAGGGATCAGTAAGCTTATTTGAGTAAAATGAATGAAGGTGAATGAGAAAATCCGGACAGCCGCACTCCAGGAAGATGTAATTCAAAAGTTATTTATTGTAATAAATTCTTGAGCATACAGCATACAAAGCACTGTGGCAGAAAGTACAGGCAATCAGCTAACGCATTTCGCGCTTATACCAAGCGCTTATTCATATGAAACTGAGTAAGGCTTTGTAAGCTGAAATGTATGCTTTCTGCTGCATACTGGACTTGACTTTTTATAAATAAACTCTGCAGATTTTGTATGGACCCCAGCTTTGACTTTTTCACAGCAAAAAGAAGCTTTGGTAATGCTCAGGGCCATTAAAGCCCAATGCACCCTTAAAAACACCTTCATTTCACCTTGACTATTCACTCCATTGCATTCCACAAAAATTATGAAATATTTCCTGCTGAAATGTTGGGGTATATGAGAACTACATCAGTAACAAACAACTGGTCACTGCCCCACCTATAACTGGCCTTTACAGCAAGGAGCACATGGAAGGGCAGCGCATGCAAAACAAAACCGGAGCGGCTCTGCAACTTACGCATGTATTTGCAAATGTGTGCTAACTAAACCCCTGTTAGTAATAATTCAGTTGGTTGCAGACTGCCATGTAAATTGAGCTGGAATTTTTCTTTGGCTTTGTTCTAAATATGCAAACTCTTTTTTTTTCTCTGAAGCCTAGTTGCAGGCATTTCTTTTTACTTCTGTGATTATTTTCTAACCTGACCTAACTTGTGGCTTTGGTTCTTTCCATGATTTCCATTTTCATTTCCAATGCTTCTCCCACTGCCTTTATCACTCTTGAAAAGGAATGTTTTTTCTACTGGCATTAACTTTTGCTCGATCTTGTGCCTTGTCTACTGTTTTAGTACCTTGCTTTATGGCTACTTCTTTGTTTCTAGCATAGCATGTTCCTGTTCCTGAATTCACTTTTTGACTTGGTGCTTCAGTACTTTTCTTCTTGCCCATTTGTGGTAAAACCACTACACTGCTTTGTAAGAACCTGTGAGGAAAATCTCATCACTATTAGGCTTACTGCCATGTGTTTTTGTCTTCAGAGATATACATCCACGGGGGGTTCTAACAATGCAAGTTGAATTTTAACATCAGCCTCCCAGCACTCACCACCACCGGTATGAAGAACCTACCACATAACCAGTATCTACAGAGGAGAAGCAGACTACCTTGTCGATACTCAACCTGTGTATGGGGAGCAGTGACCATTCCCCTACTATGCAAACACAGGCAGCACACCGCGGTTTTGCATGAAGAATGTGTACAAACAGCAGGGGCCACAACTTAAAGTTAACATGCTTTGGGAAATGGGGAGGGAGAGATTAGTTTAGGTCATCAAAAAAGTATAAGGGCACTTTGAAAGTGCACTTTTCTTTTTAAGTATAAAAAAAGTTTTTTTTTTCTTTCATTTGAATTTCTCTTATAATTATCTATATATGTGATAAATTATTATGTGCAAATAACCTAAACAGGGCAAATGTAAAAAAGTAATGTAGAAAATGTAATAGTTTACAAATTGCCTATTGGTCATCACCCTTGGCTCTATACCTGTGGATATCTGTAAAGTCCAAGAACATGGGCCATTTGTATGGAGTAAGAAGAGACAGAATGCCCAATGATGGCAACCACTGGTGATTGCTCCTGGCAGGAATAATTGGGGATCCCGCTTTCCCTTCCTGTCAACAGCTTTTGGGTCCCATCAATCTCCTCATGAAATCCTGCACAAGAGTCATAGACCTGGAATCCCAAGGAGGTGTTGGGCAGTAGGTCCAAGCTTCTATTTATCTCTTCCACAGCAAACCTCAAGGCTTGGAACTGCTGTAAAACCTCAAAGCTAAACCTGTGACAAACAGAAAAGTGGCATTTCAAATTTCAATAGCTTAAGTCATTTAGAAACATGCTAAATACAGGCAAAATTCCCAAGTAGTGTTAAACAAACCTCTAAAAAGGTTACCATTGAAAACCTTTGAAGCACTTCCTAAACATGCTAATATAGTAGCACGTCAAAAAATGTGTTATGTGTCTCATTTTTTTTCTCCATTATTAATGTTTATTTCATTTCATGATTATTACTGAAAATAATTGTTATGTACAGTATAATGGAGCATGTGTGTGGGAAGTGTTAAAAATAACCCTGCCTGGGTGTCAAATATTCTAGGTGTACCATTGACGAATAGTTCAGGGCCTTACCAAAAGTAATGGGAATTGCTGGGAATCAAGCAGAAGGAGCTGCACTGGCTATTGAACTTCCTTTTTCGCGGCTCGGCGTACGTCTTGTACGTCACCACGTTCCCACGTTTGTAATAGTTGGCCAACATTTGTGTGACCGTGTGTATGCAAGACAAGTTTGAACCAACAACCTTCGAACAAAAATCCACGTTTTTTTTTGGCGGAAAGTCTGATCGTGTGTACGTGGCATTAGGTTCCTTGATAATAGGTTGAATTATACCACATAAAGTACGCTTTACTTTCATCCAATATACGAATAAGGCATTCTCCCCAGGAACTCCCCCCAGAACACTAGTATGATACACAGATACTACCAGAGATTATAGAGCAATCCGAATATACTACCCGGAGACCTGGTAAACCTTATTAACTAAACCCGGCTGCGATCACCTTCACCCATTCACAGTATGATCCCAACAGGTGTGAATGGGTGCATTGGTGGCATGAGCGGCCTCCCCAAATACTCTATCTAGAGTATCTTTTAGGTCTTATGTCTAACTTCAACATTCTTTGGGCTCGACCCTCATGAAACTTTAAGTCTAGATACATTGACATGCCCAAATTGATGCTTACTACCACTATTGTTTTCATTATTGTGGATGTACTTAAACTGTTATGCGACCGTACCTGCAACTTGCTTTATATCTCGTTTCTTGTACAATGAAATTCTTTAAAAAAATTTTGAAACAAAAAAAAAATTCTATACATACATCATCTCTGATCGCAGAAAACAATGGGATATAGTGAATTATGTTTTTCCCTCTTACGTGTTACAAACTCCTTGTAGTGGCCTGCTTGTGAAATCCACGTTCGGGAACTCTTTATCAAAATGGATGGGAAGTATTGCTCCGATTAGCACATCTCCACTCCTTGTGGCTCCAACAAGGCTCAAGCCACTCAGTCTGCTCACCATCTGGTCCAAATGAGAAGTTGGCATGACATAGGTCAGAGTAATATGCCACAGAGACCAGTACACTTGAAAGATCAATCTGGGTGAAGGATACACAAGGAGTTGTAAGTGAAGCACATGTGATACATATTACACAGAGAAAAGATATACCTGTGCTCAAATCCCAATAGCTTGTACATGTATTTAAACTATCAGGCGCTAAAGGGGTGTGACCACATATTAACACTACAAATTCTGGATGGATCCTCTGCACACTGCTATACACACTTTCCAGCAAACTATGCAATGAAAAACTGGGATTTTTAGTTCACACATATTGGAATGCATGCTGAAGCTGGCCAAACTGTGTCAAAGTAATCCCTCTTATGACCAGTCCTACAGTGATCTGACACTGCAAATGCTATGGTGGACACCATGCCAACCTGGGGCATAAAGACACAAGGTGGGGGAGAGCTAGTAGGTTCAGGTTTGGTTACTGACCAGACCTGAACCTACTAGCTCTCCCCCACCTTGTGTCTTTATGTGTGCATTAAAAGCTGCAACAAGTCAAAGAGATCTCCCAACTTCCTATTTGGAGGATGTTCAGCA
Organism: Lithobates clamitans; assembly: GCA_037952925.1. NCBI lineage: Eukaryota > Metazoa > Chordata > Amphibia > Anura > Ranidae > Lithobates > Lithobates clamitans. The sequence goes on from JBBGZY010000657.1 coordinate 2,968,708, forward strand.
TCATCCAGCCCTTTCCTATCCCTTGCCCGCCCTTTTCAATCATTAGATTTCACTTCCTTCAGCTATGGAGGCTTAGAATTACATGTGGACATTACCTAGGTCAGGCTCCATGAGTACTAAGAAAGGGTGATATAATGTTTTCAGAATGTACAGCACCCTTCCAGTCCCTCCCACCAGTCATGACCTGCCTGCATTGCAAATGATGAAATCACTAGATCAGAGGCGGCTCTAGGCTTTGTGAGGCCTTAGGCAAAACTTAGACATGAGGCTCCACTCATGCCCATAATGAGAAAAAAATTCAAGCAATAAAAATGGCTGCAGAAAGATGCACACAGTTCATCGGCACCACTTCTAGGGCACCCTCCTCACCCATCAAACATATGCAGCCAATAAAACATCTGGGACCCAGCAAGGTGACAAACCCTCTAGGAATTCTCCAAGTGCCTTGGGAGAATGAGGAGGGGTGTCACTGAGTCATTCTACATCTATAGGGGAAGGAGAGGGGGGGATCCCAGCACAGTGTTAGAGGAAGGGGGGGAGAGAGAAGGGGATGAGAGAGTGCGGGGAGAGAGAGAGGGGGGAGAGAGAGGGGGGAGAGAGAGAGAGAGGGGGGAGAGAGAGAGATGGGGGAGAGAGAGATGGGGGAGAGAGGGAGAAGGAGAGGGGAGAGAGAGGGGGGAGAGGGAGAGAGGAGAGAGAGGGGAGGGAGAGAGGTGGGGGGAGAGGAGGGGGGAGAGAGGAGGGGGGGAGAGAGAAGGGGGATAGAGAGAGAGAGAGAGGGGAGGGAGAGAGGAGAGAGAGAGAGGGGAGACTGAAGGAAAGGGGGTGAGGGAGAGAGAGATCCCTAGCTCTGTCCCTGTCTGCAGCCCCTCCTGTTCCCCATGCCCCAGTCTGCTGTCCCTGTCTGGTGGTGTAATGCTCGGTACGGTACCTTCCATGCCAGTAGGATATCCATGACGGCCAGCAGCAGGCAGGGTCTGTTCTGCTCCTTCTAGAGGATCTGTTTGGTGTGAGATTGAGTGGCCCTTGGCCACCTGCACCTTCTACCTCATTCTACCTCCTCATTTTCTGGTCCCAGTCAGCCTGTTCTGGGAGGTCTTCAGAGCTCTTCTCCTTCCAAGGCTATCGGTGCTTGCTGCTCATCTTCCTTGCCAGGCCCGCACTGGGACAAAAAAATAGACCCAGCATTTTAGACTGAGCATCCAATGATACTGGTCCCTTCACCGCTCTCCATCCTGACAGATCTCCTGCAGCAACTGGCGGGAGAAAGGAGGAGGGAACCTAGCAGAGCTGCAGGGAGTGAGGGGGCCAGGAAAGAGCACAGGGGTAGTGAAGAGCACCGGGGGAGTGGGGAGAACTGGGGGGAGCGGAGAGAACTGGGGGGGAGCGGAGAGCACTGGGGGGAGCGGAGAGCACATGGAGAGCACATGGGTGGGGGCAAGGAGCAGGGGGGAGTGGAGAGCACAGGGGTGGGGAGCGGAGAGCACTGGGAGGAGCTAAAAAGAACAGGGGTGGAGTGCACAGGCAGAGAGCACTGGGGGGCTGGAAAGCACTGTGGGGGGGTAGAAAGAACAGGGGTGGAGAGCACGGGGGAGCTGGAGAGCACTCTGGCGGAGCTGGAGATCACTGGGGGGGGCGGAAAGCACATGGGTGGGTGCTGGAGAGAGGAGGGCAGAAAGAACAGGGGTGGAGAGCACGGGGGCTGGATAGCACGGGGGCTGGAGAGCACATGGGTGGGGGCTGGAGAGCACAGGGGGGGAGGCTGGAGAGAGCTGGAGAGCATTGGGAGGGCCAGAAAGAACAGGGGTGGAGAGCAAGGGGGACTGGAGAGCACTGGGCGGGAACAAAGAACAGGGGGGAGCAGAGAGTACTGAGGGGGGAGAGCAATGGGGAGAACTGGAGAGCACTGGGGGGCTGGAGAGCACTGGGGGCCAGAAAGAACAGGCCTGGAGAGCACTGGGGGGACAAAGAGCAGGGCGGTGAGCAGAGAGCACTGGGAGGGGGGTGGAGAGCACAAGGGTGGGGGCTGGGGAGTGATGGGGGGCCAGAAAAAACAGGGGTGGGGAGCACTGGGGGGGAGACAGAAAGCACAAGGAGGGGCTGGAGAGCACAGGGGAGAAAGCAGAAGAAGTTGGATAGGAGGAGCGGCGGCTGCTTATAGAGGAAATTAGCTTTCCATATTCCTCTATGCAGCCATTGAATGCTTGATTTTCCTCCTCTCCCTCCTCCAAGCATTCAGCAGCTGCATGGAGGAATATGGAAAGCTCAATTCCTCTAAATGCAGCCGCCCCGCCGCTCCCTCTATCCAGGCACGGAGGGGGGGGAGCTGCACGGGCACTTACTTTCTCATCGGTCGCGGGGGTCAGCCAGGCAGCATAAAAAGATTGGAGCTCCGTCCTTCCTCCTCTTCAGTCATGGGGACTGCTGATTAGAATAGGCGGCCGGGCAGGTGTGGAGCGGCGCGGGCTGCAGGAGCAGTCCCAGCTGCCTTAGGGACCCACATGGACATGCTGCATGCACGTCTTGTGGATCTAGCCCCTGGAGCCAGGTGCCGTTATCCGGACACTGCCGTCACCTAGAGGCCTTTGCTGTCCCGCACCTGCTGCCACCGGACACTGCATGACGAGGCCGCGCGGGGTCCCAGCGGGGGTAGGGCGAGCCGCCGGCGCCGTAATGTGACATGTTTGATCACAGGTAAATTAGGCGGCCGCGAGGCCCCTGTGAGTGCGGGGCCTTAGGCGACCGCCTAATTTGCCTAATTAAAGAGCCGCCTCTGCACTAGATCTAAAATATGGTGTGTCATGAAAATAGAAAGGTTTTATATAAACCTATCCTTAGCCTGTTGATAAGGCAGGAAAGGAAGAATAAGGGAGGTAAAATATAGACAAATTAAACTGTAACTTTACCACTTGCCAGCCAGCCGCCGTCATTATCTGCTTGCCGACCGCCGCATGTAGATATACGTCCGTCGACACAATGGCACGGACAGGCAAATGGGCGTACAGGTACGCCCCTTTAAATATGCCGCCGTGCCATCATGTGCATGCCCACCGCAAGCTCTGTGAGTGTGATCACGGGTCCCGCGGACTCGGTGTCCGCAGCGATACCCGCAATGGTCTCATGGAGAGGAACAACGGGGAAATGCTGATGTAAACATGCATTTCCCCATTCTGTCTAGTGACAGGACATTGATCACAGCTCCCTGTAATCGGGAGCGGTGATCAGTGTTGTGTCACACATAGCTACGCCCCCCCACAGTTAGAATCACTCCCTAGGACACACATAACCCCTACAGCACCACCTAGTGTTAACTCCTTTACTGCCAGTCACATTTACACAGTAATCAATGCATTTTTAATCGCACTGATCGCTGTATAAATGTGAATGGTCCCAAAATAGCGCCAAAGGTGTCTGATGTGTCCACCATAATGTCGCAGTCACAATAAAAATCCCTGATCGCCACCATTACTAGTAAAATGAAAATTATTAATAAAAATGCCATAAAACTATCCCCTATTTTGTAGATGCTATAACTTTTGCGCATACCAATCAATAAACGCTTATTGCGTTTTTTTTTACCAAAAATATGTAGAAGAATACGTATCGGCCTAAACTGAGGAAAAAAAAAATTTTTTTATATATATTTTTGGGGGATATTTATTATAGCAAAAAGTAGAAAATAATGCGTTTTTTTCAATATTGTCGCTATTTTTTTGTTTATAGCGCAAAAAATAAAAACCGCAGAGGTGATAAAATACAACCAAAAGAAAGCTCTATTTGTGGGGAAAAAAAGATGTCAATTTTGTTTGGGAGCCGCGTCGCAGGACCGCGCAAATGTCAGTTAAAACGACGCAGTGCCAAATAGCAAAAAGTGCTCTGGTCTTTGGCCAGCCAAATGGTCGGGGGCTTAAGTAGTTATACTGCGGCAGGTCGGCACGATCCCGCAAATCATCATAGCTGTACATCGGTCCCTTTAAGCGGGATAGCGCCCGCTGCACTGCGGGAGTGCCGATGCAGTCGCGACGACCGCCGGCCACGCACGATTGCGGGCACGAGAGGCAGAACAGGGACATTTGTGTGTGTAAACACACAAATCCCTGTTCTGTGAGCAGAATAAAGGCAGATCATGAGTTCCTACTAGCTAGGAACCACGATCTGTCATTTCCTCCAGTCACTCCTATCCCGCTACAGTTAGAACACACACTAGGGAACACAGTTAACCCCTTGATCGCCCCCTAGTGTTGACCCCTTCCCTGCCAGTGATATTTACACAGTAATCAGTGCATTTTTATAGCACCGATCGCTGTATAATGGTCAATGGTCCCAAAAATGTGTCAAAAGTGTCCGATCTGTCCGCCATAATGTCGTAGTCGTGGTAAAAATCGCTGATTACTAGTAAAAAAAAAAAAAATAATAATAAAAATGCCATAAATCTTTTCCCTATTTTGTAGGCGCTATAACTTTTGCGCAAACCAATCAATATACGCTTATTCCAAATTTTTATTACCAAAAATATGTAGAATCATAAGTAGAACATATCAACCTAAACTGGGGAAAAAATTAGCTTTTTTTAAAAAAAATTGGGGATATTTATTATAGCAAACAGTACATAATATTGTATTTTTTTCAAAATGGTCGCTCTTTTTTTTGTTTATAGCACAAAAAATAAAAACCGCAGAGATAATCAAATACCACTAAAAGAAAGCTCTATTTGTGGGGAAAAAAATGACATCGATTTTGTTTGGGTGCAATGTCGCACGACCGCGCAATTGTCAGTTAAAGCGACGCAGTGCCGTATCGCAAGAAATGGCCCGGTCATTGAGCAGCCAAATCTTCCGAGGCTGAAGTGGTAAAAAGAGGCAGCTTACAGGACATACACATGGCCTACCACCTCTGATAAACATTTTCTGAGACTAAGAACACATCAAATAGACTGGTGATCAAAACTGAATTTTTTTTCTTGCTATTTTCTTTTTTATTGTTATTTAAAGTGGAAGTCCATGCTAAAACTAAAAAAAAAAAAAAAAAAAGCACTAACCTATCTAGCCCTGAAAATACAAAATAAGTATACATACCTTTTCTACAGGCGACCCGACCAGATCTCCAGTGGCGGAAGCTCTGATCCCACGCTGAGCTGTTAGCCGAGGCTTCGCTGTGTGGGGGCGGCAGCAGAGGACATGTCCGTCAATGGTAGCCCCATAGTAACTCTATGGGTGACGTCACTTCCCATTCATTTCACAGCCGTTGTCAGACGTTTCCTCTGCAGAGCTTCCGTCACTGGAGATCGGGTCGGATCACCTGCAGAAAAGGTATGAATACTGTTTTTTTACTTTTCAGGGCTAGATAGGTTAGTATTAGAATGTTGGTGACTATAGATGCAGGGATTTTAGTTTTAGCATGGACTTCCACTTTAGGTCTTTTTTTATTGTCCTGGTCCACAATCAACAAATAACGAATAACCAAGGTAAAGGTAACTAGTTGTAACAGAGGCACTGAGAGAGCCTTTGCTCACCTCTCTTTCAAACAATGCCAACTACTGTACCTGGTTGTCATGCTAAACCATTGGCTTTGATATTGGGAATTGCTGACCTGGAACAAGTATGCAGATAAGGATTAATGACTTTTGTCCAGCTTTCCTTAACTAAAGTTGGTGATGAGCTGAACTGTCCTGGTTTCCATTCAAGCAGGGTTTTGTGAACTTCAGAGAAGTTTAGATACTGAATCAAAAAGCAAAGCAAATTGAAATCATGTGAAAGCTGAATCTGGCAAATCAAAATTACATGTGGCCGGGAGCAGTGGTTTATTTATTTTTTTCTTTTTTACAATTTGGAGATCTGCCTGTTGCATCTCCTTCCTGCCTGTCACACTTTTGCCCTTACACACGGTCGGATTTTTTGACGGAAAATTTGTGATAGGACCTTGTTGTCGGAAATTCCGACCGTGTGTGGGCTCCATCACACATTTTCCATCGGATTTTCCGACACACAAAGTTTGAGAGCAGGCTATAAAATTTTCTGACAACAAAATCCGTTGTCGGAATTTCCGATTGTGTGTACACAAATCCGATGCACAAAAAGCCACGCATGCTCAGAATAAATAAAGAGATGAAAGCTATTGGCTACTGCCCCGTTTATAGTCCAGACGTACGTGTTTTACATCACCGCGTTCAGAATGATCGGATTTTCCGACAACTTTGTGTGACCGTGTGTATGCAAGACAAGTTTGAGCCAACATCCGTCTGAAAAAATCCTAGGATTTTGTTGTCGGAATGTCCGATCAATGTCCGACTGTGTGTACAGGGCATTAGAACGACAAATACCCAGTCATGCAACAGTTATACAGATAGAGCTTTCTTTTGGTAATATTTAATTACTGTATATATATATATATATATATATATATATATATATATATATATATATATATATATATATATATATAATATATATATATATATATATATATATATATATATATATATATATATATATATATATATATATATATATACAGGGCCGTCCGTAGATAATTTATTTTGTAGCTAAGTGTCATTTCTTCAGTGTTGTCACATGAAAAGATAGAATAAAATATTTACAAAAATGTGAGGGGTGTACTCACTTTTGTGAGATACTGTATATAGCAGTAGGCCAATGGACAGTGTCAGTAGAGCAGTGGATGATGTCAGTAGGGCAGATGTTTGTGTTAGCAGTTTATTTTTATTACTTTTTTACAGTTATTTTTTTTTTTTCACTTTTACAATTTTTTTTTACAATAACTATTTATTTTTATTTTATTGGCAATTTTTTATGAGCCCCATTGGGGGGCTTTGGTGAAATATCAGACCCCTGATGCCTCACTTTTGGGACAGAGAAATGGACTGAGGGCATATTTATTACAGAACGGAATCATAAAATACACTCACATTTGGTGAGATATCCTCAGGCACATAAGTAGTCTATGTTCGGGGTGGGAGAAATCAGACGCTCATGCTGTGGGTGATGCGCGGCCACTCTGCTAGAATCAGAAGGCACCTCTGTATCTTTTATCTTACATAATAAAAAGAACTGTACTTCTAATAGATTTATACAAGTTTTGCCCATTTTTTCTGCTTTCAACAAATTAACTTCAGGGACATGTTTATTTGCTGCCCTATATATTCCACCAACTTTCAGATGCCACTGTAACAAGACAATCAGCGTTATTCACTTAACCTGCCAGTGGTCATAAACAGTGGGGGCTGGTGCTAACAAACCCCCGCCCCAGGTCCACCTGCACCCGGCTTCTCCATGGTGACGGCCCCCCTGAACTCAGCCCCTCCACAGTGGCGGCCTCCCGCACTCACCCCTCCAAGGTGACAGCCCCCCCGCACTCAGCCCCTCCACAGTGACGGTCCCCCCCGCACTCAGCCCCTCCACAGTGACGGTCCCCCGCACTCACCCCTCCAAGGTGACGCCCCCCCCCCCGCACTCAGCCCCTTCAGAGTGACGGTCCCCTGCACTCACCCTTCCAAGGTGACCCCCCCACCCACACTCAGTCCCTCCAGAGTGACGGTCCCCTGCACTCACCCCTCCAAGGTGAGTTCCCCCCCCGAACTCAGCCCCTCCACAGTGACGGTCCCCCGCACTCACTCCTCCAAGGTGACGCCCCCCCCCGCACTCAGCCCCTCCACAGTGACGGTCCCCCGCACTCAGCCCCTCCACAGTGACGGTCCCCCGCACTCACCCCTCCAAGGTGACGCCCCCCCCTGCACTCAGTCCCTCCACAGTGAGGTTCCCCCCTACTCAGCCCCTCCACGTAATGGTCTCCTGCACTCACTCTCCACAGTGACTATTCCCCATACTCATCCCCTCCAAGGTGACTGTCCCTCCACACTCAGCCCTTCCACAATGATGGTCCTCCTGCACTCACCCCTCCACGGCTTCCTCTGCTTCTCCACCCGGCCAACCCGACCCACCTCTTTTCTTGACTACCTGGGATGAGAGGCCATAAGACAATAGCAAATAATAATTCACTAGTGTCACAAGTGGGTGGAGCACTGCACCCTGAGCCCAACCTTTTTCAAGCCAATTATAGTCTAAGGCTCTAATCATGCGACTTGAAAAAAAAAACTCATAGAAACCTATGAGTCAGGTGCCCTGCAGGGGGACAGTGCCCCTGCGCCCTTAATAGACCGGATGCTCCTGGTCATAAAGTTATGGCCGATCGGTGTATCTGTGTGTAGGCACCCTAAACACCCCACATAGGCTTCAATGTTGAATCAATATCTGAAAGATTACAGTGAGAAACTTACTGAAAAATTTAATTTCTTAGTATACAGAGATTATTTGTAATATACATTGCCTGTTTAACATAATTTTAACATAATTTTAATTTAATTTAATTTAAAATTGAAAATGGGTCGTGGATAGGTATTCCAGCATGAAAATGACCCAAAACACATGACCAAGGACACAAAGAATTGGCTCAAGAAGAAGCATGAAAAGGTCCTGGAGTGGCCTAGCCAGTCTCCAGAACTTATTCCTATAGAAAATATGTGGAGGGAGTTGAAGGTTCAAGTTACCAAACGTCAGCCTCGAAACCTTAATGACTTGGAGAGACTCTGCAAAGAGGAGTGGGACAAAATCCCTCCTGAGATGTGTGCAAACCTGGGGGCCAACTACAAGAAACGTCTGACCTCCTGTGATGTGACAAGGATTTTGACACCAAGTACTAAGTCATGTTTTGGGAAGGGGTCAAATACTTATTTCACTCATTAAAATGCAAATCAATTTATAACTTTTTGGAAATGCATTTTTCTGTATTTTTGTTGTTGTTATTCTGTCTCTCTCTGTTAAAATAAACCGACCATTAAAATTATAGACTGATCATTTCTTTGTCAGTGGGCAAATGTACCAAATCAGCAGTATATGTGTCCTTACCTCATCTCCAGATTTCCAGAAGAGCTCCCTACTGCAATCCACACATTTAATACAGTCCAATATTGGACTTCCTTCACTATGAGAAGAAGACTAGTAAGTGTTGACCCCCTGGAAGTACATAAATTGCAGACACGTGCCGGGTGATATGGCAAACTGGCTCTACGACAGGCAAGAGCAGAAGGGATTTTATAGTTTGCTAATAATGAAATGAGTTTGCCCAGGGGAGACCGAGAATTCCCATAAAAGGGACTCGGCTTTCAAATTTTCCTATAATCATTGTAGTCTTGGAAATACTGTTGCATATTTTAATTAGTTTTGTGTTGTAGTTAACTCTGTGGTAGATTGTAAAAAAAAATAGTAGCAACACACAATCATTAGGATCCTACGCACTGTAATCTGTATTCACAAATGAAAACTTGGATGCCTCCTTCCAATATCAGCCAGACAATTCTCCCGTAAACTCCACAGACCAGATCCTAATTGAAATCCCTTTTGTAGCTCCAGCAAAATTCAGTATTCATAGGCCCCTAGCTCTAACACAGCTGGGACCTCAATGAGCACTGGAACAGGCCCCCCAGCTTTAGCACAACTGGGACCTGGATGAGCAAATGTAGAAGTACAGCTGGACAAGCACCCCTAAGGCTGGGATTTTCTCCTCCTGGACAAGAACCCGGCTGCCCCAGCTTTCAGGCTCTGCTAGGGATTGGCTGAGACCACATAAATATTCAGGCTGTAAATCTGACTCTCCTATCCCATTACATTCCAGAATCCTCCAGAAGGCAGGGGGTAGTCAAACCTGCTATCAGTGAGACCCAGAACAGCCCATTGTAATTACAAGCTGCACAACTGTTTACAGGGGAGCCTAAAGAACCTAAAGCAATTTATCTAGGAGGGTAATTCAGAAGTTTTCCAAACAAGTTAAAGTGCATGTCATTCCAAGAAAATGTTTTTAATATAGTGCAGCTTACTAATCCTAATGCCGCGTACACACGAGCGGACTTTACGGCAGACTTTGCTTGGCGGACTTTTCGACGGACTTTTCGACGGACGTTATGATGGACTTTCTGAATGAACGGACTTGTCTACACACAATCCACCAAAGTCCGTCGAATTTGTACGTGATGACGTACGACCGGACTAAAACAAGGAAGTTCATAGCCAGTAGCCAATAGCTGCCCTAGCGTCGGTTTTTTGTCCGTCGAACTAGCATACAGACGAGCGGACTTTTCGACCGGACTCCAGTTCGACGGAAAGATTTAAAACATGTTTCAAATCTAAGTCCGTCCAACTTTTGAGAAAACAAAGTCCGCTGGAGCCCACACACGATCGAATTGTCCGACGAAATCCCGTCCGCCGGGCAAAGTCTGCCGTAAAGTCCGCTCGTGTGTACGCGGCATTAGATGTGGTGGCTGCAACAGTTTTCCTTTTTTAGCCTTTTTTAAATTTCATTTTCACCTGGTGATCTGGCCAGTAACACACCTCCTGCCTTAGGGTGGATACACTCACTCCTCCACTGTGTATAAACTGTCAACTGTTCCCAGAGTCCACAAGTCTGTAAGCAGCACCATGCTCTCAGGCACACCAGAGGTGAAAAGGGGATATTTATTGCAACAATACGTGTAATACTACTAAAAGGGTAATGGCAATAACCTCTCAAACAAATAAGTAAAAGAGTAGCAAAATAGAGTATACAGTTGGTATTAAACCAACAGATCAAAGAATGACCCCTAAACACTACACAGTAAAACCTTGGATTGTGAGCATAATTCGTTCTAGAAACATGCTTGTAATCCAAAGCACTTGTATATCAAAGCGAATTTCCCTATAAGAAATAATGCAAACTCAGATGATTCATTCCACTATCATTTATTCATAAGTCCTTCAGTTTATAGTCCATATAAAAAGATTATAGCAATGTGATAGGTTGTGTAACCATAAAATGTCCATCCACAAATAGCAGCCTCTACAAGGGGATTAGAAGCAAAATCCAGCAGGAGCTACAGAGTATAAAAGAGAAGAGAGGCCCCTCTAAGTGTAGCAATATGATTACATTTAATGAAGGAACAACATTTAGCAACTCACATGGTTGATGATTAAAAGAGGCCCATCTAAGTATGTAGGCATCCGGGGTAAAGCTGTCCACATAGACCATCCTCTGCACCGCCGGCTCTCACCGATGTCAGTCTGCAATCATGACTGGGAAGACTACCCTGCAGTAGAGCGATTTGAAAGCGAGGCTTGAAGCGCTCATGGAGCGTAGCGTGGAAGGGATGACGTTGATGGCGGTGTGGAGGATGGTTTGGGCCAATCCTGGGCAGGTGTGCAGGGTGCACTGCACCCAGGTGTCACAGAGGTGGGGGTGCCGAAGAGTGCTTCCCTCCCCCTCCTCTCTTTGTGTGTGTCTGAAATGCCCAGTGTTTCGGTGGCGCCAGAGTTCAGTGGGGTCAGCAGCAACCCCCGAGAGCTTTCAGACATTTCCCAAACTAACACACAGTCCTATCTATATAAACAACCCCCAATCACTCTGTCAAGATATTGCGAAGTTAAAAGAGTTAAAAGTTTTTTTTGCACTTTTATACTTACCTAGGTGAATGCGACATCTGTCCCCTGGCGCCCCTGCACGGAGAACCGAGCGATCGACCACCGTCGATCGCTCGTTTTTCAGAGCTCCCCGAGCAGAGAGCTGTAGACTGTCAGTCACAGCTTTCTGCTCATCTCCTTCCTCACTCATTGGAACGCTGGGCTGTAGAGGGGGCAGAGCGGCCGATCCAATACTGCCCACTGTACAGGAGAGGAGTATTGAGAGTATGACGGCAGCCATCTTTAAACCTTGGGAGCCCATAATCTCCTATTGCCCGGGAGCCCCATGAGTTGTCAGTCTGCCCCTGGGCAGCACTGTAACAAAGTCCCACCTCCTAGTCCGGCTCCTGTAATAGATGGAACACTGATCCAATCCAGTGAAATTGAATCAGTGTGACGTGTATCATAGGAGCTGTGAGTCGGTCTAGGAGGCTGGACTTTGTTACTGAGGCTGCCCGGGAGATTCAAATCCAAACTCTGTGACAGCAGGAGATCATCGTCACTCTGTGTGATCAAGGGGCACTGGTAAGCTGCAATTGGTGGGCACTGTCAGGCAGCAATTAGTGGGCACTGGCAGGCTGCAATTGGTCAGCACTGGCAGGCTGCAATTGGTGGGCACTGGCAGGCAGCAATTGGTGGGCACTGGCAGGCTGCATTTGGTGGGCACTGTCAGGCAGCAATTAGTGGGCACTGGCAGGCTGCAATTGGTGAGCTCTAGCAGGCTGCATTTGGTGGGCACTGGTAAGCTGCATTTGGTGGGCACTGGCAAGCTGCATTTGGTGGGCACTGGAAGGGTGCTTTTGGTGAGCATCGATAAGCTGCATTTGATGAGCACTGATAAGGCTGCATTTGGTGGGCACTGGTAGGTTGCATTTAATGGGCACTGATAGGGTGCTATTGGTGGGCACTGGTAGGCTGCTATTGGTGGGCACTGGCAGGCTGCATTTGGTGGGCACTGGCAGGCAGCTATTGGTGGGCACTGACAGGCAGCAATTGGTGGGCACTGGTAGGCTGCAATTGGTGAGCACTGGCAAGCTGCATTTGGAGGGCATTGGTAAGCTGAAATAGGTGGGCACTGGCAGGCTGCATTTGGTGGGCACTGGCAAGCTGCATTTGGTGGGCACTGGCAGGCTGCATTTGGTGGGCACTGGAAGGGAGCATTTGGTGGGCACTGATAAGCTGCATTTGATAGGTACTGTTAAGGATGCATTTGGTGGGCACTGGTAGGCTGCAATTGGTGAGCACTGGCAAGCTGCATTTGGAGGGCACTGGTAAGCTGAAATCGGTGGACACTGGCAAGCTGCATTTGGTGGGCACTGACAAGATGCATTTGGTGGGCACTGGTAGGCTGCTATTGGTGGGCACTGGCAGGCTGCATTTGGTGGGCACTGGCAGGCAGCCATTGGTGGGCACTGACAGGCAGCAATTGGTGGGCACTGGTAGGCTGCAATTGGTGAGCACTGGCAAGCTGCATTTGGAGGGCATTGGTAAGCTGAAATAGGTGGGCACTGGCAGGCTGCATTTGGTGGGCACTGGCAAGCTGCATTTGGTGGGCACTGGCAGGCTGCATTTGGTGGGCACTGGAAGGGTGCATTTGGTGGGCACTGATAAGCTGCATTTGATAGGTACTGTTAAGGCTGCATTTGGTGGGCACTGGTAGGCTGCAATTGGTGAGCACTGGCAAGCTGCATTTGGAGGGCACTGGTAAGCTGAAATCGGTGGACACTGGCAAGCTGCATTTGGTGGGCACTGACAAGTTGCATTTGGTGGGCACTGGCAAGCTGCATTTGGTGGGCACTGGCAGGCTGCATTTGGTGGGCACTGGCAAGCTGCATTTGGTGGGCACTGGCAGGCTGCATTTGGTGGGCACTGGAAGGGTGCATTTGGTGGGCACTGATAAGCTGCATTTGATAGGCACTGATAAGGCTGCATTTGGTGGGCACTGGTAGGTTGCATTTAATGGGAACTGGTAGGCTGCTATTGGTGGGCACTGGCAGGCTGCATTTGGTGGGCACTGGCAGGCTGCATTTGGTGGGCACTGGCAGGCAGCAATTGGTGGGCACTGGCAGGCTGCAATTGGTGAGCACTAGAAGACTGCATTTGGTGGGCACTGGCAGGCTGCATTTGGTGGGCACTGGAAGGGTGCATATGGTGGGCACTGATAAGTTGCATTTGATGGGCACTGATAAGGCTGCATTTGGTTGGCACTGGAAGGGTGCATATGGTGGGCACTGATAAGTTGCATTTGATGGGCACTGATAAGGCTGCATTTGGTGGGCACTGGTAGGTTGCATTTAATGGGCACTGGTAGGCTGCTATTGGTGGGCACTCGTAGGCTGCTATTGATGGGCACTGATGATGCTGCATTTGATGGGCACTGATAAGCTGCATTTATTGGGCACTGGTGGGCTGCATTTGATGAGCACTGATAAGGTTGCATTTGGTGGGCACCGGTAGGTTGCATTTGATGGGCACTGATAAGCTGCACTTGGTGGGCACTGGTAGGCTGCATTTGATGCATTGATCTCTTGTATCATTTCCACAATCTCTGACCATCTCTTGTATAATGTTCGCAGTCTCTGACCCTCTCTTGTATCATATCTGCAGTCTCCTACCATCTCTTGTGTCATGTCTGCAGTCTTTGACCACCTCTTGTATCATATCTGCAGTCTCCTACCATCTCTTGTGTCATGTCTGCAGTCTTTGACCACCTCTTGTATCATATCTGCAGTCTCTTACCATCTCTTTTGTCATGTCTGCAGTCTCTGATAATCTCTTGTATTATGTCTGCAGTCTCTGACCATCTCCTGTATCATGTCTGCAGTCTCTGACAATCTCTTGTATCATGTCTGCAGTCTCTGGACCATCTCTTGTATCATATCTGCAGTCTTTGACCATTTCTTGTATCATGTCTGTAATCTCTGACCATCTCTTGTATCATGTCTGCAGTTTATGACCATCTCTTGTAGTATGTCTGCAGTCTCTGACCATCTCCTGTAGTATGTCTGCAGTCTCTGACCATCTCTTGTAGTATGTCTGCAGTCTCTGACCATCTCTTGTATCATGCCTGTAGTCTGTGACCATCTCCTGTATCATGTCTGCAGTCTCGGACCATCTCCTGTATCATGTCTGCAGTCTCTGACCATTTCTTGTATCATGCATGCAATCTCTAACCATCTCTTGTATCATGTCTGCAGTCTCTGACCATCCCATTTAATATGTTTACAGTCTCTGACCATCTTCTGTGTCATGTCTGCAGTCTCTGACAATCTCTTGTGTCATGTTTGCAGTCTCTGACCATTTCTTGTATCATGCCAGCAATTTCTAACCATCTCTTGTATCATGCCTGTAGTCTGTGACCATCTCTTGTATTATGCCTGCAGTCTCTGACCATCTTCTTTAATATGTCTGCAGTCTCTGACCATCTCCTGTATCATGTCTGCAGTCTCTGACAATCTCTTGTGTCATGTTTGCAGTCTCTGACCATCTCCTGTAGTATGTCTTCAGTCTCTGACTGTCTCCTGTACTGTCTGCAGTCTCTGGACTACCTCTTGTATCATGTCCGCAGTCTCTGGACCATCTCTTGTATCATATCTGCAGTCTTTGACAATTTCATGTATCATGTCTGTAATCTCTGACCATCTCTTGTATCATGTCTGCAGTTTCTGACCATCTCTTGTAGTATGTCTGCAGTCTCTGACCATCTCCTGTAGTATGTCTGTAGTCTCAGACCATCTCTTGTAGTATGTCTGTAGTCTCTGACCATCTCCTGTAGTATGTCTGTAGTCTCTGACCATCTCTTGTAGTATGTCTGCAGTCTCTGACCATCTCTTGTATCATGCCTGTAGTCTGTGACCATCTCTTGTATCATGTCTGCAGTCTCTGACCATCTTCTTTAATATGTCTGCAGTCTCTGACCATCTCCTGCATCATGTCTGCAGTCTCTGGCAATCTCTTGTGTCATGTCTGCAGTCTCTGACTATCTCTTGTATCATGTCTGCAGTCTCTTACCATCGCTTTTATCATGTCTGCAGTCTCTGACCATCTCTTGTAGTTTGTCTGCAGTATGTCTGGGTGCTCTTTCCAACTGACTCTCTAACAGAAGCCCTCACTGTGTCCATTAGAGAAAACCTGATGGGCACTGATAAGCTGCACTTGGTGGGCACTGGTAGGCTGCATTTGATGCATTGATCTCTTGTATAATTTCCACAATCTCTGACCATCTCTTGTATAATGTTCGCAGTCTCTCACCCTCTCTTGTATCATGTCTGCAGTCTCTGACTATCTCTTGTATCATATCTGCAGTCTCCTACCATCTCTTGTGTCATGTCTGCAGTCTTTGACCATCTCTTGTATCATATCTGCAGTCTCTTACCATCTCTTGTGTCATGTCTGCAGTCTCTTACCATCTCTTGTGTTATGTCTGCAGTCTCTGATAATCTTTTGTATTATGTCTGCAGTCTCTGTACATCTCCTGTAGTAGGTCTGCAGTCTCTGACCAACTCCTGTAGTATGTCTTCAGTCTCTGAACGTCTCCTGTACTATGTCTGCAGTCTCTCGACCACCTCTTGTATCATGTCTGCAGTCTCTGACCATTTCTTGTATCATGCCTGCAATCTCTGATCATCTCTTGTATCATGTCTGCAGTCTCTGACCATCCCATTTAATATGTTTACAGTCTCTGACCATCTTCTGTATCATGTCTGCAGTCTCTGACAATCTCTTGTGTCATGTTTGCAGTCTCTGACCATCTCTTGTATCATGTCTGCAGCCTCTGACCATCTCCTGTAATATGTCTTCAGTCTCTGACTGTCTCCTGTACTATGTCTGCAGTCTCTGGACCATCTCTTGTATCATATCTGCAGTCTTTGACCATTTCTTGTTTCATGTCTGTAATCTCTGATCATCTCTTGTATCATGTCTGCATTTTCTGACCATCTCTTGTAGTATGTCTCCAGTCTCTGACCATCTCCTGTAGTATGTTTGCAGTCTCTGACCATCTCCTGTATCATGTCTGCAGTCTGTGACCATCTCTTGTATCATGTCTGCAGTCTCTTACCATCTTCTTTAATATGTCTGCAGTCTCTGACCATCTCCTGTATCATGTCTGCAGTCTCTGACAATCTCTTGTGTCATGTCTGCAGTCTCAGACCATCTCCTGTATCATGTCTGCAGTCTCTGACAATCTCTTGTGTCATGTCTGCAGTCTCTGACCATCTCTTGTATCATGTCTGCAGTCTCTTACCATCGCTTTTATCATGTCTGCAGTCTCTGACCATCTCTTGTAGTTTGTCTGCAGTATGTCTGGGTGTTTTTTCCAACAGACTCTCTAACAGAAGCCCTCTCTATGTCCATTAGAGAAAACCTGTATTTTGTTTATTGTTAAGCGATAAAGGAAGGATCCCAGGGTAACAAAGACTCTTTAGGGGAGCATTTCTGTGTTTGAGTCGTTATCATAGAAACGTATGTAAAGGGGAGGAGTTAGTAAGATGACCACGCCCATGTGGGGGCGCCAGAAATATTTCTGCACCAAGGCGCATATGACCCTAGGATTGGCCCTGAGGATGGTCTATGTCATGGGGCAGAGAAATTTGCTGGCTATAGTCTATAGCTGGTGGTGTGCTGCTGCCAGATGTGCTGCAAGGTCCTGGGACACTCTGCACTATACCATCATTCCTGTCAGTGGAGGCTGCTGAGAGGTCATAAGGTATAGCAGGGACAGATTGAGGTGAGTAAAGAGGAGGGACAGATTTGTGCCCCTTTTGTGTGGCTTTTTCATGCTCTTGCCAATGGGATGGGTGGTGTGGGGTTAATGCCTTGTCAAGCATGTGGTACCCAAATGGTTGGCGTTTTTGCTACGCTTGATGCACTTGAGACAAAGTTTGCAAATAGCAACAGTGTGATCGTCTGCACATATACTAAAAAAGGCCCAGACAGCTGAGCTCTAGGAAGTGAGCCAGGAGATAACAGCTCCACAATGTGATGGAATAGGGTGGCTGCTCTCTACTCTTCCATGATGGCTGCCTCGTTGGGGTTGTGCTTCACCCTCACTTTTCTCAACTGCTCTATCTGGCACCCAAGTCGAGTCAGTGATGCCATCATCATCATCTCCTCCATCCTCATTACCACTGGAGACAACTTGGCAACACACTGCAACTGGGGGAACATGATTGCCAATTTGTGTACCAGTGTTCTCCCCTCTCTGTAGGCTCATGTTCCTGCCTTCCTCAACCTCAGAGTCAGAACCAGCATCTGAATCGAGTAATGGCTGGACATCATCAAGGAGCAAGTGGCTGACACTGTGTTCAAATAACTCTGCTGACTCCTCCATGCCTAATGCTGGGGCTATGACAGGAATAGCTGTGGACAAGGAGGCAGGTTTTGCCACTCTGGCAGCTCCAGGGGACTGCGTACTAGTCTCTGCTTGGGTGATGGAGGATAAGGAGGATGAGGACGGTTTAGTAAGCCGATCCACCACCTCCTCTGCATGCTGTGGCTGGATAGCACGGGCAACATCACTAAACAGAGGAAACGATGCCCTCCCTGAGGACTATGCTGCTGGCCTCCTTACAGGGCCATGGGTATGTCTGCCACTTCTTGCTGTCCTCCCAGACATGGGTGAGTACATGGATTGAAAACTGGCTACAAGGGCGAGTTCAGAGGGTGGTGATAAATGGGGAGTACTCGGAATGGTCAGGGGTGGGTAGTGGGGTCCCCCAGGGTTCTGTGCTGGGACCAATCCTATTTAATTTGTTCATAAACGACCTGGAGGATGGGATAAACAGCTTAATCTCCATATTTGTGGATGATACTAAGCTAAGCAGGGCAATAACTTCTCCGCAGGATGTGGAAACCTTGCAAGAAGATCTCAAAATTAATAGGGTGGGCAACTACATGGCAAATGAGGTTTGATGTAGAAAAATGTAAAATAATGCAACAAAGCAAACAGAATATTGGCATGGATTAAAAAAGGGATTAACTCCAGGGATAAAGCAATAATTCTCCCGCTCTACAAGACTCTGGTCCGGCCGCACCTGGGGTATGCTGTCCAGTTCTGGGCTCCAGTCCTCAGGAAGGATGTACTGGAAATGGAGAGAGTACAAAGAAGGGCAACAAAGCTAATAAAGGGTCTGGAGGATATTAGTTATGAAGAAAGGTTGCGAGCACTGAACATATTCTCTCTGGAGAAGAGATGCTTGAGAGGGGATATGATTTCAATATACAAATACCGTACTGGTGACCCCACAATAGGAATAAAACTTTTTTGCGTAAGGGAGTTTAACAAGACACGTGGTCACTCATGAAAATTAGAAGAAAAGTGTTTTAACCTTAAACTACATAGAGGGTTCTTTACTGTAAGAGCGGCAAGGATGTGGAATTCCCTTCCACAGGTAGTGGTCTCAGCGGGAAGCATTGATAGTTTCAAAACATTTTAGGATAAGCACCTGAACAACCACAACATACATGGATATACAAGGTAATACTAACATATAATCACACACATAGGTTGGACTTGATGGACTTGTGTCTTTTTTCAACTTCACTTACTATAACTACTATAACTAAAAAAAATAACTATAATAAAATATACTGTGTTAAACAGTCACTACACTCACACTAACTGAACTACCCCTACATTCACACTAATGTAAAGATGAATAGTCAAACTAGCAGAGGACCTCAAATCCTTGGTGTTGCTAAGGATAACTGTCACGTACCTGGTTATAGAGCCCAATATGCAGAGGAAGGCCTCTCTTACAACTCTGGCTCGAGAACTCCTGATAGAGCAGACAGGAAGCTCGGGAGTGCAGATTAGCTCAAGTGCCTGGCAGTATCTCTGATGTAGGGGCTGTTTGGAAACTTCCAATGATGCCGTGGAGAGACTTCCGAGAGGAGTCTGACCAGAACAGCTGGCAGGCTGGAAACAGGATCAGACTGGAAGCAGGACACAGCCATGTCAGTCATACACAGGCGGATAGATCAGGAACAGATGCGGTGACAGGAGCAGAGTCAGGGTATAGGCCGGGTTGGTAACAGGCTGGCAGCGAGGTAACCAGGGAAGAGGCAGAAGCGGAGTCAAGGACAAGCTGGGTTCGGATGCAGGCAGATAGCAGGAGAAGTCAGGAACAAGCCAAGAGTCAACTGGAGCAGGTTTTCCGGATAAACAGGTAGCAAGGGTCACAGGAAACGCTGTAGACCAGACAGCATTGAATCTGGGCATCAGTCTCCTTTAAATAGCGCATCTGGCAGCAAAGAACTGTCACACCGTGCCCCTGCCGAGGAAGTGGATGAGCGGATGAACCCCTTCTCTAGATTGTCATCAATGTATTCTTTTAAGGTTCCCAACTCGAGTTCCGTTAGGGGGAAGGTTCTTTCAAAGGAGACTTTGGCTCCAGAAAGGAGCTCAATCGGACAATCATAGGGCCTGTATGGGGGAAGAGTTCCTGCTCCCTTTTTACTGAATACATCCAAGAAACTGTTATATACCAACGGGGCAGACTGGCAGGTTTCAGCATTCAGAGTCTAGACATAGCAGGGATGGTGGAGCACGAGTAACTTCCTGTAAACAGTGTTGACGGCAGTAGAAAGAATAGAAACTGATTTCCCTTGTGGCCCAATTGATGTGTGGGTTATGAGCCTGTAACCAGGGTATGCCAAGGATAATGGGTAACAGGGGGGATGCAATGTCTCAGGTGTAGGAACCTTGGGCTCTGGAGGCAACATTACCACTGTAGGTGCAGTAGATGTTCCGGCTGAAGTGGCGGCAGGCTGAGCAGCAGGAGTAGAAAGGGCCTGAACACGCTTTTCCATTTGGGTATAACCTTCTTGCAGGTTCTTAACATCCTGTGTTAGACCAGCAAGATGCTGACAAAGTTCCTCCATTGGAGAGGTTCCTCACTTGGGCTCAGACATGGCTGTCTGGTACTGTCCCATACCTGGTCTTAGAGCCCGAAATGCAGAGGAAGGCCTCTCTTACAACTCTGACTTGAGAACCCCTGATAGAGCAGACAAGAAGCTCGGAAGTGCACCGTGGCACGAGTGCCTGGCAGGATCACTGATGTAGGGGCTGATCGGAACTTCTGATATGCTGTGGAGGCTGACCGGAACAGCTGGCAGGCTGGAGTCAGGATCTGATTGTAAGCAGGACACAGCAATCAGCGAAGAGGTGTTCTGTAGATAGGAACACAGACAGATACAGGCGAGCCGGGTCATCCACAGGCGGAGAGATCAGGAACAGATGTGGTGACAGGAGCAGAGTCAGGGTACAGGCCAGGTCGGTAACAGGCTGGCAGAGAGGTAACCAGGGAAGAGGCAGAAGCAGAGTCAAGCCGGGGTCGGATGCAGGCAGATAGCAGGAGAAGTCAGGAACAAGCCACAAGGCAACTGGAGCAGGTTTTCCAGATAAACAGGTATCAAGGGTCACAGGGAACGCTGTAGACCAGACAGCATTGAATCTGAGCATCAGTCTCCTTTAAATAACACAACTGGCGCCAAGAACTGTCACAACGTGCGCACGTGCGTCCCCGTGCGCACACAAGCACCGTCATTTGCGCATCTGCGCGTGCGCCGTGCAGCTCTTCTCATAGGAAAACAGAGCACAGGCGTTCTTCTGTGGATGCCATCTTGATTACTGACTTGCCCTTCGTGACAATAACACTGTCCTCAACAATCTCACCACTCTCATACAATTCCTGGGGTTTGGGGGGTAAAAGTCCTCCTTGAAGCCTTCTCCATGTCCCCCTCCCCCTCACTGCAATCATCCCAGTCCTCCTTCTTCTACCATTCCTCTGCTGCCTTCTGCTGCCTCTGTCTCACAGGAAGGAGGCAGTAAGCAAAGGATCCTGTTGGCCTATTCTTCCCCTTGCTGCTGTGCCTTCAGTCCCTGGACTGTCAGGCCATGAAGGTGCTTCAAGAGGAATGCAGGAGGGAATGTATCACTGATTACTGTCTCATAGTGGCTCACCATTTTAGTTGTCTCTTCAAAAGGTATAAAAAATACTGCATTCATCCTGAATGATAAGCTAATAACATTTTGAAAAGAACTCCGGCTCCACAGCATTTCTCCTCAGTCCATATTCACATGTGTACTTATTGATATACTGCTGCAGGTACAATCTCTGCAGCATGGATAAAGTTGAGCTTCAGCATGTGGGTGTATCACAGATGAGGCAGGTGGCAGGCAACTGATGTTGGAGCTGTACTTCTGCTAAGTGAATACTGGTCATGTATGACCATCTAAAGTGGCCAGAAACCCTTCTGGCCTTACAAAAGACCTCTTGAAAGCCAGGGTATTTCATGATTACACACTGTACCACAAGGTTGAGGATGTTCCAAGGAAAGTATTTTTCCTGACAAAGAATGGCCAGTAAGTTAGTGCCATTGTCACACATGACCCTGTCTGTCTGAAGATAATGTAGGATCAGAAACCTCTTGTCCTGGGCCTGGAGAGCTGCCAGTAGCTCTGGCCCAGTGTTGCTCCTATTCCCTGCATGGCAGAACTTAGCTTGAAATAATTCATATGCTCTGGAGCACTTAGTGTAGAATGCTGGTTCTGTAGAATCAGACAATGAGTCCAGTAAGGAAGAGGGCGTATAGGAGACTGCAGCATCACCATTGGACAAGACAGTTGTGGCGCCATCAGCTCCAGAAGTGTTCCCCATCTTGCATATTTCTTGGGCACCAGAAGAATGTCCAAGTGTGCCATGAAGAAAATGTAGCATCTTTGCCTATGCTTGCTGGACCAGATGTCATGTGTACCCTGCCAATGACAGCATAGTCCAGCGATGCAGAAACATTACATTCCACACTCTGTTGGAGGACATGGTCAACATTCTCAGAAAAATATTGCTAGCTGGGTATCTGTCTCTATGGTGAAGCAGAGACCATAAACTTGTGGAAGGGGGCTGAATCCAAGAGATAGAATGGGAGCAGCTGCAAAGCCAGAAGTTTTACCAAGCTGGCATTAGGATGGAGTATGGGAGTGATTTGTGGATTTTTCTACTGCTCCAGCAGCTGCAGATGAGACTCTCCTCAGTGTAGCCCCTATTACCTTCTTCTGCTGCTTCTACACTTGACATGGCTTATCCGAAGCCTCTAATACTTCTTGTGACATTTCCCTTCCTGTCGTGCGGCTGCAAATGTTGCGGCGGATGCACAAGGAAATCATTGAGGGGGGAAAAACAGAGTGAGGAATGAGGAAGAGGCATGTGGTAACCAAACAGCTGTCACTTTTACCACCAATACACTGTAGGCAGAGGCTCAAGACCTCAACAGCTTTGTGGGCACCATCAAATTACATAGACTCCCTTAAAAAAACATTGGGAAAGATCATATGCTTTCAGTAAGATAGTGGCATACTAATTGGGTTCAGGCGGTGTGGCTGTCTGATATTTAAATTCTTGTAAAGAGGAAAGGAAAAATACCTGGTGCTGCACATCCACAAAACCCTATGAAAGAGACAACCTTAGCCTGGGCTCCCAACGGAGCTTAGTCAGGGGGATCCCAGGAAGTCCACTTCTACTGCTTCAGTGACAGCGGCAGATCAGAATGATGGGAAGTCTGCCCCTCCTCCCCTTCTTCAGATGGAAGAAAGCAAAATACCCATGAGGACTCCTGGGATGTACGACATCATTTTGGCCTAGGCCAGAAACCAGGACGCAACTGAAGAAATTTAAAAAAAAGTTTAAAGCAAGTAAATATAATATACTTTCTTATCTTTTTACAAACGCTAGGAGCATAAGGATTAAAAGTAGTTCATCTTGATTGAGAAAGTTTAGTTCCGCTTTAAAAAAAAAAATGAAAATAACGATTCAAATCTAGTTACATTTTCCTTTAACCCATAGTCATATTTATAATCTGAATGTGTGCCTGATTGTTATATGGATATTTAGGCTTTATCATTCAAAAGATTACATCTGCATTATTTATTTAGGATGTTGAGTTATTATGTGTCCCCATGCTGCAAAATGCACATGGGCCTTATTGTTAATTATCTGACAATCCGAGGTAACCACAATGGACTGTAATTAGGAGAGGGAGGGGGTGATATTGTTTGCCTGTATGAATCTTATATAAAGGACAGGCAGTGTATGCGGTATAGGGAGACAGAATGAGGTAGGTGAATAGGAAGATAAGAACTTATTTTATTTAATTCCAGGTCTGTTCCAAAGTCTCATTGAGGTTGATTTACTAAAGGCAAAAGACTATTCACTTTCCAAGGGAAGTTGCCCCAAAGCGATGTTCAAGCCAAAATGCTGTTTTTTTTTGCTTTCCTTGTATGTGATTGGGTGTTCTTTGCCAAACTCTTGAGCAAATTGTAATTTACCTTGCAAATTTAACAGCCTGTTTGCCCTTAGTAGGTCAGCTCCGTTGCCTGTAGGGAGATACCTATGAATCATGGGGCCCTATAGTAAAATTTTGTTGGAGGTTTCCCTGCTAACCATCTGTAGCAGCTGGCTATATCAACTTTAGGTGTATTGATCTTAACACAAAGCATGTGTAAATCAAGGACAAGGACGGGGAGATCTGTCAGCATAGTCAGACTAGTCAGTGCATTATGAATGCTGCTGCCAGATTCATCCACCTTACCAACTATTTAGTGTCCTCCACCCTTCTCTGTTAATCCCTCCATTGGCTTCCGCTACCCAAACAAATAGAATTCAAAATACTAACAACAGCTTACAAAGCCATCCAAATCCCCGGCCCCCAGCTACAATACTAGCCTAGTACCAAAATACCCACCAAATCGTTCTCTTTGTTTCTCCCAAGACCTCCTGCTCTCTAGCCCCCTCGTCACCTCCTCCCATGCTCTCCTCCAGGACTTTTCACAAGCCTTTCCTATCCTAAGGAACTCTCTACCCCAATCTGTCCGACTATCTCCTACTTTTTGCTTTTAGATGATCCCTGAAAACCCTCCTATTCAGAGAAGCATATCCTGCCCCCACCTAACAACTGTACTTTTATTTTCTCCATCAGCTCATCCCCCACAGTTATTTCCTTTTGTATCACTTGACCCTCCCTCCTAGATTGTAAGCTCGAAGGAGCAGGGCCTTCTGATTCCTCCTGTATTGAATTGTATTGTAACTGTACTGTCTGCCCTCATGTTGTAAAGGGCTACGCAAACTGTTGGTGCTATATAAATCCTGTATAATATAATAATAATAGTAGGGACCAGTGCTTAGGATAAAAGTTAAAATTAAATTTACAATAATATTAAGCATCATATTTTTAAAGCGTTTGTTAACCCAAAAAAAACAAAAAACTTTCTGTTCCCTTAAAGCATGTTGTACAGCACAGTGCTTGTGCTGTGTCATTTGGCCCCCTGTAACACCTAAAAAACCTGGCTGATCCTGCTTGGCTATGTCCTCCCCTCTGCAAACTGACCACGGTATATCACGGCTGCTGAGCCCTGACACTGTGGTCAGTTTATGTGATTTCTTCATCCGCAGCCCTGCTATCTGTCTCCTGTGTCTCCTCTGTCCTCCTCCCCCCTCCCCTCCCTGCCTGTCTGGTCGTACCAGTGACATACTATGACATACTGTGCTAGTATGTACCACATACTAGAACATTATGACAGACTTATCTTTTAAACTGAGCCCTCCAGTGCTGCACAGTCACCGCTCTAGCTCATCCCTGGTGCTCCCATCTTCTCCCGGTCTCCATATACATACACATACATACTTGTGTGTAGGCAGGGTGACAGGGGGTCTTTTCATTTTTTTTAAATATTATCTGCTACTAACCACCTCTATGACAAAATCTGACCCAATTTTCTTCTCTAACCTGCAATTTCTGTCCACAGCAATTCACTGTCATCCTCATTGGACACCCTTGCTCCTCTAACTTGCTCCCCTAACTACACACAAAATCAGGCCCTGACCATTACAACCTCAGTAAACTGCCAACACCAGAAATCTCAAGAGACAGAGTCATGCTCTCGAGTGACTGTGGTGTAAAATGAAATTTCTGCCCTATACAAATCTGCCCTCCTAAAATACAACTCCTGCCTCCATGCTTCTAAAAAAAACTACTTTGTCACTCTAATTAATACTCTGTCATCAAGTCCTCATCAGCTTTTCTCTAACGTTACCTTTCTACTTTGTCCCCCACCACCTCTACCCACTAACTCTGTCCCTGCCCAAGAGATCGCCAATCACTTCAAAAACAAGATTTATGCATTTATGCTATGTTATGCTGTTAGACAGCATAGCATACGCTGTCTAACAACACATTCAATACTTTCCTCTTTTGACCAGGCTACTACAGAAAACTACTATGGTCGCAGCTACTATGGTAAACCTCTTCCTCTATCCTATGTTCTCACACTCACATCTTCAATCTCTCCCTCTCTACTGGCACCTTCACCATGTTTTTAAAGCATGCACAAACCAATCTCATACGTGAAAAGCTTTGACTGTACCCCACCAGCCTGAACAACTTAAGACCTATTTCCTTGCTCCCATTTCATACTAAATTTTAGGAAACCTTTCTGACCTTCTACCTCACTGAAAACAACCTTCTTGAGCCCCTACAGTCTGGATTTCACTTGTAGCACGCCACAGAAACTGCCGAACTAAACTCACTAACGATTTACTAACTGCTAAAACCAATGGCCACTACTTCATACTCTTACTATTAGAACTTTCTGCAGCCTTTGACACTGTTGACCACCCATACTGCTTCAGCTTCTCATCACACCCTTCATCAACTAGGTCCTCTTTCACAGTCGCTTTGAGATCACTTCTCACATAGAGACATAGAGACCATCACCTTTCATATTTACCCTGTCTCTCTGAAAGAGAGCACAGCCAGGAATATTATTAGCCCAGTCATGTGAAGAATGAAGCCAAGATTCAGCAATACCAATACCAAGGCTCCAACTCTGCTTGGTAAACTTCTGGCATTGGTGAACAAATGCTTTAATTTATTGTCACATTTTGCACATGTATTTTGCATTTCTTTTTTTTTGTAGTACAAATAGTACCCTTTCCCATGGTTGTTTGTAACACAGGAACCTTCTTATCAACTGTCATACCCATCCCCCATCTTCCCCTATTCCACCCACCATTAGGGATTGACCCCTGTCTAACCTGTCTGCCCCATTAGAATCAAATTCACCCTACACCCTTAATCTTAGTTTAAATACTCCTCCAGCCTTCCCATAAACCTCTCCCCCAATACAGGAGACGCCCTTCCATTTAGGTGAAAGCCATCTTAAGCAGATAGGTTGCACCCCAATGAAAAGTCCACCCAGTGCTCTAAGAAACCCAAATCCTTCCCTCTTGCACTAGGTCTTTAGCCATGCATTCAGATCTCTAAGCTCCCCTGTCTCTCCTGTGTTGCTGTTAGGTACCTGGTAGTTGAGCCCGACTGGTAGAAGGAGACCTCTCTAAAGCGCTGGTTCAGGAGCCACTGGAGTGGGAACAGTGGTCTCCTGAGCACATTGGGTAGGAGTGCCTGATGCGATCTCTTGCGATGGCCAACACAGGAGCTGAGGAGACTTCTTCCGGGGTGGCTGTATTGCGGATGCGGGTAAGCTGAAGTGGATCCGTAAGCAGGCAGGTGAAGGATATTGCAGCAGCAGAACCTGGAGCTGGAAGAGCAGGTGGTGAGCAGCGTCACAGGACACAAGCAAAGCAGAGTAAAACAGTCCGTATTGGCAGGAGATCAGGCAGGTATATGGCAGAAGGGATGATCACAGAATAGTCAGGCAGGCAGGTGTTCGGCAACGGGTAACAAGATATCAGCAAGGTCAGACAGGCCGGGTAGGGTAGGAGACAGTAGAATGGTCAGACGAAGCCAGGTCAATAGTAATAGTAACAACAGGCAGGATACAGGAACTCAGGTGCAGAGCTGCAGACGAACAGCACCTGATGGGAGTAACTGACACCCTTTTAAAGGGACTTTGGCGCCAAACAGCGTTAGCGCGAACGGGCGCGCGCACGGGCGTGCATACGCACGAGCGAACGGGGCGCGCACGGGAGCGCGCCAGCGCCTCGCCAGTGGGGAATTCAACTGAACTGCTCTGGAAAAGCCTCTCGTGCACCTACGTGCACGCATGTTAGCCCGATGACCACCGATATGTACCTGTCAGTTGCGCATGGCACTGGCAATATTTCAGATAATATTACCTTGAAGGTCCTTCAACTTGCAGCCTAGTTCTTTAAATTGATTCTTAATGAGCCACAACCTTCTTAATGAGCCACAACCTTCTATGCATTCTGTCATTGGTTCCAGCATGGACCATGGGTCATGCCCAGCCCCTCCCAGTAATGTCAAACATGTTGGAAAAAAATATTTACAAGCCGATATGAATGCATTTATCTAGAAGATTCGTTATTAAAAATGGCAGCCTGTTTGCTGATTTTTGGGTTGCATTTCTGCTGCCCATGCATAACTCTGCATAACATGTGCTGGGTCAGCCAAAATTGGCAAAATGAGAATCAGGCCACCTATTAGCGCGAGTGCAGTGCTCGCATTTCCATTGGGTCTAATGTTTGAACACCAAAATGGCTAATATTTAAAAAAAAGGCACACAGAAGAGCCACCAAGAAAGTTACAAGCAATGTAAAATGGGCTCTAGATATGCAAATTATTGCCTTAATTTAAAGTGGAACTTTAGTCCGTCTCCCCAGCGGCTCCACCCTCACCTCGGACTCCACCATTATGGCGCACGTGCAGATGTGCCCATAAGCTCTGCCCTGCCATTGGGTCTTGGCAGAGCCCATAGGCACATCTGCACATGCACATGTGGATTTCCATCCATGCGCAAATACAGGGAAGGTTTTGGAAATATAATTATATAATTATTTATTTTTTGGGGCCAAATAAAAGACCAGACTGACATCTAATTGCTAAATAACATATTTGAAAAATAATCAGGTTTTTTTGTTTGTGCAGGTTAATGCCCCATCTATACCAAACACTCTGGCACCTTGTTGTCCTGTACAATGTCCCGATCTCGTACTCAGATGATAACCCGACAGGCTTGCCTCCCAGCGGGATACTGGTACCTGGGGATGTTCTCATTGGGGCTGTGATTCCCCTCCATATCAACCCTATTTACCGAGAAGTCACCTTTCAAGAGAAACCTCCCGCAGATGTTTGCACAATGTAAGACAAGTCATAGAAGTTCTGTGTATGGTTGTTAGGCTGGGTAAGGAATCTCACACCATTCTGTGGTTCCATAATTATTTATTACCATTGCATGGAAATTAACTCTTAGAAGCAGGTCACATGCAGGTCAGAAGGAGATCTGCTGCAAGTTGATGCAACTTAGAAGCAGGATCTGTGCAAGTCAGAATAAGGTCAACTGCAGGTTGATGCAATATAGAAACAGATCAAGCGCAGGTCAAAAAGAATCAGCTACTGGTCGATACATCTGTCACTAAACTCTGAAAGATCTCTAAAGCATCTCAAACTGGTGTCAAATGCATTTACCCATTGACACCAGCCCAAAGCCCCTCAACTTGGGTCCTGGTGTTTGGCATCTTTCACTTTGCTTTCTGTAATACAGAACCTAAAAAGGTGGTCCAAAGAACTACACACCACTTCACTATGGAGCATAAGAAAAGCCATAGTATGCAGTATGCCACCTACAAACCAGTGAACCTGGGAGGTTATCTTGCCAGCCAATGCAAACATAACACCAAAAAGCTAAACAGTGCCCATTGTTAAAGTTGTCCTCCATGCAATCAGCTAAATACACCGATTAAATACCTACTGTATATGAGAGCTTTGAAATGTAGAGGTATAGGGGGATTATAACGGTGCCAAAAAATACAGGTAGATAGATGTATTAAAAATATACAAAAACACTTTATTGAAGTATATTAACACATAACATAGACAGGGGATATACAGGTCTAGAATCTTAAAAGAGGTGCAATACACAATTAGATTGTAAAAAACAATACAGTCGGATAGGCCTGATGGTGAGGGCCTCCAATTATACAAGACACAAATAACATAGTATAATAGATAAAAAAACTGAATGAGTGTGTGACATGACGATACTCCCAGAGTGGGAAAGAAAACCCAGTGATCCAAGCATGTACCACATGTCTTGTATAATTTTTGTACAATGTTTCTCATTGTTTTTTCATTTGTTTTCATGTAGAAACCTTCAATGTTGGCACAGGCCTATATCACTTCCCTGAGGAAGCCAATGCTTTGGCGAAACATGTAGGAATTGATTACCTGTTTTGGAGGCCCTCACCATCAGGCCTATCCGACTGTATTGTTTTTTACAATCTAATTGTGTATTGCACCTCTTTTAAGATTCTAGACCTATATATCCACTGTCTATGTTATGTGTTAATATACTTCAATAAAGTGTTTTTGTATATTTTTAATATATCTATCTACTTGCAATTTTTGGCACCGTTATAATCCCCCTATACCTCTACATTTTGAATTTGACACTTTGGGATGAGGTGCCGTATCCTGTGAAGTTTCTCCAGCCATACCCCATTTTCCTGTATATGAGAGCTGTTTTGAGACTCACCTAGCACTACCAAATAGCATTGGATATCTGACTTTCCTTTCCTGCAGATAAAGCAATACAGTAACCTTTCTGGACAGTGATTGGACAATGAAAGAGCAGCAGTTGATTAACGAAGTCATCAATTTGTTCTTTTATCATTCTTTCTAGTTTATCGGGAGCCTATGTTCACACAGCACACTTGATTGGCTCCTAGTGCTGCCTCTCCCTCTACCAGTCTGGGTTATACCATACACCTTTTTATTGTTTTTGTATGTTTTTGGTTTGTGTTATTACTGTTTGATAGTGATATGCTCCAGCTGTTGAAATATTACAATTAACGAAAAAGTTGGGTTTTATTTTCTTACACTTGTTTCATTCTTCATTTTCAGGTTTCTCTTTGAACAGTATCAACTGTTGCAGGCTATGCGGTTTGCTGTTGATGAGATCAACCAAAGCGTCAAACTTCTCCCCAATATCACTTTGGGCTTCTATGCTTATGATTCCTGCACTGTACTGCAGAGGGAGCTAGAGAGCACTCTGTGGATGATGACGGGTAACGATTGGGTCGTACCCAACTATTGCTGTCAAGACCGACCACCACTGGCTGCCGTCATCGGCCATTCAATGTCCACATACTCCATTCTCATGGCTCACATTTTGGGGTTGTATAGATACCCACAGGTAAGACACATAAGCCATTAGAGTTGAGGAAACCAAAGCATCTGGGGTACAGACTGGATCCAGGTTTTGCCATTAGTCAAACATGGGCCAATCAGAGCCTTTATGTGTTTTCAATGCAGCTAAATTCACTAGTAACCTTAGGGAATGTTGGTTAATGTGCATTAATTGTTTATTTTTATTAAACTTGATATCAACCTTCTATAATTGCCTGTACACTAGCACTCAGGCTCAAAGAGGGAGGGGCAGAACTAGGAGGCTGTGCTTACAGTGAACATGCTGACAGGAGGAGTGATCAGAGATAGCAGAATAATGACTTATCACAGTGCTGCTGCTCCTTTGCTTGTCCAATCAGCAGGCTGGGGGTGTGTTCTTTACCAAACTGTGCTGTCACTGCTGCTGTGACACTCACAGGCTTGGCTGTGTTGTTTGGCAGGGGTGTCTGGTGTCCGCAACACTATCTGAAAAGAATTACAGAATTATTGGAAAGTAAAGCAGTTCAGGTCAAGTGACTTCAAAGAACAGCACATTTTTACTAGTTTTACATAGGGACAAATTTAGGCAGCTCACTCTGAGGCATACTTCAAGAAGGACAAAACTTGAAGTATTGGAATATTCTCTTACAAAAGTATCTTTCTAAAGGTAATGTTCAGTTTTTAGACATACGGGCCATACTAAAGCTTGAAAAAAAAAGAAGGTAGAACATTTTAGTAGAAGAGACTTTGCATGTTTCTTCTGCCTAAAACGTTGTCCCCAGTTTTTTGTGCACTGCCTGTGAGCAGGGTGCAGCAGGCTGGGGCGACACAGAAATTCCAATGAGGGCGATCAGGAAAGAGGCCTTTGTGATCCAACAAAACTAGGAGGTTTCCTAAGTGGACAGCAACATAGTCATGTAGTGCCTCTCCTCAAGTACCTCTCCCTAACACTAGATACTGTCCATGACAGATGGGGAACCTGTCCCATTGCAGAATGTGCGCTAAGCCCGGGGGCATGCCTTATATAAGTACTGCCCTCACCCAAAATGGTTGCTGGGATCACGCAGGGCACCAGCATCCAATCACACAGCTGCTCTGCCAATGACTCAGGAAGTTATAGAAGAATCAAGTTCCTCCCAACTTCCTTCCCTTCTGTATTGCCGCTCAAGTCAAGTACCACCTACAGAAGTGAGTATTAACTGCACCTATTTAGCAGCACATGCATAGTTCAATGTATACTCTGGGTTCATATTTGCCATCTGTCAGATGCCAAGAGTGTAGACAGGTGCTGGTGCAATACAGCTGCCATTGCACATGCCCAAGAGTTACATCATCAGTGGCACCCAATGACAGAAGAGAGAAGACTCTGAATTTAAAGTGCAGTGAAGAAGATGGCAATGATGGCGCTTTAAAAAAGGACTATATAATATTACTTTACTTCACATTGATTGTATTCCTAACAAAGAGTTTGCTTATTTTGTTTTCCGTATTAAATGCTTTTAATTCAGATAATTTTGGGGATTTGTGTACAGATATTTTTTGCTAAGTTTGTCTGGAATGCATTCCAAAAAATGATCATTATTCATTACATAGTCCTTTAAAGGAACTTTAACACTCATACCTATTATAGTAGATCTTTTTTTGGCACACACAAACCAGTCCAAGATCAAGACCATTCAATTGGGGAATCTAGGAAAGTCAAAAAACCCACATAGCCTAAAGTGCTTCCCAATATTGAAAAACACGAGTAGAGACAGATATATTCTCCACCTGCAGAAGATCCAGATTGCTATTCAAGCACAACTTTTTTCTCAATCATGCTTCTTTTGGAAATATTTTTGAACATATAATTACTACACCATAAGTGGTCTCTTTTGTATCCTCATCGTGACCACCCTTCATATGTTTACATTTTTCCTCCATAACAACATTATAGAAATTCACTATCAAATATTTTATTAACTATGATAATTGGCTTGCACCTTTTCACCCAACAGATAAGCTATTTTTCAACCAGTTCTCTTCTAAGCAACAGGGCAAAGTTCCCTTCCTTCTTCAGGACGGTTCCAAGCGATGCTTTCCAGTCTCAGGGACTGGCACAGATGGTCACGCATTTTGGATGGACATGGATAGGTCTGGTTGCCGCTGACAATGATTATGGCCAAGAGGGCATTAAGATCCTTAAGCAAGAAATAGCAAAATCTGGAGCTTGTGTGGCATTCATAGAGTACATACAGACCTATTATAGAAACATCCATAATATTGCCAAGGTTATTAAGACCTCAACAGCTAAAATTGTGGTGGTTTTCTCTACGGACGTCTATCTTATTCCTTTACTTGTTGAACTTTTAAAACTTAACACAACTGGGAAAGTCCTTGTAGCTAGCGAAGCTTGGTCTATTTCAAACGTACTCTCAATAGATAAATATTCTTCCATCTTGTTGGGAACAATTGGTTTTGCATTCCGCAGCTCAAACATCCCAGGCTTCCAAAGCTATCTTAACAGCATTGACCCATACAATACTCCAGGTGCTTCTTGGGTCAATATTTTTTGGAACGAAGCTTTTGGATGCACGTTACCTGACCAAAAGATGGTTAATGGATCAAGGAATGCATTAAATGTATGTACTGGAGATGAAGACCTTAATAGCATCCATAATCTTTATAATGATGTGTCAAGCCTGAGAGCATCTTACAATATTTACACTGCTGTCTATGTTATAGCTAAAGCTCTTGATGACCTTATGTTTTGCAAAGATGAGGAAGGGTCCTTTTCAAGGGGAACGTGTGCAGATATCGGAAAATTTAAAACATGGCAGGTAAAAGACTGTCCAAATATGAGCTTGACAATACATATGCAATCCATGCAAATTTAGGAGATAAATATTCATTGTCCTTATACTGCATTTAAACAAATAGTTAATTTCATGTTTTTGCTTGTTATATAATTAATATTTGGATAACAAAATCCTTTATCTAATCTTTAACACTCACCCCCAGGCTTACCATAATCCTAACAGTTAACCTAACCCTTACAGATATATCCAGTTAAACATTAAAATACCCACAAGATCTGCTTAACCACTTCAGCCCCGGAAGATTTGGCTGCTCAATGACCAAGTCATTTTTTGTGATACGGCACTGCGTCGCTTTTATTGACAATTGTGCGGTCGTGCAACGTTGTACCCAAACAAATTTGACATCCTTTTTCTTCCACAAATAGAGCTTTCTTTTGGTGGTATTTGATCATCTCTGCAGTTTTTATTTCTTGCGCTATAAACAAAAAAAGAGCGACAATTTTGAAAAAAACACAATTTTTTGTACTTTTTGCTATAATAAATATCCCCAATTTTTTTTAAAAAAGCAAATTTTTTCCTCAGTTTAGGCGATATGTATTCTTCTACATATTTTTGGTAATAAAAATTGCAATAAGCGTATATTGATTGGCTTGCGCAAAAATTATAGCGTCTACAACATAGGGTGATAGATTTATGGCATTTTTATTATTATTTTTTTTTTTTACTAGTAATGGCAGCGATCTGCGATTTTTATCGGGACTGCAATATTGCGACAGACAAATTGGACACTTTTGACACATTTTTGGGACCATTGACAATTATACAATTATACAGCGATCAGTGCTATAAAAATGCACTGATTACTGTATAAATGTCACTGGCAGGGAAGGGATTAACACTAGGGGGCGATCAAGGGGTTAAATGTGTTCCCTAGGTGTGTTCTAACTGTAGGGGGAATGGGACTGTCTAGGAGAAGAGAGAGATCGGTGTTCATACTTAGTATGAACACACGATCTGTCTCTACTCCCCTGAAAGAACCGGGATTTGTGTGTTTACATACACAGATCCCGGTTCTTGTTCTGTCACGAGCGACCGCAGGTGCCCAGCGGTTATCGCGCCAGCCGGGAACTCGCATCGGCTCCGGGCACACGCTGCAGGATCACAACTAGTGGCCAATAGGCGAAGCGACGTAAGCTAACGTCGTTTCGCCCAGCCATGCCATTCTGCCGCAGTAAAACTGTGGTGGCTGGTCAGCAAACAGTTAAGTTAGTTCAGTCCGTTACTCTGCCTCTCAACCCCAATAACAGTCTCAGCCCCCTCTTGCACACCTGGCAATAGTGTAAGTGCAATAACCAATGAGAAACACACACGTTATAATAAAACACAGAAATTGTCTTTACTGCAATATTCCTGTGGAAAAGAGTAACAGACAAGCAAGATATAATCGGGTAATCAGCATAGAGAGCAATATCTGAGATTTAAGAGCAATATAGCTCTCAAGCTGCTTTCAGGGGATTCCAGACACTAAAATGTCCCCAAGAGCAGAGGCACACTTAAATGGTAAACAAAGCACAATGGTGTCCTTTTATGAAAGTGAGGTAAAATACCTCGATTCAGTTCTCAGGCATTCTCAGAGGAGATCGCTCTCCTCTGAGTGCCTGTTTATGAAAGTGTGTAGATCGCTTCTCATGTTGAGTTGAGGAGCGATCTACAAATGCCAGGAACTCCTGAGAAACGGCTCCTCTCACTGTAATCTCGCGTGATATAGCGGGATTACAGTACGAGGAACCATAAAATACAAAAGTTTAACACAATTCAGCACACATTATTCCCCAACATATTAATAAAATAATAAAGTTAAATTCCCCCTACACAATATACATTAACCTAATTATAAAAAAAACATTGTTTTTATCAATATTTAAAGATCATACATGTCCCTATTTAAATGTGAATGGTGTATAGTAAATGAATGTAATGCAGCTATACACCATTCATATAAATGCAAAATACATTTATAATCATTAAAAAAATAATTTTAATAAAGTATACAAGTATAAATATTTATTAATAAATTAAAATAAAATATGTTTCATAATTGATAAACATAAAAATTGATAAACTGGTGCAATGCGAGAACACTGCGAATCCACTGCAGGTTCCCGCATCGCACCGACTAGCATGTCAGTTCACACTGCCATATGCGAATCGCTGGGGAGTGTCAATACATTGTTAACAACACCCCCAGTTCAGCTTGCATATCGCACTGCGAACTGACAGTCCGGACATGAATCGGATCGCATATGTGTGAACACACATGCGATCCGATTCTGGTCCGAACAGAAAAAAGGGTCCTGTGCGTGTTTGCACCGAATGCGGTGCGATATCAGCCATACTATCTGTACAGCTGATATCGCACCGCACAGACATCGCATGTAATGTGAATGGCAGTGTGCTGCAAATAACATGCGAATAACATGCGATGCCTGTGATGCGAATAACATGTGATGCCTGTGATGCAAGTGTGAACTGGGCCTAAAAGTTAACAACCCCCCCAAATCAGTTCGCATATCGCAGTGCGATCTGCAAACTCGGACAGTAATTGAATCGCATGGGTGTGAACACCCATGCGATCCGATTCTGCTGTGGACCAAAAAAAGGGTCCTGTAAGAGTTTGGTCCGAGGGCAATGCAAATTTAGCAATACTATCTGTATGGCTGAAATCGCATCACACAGAGATCGGATGTGATTTTGCACTGCAGTGCGGTGCGAATCACATCCGATCTTGGACACCGCAGCAGTGGGAACTGGCCCTAAACCATATTGCATTTGCACCAAAATGGTACAGGACCCTTTATTTGGTCCGCACTGGAATCTGATCGCATGGGTGTGAACACCCATGCGATCCGATTCCTGCACCATTACATAGTTCGCACTGCGATCTGTGAAATGATCTGGGGGTGTCATTAACTTTACATTGACACCCGCAGTGGTGCGCAGATGTCAATGTAGGTGCGATGTGAAAACCCGCACAGGAATCACGCTGGTTCACGCATCGCACAAGTGTGAACCCAGCCAGAGACGTGAACATCTAAAAAAAAATATATATATATCTATATATATCTATATCTATATCTATATCTATATATATATATATATATATATATATAGCTATATATATATATATATATATATATATATATATATGTGTATATATATATATATATATATATATATATATATATATATATATACATATATATATATATATATATACATATATATATATATACATATATATATATATATATATATATATATATATATATATATATATATATATATATACATATATATATATATATATATATATATATATATATATATACATATATATATATATATATACATATATATATATATATATATATATATATATATATATATATATATATATATATATATATATATATATATATATATATATATATATACATATATATATATATATATATATGTACATTCATATATATATATATATATATATATATATATATATATATATATATATATATATATATATATATATATATATATATATATATATATATATATATATATATACATATATATATATATATATATATGTACATTCATATATATATATATATATATATATATATATATATATACACACACTATAAATTCCTATCCTGCTGGTTTTGGGGTGTGTAATGGTGGGGAAGATGTGCTCTGACTGTTTGGTGAAAGAAAGAAGTCAAAAGACTTCTTGCTTTCCCCAGAATATCAGCCAGTTTCAGGCTTCTCACTCTGATTCTCCACTTCTGAAATGGTGAATCAGAAAGTGAGAATTCTGTCACAGATCGCCAGTGAGGTGCCGAGATCGCACCTTCATAAACTGGCCGTTTCTGTGAATTCTCACTGTGCTGAGATAATCAGCGGAGAACATGTTCTCCGCTGATTATCTCAGTTTCATAAACTGGTAATGAGCTGAGATCAGCGGTGAGACTCGGGATCGCCGCTGATCTCAGTTTCATAAAAGGACACCAATATGGCACTTCAAATTAGGTTGGTTACCTCTACTCAGATTGGCTCTATAAGTCCAGGCAGGAGGAGAGCAGAGGAATGACTCCCTTTGTGTCAGGCCTCTCTCTACTGTCCCCTGACACCACAGGCCCAACTTTACACACGTATTCAAGTCAATAAACAATGGTTTAACTTTATAGATAAACTGTCCCACACACCCAGTACATATGCAGATCCCTGAATATGTGTGTTTGGATCCGTATGGCACTAACAGCTTCAGTACTTTTTGAAGAAAAGATAACATTTGGTGTCTTCAGCTAGCCACTTTCATTGGTGCAATCTAACTCCTGGGTAGCAGGGAAAACAATATGACTGGCCCAGATTATCAAGTGAAACAGACAGGATTTTGTATTTCTCCCTGTATACCAGTCTATGGGGCCGTTTTTGTGTGGGAACTGCATGTCCCAGAATCCATTGCTGCTCTCTTCGTAGTTCAGTATAACCTTTCCCATTGGCTGTTGTAACTGTGCCCTTAATTGGTTTTCCTCTTCCTCTTCTGGTTTTCCTTTTCCTCTTCCGGCCAATAGGAGCACAAGAGAGGCCACTGAATGTAGAGCTCTGTGTGTGTGTCAGCTCACATTACATTAACTCAGTCAGTGAAAACAGGAAGAAGGGGGGGGGTGAAAAATCCCACTTCCCTTACAGCTGCTAGCAGGAAGCTCTCCCTAACTCTAGCTGGAAAACCTGTATACATTGTTCCAGCCAGCTTGGCGAGATTTGCGGGTTATAGAGTGAGACACCCGCTACACTTATGAACCACAGTCCTAACATTAACCCGTTTTGTGATCAGAGGTCATTGACACCTAAATGCCCAGGCCAAATTTATCATCGTCCATATGTATGCCTCGAACAATTCAATTATTAACTGCTTCTGGAAAAGCCGCCCCAGTTATACTGCGGCAGGTTGGCTCCC
Organism: Lithobates clamitans; assembly: GCA_037952925.1. Classification (NCBI taxonomy): domain Eukaryota; kingdom Metazoa; phylum Chordata; class Amphibia; order Anura; family Ranidae; genus Lithobates; species Lithobates clamitans. The sequence continues at coordinate 3,007,161 of JBBGZY010000657.1, forward strand.
CTGCGCGAAACCACGTAGGCGCGCATGTCCGCTGCATAGCGAGGGTGCCGATGCTCCCGGGCCGGCGGTCGCGATGACCGCCGGCCACGAGCGATCGTGACCAGGAGACTCAGAACAGGGACGAGTGCGTGTAAACACATACTTCCCTGTTCTGTTCTGACAGGAGTGACAGATCGTGTGTTCCTATTGGCTAGGAACCACGATCTGTCAATTCCTGTAGTTAGTCCCTCCCCCTTCAGTTAGAATCACGTAGCAGGGAACACAGTTAACCCCTTCACCGCCCCCTAGTGTCTTGCCAGTGACATTTTTACAGTAATCAATGCATTTTTAATCGCACTGATCGCTGTATTAATGCCAATGGTTCCAAAAATGTGTCAAAATTGTCCGATGTGTCCGCCATAATGCCACAGTCACGATAAAAATCGCAAATCGCCGCCATTACTACTAAAAAAAAATATAATAAAAAAGATGCTATAAATCTATCCCCTATTTTGTAGACACTATAACTTTTGCGCAAACCAATCAATATACGCTTATTGTGATTTTTTTTTTACCAAAAATATGTAGAAGAATACATATTGGCCTAAACTAGCTTTTTTTTAAAAAAAAATGGGGGTATTTATTATAGCAAAAAGTACAAAATATTGTGTTTTTTTCAAAATTGTCGCTCTCCTTTTGTTTATAGCGCAAAAAGATAAAAAACGCAGAGGCGATCAAATACCACCAAAAGAAAGCTCTATTTGTGGGAAAAAAAGGATGTCAATTTTGTTTTGGGTACAACGTCGCCTGACCGCGCATTTGTCAGTTAAAATGACGCAGTGCTGAATCGCAAAAAACGCTCTGGTCAGGAAGGGGCTAAATTCTTCCGGGGCTGAAGCAGTTAAACAGAGGAACACTGCCAACTTCAGACTAAAGGGGCATCTGCAGGCTAAAGACTTATTTTATCGATAAAGCCTCCAGCTTGCATGTCATCAGTAACTATGTCATAGCTGACATAGTGATCACATGATCGGGAAGCACTCTGATTGGTTCACAGTCAATAATGGGGACCAGAGCTGTCATTGACAGCTGGGAAGAGTCACTACCCACACACAGTGTTAACTGATGGATCATGATAGATGCAACAGCTCCATTTCAAGCTTTATGTCATTATTTTTATTTTTATTTTCTCTTTATTATATTTCTTTAGCAATCAATTCATACAGCACTCTAGAATCTCCTGAAGAAGCTCATTCGAAGCGAAACATGTAGAGCGGTAGTGTCTGTATTTTTGTATATGAAATTAATTTGAAATGCAACAAGGAATTTTTTACGAAAATAATTTTATTGTTATTAATAAAGCATATTTTATAATATAAAACAATTGTTAATTTTTCTGACACCGTTAAAGTTTTTCTATGTATTCTTCATAAAAATTGGAATGTGGTGTCTACTGTGATCTCACTGCCCTTATCTTTCTTAAAAAATACCCACACACAGTGTTAACTGATGGATCCCAGTGATGGGCATCTTTCGTTTCTTTCAAATTTTAATTTACAGATTGACGCATGGGAAGACTTTAACCCTTATCCTTTGACATTAATTTAACCCTTAATTAAATCCCTAACACTAACCTAGCTCCTAAAGTTGGAAAAAATTATATAAAACACAATATATACAGGCCCTAAAGCCTGGCATGATCTATGAGCACCAAGATCTTGGAAACCAATGACCCAGCAAATAACTGATTGGTGGTGGCATTTTTAAATCTGCAAACCCAAACCCCTACCCCTATTTGCAAATGTATACAACAGCAGACATGAACTCCAGCTCCAATCCTTGGGGAGCCTATGGCAGGTTCTACAGAATGGGGACACATTTCATTTACACCATTAATTTCACTCTTTGAAACGCAATCTTTTTTTAAAATTCATTCAGGGATATTTCTACAAATAAGAAAATTACATAGGTAGTCAGTGCTGACCTTGGTGTTATGCCAATCTTATGAACATGTACAGTAGTTCTCACGTCCCTATTTTATAGTAAGAAAGGGACGTAGAAAGCCAGATCACCATAATGGCCAGCCAATTAGCTGTTTTAGAAGGAGGCCAATGCTGGCCTCTTTATTATTATCATTAGAGATTTTCTTTCACAATCTTTCACTAGAAATTAAAAAATGACTATTTCCTCAAAAGGGGACCACATTGCCCATGGGATCCTTTGGTCTACAGATTACAACAGAAATTCATGTTTTTATTTTTTGAGGTAACAAACAGTATGGCAAATATCAAAAGCTGTAATAAACTTGAACTTCCATCATTTGCTTATTCATAATACAGGATCTTATGCATTTGTATTGTGCAAGTACCTGCATGTTTGTTCATCCCTGGTAGCAATCAATCCCAAATTAACTCTTATTGGTCTTTCTTTGGTTTGAATACTGTAAGCTCCCGAAAGATAATTAATTGTTATAAGTTACATTTTACACACATTTTGTTTTCAATATTTAATGATTAAATTTAAGATAACTCTATTGCTGGGTTGTTGCTATCTGTACAGCTTTTGCACTACTTGAAGAAAGTACGGGTTGAACTAAGTGACAAGAGAGAAGTTTTCTTTGATGAGAATGGGGATCCACCAGCTGCATATGATGTTGTAAATTGGCAAAAGAACCAAGAGGGTGCCATGGTCCAGGTAAAGGTTGGAAACTACGACAGTGTGGCCTCATCTGGAAAAACCTTCTCCATAAATGCAAGTTCAGTGCGGTGGCCAAGTGGCAGACAGGAGGTAAATCCATACATCTGCTGTTAAATCTGTTTTTGTGACTATCATGATACAAATTACAATGGTGTTGGAACAGGTCTACACATAGGCAGCAGTAGGAGTGAATACAGGTGCATCAAATCCTTCTTCAACTTATTTTCATACATTTTTTATTTTAGTAAGGTAGAATATTTGAAAAGGCTAATTTTGTTGAGTGCACTGCGACCCAAGGAGGAGTGTGTAAATGGGGTGTAGCGCTGTGCGGCGGGAATAACATACTCCAGTGCAGTGAAAGGACTTGTATTTAAATAAAGCAGAAACAGTTCACAAATAACCAGTGGTAAGGCAGCCCAACCGATCTAGCTGAACTGATATGCCCTGTAGAGATGGGAAGAATGCGGTCTGGCCCTCATGTGGGCAGGTGTCTAGAGGAGTTGCAAGCCCTAAGCTTTCCCTTCTTGTTAGGAACCTTTTGCTGCCGCTAGTTCTGTCCCAACCAGATGGGGTACCTGTCTCTACTCTACCAACTAGCAAATATGTGCCAAACCTGGGAGCCAGAGCCTTAAAAAGGCTCTGCCTGACCCAACATGGCCACCAGAGTCACATGGGGCAGCAGCATCTAATGGGATAGCTTCCCAATGAGCCAGCAAACTATAGAGAAACCCTGTTCCTCCTGACTTCCTCTCCAACTGCAGTGCCACTGCGGGAGATGCCACCTGCAGTGGAGAAAGTAGACTGCACCTGCCTACAAGTGTATTAGGACTACAGAACATTTTTTTGTCTCCTCAGCTCCATAACATAGGAAGCAGGTGTTATTTAGTCCAGAGAACAATGAGAACAATGCTAACAGATAACAATCTGCAGGGTCAGAGAGCAACGGAAGCTCCCACAAGATTTCTGACAGAATCAACCTTTTTTATTCTTTTATTTTTTTTTTTATCAAACAGATATAACAAGACCAAAAGGAGGCAAATAAGAGAAGCTCATGGTTAATGTTTCATGCATTTTAAGTTGGCTCACACTGCTTACGCAAAGAGGCATGAATCATGGTTTAGAATAGGTCCTGTAGATTTGTAAGGGTCAGAGTTAGAGATCACAATAGAAAGTTACAGGGACAGAGCTAAAAATCTAAGGTTTTTTTTATTTACTTTTGTAGTTCACTATAAAATCATTTTGGACCTATGGTTTGGTGCCAGGTCCATACTCTTGTCCTTGTGTCTGTGGTTATTTTAGCTGAACAATGTGAGGCCCTGCTACTGGATTAGCTGGATTGAAGAAAACACAGGGTTCTCTGAGTGAGCAGAGTAAGGGGCTCCAGAAATTCTATTTAGAGCAGAGAAAACTAAGCTTTTGGTTTTCTTCAGGTTTAGTAATTCCCCGATCAAGGTCTGGAGCTTGGAGGTTTGGAGCTTGGAGGTTTTGAAGAGCAAGAGATTGGTTGGGAAGAAGCCACAAATCCTGAGTTCAGTTCTTGCCAGAGACCAGCAGGCTGAGTATAATCAAGGGCATAGCAGCACCTGTTATAATCAAGGGCATAGCAGCAATTTGGGATTCCACCCTCCCAAGGAGTTTGTGAGGCTGCGATGGGGCGTACTAGTCTGTTTGATGCAAGTGTAGTCTGTAATGGAACAGACGTAGGCCCTAATCCTGAGGTCCAGAGCAACAGGGAGCTGCAAGATAGAGCTGAGTGTTACATGTAGAGGTTGCACGAGAGCACAACAGTGCTGAGAGTGAGTTGGTCTGTGGGACCAAATAAATGGTCTAAGCCTGAGACTTGAGCAACGTTGCTGTAAAACAAAGCCAGGAGGCTAAAGTAATTTACCTAAATATGTTGCAGTGAGGGTGGGAACTCCTGCGAGGATAACTGTTTGTTTGTTTTTGGATTTTCCTTTCGTTCATTTTAAATAAAAGTGAGCCAATAAGCCCTGAAACAACATATCTGGCATGGACTCACTGGTGAGCTCTACACTTGTGCTATCAACCCCCCAAACATCACAGTATGCAGATGTCTATAGTTAGCCTCGTGAAACAAATTTCCATCATGTTCTAAAATGTTCTAAAATGTTCTCTAACTAGTCGAGCTATTACCAAACTTCTTATCCTTTTGTACTACAATAAATTTGAATCCACTCCTATATTCTTCCTAGGTCCCAGTCTCTGTTTGTAGCGTTAGCTGCTTGCCAGGTTTCAGGAAGGCATCCCACAGAGGGGAGCCTATATGCTGCTTTGAATGTGTTCCTTGTCCACAAGGCGAGATCTCTAATAACACAGGTAAGTAGATTCATGAAAAAAGCAAAAAGCAATTTAGTTGCAGAAAAGGCACACACTGTACATTTGTCCCTTTATTCTCTTTGGTTTTAAAATGCCATCCTGGTCAAAATGTAGTTTTGTTTTTGATAAAGTGAAAGAGGATTAGAACCTTTGTAAGGTTTTTTTTGTCTGGTTCCCTATGCTTAGTGATGTATCCTCAATATTTGTCCTGTGGATCATTGTCACTGTATAAAAAGTGGGTGGGAATGGAAAGCTTTATGGTAGGAACAGTTGATATAATGGTATGTTCCAGTAGGGACAGTTGTTCCATTAAGAATAGTCAGTGGTGAGATTTTTGCTCTTTTTTTCCTCATTCACTTCATATTCTTTTTTCTTATGAAAGGAAGTATAGTGGGATCTTCTCAACTGGAAATTTTGGCTGTCAGATTGTTGGTTTTCATACATAGCTCACTAATGCAGTGTACACACGACCGGACTTTCCGTCAGAAAAGGTCCGACGGAATCATTCCGTCGGAAATTCCGATCGTGTGTGGGCTTCATCGGATCTTTTTTTTTTCGAAAATTCTGATGGACCTAGAAATAGAACATGTTTCAAATCTTTCCGACGGACTCAATTCCTATCCAGAAAACCGTTTGTCTGTATGCTAGTCCGATGGACCAAAAATGACGCAAGGGCAGCTATTGGCTACTGGCTATTGAACTTCCTTTTTCTAGTCCTGTCGTATGTCTTCATGTTCTAGACTATCGGACTTTTGTGTGATCGTGTGTAGGCAAATCCGTTTCAGCGGAACTCCGTCGGAAAGACCGTCAGAGTCTACTCTGACGGAAACTCCGCTCGTGTGTACGCGGCATTAGTCTATGTTATTGTCTTATGTGGACTGATCCTACTTAGCTCCCTCTGCTGAAAAAGCCTCTGGAGCACCTAAATCCCAAAGCTCTTTTCTCTCTCTGTCTGGTCCTCAAACACTGCATTCTCCCCCAAATGACTGTCCTTTTTATAGCCTCAGGCTCCATTTCCACCCAGAGGGATATGGCTGAACAACCCCCTGTGACAACATGCATTCCTCTTTAAATGGCAATATTAGCCAATTTAAACTGCTAATGTTAGAGTTTGTTAGCTAGTGCGTGTGTTTCATTTTTACCTCTTTTTCCCTGATACAATTTGTATTCCCTATTGTGTTTTCCTACGAGGCTTTTTTTTGTGGTTTTAATGTTGGTCCCTGATCATCCATGCAACAACCTCACCACCTGGGGAAATATATCTTTTACTTTGAGCTCAACCATGAAGTAATCTAATGTCTGTTTTCACCATTTCCTGTTTAGCTGTTGTTTGTCACCCCTCTCACCTATCTGGTGATACATTCTAGAAGCAACATGGTACTATGCTGACATTGGCCTCAAAGCTGCTCTGCCAGGGGACCCTCCTCAGCTTTAAGCCTGCCCACTTAAGTAGCTGTCATCCTCCTCCATTCTCCCCTGGCCTTCTGTCGCCTACATGGTCACTGGTGACTGGTAGGGATGAGCTTCGTGTTCGAGTCGAACCCATGTTCGACTCGAACATCGGCTGTTCGGTCGTTCGCCGAATTGCGAACGATATGGGCCGTTCGCGCCAAATTCGTGTGGCGCGTCACGGCCCATAATTCACTGCGGCATCGCAGTGCATTGCTGGCTGATTATTGGCCAAGCATGCACTATGACCCGCATGCTTGGCCAATCACAGCGCCGTCAGTAGAGAGAGCTGTAATTGGCCAAAGCCAGGGTGGCTTTGGCCAATTATGGCTCAGGGGATTTAGTACACACCCCACACTATATAAGGCCGCCTGCACGGCGGCCCTGTGTAGTGTGTGTTCCGGTGTGCTGAGAGATAGAGAGAGAGAGAGAGACAGTGTCATTTGATTTGAGTTAGATAGATTAGGCAGAACAGTCAGTCAGTTAGCTGCACTTACAGTGTATTGTGTATATATATGCATCCCAGGTGTTGCATATATATATATACACTGTATTCAGTTTAGCTAGATCCGTTCCTGTTATCTTCTATCTAGACTATTTACATTTAGTGCAGTGTGTCCTGCTCACAGTGTTCAGCTAGATCCGTTCCTGCTATTTACATTCAGTGCAGTGCGTCCTGCTCACAGTGTTCAGCTAGATCCGTTCCTGGTATTTACATTTAGTGCAGTGCGTCCTGCTCACAGTGTTCAGCTAGATCCGTTCCTGCTATTTACATTCAGTGCAGTGCGTCCTGCTCACAGTGTTCAGCTAGATCCGTTCCTGGTATTTACATTTAGTGCAGTGCGTCCTGCTCACAGTGTTCAGCTAGATCCGTTCCTGCTATTTACATTCAGTGCAGTGCGTCCTGCTCACAGTGTTCAGCTAGATCCGTTCCTGCTATTTACATTCAGTGCAGTGCGTCCTGCTCACAGTGTTCAGCTAGATCCGTTCCTGGTATTTACATTTAGTGCAGTGCGTCCTGCTCACAGTGTTCAGCTAGATCCGTTCCTGCTATTTACATTCAGTGCAGTGCGTCCTGCTCACAGTGTTCAGCTAGATCCGTTCCTGCTATATACATTTAGTGCAGTACGTCCTGCTCACAGTGTTCAGCTAGATCCGTTCCTGGTATTTACATTTAGTGCAGTGCGTCCTGCTCACAGTGTTCAGCTAGATCCGTTCCTGCTATTTACATTCAGTGCAGTGCGTCCTGCTCACAGTGTTCAGCTAGATCCGTTCCTGGTATTTACATTTAGTGCAGTGCGTCCTGCTCACAGTGTTCAGCTACATCCGTTCCTGCTATTTACATTCAGTGCAGTGCGTCCTGCTCACAGTGTTCAGCTAGATCCGTTCCTGCTATTTACATTCAGTGCAGTGCGTCCTGCTCACAGTGTTCAGCTAGATCCGTTCCTGGTATTTACATTTAGTGCAGTGCGTCCTGCTCACAGTGTTCAGCTAGATCCGTTCCTGCTATTTACATTCAGTGCAGTGCGTCCTGCTCACAGTGTTCAGCTAGATCCGTTCCTGGTATTTACATTTAGTGCAGTGCGTCCTGCTCACAGTGTTCAGCTAGATCCGTTCCTGCTATTTACATTCAGTGCAGTGCGTCCTGCTCACAGTGTTCAGCTAGATCCGTTCCTGCTATTTACATTCAGTGCAGTGCGTCCTGCTCACAGTGTTCAGCTAGATCCGTTCCTGGTATTTACATTTAGTGCAGTGCGTCCTGCTCACAGTGTTCAGCTAGATCCGTTCCTGCTATTTACATTCAGTGCAGTGCGTCCTGCTCACAGTGTTCAGCTAGATCCGTTCCTGGTATTTACATTTAGTGCAGTGCGTCCTGCTCACAGTGTTCAGCTAGATCCGTTCCTGCTATTTACATTCAGTGCAGTGCGTCCTGCTCACAGTGTTCAGCTAGATCCGTTCCTGCTATTTACATTCAGTGCAGTGCGTCCTGCTCACAGTGTTCAGCTAGATCCGTTCCTGCTATTTACATTCAGTGCAGTGCGTCCTGCTCACAGTGTTCAGCTAGATCCGTTCCTGGTATTTACATTTAGTGCAGTGCGTCCTGCTCACAGTGTTCAGCTAGATCCGTTCCTGCTATTTACATTCAGTGCAGTGCGTCCTGCTCACAGTGTTCAGCTAGATCCGTTCCTGGTATTTACATTTAGTGCAGTGCGTCCTGCTCACAGTGTTCAGCTAGATCCGTTCCTGCTATTTACATTCAGTGCAGTGCGTCCTGCTCACAGTGTTCAGCTAGATCCGTTCCTGCTATTTACATTCAGTGCAGTGCGTCCTGCTCACAGTGTTCAGCTAGATCCGTTCCTGGTATTTACATTTAGTGCAGTGCGTCCTGCTCACAGTGTTCAGCTAGATCCGTTCCTGCTATTTACATTCAGTGCAGTGCGTCCTGCTCACAGTGTTCAGCTAGATCCGTTCCTGGTATTTACATTTAGTGCAGTGCGTCCTGCTCACAGTGTTCAGCTAGATCCGTTCCTGCTATTTACATTCAGTGCAGTGCGTCCTGCTCACAGTGTTCAGCTAGATCCGTTCCTGCTATTTACATTCAGTGCAGTGCGTCCTGCTCACAGTGTTCAGCTAGATCCGTTCCTGGTATTTACATTTAGTGCAGTGCGTCCTGCTCACAGTGTTCAGCTAGATCCGTTCCTGGTATTTACATTTAGTGCAGTGCGTCCTGCTCACAGTGTTCAGCTAGATCCGTTCCTGCTATTTACATTCAGTGCAGTGCGTCCTGCTCACAGTGTTCAGCTAGATCCGTTCCTGCTATATACATTTAGTGCAGTACGTCCTGCTCACAGTGTTCAGCTAGATCCGTTCCTGTTATCTTCCTACTGACAGGCAGGCTTGTCTGGTTACAGTATATAAAGCTACCTGAAGAAAATTACAGGTGTTCTTTTTGATCCTATTAGTACCACGGTCAGGCAGCTAGACTATTTACATTTAGTACAGTGTGTCCTGCTCACAGTGTTCAGCTAGATCCGTTCCTGTTATCTTCCTACTGACAGGCAGGCTTGTCTGGTTACAGTATATAAAGCTACCTTAAGAAAATTACAGGTGTTCTTTTTGATCCTATTAGTACCACGGTCAGGCAGCTAGACTATTTACATTTAGTACAGTGCGTCCTGCTCACAGTGTTCAGCTAGATCCCTTCCTGTTATCTTCCTACTGACAGGCAGGCTTGTCTGGTTACAGTATATAAAGCTACCTGAAGAAAATTACAGGTGTTCTTTTTGATCCTATTAGTACCACGGTCAGGCAGCTAGACTATTTACATTTAGTACAGTGTGTCCTGCTCACAGTGTTCAGCTAGATCCGTTCCTGTTATCTTCCTACTGACAGGCAGGCTTGTCTGGTTACAGTATATAAAGCTACCTTAAGAAAATTACAGGTGTTCTATTTGATCCTATTAGTACCACGGTCAGGCAGCTAGACTATTTACATTTAGTACAGTGTGTCCTGCTCACAGTGTTCAGCTAGATCCGTTCCTGTTATCTTCCTACTGACAGGCAGGCTTGTCTGGTTACAGTATATAAAGCTACCTTAAGAAAATTACAGGTGTTCTATCCCAGCTTAGTGCAGCTACAGGCCATTAGTATGTCTGGAAGGCCAAGAAGGAGAGGCAGACAGTCACAAGCCAATAAGAGAGGGCAAGCAGGCTCTGTGTCTAGTGCTGGTCGTGGAGACGGTGCATCCTCATCAGCACGTGGCCATGGGACACGCTTGGCCTTTTTTTCGGCAGCTGGCCGTGTTGAGCCGCAACATGCGGAAGACTTGGTCGAGTGGATGACCAAGCCGTCCTCATCCTCCTCATCCTCTCTCACCCATGCCCAGGGTGCTTTGTCTGGCAAAGCAGCGGCCTCTTCCCTCAGCTCAATGTCATCAGTGACTCCTTCCCTAGCTCCACCATGTCCTCATGAGGATTCCCTCGAACTGTTTGACCACAGTGTTGGGTACATGCTCCAGGAGGATGCCCAGCGTTTGGAAGGCTCTGATGATGATACTGAGCTCAATGAAGGCAGTAACATGAGCACGGACAGAGGGGGTGCCCAAGAAGGACAGCAATCTGGCAGTCATGCTCCCCCTGCTGCAGCATACTGCCAGGTTTGCTCCAGTGATGAGGAGGGAGGGGATGATGAGGTCACTGACTCAACGTGGGTGCCTGATAGGAGAGAGGAGGAGGAGGAGGAGGAGGAGGAGGTGGCACATCACCAACTAGGCAGGATGCCCTCCAGGGGCCAGCCTAAGGGCAGCACATTGACTGCATCACACCCCAAAGCTCCACATGTGCAGGGCGCTGCAGTCTCTGCGCGTTATTCAAAAAGTTCTTTGGTGTGGGCCTTTTTTGAGACGAGTGCATCAGATCGCACCGCTGCTATTTGCAACATATGTCTCAAGCGTATCTCGCGTGGCCAAAACATCTCCCGCTTGGGTACCACATGCTTGACCAGACATATGTTGACCTGCCATGCAGTTCGTTGGCAAGCGTATCTAAAAGACCCACACCAAAGAACAAAGACGATCTCTCCTTGCTCCTCATCAGCTGAGATTTCCAACCCCACTAGACCTTCAGTCCTCTCTGAGACCTGCAGTGAGAGGAATGAAGGTGTAGAATTAGGTGTGTCACAGCCAAGTACTTGTGGGCAATCTGCTTTTGGTACACCGACGTCAGATTGTACCAGGCAAATTTCCCTGCCCCAGCTGCTGCACCGCCGAAAGAAGTTTGCTCCCAGCCATCCACATGCCCAGCGGTTGAATGCTAGCTTGGCAAAATTGCTAGCACTTCAACTGCTGCCTTTTCAGTTGGTAGACTCTGCCCCCTTCCGTGAGTTTGTGGAATGTGCGGTTCCTCAGTGGCAGGTACCCAAACGCCACTTTTTCTCACGGAAGGCGATTCCGGCTCTCTACCGGCATGTGGAAGGCAATGTCCATGCCTCGCTGGACAGGGCGGTCAGCGGTAAGGTGCATATTACCGCTGACTCATGGTCCAGCAGGCATGGACAGGGACGTTACTTAAGTTTCACGGCGCATTGGGTGACTTTGCTGACAGCTGGGAAGGATGCAGGACAAGGTGCAGTAGTGTTGGAGGTTGTTCCGCCACCACGCCTCCAAAATGCTGATTGTGACACACCTCTCTCCTCCACCCCCTCCTCTTCTTCTTCCTCCATGGCCTCTTCCTCGGAACCAGCGGTGCTCCGTAGGCGTTCAAGGGGCTACGCAAGTACGCAGGCCAAAAGATGCCATGCGGTGCTTGAGCTGGTGTGCTTGGGGGACAGGAGCCACACTGGGGCAGAGGTTCTGTCAGCTCTGCAGGGGCAGGTTCAGAGGTGGTTGACGCCACGCCAACTTAAGGCAGGAATGGTGGTTTGCGACAATGGCACCAACCTCCTCTCTGCCCTCCGACAGGGACAACTGACCCATGTGCCCTGTTTGGCTCACGTCCTTAACTTGGTGGTGCAGCGGTTCTTGGGCAGGTACCCGGGCTTACAGGATGTCCTGAGGCAGGCCAGGAAAGTCTCTGTGCATTTCCGCCGGTCATATAATGCCAGTGCTCGGCTGACGGACCTCCAAAAGGAGTTTAACCTGCCCAAGAACCGCCTAATCTGTGACATGCCCACCAGGTGGAACTCGACGTTGGCCATGCTGCAGCGGCTGCACACGCAGCAGAGGGCCATCAATGAGTACCTGTGCGACTATGGCACCAGGACAGGGTCAGGGGACCTTGGTTTTTTTTCCCCACGCCAGTGGGCCATGATCAGGGATGCATGCACTGTCCTGTCACCATTCGAGGAGGCCACGAGGATGGTGAGCACTGACAGTGCATGCATCAGTGACACTGTCCCCCTTGTCCACCTGTTGGAGCACACGCTGCGTGGAATAATGGACAGGGCACTTGAGGCAGAACAGAGGCAGGAAGAGGAGGACTTCCTTAGCTCTCAAGGCCCCCTTTATCCAGACAGTGTTCCTGCGTGCCCGCCGATCACACAGGAAGAGGACGAGGAGGAGGAGGAGGAGGAGGAGGAAGATTGTGTCAGTATGGAGGTGGAGCCTGGCACTCAGCATCAGCAGTCTTTAAGGGATCAGTCCCAAGGAACACATGGACTTGTACGTGGCTGGGAGGAGGTGGCTGCGGACGTTGTTGTCCTTAGTGACCCAGAGGACTCCGGACCGAATGCCTCAGCAAACCTACGCTGCATGGCCTCCCTGATCCTGCAAAGCCTGCGTAAGGATCCTCGTATTCGTGGTATCAAGGAGAAGGACCAATACTGGCTGGCAACCCTCCTTGATCCACGTTACAAGGGTAAGGTTGCGGACCTTATCTTGCCATCGCAGAGGGAGCAGAGGATGAAACATCTTCGGGAGGCCTTGCAGAAAGGTCTGTGCAACGCGTTCCCAGAGACTGGGAGGTTACAAACTCCTGTTTCTGGACAACGTGTTGCTGAGGCTTCGGTCAGTCAAAGAAGGAGCGGTGGAGAAGGTGGCCGTCTGACCGATGCGTTCAGACAATTTTTTGGTCCGCAGCCCCAAGGTATGATCGGTTCCAGCAACCATCGCCAGCGTCTGTTTTACATGGTGCAGGAATACCTAGGGGCAAGATCAGACTTGGACACCTTTCCCACCGAAAATCCTCTGGGTTACTGGGTCTTGAGGATGGATCACTGGCCAGAGCTTGCACAGTATGCAATTGAGCTACTGGCCTGTCCTGCATCCAGCGTTCTTTCGGAACGCACATTCAGTGCTGCTGGAGGCGTGGTAACCGATCACAGGGTGCGTCTGTCCACCGACTCGGTCGATCGGCTGACCTTCATAAAAATGAATCAGTCTTGGATCACCACCAGCTACCAAGCACCTGATGCAGATGTAACCGAATAATTTTTTTTGAAATCTCAGATCCCTTCAAAGACTGCCTATGCTGATGCTGAGTGACTATCCCTGAGTAATTATCCTCTTCCTCCTCAATCATCACGCTGATAGCTTGTAAGAACATTTTTGGTTCTGGGCGCCACCACCAGTGCCTAAGGCACAATTTTTCAGCCCCTGTTTAACAGGGGCGTGTAATTACAATTTTTGATGTAATACTTTGCAGCAGGGCTCGTTCCTGCATTCCAACTAGAGTGTCTGTGAGGGGTTGCAGTGTTGTGGCACCAGCACCAGTGCCTAAGACCCAATTTTTCAGCCCCTGTCTAACAGGGGCGTGTAATTACAATTTTTGATGCAATACTTTGCAGCAGGGCTTGTTCCTGCGTTTCAACTAGAGTGTCTGTGAGGGGTTGCAGTGTTGTGGCACCAGCACCAGTGCCTAAGACCCAATTTTTCTGCCCCTGTCTAACAGGGGCGTGTAATTACAATTTTTGATGCAATACTTTGCAGCAGGGCTCGTTCCTGCGTTCCAACTAGAGTGTCTGTGAGGGGTTGCAGTGTTGTGGCACCAGCACCAGTGCCTAAGGCCCAATTTTTCTGCCCCTGTCTAACAGGGGCGTGTAATTACAATTTTTGATGCAATACTTTGCAGCAGGGCTCGTTCCTGCGTTCCAACTAGAGTGTCTGTGAGGGGTTGCAGTGTTGTGGCACCAGCACCAGTGCCTAAGGCCTAATTTTTCAGCTCCTGTTCAACAGGGGCATGTAATTACAATTCTTGATCTAATATTTCACAGCAGGGCCCTGTGAGGGCTTACAGTGTTTTGGCCACAGCAACACCTAAGGCCCAAATTTCTGCTGAGTATATAGGGCAGGACCCTACTTTCAAACATCTAACTTACAAACGACTCCTACTTGCAAACGGAAGGAGACAACAGGAAGTGAGATGAAATCTACCCCTAAGGAAGGGAAATTCTCTCCTGTAAGAGTTAATATGGGAAAACAATTTCTCCTTTCCACTGATGCTTTCCAATCCTTGTTCCACAAAAAAACCCAAATTTTCAAAAAACATTTTTCATTGGGACAAAAAAGTGAGGTGAAATCTTCTGAAGAGGAGGAAAGACGCAAAACAAATGTCACAGGGGTGATAACCCTTCCCTATGTTTTCCAAAAAGCTTAGAAAAGATTTTTTGGCTGGAGCTAAACACATTAAAAATGTTCAAAATTACAAACAGATTCTACTTAACAACAAACCTACAGTCCCTGTCTTGTTTGCACCGCCTGTATACTGCTGTTCAGAGTATATAGGGACCTTTCCTTATTTTAATTTGGGTGCGGGGTTCCCCTTAATATCCATACAAGACCCAAAGGGCCTGGTAATGGACTGGGGGGTACCCATGCCGTTTGTCTCACTGATTTTCATCCATATTGCCATGACCCGACATGACATTAAACCCGCAAGCAGTTTTAAATGAGATTTTTTCCTTTAAAAATGACATTTGGTGCAGGGACTGTTCTAAACACGGGAAACACGCGTCACTTTACAGGCATACTATAGACACCCCCCAGGTACGATATTTAAAGGAATATTTCACTTTTTTTTTTTTACTTTAAGCATCATTAAAATCACTGCTCCCGAAAAAACGGCCGTTTTTAAAAGTTTTTTTTGCATTGATACATGTCCCCTGGGGTAGGACCCGGGTCCCCAAACCCTTTTTAGGACAATACCATGCAAATTAGCCTTTAAAATGAGCACTTTTGATTTCGAACGTTCGAGTCCCATAGACGTCAATGGGGTTCTAACGTTCGTGCGAACTTGCGGTCCGTTCGCGGGTTCTGGTGCTAACCGAACCGGGGGGTGTTCGGCTCATCCCTAGTGACTGGTCACCGGCCTTTTGCACAATGCTGCCAAACAATTGTAGTGGTTACTTCTAGGCACTTGTGGGGGGGGAGACAGCACAACCACTCTAGTGTAGTAAGTTCTAAAAAGGTGATACTCACAGAAGTGAATGAAAGACACACATGTAAAAACCAAGTGGAGGATGAGCCTGTTGTGGAGACAAAGTCCTATACACATGCAGCTGGATGGATGGATAGACTGCTATAGACAGTGTAGATTGCTGTGCTACCGGCTGCTCAGGGAAACTGCTCAGACTGCCTGGCTAGCACGGTATGTCTTGGCTTCCTCACTCCCAGAGTCAAAGGCCGATGGATGGTGATGTCCACCTGGTGTCCAGGGTCACAGGACGCATTTGGAGGGACCTTCCTCTTCCTCAGCTGTGTCTTTCATTCACTTTTGTGAGTATACACTTTTTATCTATTTCAAGTAAAACCTTTTTGGAACTTACTACACTAGAGTGGTTGCACTGTCTCTCCTCCCCCCTTCCCCACATTTGTTTTCACAAATGGAGTCCCTCCTCCACGCTGACAGCAGCACCCCTTTCCTTTGTCTCGCTACCCGCTTATCCCTCCCCCCTTTCTTTTAGTTATCATCATTGTTTATTGTATGTCATATTAACAGTAACAATTTATTCTCATTAATATAATTGGTTTTACAATAATCCATGAGTGGTTGAGTGCTGGTAGCCAAGCGCCGCCTCTGGCGTAAGGCATAATTTTTTAATTTTAGGCTTTTGCAGTCACTTCTAGGCACTTGACAAAATTGATACCATACATTCACAGAAGGCATTTAAAGCCTAATCTCCCATAAAACGGTACCATCTCGCAAAAGCAATATCACTGTCATTTTTGCGTGAGATCAGCCAAGAGCCTAGTAGAAGTCACTGCTAATATATGAGAACATTGTGCAGTTTGCGAGTGACTAGTGTAGGACCTGGGGAGAAGAAAGAGAGCAGCAGCTAGATGACGGGGAAGGCAGAGTTCTGATACTTGTGTATGAGTACATGCACTGTTGACATCTGTCATCACTTGTATATTGTGATGAAATATGTCAACAGCTTTTGTGGGTTAGCTGCTGTGGGGTGACCAAGAGTCACAAGACCTGCTGTGCACTTTACCATGGGAGGTGAGAGGGAGGGTAGTGCTATCACTCCTTCTCACTTCCTGGATTATTTTTTTATTGAACAATAACTATAGGATGTCTACCTGAAATGACAGGTGCACTTAATATGTTTAAGCTCTGACTTGTTTTGACAGCATATTTATAATTATTCTCCATCTTCAGATGCCATAGATTGTTCCAAGTGTCCATGGGATATGTGGCCGAATACAAAAAAAGATCAATGTATTCCAAAACCCATTGAATATCTTTCATACAGTGAGCCGTTGGGAATAACTTTGATGGCCACAAGCCTTTCCTCTTCCATGATCCCAATTTCCATTTTTAAACTTTTCCTTCGTTACAAGACCACGCCAATAGTCAAAGCCAATAATTATTCTGTAAGTTGTATTCTGTTATTGTCCCTGTCACTCTGCTTTCTCTGTTCTTTGACTTTCATTGGTTATCCTGAGCCTGTGAAGTGCCTTCTGCGCCAGGCTGCCTTTGGAATGGCCTTTGCTCTCTGTGTCTCCTGTATCTTGGCCAAAACTATAATGGTAGTGTGTGCCTTTATGGCCACCAAACCAGGAAGCAACCTAAAGAGATGGACCAGTCCTTATGTGTCTTATATAGTGATTGTCACCGGTTCTCTTCTACAGTTTCTTCTTTGCAGTATTTGGGTGGTGGCTGCTCCACCATTCCCTCAAAATAACACAGAAACACAACCTGAAATCATAGTTGTTGAATGCCATGAGAACTCACCCACTGCCTTTTGGAGCATGCTGGGCTATCTTGGCCTCTTGGCCTCCATCAGTTTTGTTGCTGCATTCTTGGCCAGAAGACTCCCCAATAACTTCAATGAGGCCAAGTTTATCACTTTCAGCATGTTGGCCTTCTTAAGTGTCTGGATTTCCTACATCCCAGCCTCTCTCAGCTCAAAAGGAAAGTACACCGTAGCCATGGAAATCTTTGCAATACAGTCATCAAGCTGGGCTCTAGTGGTCTGTATGTTTTTTCCTAAATGTTTCATCATCCTGTTTCGACCAGAAATGAACTCCAAAGAACATCTCATGGGGAAAGACAGAGGCCAGGAATAGAATGTAGATATTAATCCATGATATGAGTGTTTTATCTAAAATTAAAAATGGTCAGATGATCACTCTCCCTGGAACATTTGTCAAATTTTGTAGCTTCCAGTGAAATGTAAAATTTATATATATATATATATATATATATATATATACAGTACAGTACAGTATTGCATGGATGTATTATTGGGCATTATCTGGTTTATAGTTTTATTGTGTTTCTGTGTGTTTTATACAAATAGTATTTAACATTCTATGTTTATAATAAATTTTAATATCAATGAGACTACAGCCTGGATAATTTTTACACTTTGCGTTACAAAATTAGATAATACAAGTTGTACAGTGCTCCCCAGACAGAAAGTCACAATACCACATCCCAAAATACATTGGCTAAGGTGTCAAAGATGTGACATAGCCAATACTCTTGGTCTTTATGCTCTTACCTTTTAATCAAAATGTGACCTTCTGATATTCTTGGAAATGAAGCCCTGTTTTTATTAAAATATATAGAAGATTACAAGATAGGGTCAGCTGGATGTAAACGCCTAGAAGGAATAGTCCATTATCAGAGGCATAACTTCTGTTTCACATTGAATAATCTAAAATAATATGCAAATATTCCCCCTCCACAAAATCCATCCTTCCTGCACAAGTTCTCCCCTCCCCCTCCAAAATTCCCCCTTCCAACACAAATCCTCTCCCCCAGGTATAAAACTTTTGTTACAACCCAGAGTCATTTGCCCCCTTCCATTCTTGACCTTACAGACCTTAGATGCAGTGTGGCCAATGGCTGAGGTATGTTCTTATTCCCAGGCTCCCCCTTGTCTTGTGTCATGTGACACATCAAAGCCATTCAGGAACCTAGGGTCAGTGTCCTTCGGCTCTGAAAGCAGTACAGTGATTAAAATTAAATTAGTAAAATAATAAGCATGTTATACTTACCTGCTCTGTGCTACGATTTTGCACAGAGCAGCCCTGATCCTCCTCTTCTCGGGTCCTCCGCCGATGCTCCTGGCTCCACCCCCCTGCCCAGCACCTCCATAGGAGGCAGCTTCTTATGGGGGCACTTATGCCTGCTTGATCTATTCAGACACACAGCCCAGCTCGCCCCCCCCCCCACTCTCTTCTCACAGGTTGTGACTGCCAGCAAC
This sequence comes from Lithobates clamitans, assembly GCA_037952925.1. Lineage (NCBI taxonomy): Eukaryota > Metazoa > Chordata > Amphibia > Anura > Ranidae > Lithobates > Lithobates clamitans. The sequence goes on from JBBGZY010000657.1 coordinate 3,025,772, forward strand.
AGGAGCCAATGGCTCCCACTGCTCTCAGCTAAGTCTGTGAGAGCTAGGGAAGGGGGAGGAACCTCTGGGGAAATCCAGAATGGAGAAAGATTGGGAGGTCCCAGTAGCTATCAGGCTCAGCAATGCCATGCAATGCCAAGCTGCTGCAAGCAAAGCCAGCAGAATATTAACTTGCATTAAAAAGGGGATTCACTCCAGAGATAAAAGAATAATTCTCCCACTCTACAAGACTCTGGTTTTGCCGCATCTGGAGTATGCTGTCCAGGTCTGTGCACCAGTCCTCAGGAAGGATGGGCTGGAACTGGAAAGAGTTCAGAAAAGGGCAACAAAGCTAAGCTCAGGGACTGGAGGACCTCAGCTACGGGGAAAGACTACAAGCATTGAACGTATTCTCTCTGGAGAGGAGATGCTTGAGAGGGGATATAATAGTGATATACAAATACCTTACTGGTGACCCTAACATAGGGAGAAAATTGCTCAGTGAAAGGGAATTTAAAAAGACACACGGCCATTCACTGAATTTGGAAGAGAAGCGGTTTAACTGTAATCAGCGTAGAGGGTTCTCTACTGTCAGAGCGGTAAGGATGTGGAATTCTCTTCTACAAGCAGTGGTATCAGCAGGGATAGTGTCAAAAAACGATTAGATGGGCATCTTAATGATCACAACATGCAGGGATACTGTATAAGACTTACTATTGAAATAAACACATACACACACACACCCACACAGGTTGAACTGGATGGACTGGTGTCTTTATTCAACCTTACCGACTATGTGACTACGTAACTTTGTAAAAAAAGGGGAGAGGAGCTGCTGCAGATGTGCACAGTACTGAACTGGGATAGGGCTCAGGTGAGTATTTAGGGAGGGCTGGGGGGGCTACTACTACTTTTTACCTTAAAATGGTTGTTAACCCCATTCATGAAGATTACTCTAATCACATATATCTGTAGTGTTTGCTTATCTCTCTCCAAAGCTCTAAGTGTCATTTCTCTCTGGTGCTCCGTTCCTCTGTTATCAGCAAGAGTCACTTCTGACAAGTTCTCTGACACATGAGATAACAGCAGCTAAAAAATTTGTGTCGGGTAGGGTTCTTAGAGGGATATGGACAGAGAGCTGGTTAATTCACAGCTCTGCAAGTTTCTTCATTCCTCTGCCTATGTGAAGAGAGGTGTGTGTGCCTTTCCTCCAATCAGCTCTCACACAATGTATGACCAGATTCTCCTCCCACTGCTGAAAGAGGAAGAAAGATTTTTAACACGGTCATGATCTGCACTTCCAAAAGAATGTAGAAAGCTGAAGACAGCAGATATACAAGTAAAACTTATGTAGGAGGATTTGTTTCATCTCTGTGTATCATCTGGGGCTGTTCACTTCACTGGTTATATGTGAGGGTTTACATCCACTTTACTGCAGAGGATGCATTAAGGTATAAAAAAAAAAACTTTTACCTTTACAATCACTTTAAACCAAAAAGCAAACGTTTACTATATTGCAGCTTACCAATTCTTAGAAGTGATGACTGCTTTAGTTTTTTTTTTTTGGCTTTTTTTTTTTCTTTTCTTTTTATCTGGTGATCCAATCAGTAAGTCAGGACAACCTCTCCTGCAGTTGTATCAGTTATGCCGCGTACACACGAGCGGACTTTTCGACCGGACTGGTCCGACGGACTATCCAACGGACTTTCGGCGGACTTCTAACAGACTTTCCCAGCGAATGGACTTGCCTACACACGATCACACCAAAGTCCGACGGATTCGTACGTAATGACGTAAGACCGGACTAAAATAAGGAAGTTGATAGCCAGTAGCCAATAGCTTCCCTAGCGTCGGTTTTCGTCTGTCGCACTAGCATACAGACGAGCGGACTTTTCGATAGGAACTGGGTCCGGCGGATTTCCTATGTAAAGATTTGAAACATGTTCCAAATCTAAAGTCTGTCAGATTTTCGACCGAAAAAGTCAGCTGCAGGTCCGATGAAGCCCACACACGGTCGAATTGTCCGCAGGACTCGGTCCGTCGGACCAGTCCGGTCGAAAAGTCCGCTCGTGTGTACGCGGCATTAGAGTGTTGAGATAGGCCATTTACCACTGAATGATCAGCTTTTCTTTATCTATGTAAAACCTTTATCCCAAACGAAGATACAAACCAGTTACTGTAACTGCTTGTGTAACTGCAGTGTGAGCTGGAGTTTGGATTCAATTTGTTAGTGTGTCTAGTCCATCTAACACTCTCCTCCCCCAGACTGACAATGCCGCTGTCAAAAGGTGCCCCCTGTGCTCCTTTATTTTAAGTAGGGACACTCTAATACCGGAGGTGTGTTACTGGTGTGATCACCAGGTGAAAAGAGATGGAAAAAGCTTAAAAAAGAAAACAAATGCAGCCACCACATCTAATGATTAGTCTTGAGTTTAATACAGCTTGGAGTCTATTGCTGTGACATGCAGCCGATAGGTAGAGATACTGGCTGCTTCAGTGGTGAGCAATCCGAGGTTCGGGGAACTAGTGCACCCTGCATGAGCTGTGGGGTATGTGCCCTGGGTGCCCAGTACTATTGATGCTAGACATGTGCACAGCCCAAAAATTGGTGTTTTTTTTTTTTTGTTTTCGTTTTATTAATTCTAGTTTTATTAACTTTTTGTTCTTATTTTCGGATTTTCGTTCTTTGGAATTTTGGGATTTTCATTCTTATTTTCGGATTTTCGTTCTTTCTGATTTTCTGATTTTTGAATTTTCAGATTATCTTTCTTTCGAATTGTGAGATTGTCGAACTTTTGTTCTTTAGAATTGTCGGATTTTCGAATTTCAGATTTTCATTCTTTCAAATTTTTTGTTCTTTTAGAAAATTTGTTTTTTCGATAAAAATGCACAATCCATTTTGGGGTGGGGTTGTTTTTCAGGGGTCGGGCTTGGCCCCTTAGTTCCAGTGAAGGGGACTCTTAAGGCGTCACAAATGCTCTTCTGGAAGAATGGTCAAACATTCCCATGGACGGCCTTCCCAGAAGAGTTGAAGCTGTCATAGCTGCAGAGGTTGGGCCAACTAATTATTGAACCCTATGGATGAAGACTGGGATGCCATTAAAGTTCATTTGAGTATAACGGCAGGCATCCCAATACTTTTGACAATATAGTATATATTATACATTCACATCAACCCCCCAAGGAGCCCAACTCGAATTCATACATAGCCTAGTAACCACCAGCATAGTCGTAGTTTGGACATGAACCGACAACCCTAGTTCTGCTAGGCGGAAGTGCTAATCCAAGGGTGGGCAATTACGTTTCCGAAGGGGCCACATGAGAAACTGGGACTGTTGTGGAGGGCCGAACTTAAAGTGATTGTAAACGATCACCTCGCAAAACAACTCATTCAGTTTAAAATAGAAATGAAAGGCAAAACATTTTTGTATAGCTATTAAAAAAAACATTATACATACCTTTTTTTCCCTTTTTATAACTGATCACATTCCCTCTGTTCTCAGCTGCATACGAACTGGGAGTAGGAGAAGCAGCAGCACACTGAGCTTCCCAATGAAAGGCTGTGCAGGGGGGGCGTGTAAGGACAAGTATGATCATTGGAGCAGCGCACACTGCATAGCTAGAGAACTGGCCATGGTGTGCTCTCCTGCTTAGTGTGGTCATTTTTTTGTAGGAAAGCAGAGGGACTGGTAGGAACACCGGGGAATTCACAATATAAATGCAATATAAAGAGAACAGGATACTGTCTCATACAAGTACATGGTACAGCAGGCACATATCAGGAATATGAAATGTTGGGGAAACGAAAACTTTATTCTGCTTAATATTAATTTTGGACCAGGGAAGGTCTGTAAGTACATAAGCTTATAGAAAACAAACAGCTGGCTCTCATGAAATAGGTTTCTTTCAGACGGATAATTAGAGGGTGATAAAGGAAAAGGCTCAGCTTGTCAAACTTTCCCATTGAGTTCAATAGCTAGATAAGGTAAACTTCCAATATTGTGGCCTGGTATGGTTCTGGATGGGCGCACATGATCACTGCTATAGTGTAATCAAAGCAGTTGGGGATCCTGGGTGACATCATTGACCAAATATGGTCACCCTGTATGCCCGACTACTTTGTTTACTGACAGAAGCATGCTGAGGATCTGTCATTCAGCGGAAAGGAATGCACATGGTGCATGGGGTGTGGACTCACTGGGGCTGCACCGGTCTCCTGACATTTATACACTATATTGCAAAAAGTATTGGGACGCCTGTCTTTACACGCACATCAACTTTAATGACGTCCCGGTCTTAGTCCGTAGGGTTCAATATTGAGTTGGCCCACCCTTTGCAGCTATAACAGCTTCAACTCTTCTGGGAAGGTTGTTCACAAGGTTTAGGAGTGTGTCTATGGGAATGTTTGACCATTCTTCCAGAAGTGCATTTGTGAGGTCAGCCACTAATGTTGGACGAGAAGGCCTGGCTCACAGTCTCCGCTCTAATTCATTCTAAAGGTGTTCTATCAGGTTGAGGTCAGGACTTTGTGTAGGCCAGTTAAGTTCCTCCACCCCAAAACTCGCTCATCCATGTCTTTATGGACCTGTGCACTGGTGCGCAGTCATGTTGGAACAGGAAGGGGCCATCCCCAAACTGTTCACACAAAGTTGGGAGCATGAAATTGTCCAAAATGTCTTGGTATGCTGACACCTTATGAGTTCCCTTCACTGGAACTAAGGGGCCAAGCCCAACCCCTGAAAAACAACCCCAAACCATAATCCCCCCTCCACCAAATGATTTGGACCAGTGCAGAAAGCAGGGTCCATAAAGACATGGATGAGCGAGTTCGGGTTGGACGAACTCCTAAACCTTGTGGACGGCCTTTCCAGAAGAGTTGAAGCTGTTATAGCTGCAAAGGGTGGACCAACTCAATATTGATCCCTACAGACTAAGACTGGGATGCCATTAAATTTCATGTGCGTGTAAAGGCAGGTGTCCCAATACTTTTGGCAACATAGTGTATATTGGTGTTGCCATGCAACACAAGAAAAAGTCGGCCCCGGCACCCCCAGTAAGTCCACTTCTGCTACTTCAGTGGCAATGGGAGACCAGACTGATGTGCTCTCCACTCCCCTGCTCTGCCCCTCCTCCCTATGCCAAATGGAGGGGAAAAAAAGGCCACAAAGACTCCTGGGATGTATGACATCATTATGGCCTAGGCCAGAAACCAGGAAGCAACTGAAGAAATGTGAAAAAAAAAAAAAAGTTTAAAGCAAATATAACATCCTTTCCTACATTTTTACTATGGCTAGCAGCATAGAGATTAAAAAAATAGTTCATTTTGATTTGGGAGAGTTTAGTTGCGCTTTAAAAAGAATATAAAATAACAATATCCAGTTACAGTTTCCTTTAACCACTTCAATACCGGGCATTTTCACCCCCTTCCTGCCCAGGCCAATTTTCAGTTTTCAGCGCTGTCACACTTTGAATGACAATTGCGCGGTCATTCTACACTGTACCCAAATGAGTTTTTATCATATTTTTTTCCCCACAAATATAACTTTCTTTTGGTGGTATTTGATCGCCTCTGTGGTTTTATTTCTTGCGCTATAAACAAAAGAACAGTGGCAAGTTTGAAAAAAACACAATATTTTTTACTTTTTACTATAATAAATATCCAATTTTTAAGAAAAAAACAACAAAATTTTTCATCACTTTAGGCGGATATGTATTCTTCTACATATTTTTGGTAAAAAAAATCACAATAAGCGTATATTGATTGGTTTGCGCAAAAGTTATAGCGTCTTTTTTTTTTCTTACTGGTAATGGTGGCGATCTGCGATTTTTATCGTGACTGCGACATTACGGCGGACATATCAGACACTTTTGACACTATTTTGGGACCATTCACATTTATACAGCGATCAGTGCTATAAAAATTCACTGATTACTATACAAATGTCACTGGCAGGGAAGGGGCTAACACCATAGGTGTGCGCAGCCTATTGTATTAGGGTGTGCACCTCAAAGCTCCAACACATATGCATTTGTCACATATTAACTGGCCTTTCGTCATCCTAAAACAATGGGGGAGAGCAGGTGAGCACACAAGGGGACCTGGGCAGCAGAAAGAAAAGGAACTGGGACAAGAGGGGTGGCATACATTGGTACCAATCCCCTGTATTTATCTCCAGTGGCAGCTGAATATCACCGAGAGGAAGAGGAGGAGAAGCCTACTTTCAGCTGCTGCAGAAGAAAATACAGATCGGTCCATTAATTTCCACTCCAGCCACCTATCCTGTTCAGATTCTGGGGATCAGCAAGTAAGGATTGCTGCTTACCTGTCACCTGCTCACAAATGATGGGTTGCCAACTTCAGGATTAGGGTGTGCCCAGGCACACCTGGCACACCCCTTGCGCATGCCTATGGTTAACACTAGGGGGTGATCAAGAGGTAAATGTGTTACCTAGTGTCAGAGAACTCACAGCACTAGCTCCCGTCTCCATGCAGCAGCGTCTAACGGCCATGCGCGGTGTCCCCGACAGATACGAGCGAGTTCCGGATCGGACGTGCACAACCGCGCATCCGTACGAACGTATGCACGCACCCGCACAGCCATACGAGCGGGTGTACGTTCTCACGCACGCACGTTCACGTCCACCAATCCCGGCGCTCGGCGCCATATATAAACAAGGTTCTTGCCTGACACTAGTGCTGGATCGTCTTCAGCTAGTTCCTGATTTCCTGACGTCCGTGTGACCTGTTACTTGCTCCTGATTACCTGGCTTCCTGACCACTCTCTCGGATCTCCCTTGTCTGCTACCTACCTTACTGATTACACCGACCCTGGCTTGGACTATCTACTACGGCTCTGCCTCCTGACTTTGTACCTCGCTGCCTGCCCGTTGCTGACCTCTGCCTGACCTTGACCACGAACTGTCTTCTGTTTTGGATACCTCGCTGCCAGCCCGTTGCCAACCTTTGCCTGACCTGACGTTGCAGTTGTCCCTGAACCCACGCCTGCCCGGCTTCTACTAACAGTTCTGGTGACCTATCTTTCATCTAATCTCCGGAGGATTCCGAATCTCCAAGTTCCAGTTCTCCAGCCGCAGGCACCTGCACCCTTCTGTGCCCCGGCACTCCCTGTCCCCACTACCAGGGGTGTCAGGACCAGGACCGTGCGAGAGGCCTCCCTCAACATTCAGACTCTGCTGTAAGGTACGTGACACCTAGGGAGTGATTCTAACTGTAGGAGGAGGGGACTCACAAGGGGAGAAGACCGATCCGTGTTCCTCTGTACTGGGAACACACCATCAGTCTTCTCTCCCCTGACAGGACCGTGGATCTGTGTGTGTTTATACACACACAGATCCACGGGCCTGCTCTGTTATTGGGCAATCGTGGGGAGCTGATGCGTGTCCGCCGGGCACGCGCATCGGCTTCCGAGAGACACGTCGGGCGCACGTGCGCCGCCTAGACGCCCGGTAAGCCAAGGACATCATATGACACTCGCCCAGGATGGGAGACCCCTCCTGCGGACGTCATTTGATGATGGCCGGGATGGGAAGTGGTTAAAGTAAAGTAAAGGTTCTTTTTTTTTGTTTTGTTCGTAAAAACATGTCATACCTGCTCTGTGCAAGGGTTTTGCACAGAGCAGCCCCAATCCTCCTTTTCTGGGATGTCCCAGTGGCGCTCCTGGTTCCTCCTCTTAATTAGGTGCCCCCACGGAGAGCCGCTTTCCATAGGGGCACCCGTGCCAATGGCTCCTGCTGCTATCAATCTATCCAATGAGGACCCAAGATATTGGCTGGAGCTGCTGGGCTCGTGCTGGTCCCTGGAACGATCGGGTTCAGGTAAGAAAAAGGGGGGATCTGGGAGGCTGCTGCAGTGCAGAAGGTTTTTCACCTTAATGCATAGAATGCATTAACTACTTCAATACCGGGCACTTATACACCTTCCTGCCCAGACCAATTTTCAGCTCTCAGCGCTGTCGCAGTTTGAATGACAATTGCGCGGTCATCCAACACTGTACCCAAACTAAATTTTTATCATTTTGTTCCCACAAATAGAGCTTTCTTTTGGTGGTATTTGATCGCCTCTGCGGTTTTTATTTTTTGCTAAACAAACAAAAAAAGACCAAAAATTTTGAAAAAAAGAAAAGTTTTGCTTTTGTTTCTGTTAAAAACATTTTTAAATAAGTAAGTTTTCTCTTTCACTGATGGGCACTGATAAGGCGGCACTGATGAGGTGGCACCAATGAGCGGGCACTGATGGGCACTGATAGGGTGGCACTGATAGGCGGCACTGATGGGCGCTGATAGGCGGCACTGCTGGGCACTGATATGTGGCACTGTTGGGCACTGATATGTGGCACTGCTGGGCACTGATATGTGGCACTGCTGGGCACTGATACCTGGCACTGATATGAGGCACTGATAGGCATCCCTGGTGGCACTGGCAGTGGTAGGCATTGGAGTGGGCACTGATTGGCAGCTGCACATATTGGTATTTCCCTGGGGGTCTAGGGGGCATACCTGGTGGTCCAGTTTGGTGGGCATCCTGGTGGTCCTGAGCGGCTTCCCTGGTGGTCCTGGGTAGGATCCAAGGGGGGGCTGTGCTGATAAATAATCAGCACAGACCCCCCCTGTCAGGAGAGCAGCCGATCGGCTCTCCTCTACTCACGTCTGTCAGACGCCAGTGAGGAAAATCCGATAAACGGCTCTTCCTATTTACATCTTGATCAGCCGTGATTGGTCTCTGACGGAGACTCTTTACCTAGATTGAAGTTGCGATGTGTCAGACTGATGACAACAACGATCGCCGCAATGCGTGCCCCCGGGGGTGCCCAGCTGTTTAATATCCTGATCATGTCATATGACGTCCGGTCAGGATATTGAAACCACTTTGCCGCCATCATTTTGCTATATGGCGGGCGGCAAGTGGTTAAGGTGAAAAACCTTGAGGGTTTACAACTCCTTTAAGCCATAGGCACGTTTATAATGTGAATGTGTAACTGATTGTTATGTGGATATTTAAGCTTTTATCATTCAAAATATGATATCTGCATTATCTATTGTAGGATATTGAGTTATTACGTGTCCCCGTGCTGTGAAATGCACATGGGCCTTGTTAATTATCCAGGACAAACCCAGGTAACCTCAATGGACTGTAATTAGGAGAGGGAGGGGGTGATATTGTTTACCTGTATAAATCTTATATAAAGGACAGGCTGTGTATGCAGTACAGGGGAGACGGACAGAATGAGGTAGGTGTATAGGAAGCTAAGAACATCTTTTTTTTTTTTTTTTATATATTAGGTATTTTCCAATGTCTCATTATGGTTGTTCACTTTTGCAAGGGAAGCTACACTTTGCAAGGGAGTTTGCCCCAGAGCTTAGCGAATGACATGAAGCTCTGCTGACTACCATCATCCAATCACTTGCAAGCAAAAATGCTGCATGTTTTTATTTCCAGTGCATGTGATTGGGTGTTCTTTGCCAAGCTCTTGTGCAAATTCCCTTGCAAAGGTGTAATTTACCTTGCAAATTCAAACAGTCTTGCTCTTAGTATTATTATTATTATTATACAGGATTTATATAGAACCGACAGTTTATGCAACTTAAGGCATACCTCCCAACATTTTGAGATGGGAATGAGGGACACCTACTAACAAACGTATGTAGGCATAGGACACACCCCCTGCCACACCCCCTTACAGGAAAATTAACCAAAAATAAAAGGTTAATTAAATCCACGAGTGTTTTTTTTTACCACTACTATTCCTTTATATTGGCTTTTAAAACGTACAAAAGCAGCAATTTAGAATTTGGAAGAAAGGTTTAGCGCTGGGAAGGTTTAGCGATGAAAGATAAAAAGTGCATTTTATACACAACTATATGGATCAGACCAAAATGAGGGACCAATGAGGGGAAAAGAGGGACAGAGGGACATCGCTCCAAATCAGGGACAGTCCCTCGAAATCAGGGACAGTTGGGCGCTATGCTTAAGGGTAGACAGTACAAATACAATACACTTTAATCCAGAAGGATTTAAGGGGCCCTGCTCCTTAGAGCTTAGTAAATCAACTCTATTGCCTGCAGGGAGGTACCTGTGAATCATGGGTCCCCATAGCAAAATGTTGTTGGGAGGATTCTGTGTAGCAGATGGCTATATCAATTTTGACATTGGGGGACGGGTCACACTGGGATGACTTGACAAGTTAGCCGCCTGACAAGTCGCGTTCCGTTCTGTACAATGGAACCGTTCTAATTGGAGCGACTCAAGTCGCTCCGACTTAGAAAAAGGTTCCTGTACTTCTTTGGGGGCGACTTGAGGCGACTTGCATTGACTTCTGTATAGAAGTCGTTTTGCAAGTCGTCGCTGCTGTCGTGTGCAGGTCGCCTGAGGCAGTCGCGCTGCAAGTCGTGCTGCCTCAGTGTGAACCGGCTCTAAAACTGATGCACACAGAATCTGATGCAGCTGTGCATAGTAACCAATCAGCTTCCAGGTGTTAGCCCTGGTTCACATTGAACGCTACTTTGAAATCGTGCTACTTCACTTGAAGTAGCACGATTGCAAAATAGCAGGTCGGTGCGATTTCAGATGCTGCTCGGCTGACATCTGTGCCACTTCATGCACAGATGTCTATACAAGTCGCACCTGCAATTTAAAAAAAAAAATAGTGCAGGAACCTTTTTTTTTAATCGGTCCTGCACCGCAAAGTCAGAGTGGCACTGATTTGAGCGGTTCCATTGGCGATAATAGGGTGCAACGTGTTATGCGATTTGGAAATGTCAACTGGCATGACAAGTCGCACCGGTGTGAACGGGGGCTTATTGTCAAAGCTTAATTGAATAAGCTGAAGTTAGAAGCTGATTGATTACTGTGCACCGCTGCACCAGATTCTGTGTGCTCCAGTTTTTGTAAATCTACCCCCCCCCCCATGTTAAGGATGTTAACATAAAGTATGTCTAAATCAGGGACAGGCAATGGAAGATCAGTCAGCACAGTCAGACTAGTAGGGACCAGTGCTTAGTTACAATAAAAGTCACAATAATAACAAACATGAGAATATTTAAAATTATGACAAAATAATTATTCAGTTGCCATATTGCAGTCGCCCACCGTGGAAATACGTTGCTACTTTGATGTTAAATACTTCAGTTATGGCAGCAGTTAATTTTTAAATGGCGTGCGGTCCACTTTAAGATAAAAGTGGTCCCAGTGGTGGATCCGACACGGGATCACTTTTGTGGGCAACGGGAGAGGAGCCCCTCTCGCCGCTTACTGATCGAAACTGGGAAACAATCCGATTGCCTGATGGGCAGGAAGTTGAGTGAGGACAAGAAAGCCCCCACTCGACCCTATGCGCTTGGAGGACCGGAGCGACGTCAAACGTCACCTCCGCCCTCCAGACTTAAAGGGGCAATTTTTTTTCTTGAAAAAAAAAAAATTATATATTTTTTGTATTATTTGCTTTTAAGTGTAAATGTGAGATCGGAGGTCTTTTTGACCCCAGATCTCACATTAAAGAGGGCCTGCCCTGCTTATTTCTATTACTAGAGATGTTTACATTCCTTAGAATAGGAAAAAAAGTGATCAAAATTTTTTTTTTATTAAACGGACAGTGTAAAAAAATAAAAAATAAAAAGTAAAATAAATAAGAAAAAAAAAATGTCAAGCGCCCCATCCCTCCGAGCTCGCGCGCAGAAGCGAACGCCTAGGCAAGTTGCGCCCACACATGTAAACGGTCACATGTGAGGTATCGCAGCAATCATTAGCTTGAAAGCTGTAACTCTAAACTGGTAACCTGTAGGAATTTTTCAAGCGTCGCCTATGGAGATTTTTAAGTACCAAAGTTTGTCGCCATTCCCACGAGCGTGCGCAATTTTAAAACATAACATGTTAAGTATCAATTTACCCAATGTAACATTATCATTCACAATCTAGAAAAAATAATTGAGCTAACTTTACTGTTTACTTATTTTTTTAATTCAAAAAAGTGTATTTTTTTCCCAAAAAAATGCGTTTGTAAGACTGCTGCGCAATGCAATGATCTCCAATTTATTCTCTAGGGTCTCTGCTAAATATATATATATGTATGTGTATATATATATGTATATGTATATATGTGTGTGTGTGTATATATATATATATATATATATATATATATATATATATATATACACTGTTTTGGCCTCGATCCTTAAGGCATCTTTCACACGGGCGGCTGTCCTGTAACATGTAAAAGCATGTTTTGTTATTTTGAAATTCCAAGACTCCAGGCACAGCGATCACTTGCAGTTGAACATTGCGATTAGTAGCGCTTACGTGCATTTATATGCGGCTGCGTTTAGCTGCGGTGAAACATTCTTGCCATTTCTGATATTCTTACTGTTGCTTTTCTTTCCTCGTTGCCGCTGCTATCCGCAGGTGAAATAGTACACTGTGATTGCCTGTGGTTATGTGCAGATAGCTGCGCTAAATCGGTCCTGGGTGCAGTCAAATTTATTTTTTCAAACCGCACAAAACTGCATGTAATGAAACCGTTGCTAAACGCAGTGTGTGCGGGCCAGTCAAGTTCCTCCGAAAACTTGCTCATCGATATCTTTATGGACCTTGCTTTGTGCACTGGTGCTCAGTCATGTTGGAACAGGAAGGGACCATCCCCAAACTGTTCCCATAAAGTTGGGAGCATGAAATTGTCCAAAATGTCTTGGTGTGCTGACGCCTTAAGAGTTCCCTTCACTGGAACTAAGGGGCCAAGCCCAACCCCTGAAAAACAACCCCCCACCATAATCCCCCCTCCACCAAATGATTTGGACCAGTGCACAAAACGGAAAATTGTATACTCACCTTTCCGTAATTTTCCTTTCCTGACGCCTCTCCATGGCAGCACACACTGGTTGTGACTCCGCCCCCACAACCTGACAGGATTGGTTAGCTATAAATTTGAAGGGGAGACACCCCGCTGCATTCTCTGTAAATATATCACCAAAAAAAACGGGGTGGGAATCTGTGCTGCCATGGAGAGGCGTCAGGAAAGGAAAATTACGGAAAGGTGAGTATACAATTTTCCGTTTTCCTGACGCCTCCATGGCAGCACACACTGGGAAATAACTCGCCAGTCGGGTGGGTGCAAGAAAATAATATTTATTCCTTATAATGCGGAAGAATTGGCTCTAACAACGGATCTACCGAAGTCTGCCATAGCCAAATGAGCAGAATCTACTCTATAGTGAGAAATAAACGTATGTCTGGAGGACCAAGTTGCTGCTTTGCAAATAGTCTCCGGTGAAACCCTGCAATACGCTGCCCAGGAGGTAGCCACTGCCCTGGTCGAGTGAGCCCTGATGCCTTCAGGAATTGCCATATGCCGCATGGAGTATGCCTTCTTGATGGACTTGACTAGCCAGGAGGCTATAGTACGTGAAGTAGCCGCTTGACCTCGTCTGTTTCCATGTGGGATGACCATGAGGGTATCCGTCTTTCTAAAAGAATTCGTAGCCGTCAGGTAACTAATGATGGTAGTTTTAACATCCAGAGGATGAGGTTCACCCTGATCATTAGTGAAGGATGGTAAGACAATATCTTGGTTGTAATGGAAGGAAGTTGCTACCTTCGGGATGAAGTGGTCTGAAGGTCTTAGTACTACCTTATCAGGAAAGAATACCAAGTAAGGTTCTGATGCCATCAGTGCTTGGATCTCAGACACCCTCTTTGCTGATGTGATTGCAATGAGAAAGGATAGTTTTAGAGTCAGATCCCATAGAGATATTGATTCAGATGGAGTAAAAGGAGGATTGGTGAAGGCTTCAAGAACTATTGAGAGATCCCATGATGGAAAAACTGGTTTCTTAGGAGGTTTGATTTTCAGGCAGGCTCTCAGGAATTGGATAACCAGCGGATGTAATGCCCATCTGGTGCCTGTTTTGGCCGACAAGGCAGATACTTGTACCTTAAGGGTACTTGAACTTAGACCTTTGTTGATTCCTGATTGGAGGAATTCTAGGATTTGAGAAGGTTCTGGAGCAATAGGATCCCATCCCTTCTGCTGCGCCATTCTAAAGAATTGGTTCCAAATTCTTGTATAGGTGGTGTTGGTGGTGCTCTTCCTGGCTTGCATCAAAGTCGATATTACTTCCTGTGAGCAGCCTTGTTCCCTTAACCTAACCCTTTCAACTTCCATGCTGTCAGATGTAGTTTCTCTGGAGCTGGATGTAGGAATTGGCCTTGAAATAGCAGATCCGGAGTTACCGGAAGGGGGATTGGAGGTTGAAGGCTGAGCTGCAATAGTGTCGTGAACCATGGTCTTCTCGGCCAAAGAGGAATTATCGCGATTACCGTGGCTGAAGATCTCCGAAGCCTGGACAGGAATCTCGCAATTAGCGGAGTTGGCGGGAATATGTACCCCAACTTGAAGTTCCAGGGATGGATTAGACAATCTATCCCCTCGGCTGAAGGGAAAGATGCTCTGGACAGAAACCTCCGACACTTCGTATTCGCCGGAGTAGCTGCTAAGTCGATCTCTGGTACTCCCCATGTCTCCGTAAGAAGAGAAAAGGCCTGGAGACTCAGGGACCATTCGTTGTTCGAAAGAGTTTCTCGACTCAGGTAATCGGCTAACATGTTCTGTGCCGCAGGAACATATATTGCTTTTAGATCTGCTAGGTGTGCCTGTGCCCATTCCAAGATAGGGTGGACTTCCTCCATCAGTGTGAGACTCTTGGTACCCCCTTGCCTCTGGATGTAGGATACTGCCACCTTGTTGTCCATCCGAATAAGCACGTTCTTCCCTCTGAGGACTGGTGCAAATGCCATGAGGGCCTGGAAAGCTGCTCTGAGTTCCAGTATATTCGATACTAAATCCTGGCCCCGGAACTGCCATCGGCCCTGCGCTGCTTGATCTTGACAGTGAGCTCCCCAGCCGCTCTGACAGGCGTCCGAGGTGACTATTATCGGATCTGGGGGAACTATCAGTTTGTATTTCCTGAGATTGGTCAAGTGTGTCCACCACCACACTGATTGCTTCATTGGTCTGGAGATGGTAATGGTCTGACGCATCGATACTCCATCCCACTGTCTCAGAAAGGAGTTCTGGAGGATTCTCATGTGCCATTGTGACCATTGCACCATGGGCAGGGTTGCAGCCATAGACCCTAGCACACTTAAGCAGACTCTGGCTGGAAGATGCCTTGCTGATAGTAATCTCCACATCTTCTGTACTAGAGGCTGAATCTTTTCTTGAGGAAGTTGTACCATGTTCAATTTGGTGTTCAGATCTGCTCCCAAGAATACCATGTTCTGAGTGGGTTGTAAGCTGCTCTTTTTCCAGTTGACTAACCAGCCGAAGTCTTGGAGAGTCGTGAGTAAGATCTTCTGATGGCATAGCAAGGTTTCTTGATCTTCTGCCAAGAGCAGGATGTCGTCCAAATAATGGTGGACTCGCAGACCTTTCTCCCTGAGGAATGCAACCAAGGGTAGAAGGACCTTGGTAAATGTCCTGGGAGCCGACGAGATGCCGAAAGGAAGGCACTGAAATTGGAAGTGACTTTTGTTGATGGCAAATCGGAGGAATTTTTGAAAGGCGGGATGAATCGGAATATGTAGATAAGCGTCTGATAAATCTACTGAGAGCATCCAGTCGCCCAGGTTCACTGCCAGAAGTATAGACTGCAGACTCTCCATTTTGAAGGCCTCTGTTTTTATGTTCCTGTTGAGATTTTTTAAATCCAATACAGGGCGTAAGTCTCCGGTCTTCTTCTTTACCAAGAATAGTGGGGAATAGAACCCCCTCCCCTTTTGATCTGACGGAACTTCCAGTATTGCCCCTTTCTCCTTCAATTCCACTATATATTTTAATAGTAACTTCCTTTTGACTAGTGAAGATGGCATTCTTGTTGATTGGAAGTGATTCTTTGGAATTTTGCCCATAAATTTCCACTTGTGTCCAAATTTGATCGTGGAGAGAGTCCACTGGTCCTCTATATGGCTTGACCAAATCTGTGCGAAGTCCTTGAGCCTGGCGCCCACCTGTACTGAGTGGGCAGGCGAACCTTCAAAAGGACTTCTGCTGCTCCCCTACCGGGGTAGGCTTGGACTTCTGCATCCTTAGGAAGGAAGGTCTTGTGTTCTTCCAGTCCCTTCTAAACTCCCTACCAGGACGGTAGGCTCTAGCTTCCCTATATTTCTCAGGAAGGTTGCGCCTGAAGAAGGAACCCTTTTGGGCCTTGGGTTTTCTATCCGAGGGAATTAATCCCGACTTCCCTCCTGTTACCTTCGAAATAGCGGTGTCCAATTTAGACCCGAACAGGTTTGAGCCATCATATGGAATTCTGCACCAGTTTGTTTTGGATGCAGTATCGGCCATCCATGGTTTCAGCCACAAGGCCCTTCTTGCTGTGACTGAGGCTAGCATTGATCTCGCCGAGGATCTTATAATATCCACTGAGGCTTCTGCCACAAAGTCACCTGCCAACTTGATCTCCTGAAGAGAAGATATTATTTTATCTATTTCGGTACCGTCTTGCAGATCCTTCTCCACCTTGGTTGCCCAACCTGATATGGCTTTGGCCACTGCTGCTGTGGTAATTGCTGGTCTGCATGCGCCCCCAGCAGTGGAGTATGCTTTCTTCAATTCTAGATCCAATTTCCGATCCAGAACATCCCGAAAGGAAACTGCGTCTTCAATAGGCAGAGTGACATGCCGTGCAAGACGCATCAAGGAGGAGTCGACTACTGGAGCGTTCATCAATGTTTTGACTTTTGACTCCTTCAGAGGATACATTTTTGTCAGTCTGTTGGTGAGACTGGACCGCTTATCAGATCTTTCCCACTCATCTTTAATTAGATCCTCCAGTTCACCTATAAAAGGGAAATTCTCTGGTTCTTTCCTTAAATTTGGGAAATATTTCCGGACTTTCTGCGGTTCCTCTTTATCTCCCAGCCTATCGCTTCTTTGACTGACTTTGCGAAAGGCTGTACCAGGGAAAAGTCAAAACCTGCTGACATGTCCTGTTCCTCATCTCCTGAGGAGGGTTCTGATGCCTGGGGTTGGCTGTCATCCGCCACCGATGTGCTAGGCGTAGGCCTATCGATTAGAGGTGCTGTTGTCTCCCTTATGGATTCCCGCACAGATTCTCTTATGAGCTCCGTAGCCATTGCTGCGTCTAGTTCTTTGTCCTTTGCTGCCTCATTGAAGCAGGATCTGCAGACTAGTTTATCTGGCAAGGCTGGTGCGCCGCATACCCAGCAAGCGTTTGCTGCAGGACGGGTGTGGCGGCTTTGGCGGTGCGATGAAGGTGACCGTCTGCGGTGTGACCGACTGTGACGGGAGCGGCTGCGTCTTGAGCGGCTGTGACGTGAGCGGCTATGTCTTCGGTGGCGAGAAGAGGATCTTGAGCGGCTTCTGCGGGACTTCTTGCTTGACCCATGGCTTGATGTCCTCTCACGCCTGGAACTTGCGGCTCTTGACCTGGTGGGGCTGCCAAAAACGCAGCGTTAGTGGTTGGCTCTCTTTTTTCTCTCCCCTTCTTCAATACTTACCAATGACGAATAGCCTCTTACCTCGTTTGCTGATGGTGGTCTGCGCGGGCAGTGGTCTCCATAGTGATAGTAGACAGTGTAGACTGAAGGAAATTAAGAGAAAGGAAAAAAACTTTTTTTTTTTTTTTAAAACTTACTCTTTCTTTTAATATATTATTTATTTATTTAAAAAAGGCTAAATTGAATAAATTGACTTACCTGGTCTTGCTGAGTCGTTTTCTGGCAAAGCAGTTGAAGGCCGGTGAACATTCAGGCATCTGTGATACTGCTCAGCAAAAATCACAGAAATGCCTGTGTTTTTAAATCTGCCGCCGCCGTCGCGGCAAAATGACGCTCCCGCGCATGCGCAGAACGTCCCGAGCGCCTCGGCGCCATCTTGGAGAAGAGCATTACCTTCCCAAGGCAGAACTAAGCCCTGAGGCCAATTGCAGAGTGGAGGAGGCGGCCTCGGCGGCCATGACAGTTCCTACAGCGGTGGACAACAAGTGCCAGCAGGCCTCTAAGCAGAGAAACACCATAAGTAAACTACAGACAAAGGTACAGGCAAAAAGGAAAAGGAGACCACTGCAAAAATATGAAGCTTCTTTAAAGCTTACTGTGCCAGATGTCCAGACGCCCCCTGAGACCACCAGACCGGGGGTTCCCTCCATAGAAGCTCCTTTAGAGACTGTACAGGAGGGACTTCCAAACAGGAGAGGCTTGAACCTGCTGGGGCGAGTGCGGTAAGAGGCTTTTTTCTTTTTCTTTATCTTGACAACAGGAGCAAGCTGCATATCCCAATCTGTCAGGTGAGGATAAAAAAGAGAATGCAGCGGGGTGTCTCCCCTTCAAATTTATAGCTAACCAATCCTGTCAGGTTGTGGGGGCGGAGTCACAACCAGTGTGTGCTGCCATGGAGGCGTCAGGAAAGCAAGGTCCATAAAGACATGGATGAGTGAGTTCGGGTTGGAGGAACTTCTAAACCTTGTGGACAGCCTTCCCAGAAGAGTTGAAGCTGTTATAGTTACAAAGGGTGGGCCAACTCAATATTGAACCCTACGGACTAAGACTGGGATGCCATTAAAGTTCATGTGTGTGTAAAGGCAGGTATAATAAACATTTCCCTTCTAGAACATTTATTTTTTTTAACATATTTTAAAATCTGCATTGAAAATTATTTAAACCCCCCCCCCCCCCCGAACATTTTATATTTTCTGAAAGCAGAAGCGCTGTAGAATAAAAAGATGGATGGTAGTTGCAATTGTCTATATTTGCACAACTGTTTATCAAATCTATATTTTCAGGAGGGGGGGGATGCGAAAGTGGATTTGAGTGCACATAAACACAACATAATTTCTGATTTTTTTGAGTAAAATATAAAAGATGAGGTTGTGTCAAGTACATAGACACAACTTATGCACCTACAAAACAGCAAAAAATTACAGCACCCAAAATTATCAATAGGCAACACTTTGACCTTTACACGTTATCAGTTTAGAGTTAAAGAGGTTGTAAAGTCAAAAGGTTTATTATCATTCTATGCATTAAGATAAAAAGCCTTCTGTGTGCAGCAGCCGCCCTAATACTTACCTGAGCCCCATCTCTGTTCAGCGATGTCCACGAGTGTCTCAGCTGTCCGGGACTCTCCCTCCTGATTGCCTGAGACACAACTACGGCGCCATTGGCTCCCACTGCTGTTAATCAAAATCAGTTAGCCAATCAGGAGAGAGAGGGGGGGGTGGACATAGGGAGCTGCAGCTTGGCTTGGGTGCCCCCACAGCAAGCTGCTTGCTGTGGGGGTACCCAACAGGAGGGGAGGGGCCAGGAGCACAGAAAAGGGACTCGAGAAGAGGAGGACCCGGGCTGCTCTATGCAAAACCACTGCACAGAGCAGGTAAGTATAACATGTTTGTTATTTTTTTAAAAAGAACAAAAAAAAACAAGACTTTACAATAACTTTAAAGTGGTATTAAACTTTTCACAAAATGTTTTGTTTAAAAAAAATGCCCCCCGCAGGTTTAGGCCAAAATGTGCTAGTATGCACCATATACCAGCACATTATGCCAGACTTACAGTACTTGTCAAACAAAGCCTCCCAGTGCTGCACTGTCAGCACTTCTGCTAGTCCCGAGTGCTCCGATCTTCTCCTGACCTTCCTTCTAGGATCTCTCCCTTCAACCTCTTGAATGGCCAGGCCGCGATGATATCACACCGGAGAATTCCCACAGAAGTAACATCACCATAGCACAGCGAGGGTGCTTTAACCACTTCAGCCCCAGACCATTTGGCTGCCCAAAGACCAGAGCACTTTTTGCAATTCGGCACTGCGTCGCTTTAACTGACAATTGCGCGGTCGTGCAACATGGCTCCCAAACAAAATTGACGTCCTTTTTTCCCCACAAATAGAGATTTCTTTTGGTGGTATTTGATCACCTCTGCGGTTATTATTTTTTGCGCTATAAACAGAAAAATAGCGACAATTTTGAAAAAAAAAACATTATTTTTTACTTTTTGCTATAATAAATATCCCAGAAAAAATATAAAAAAACATTTTTTTTCCTCAGTTTAGACCGATATGCATTCTTCTACATATTTTTGGTACAAAAAATCGCAATAAGCGTTTA
Organism: Lithobates clamitans; assembly: GCA_037952925.1. Taxonomy (NCBI): domain Eukaryota; kingdom Metazoa; phylum Chordata; class Amphibia; order Anura; family Ranidae; genus Lithobates; species Lithobates clamitans. The sequence continues at coordinate 3,045,881 of JBBGZY010000657.1, forward strand.
TTGATTGGTTTGCGCAAAAGTTACAGCGTCTACAAAATAGGGGATAGTTTTATGGCATTTTTATTAATAATTTTTTTTTTACTAGTAATGGCGGCGATCAGCGATTTTTTTTTTTTTATTGTGACTGCGACCTTATGGCGGACAGATCAGACACTTTTGGCGTAATTTTGGGACCACTCACAATTATACAGCGATCAGTGCAAATAAAAATGCATTGATAAATGTGTAAATGTGACTGGCAATGAAGGGGTTAACCACTAGGGGGCAGTGAAGGGGTTAAGTATGTCCTAGGAAGTGATTCTAACTGTGGGGGGAGGGGCTATGTGTGACAGGACACTGATCACCGCTCACCACATCCCACGCCAAGAGAAATTGCATGAGCTGACAATATTGACTGGTGTCATGTTAATACAAGTTAACAAATGGAACAAATTCAGATCCATTTGTTATCCGAATGATGGCCTTAAGTTAAAGTTAAAATTCAGTTCACCTCCTAGGTGGCTTTACCCCCGCGATGGGCATCACCATTATGGCACATGTGCAGATGTGCCCACGAGCTCTGCCCAGCCTTTGGGTCCTGGCAAAGCCAATCAGCACATATGTGCATGCACAGGTGATCTTCCATGAATGCGCAAATACGGGGAATTTTTGGACTCCCCTGCTAGCAGTCTTTGTGCATGGGTGGGAAACCCATACGTGCGCAGATGGCTAAAAAACCAGCGCATGCACAGATGTGCTGCTTAAGGGCTCTCTCAGGATCCAAGCCCTTTGGCAAATATGCACATGCGCAGGGGGTGAGGAGAACTTCTCAACTAACTGAGAAATGTGGAACTGCTGCTTTGCAAGACAAATACATTTTTACTGAAAAAAAAATTAAATTTGTAAGAGAGGTATATAATTTATATATAATTTTTTTTTGCCTAAAAAAAAAATAGGCTGATAATTGATAAAAAAACCATATCTAAAAAAATCAACAGGTCCTTTTTAGAGTGTTTTATTGTTTTTGCAGGTTGATGCCCCATCTGTACCAAACGCTCTGGCACCTTGTTGTCCTGTACAATGTCCCGACTTCATACTCAGATGGTAACCCAACAGACTTGCCTAACAGCGGGATATTGGTACCTGGAGATGTGCTCATTGGGGCTGTGATTCCCCTCCACATTGACTATCTTAACCAAGAAGTCACCTTTCAAGAGAAACCTCACGCAGATGCTTGCTTAATGTAAGATAAGTCATAGAATTTCTATGTGTAGCACTAACTCTCGGTGGAGCTGCTGGTTTAAGCGGGCTTGTTACCTTCACTCTCCTTCCCTCTGTTTCACCGGCACCGGGTCTAGGGGTTGCGTTGAGTTTACCTCTGGACGACACACACACCAACACTTGAGTACGTTTTCAATGCTTTATTGAACAATTTACTAAGGAAATAGCAGGAAAGAGGCAGAAGGGAAACTGCAGAAGAAACTCAAATATCTTCTCATAAGGTTCTTGACAAATGTCCTGGTAGGATTTAGATATTATAATAGGATGCGCTCCCCTCGTGGGACACACTCCTTGCTCGCCTGGATAGGCCTCTCTCACTTGCCTAGCAGCCAGTACAGAGCACGAACAAAAGTCTCTGCCACATACTTGTTTGGGATAAACCAGTACGATCCTCTGCCACAGGATGTATCGGTCTTTTCTGCAATGAACGTCAGTCACAGTGCTTGAACCTTTAAGCCAACCCGGCAACACTATGCTGTATAGTTACTTTTAGGATACGTCCTCCAACCGAGTCACCAGGCCCCTCTCCAGACCAGCACGCTGCGTGATCCTTCCATGACGGGTCCTCCCCTGGGATCTCCTCGGTTGTCCAGCTTCCTCCCTTTGGAAAGACAGCTCAGGACCATTCCTCGGCTGCTGTGGCAGGCCCCAGACAAGATTCTGGGCCCACCCCTGCGCCGCAGCGGCGTGGGCCCCCCGGAACGGAGGACCAAGAGATTGCTCTCTAATGCATACCTGTCGGCCAGGAGGGCCAGCAGGTGGCTGAAAAACAAACCCCTCAATATGGCATCTGTCGCATAAATACCCTCACCCGGCATGCATCTCAGAGGACCACCTCCACCGAGTTGTCTCCGGGACAGAAGAGCATCCATACGCTTCGACACGTTGCCTTTCCAACACTGACCAGTAATAACAGCGACACCCACCGGTCAGTCTGGAAACACACACAACGTCAGCCAAGCTGGAACAGAGGCAAACTTAACCTATTTAACGAACAAGTTACTAAATTTACCTAACATATGGTAGATCGCAAATCTACCAGCGCTACATATGTATGGTGGTGGGGCTGGGTGTGGAATCTCACACCATTTTTGGGTCCATAATTATTTCTTGCTATTGGATGGAAATAAAGTTCTTATGTAGTGTTGGGCGAACAGTTCAGGCCAAGTAAAAGTTCTGGCCTGAACATTGCCTGTTTTACTGTTCGGTGAGCGCCCGAGTTTGCGGGAAAACATCCCGCCAAACATCCCGCTGAGCGCCCCACAATGCACTGAGCACTTCACAGTGGATTCTAGGGCCCTGATTGGATGAAGCCTTGCACCTGACCACTGGTCAGGTGCAAGACTATCCCAATTAGGGCACGGAGCACTGTCAGAGCCCTGATTTGACAAAGTGATGATGACTTTCTCCAGTAACGGCTCAGTGCTCATAGTCCTACCGCACACTATAAAAGGTTCCTTCCCATGGGAGAGATAAATAGAGCAAGGCTCAGTTTGCTACTAGCGAGTTAGTGTGTTCACTTAGTGCCGGTTCACACAGGGGTGGATTCAAAGTCACCCGACTCTCGTCTGACTTTGAAGCCGCCCTGTACAGCACGACTTCAACGCGGCCTGTAAAACGACTTCTGTATAGAAGCCAATGCAAGTCGCTCCAAAGTCGCCCCAAAGTAGTACAGGAACCTTTTTTTAAGTCGGAGCGACTATTAGAATGGTTCAATTGCAATGTATGGAGCGCGACTTCGTCTGACAGGTCGCCCCTGTGTGAAGCGGGCACTTGTTGTGACTCTGAGTGTAGTGTTAGTGTAGTGTTAGTATAGTGTGAGTATAATGGGCCAGTATAGTGTAGTGTCAGTGTAGCATGTTAGTGTAGTGCTGTGTTTAACACAGCATTACAAAATATTTAGTGCTATATACAGTGCTGTATACCCTTTTTTTTTTGGTTGCTGTGTTTTTTTTTTGTTTTTTTTTTTGTCTTTTTTTTTGTCCCCTGCCTGCCCACTTTTTTTTTAAATTGTCAGCCGCAGTTTTTCTGGCTGCAACGCTGGTGTTCCACCTTTTGTGTTTTTTTATTTTTTGCATAGTTTTTACATTTCTCTCAGCATCAGTCCTCAATTTAAAGTGCACCAAACACAACTTTTTATTCAATAATGTGCATCCAATCACACATTTTCCAGTTTCTATTACATTTGGGTAATAAGCCCCCCCCATTATGTCTGGGAGGCCAACAAGGGGAGGCAGACGTTCCCATGCCACTATGAGGGGGCCAGCAGCGTCTGTGTCCACGGGCAAAGACATGGACATGGTCCGTCCTCAGACAGGGCACATTTGTCTCTGTTTTGTGATGTTGTCTGTGCTATCCAGCCACAGCATGCAGAGGAGGGAGTGTAGTGGCTTACTAAACCATCCTCATCCTCCTCATCATCTATGACCCAAACTGAGACTAGTGCGCAGTCCACTGCAGATGCCAGAGAGGCTTATTCTGCCTCCTTGTCTATAGCTACTGCTGCCCTAGCCCCAGCATCATGCATGGAGGAGTCAGCTGAATTATTTGAACACAGCGTCACCCACTTGCTCCTTGAGGATGCACAGACTTTACTTGATTCAGATGTTGGTTCTGAGGTAGTGGAAGGGAGTAACATGAGCCAACAGAGAGGGGAGAACACTGATAAACAACAAATTGGCAGTCATGTTCCCCCATCTGCAGCGTATTGTCAAGTTGGCTCCAGTGATAATGAGGATGGAGGGGATGATGATGATGATGAGGTCACTGATGCGACTTGGGTGCCGGTAGAGCAGAGGAAGAAAGTGAGGGGAAGAAACAACCCCAACGAGGCAGGATGTCCTCCAGAGGCAGCTGTCATGGAAGAGTAGAGAGCAGCCACCCTATTCCATCATATTGTGAAGCTGTTATCTCCCGGCCCACTTCTCACAGCTCAGCTGTGTGGGCCTTATTTAGCACATGTTGCAATGCAGATCACACTGTTGCAATTTGCAAATCTCTGCAGCAAGAAGATCAAGGGTGGCAAAAACACCAGCCATTTAGGTGCCACATGCTTGACATGACATTTAACCTCCCACCACTCAGCCCATTGGCAAGAGCACCTGAAAACCAGACACAGTTCTTCTATTCTTACTCCTCACCTTTCATGTCTACCCCTGCTATATCTCAGGAACTCTCAGCAGCCTCCACTGACAGGGATGATGATATAGCAAAGAGTGTCACAGGTCCTTGCAACACACCGCCAGCAGCACACCACCAGCTGTAGAGTGTAGCAGGCAAATTTCTGTGCCCCAGTTGCTGCATCGAAAAAAATACATTCCTTGCCCACATGCCCAGTGTCTAAATTTCAGCTTGGCCAAATTCCTGGCTTTACAACTCCTGCCTTTCCGTCTGGTGGATTCTGCCCCCTTCTGTGAATATGCAGAATGTGCTGTATCACAATGGCAGGTTCCCAGTCACTATTTCTTTGCATGAAAGTACCATCACTTGAAAGGCAATGTTTTGACATTGTTGGGCAAGACAATCACCTGCAAGGTCCATATTACTGCTGACACGTGGTCCAGCAAACATGGTCAGGAACGATATACTTAGTTCACAGCACACTGGGTAACTCTGTCTGCAACTAGGAAGAATGCAGGACAGGGCTCAGTACTGGAACTTGTTTTTACGCCACGTCTCTATACAACTGGTGGGTATGATGTGAGATCTGTCAGCTCCACCCTCTCCTCCTCCCCATCCATGCCCTCCTCTGCTGGATTGTGCTATGAACCACCAATACCCACTAAGTATTCCAGGAACCATTTAACGAGTCAGGCAAAAAGATGTCATGCAGTGCTTCAGCTGGTCTGTCTAGGGGACAGGAGGCACACTGCAGGGGCAAGCCCAGAGATGGTTCATGCCATTGAAGCTTGAGCCAGGAATGGTGGTGTGCAATAATGGCACTAACTTTCTGTCCACTCTTCGACAGGGAAAGTTGACAAATGCCTGGCACATGTCCTCAATTTGGTGGTGCAGCATTTCCTAAACAGGTACCCAGGTTTACAAGATCTTCTAAGGCAGGCCAGAAGAGTCTGAAGCCATTTCAGGCGGTCATATGCTGGAGTAGCTGCAAATGCAGCAGAGGGCAGTCACTGAGTACCTGTTTGAGTATGGCACAAGGATAGGCTCAGGGCATCTCTGCTATTTTTTCTCCATGCCAATTAGTGATATTAGAGGGTGCATGCACTGTACGGTCACCATTTGAGGAGGCAACAAGGATGGTGAGCTGTGACAATGCATGCATCAGTGACACAATCCCGCTTGTGTTCCAGCTGGAGCATACTCTGCGTGGCATTATGGACAGGGCAGTCGAGACAGAGCAGCGGGAGGAAGAGGAGGACTCCCTTTCCTCTCAAGGCCTGCTTTATGCAGACACCATTCTTGTGATGCCAGAGGATACACAAGAGCAGAGGGAGGAGGAGGAGGTGGACTCTGGTAGTTTTGTCGGCATAGAAGCAGAGGAAGACATACGTCCAACCTTAAGGGATGGTTTTCAGTCCCCAGAAAACTTGGGAGTAGTACATGGCTGGGAGGAGGCAGTTCCAGATACTTAATGCTCAGTGACCCTGAGCACTCATGCTTCTCATGCCTCCAAAAACTTGGGGTGCATGGGCTCCCTTCTTCTTCAAAGCCTGCAAAAAGACCAGAGAATTTCTGGCATCAAGGAGAAGGCTTATTATTGGTTGGCAACCCTCCTTGAACACTGTTACCAGGGGAAAGTCTCGGAATCTATCTTGGAAAACCTTACAGTGGAGTTTATTTAACAACTTTTCAAATTCTGGTAGGTTATAGTCTCATGAAAAAGGTATTTTTGAGGCTTCTGTTTGTCAAAAGAGGAGCAGTGGAGAAGGGGGTTGCCTTAGTGATGCATTTTAAAATGCTATCAGCTTCAAGATCCCATTGGCAGCATCTGCATCATATGGTGGAAGATTATCTAGGGGTGAAAACAGACATGGAGAGCTTTCCAATAGATGATCCACTGGGTCTCTGGGTCATGACAATAGACCAATAGCCAGAACTTGCCCAGTATGCAATTGAGCTGCTGGGATGCCCTGCAACCAGCGTTCTTTTGGAATGGGCATTCAGTGCTGCCAGAGGTTTTGTGACAGATAAAAGAGCGTGCCTGTCCACAGACTCCATTGATCGGCTGACATTTGTCAAAATGAATCTGTCCTGGATTAGCAGCAGCTATCAAGCCCCTCATGCTGATGTTACTGGTTAAGTGTTGGGATCTCAAATCTCTGCAAGACTGTCTAAGCTGCCTAGCTTTTCTCTTTTTTGGTATAGGTTTCATGGGCATAATTAACACCCAAGGACCAAGTTTTCCACACCTGTTTGACAGGTGCATCAAATTAAATTTTTTTTACAGCAAGGCCAATTCTTGTTTTCATCAAGAGTATCTCTAGATGGTTACAGGGTGAAGGCACCACCAACACCCAAAGACCAATTTTTCACAGCTGTGTGACAGGGGCATAAAATTTAAAGGGTAACTCCACTTCCGTGGAGAAAAAAAATAGCAAATAAAGAAAAAATAATATAGCGTATACAATTGCGACACAAGTCATATTGTAATTGAATGTTATTAAAAAATTACCTTTACTTTTCAATCTGCAGCTGCTGTGATTTTCTGTAAATGCAGTGCAATATGACTACCTGGAGTTGTTCTGTACACAGAGTGTGTACTGACCACCCCCCAGAAACATAATTTTCTGCTTGTGTGATGGGCTCACTGATTTTCCCAGAAGTCTGCCTAAGATATGTCAGATTTCAGGCATCCCTTGCTTCAAAAATGTACCGTATTTATCGGCGTATAACACGCACCCCAAGTTTAGGAGGGAATTTTAAGGAAAAAAAACTTTTAGGAGGGAAGTTGAAGGGAAAAAAACTTACATTTAAATGCTCATCATTGCAGCCTTCTCAGTGCAGCCTTGCCCCAGTGCAGCCTTTTCAGTGCAGCCTTGTCAGTGCAGCCTTCCCCAGTGCAGCCTTCGTCAGTGCAGCCTTCCCCAGTGCAGCCTTGTCAGTGCAGCCTTGCCCCAGTGCAGCCTTGTTAGTGCAGCCTTCCCCAGTGCAGCCTTGTCAGTGCAGCCTTCCCCAGTGCAGCCTTGCCCCAGTGCAGCCTTGCCCCAGTGCAGCCTTCGATCCCCTGCCATACTGGGCTTCAAAATCGCCGACCGCGATTTGAAAATGGTGCCGCCGTCGCTGAAATACACAGAGCCGGTCCTCGACTCTTCTCGGCGGCTCTCGTTCACTTTCGGCTCCACTCGTAGTCCCACCCGGGATGGGCGTGACTGTGAGCGGAGCTATCCGAACCTAGCCGAGTACACTCGGCTAGGTTCGGGCGGCGCTCGAGTGAAGCAGAAAGTGGCCGAGAAGAGCCGAGGACCGGCTCTGTGTATTTCGGCGCCGGCGGCGCCATTTTCAAATCACGGTCGACGATTTTTTAGATCTGGCAGCTCAGGATCGCAGGGGATCGGCGTATAACACGCACCCGCGATTTTCCCCTGATTTTAAGGGGAAAAAAGTGCGTGTTACACGCCGATAAATACGGTAATTTTTGGTGAGATACTCCCTGTTAGGAACACGTCTAAAGGGATGCAGGCCCTGAAGATTTCCCCATTAGTGCTGTGCAGGTGCACAGCTGAGAGATAATTATTAAACCACTCCCATTAGACATACTCAGACCAGAGGCAGAGAGGAACAAACAGGGATTTCTTCAGAATAACAAAAAGTAGAAATCTGCAATAAAGGTTGTTATAATTCTTGCAATGTACATAGATCACACACCCAGAAGGGAATGTTTTTTTCTCAACAAAAGTGGAGTTTCCCTTAAAAATTTTTACAGGAAGGCCAATTCTTGTTTTCATCAGGAGTACCTCTAGATGGTTACGGGTGAATGCACCATCAACACCCAAAGACCAATTTTTCCGCAACTGTGTGACAGAGGCATCAAATTTAAATTTTCTACAGCAAGGACAATTCTTGCTTTCATTAAGAGTACCAGTCTAGAAGGTTACAGGGTGAAGGTGCCACCAACACCCAAAGACCATTTTTTAGCAACTGTGTGACAGGGGCATTACATAAAGATTTTTAGAGCAAGGCCAATTCTTGCTTTGATCAAAAGTACCTCTAGAGCAGCGGTTCTCAACCTGGGGGTCGATTGCTGATTTGCCAGGGGGTCGCGAATGCTGGCCGAGATGGACCCGAAGTTACTTTGTTACGCCGGAGTCTGTCCATCTCAGCCAGCAAGATGTCACTTTTGTGAGAGGAGAGACCGCACGGAAGTGACGTTCCGTCAGCGCACTCTTGGTACTCTCATCCACAGTGAGGCTACACTTAGAAGTCGGCAAGCGGACATCTTTTTACACCCACCGAAGTCCGCTTGCTGAGGATGAGTCTACTAAGATGGCGGCGATGAAACGAAACACAGACGGCTTGCTGATTCTGACGGAACACCAGTGATTTAGTAAGTCAGAGATAGCATTTTTGTACATCAATTGCCACCACTGTGCCATCAAATGCCGCCACTGTGCCCATCAATTGCCACCACTGTGCCCATCAATTGCCATCAAACGCCGCCACTGTGCCATCAAACGCCGCCATATGCCATCAAACGCCGCCACTGTGCCATCAAACGCCGCCACTGTGCCATCAAACGCCGCCACTGTGCCATCAAATGCCGCCACTGTGCCTTCAAACGCCACCACTGTGCCTTCAAACGCTGCCACTGTGCCATCAAACGTCGCCACTGTGCCCATTAATTGCCACCACTGTACCATCAAACGCAGCCACTGTACCCATCAAATGCCGCCACTGTGCCATCAAACGCCGCCACTGTGCCATCAAGCACCGCCACTGTGCCCATCAATTGTCGCCACTGTGTCCATCAATTGCCACCTTTGTGCCATCAAACGCAGCCACTGTGCCATCAAACGTCGCCACTGTGCCCATTAATTGCCACCACTGTACCATCAAACGCAGCCACTGTACCCATCAAATGCCGCCACTGTGCCATCAAACGCCGCCACTGTGCCATCAAGCACCGCCACTGTGCCCATCAATTGTCGCCACTGTGTCCATCAATTGCCACCTTTGTGCCATCAAACGCAGCCACTGTGCCCATCAAACGCAGACACTGTGCCCATCAAACGCAGTCACTGTGCCATATCAAATGCTCCCACTGTACCATCAAATGCTGCCCCGTGCCATATCAATGCTCTCACTGTGCCCCGCCGCCCACCGTCTGCCCGACACTTACCCTGTCTCTCGGTGGGGCATTTTATGTATTTGTAACTTATATGTTAAATAAATATTTTGTGCTGTATATTACAGATTGTTTTTGTGATTAATCACTATGCTTTAAGACGTTAAATTTGTAGGAATGAAAATACATCCTGCATATCATATATTTATATTTCGATTCATAACAGTCGCAAAATTACAGCAATGAAATGACCAACAAAAATAATTTTACTGTTAGGGGTCCCCGCAACTTGGGAAATTTTATCAAGGGGTCACGGCACTAGGTAGGTTGAGAACCACTGCTCTAGACGGTCATGGGGTGAAGGCACCACCAACACTCAAAGACCAATTTTTCTACAAATGTGTGACAGGGGCATCACATTTCAATTTTTTATAGCAAGGCCAATTCTTGCTTTCATCAAGAGTAGCTCTAGAAGCTTACGAGGTGAAGGCACCACCAACACCCAAAGACCAATTTTTTCACAACCGTGTCAGGGGCATCACATTTCAATTTTGTTAGAGCAAGGCCAATTCTTGCTTTCATCAAGAGTACCTCTTTCTTTATAAATGTTAGTTTTTCTGCAGCAGGTTCTATAGACGCTGCAGATGCACCACTTCATAGGCAGACTAAGGGGACCCCCCCCCCCCCCCAGCCACTATATTCAAAGGAACTTTTATTTTTTAATATTTTTTTTTACTTTAAGCATCATTAAAATTACTGCTCCTTTTAAACCTATGTTTTTTAAAAGGTTTTTTTTTTTGCATTAGTACATATGCCATACCCTTTTTATGGCCAATAACTTGCATATAAGCCTTCAAAATGGGGATTTTTTAAGTTCGAGTCCCATAGACTTCAATAGGGTTCGCAGTTTGGGTCCAAACTTTTGCGATGTTCGAGAATTCTGGCACAAATTGAACTGGGGGGTGTTCGGCCCATCCCTATTCTTAAGTTATTCTATCTCATAAGAAACTTAATTACAGCATTAGCAGAAAGTACATGGGGCCCCAGTACAAGTTGTTATGGGCCTCACCTAAATGAGTCCACCTCTTGCTGCCACTTCCTTTCCTGGGGGGAACAAATAATGAAAAATCCTCTCTGAGGACCAGAATTGAGGAGTTTTTGTTCACATTAGAACTTCTTTTCTACCCATACAAATCAACAATTAGATTAAAGCAGCTCATTGATTTGGAATAAGTCAACTGTAGGTTGTTCAACTTAGAAACAGGTTGCCCGCAGGTCAGATAAAGGTTAGCTACAGATTGATGCAACTTAGAAGCAGGTTAAGTGCAGAATCTGAAAGAGGTCAACTGCAGGTTGATGCAACTTAGGTCAAGTGCAGGTCAGAAGGAGGTCAACTGCAGGTTGGTACAACTTAGAAGCAGGTCAAGTGCAAGTCAAAAAAGGTCAATTGCAGGTTGATGCAACATAGAAGCAGGCCAAGTGCAGTTCAGAAGAAGGTCAACTGCAGGTTGATGCAACTTAAAAGCAGGTCAAGTGCAGGTCATAAGACGGACAGCTGAAGGTTAATGCAACTTAGAAACACGTCAAGTGCAAGTCAAACAGAGGTCATCTGAGCGTTGATGCAACTTGGAAGCAGGTCAAGTGCAAGTCAGAAGGAGGTCAACTGCAGGTTGATGCAACATAGGAGCAACATAGGAGCAGACCAAGTGCAGTTCAGAAGGAGGTCAACTGAAGGTTGATGCAACTTAGAAGCAGATCATGTGCAGGTCAGAAGGGTGTCAACTGCAGGTTGATGCAATAAAGAAACAGATCAAGTGCAGGTCAGAAAGATATCAGCTACTGGTTGATGCACCTGTCACTGAACTCTGTATGATCTCATAAGCAACTCAAACTGATGACAATTGCATTTGCCCATTGACAACAGCCCAAAGCTCCTCAACACATGTCCTGGTGGTGGTTTGGCATCTTTAGCACTGCTTTTTGTAATACAGAACTTGTGAAATTTTGGTCCAAAAAACTACACACCACTTCATTATGGAGTAGAGAAGTCATAGTATCCAGTATGACACCTACAATCCAGTGAACCTGGGAGGTTCTCTTGCCAGCCAATGCAAACATAACACCAATAAGCTAAACAGTGCCCAATGTTAAAGTTGAACTCCTTGCAAGCAGCTAAATACACAGATAAAATACCTACCGTATATGAGAGCTGTTTTGAGACTCACACAAAACTGCCAAATAGCATCAGCAACCCAAATTTCTTCTCCTGCATTTAAAGCAATACAGATAAGTAACCTTCCTGACCCCTGGACAGCAAATGGACAATGAAAGAGCAGCATATGTTTAATGAGGTAATCATGCTGTTTTTTTTACTGTTTCTTTCTGGATTATTGTGCAGCGTGATATGATGACAGATTAATAATAATAATGTTCCAGCTGTTGAGATAAAAATATTAACAAAAAAGTTTTTGTGTTCTTACACTCTTTCCATTCTTCACTTTCAGGTTCCTCTTTGAACAGTATCAGCTGTTGCAGGCTATGCGGTTTGCTGTTGACGAGATCAATCAAAGCATCAAACTTCTCCCCAATATCACTTTGGGCTTCTATGCTTATGATTCCTGCACGGTACTGCAGAGGGAGCTAGAAAGCACCCTGTGGATGATGACGGGTCAAGATTGGGTCATACCAAACTACTGCTGTCGTGATCATCCCCCACTGGCTGCCATCATCGGCCACTCAACGTCCACATACTCCATCCTCATGGCTCACATTTTGGGGTTGTATAGATTCCCACAGGTAAGACACATAAGCCTCTAGAGGTGAGGAAACCAAAGTCACTGGGGTACAGACTGGATCCTGGTGTCACCATTAGTCAAACACTGACCAATCAGAGCCTCGATTTTGCTAGTTAGCTGGATTAGTAGCAGTTGCTGTGCTTAGTAATATAATCCACCAAAGATCAGAAGACACAGTGGTCTGGAATAGGAGACTGGGCCAAATGATGAGTATGTAACTGTGAAATCACTATCTCTGACTCTGCATCAATGTAGAGACACAGGCTGTACCACCGCTACTTACTTCTTCTTTTTTTAACTTTAATGAATAAAAATAGCAACATCCCACTGGAAACAGGTTCCTCCACAGATGCATTTCTCTATGATATAGGGCTTAATCTCAGTGCCTATAGGATTGGGCCCCATACCATGGACTGAGGAATGCCTTGGAGACAAAGCCTGTGTCCGGCAGGTTGTGGCTCTTTAGACAATTTTGCTCTTTGTTCAAAAAGTTTTAGAAATAACAAAAAAGTAGCCATGATACTGCCTGTGCCTGCCACTAAATTGTTCCAATAGTGAGACATACCCAGTATGGGCCTCAAGACTACATGGCTGTTTTTTCACAAGCATATTAATTGGCCTGGGAGCAGTACCAAGATTGTTACTACAGGTACAGTAGCTCTGGCAAAGAGTTCCCAAGTGATAACAATAAGAGCTCACAGGATTCTTAATAGTTGCACCCACATCCTGATTTCCAATACTTTTCAAAGAGTCATACTGGACCTGAATGTCCCATTCCTTCTGTTGCTATACAGCATGCTTCTGCTTGGCACAATCATGGGGTAGGTGGCCTTAAAGCCAGCAAAGTCCATTATAGTAGAGAAAGATTTATTCTCCAACCACAGAAGATTCAGATTGCCAGCCATAACAGGCACAACACTCAAATTTGAGAACAAATTTTTTCTCGGAAATATTTTTTTTAACCTAAAAATACTACACTATAAGTGGTCTCTCCTGTATCTCCACCATGACCACCCTTCAAATGTTTTCTATTTTGCTCCATAGCAATATTACAAAACCTGACCATAATTTTTTTTGGAAAATGATAATTTTGTTTTTAAATTTTTACTCAACAGATAAGCTATTTTTCAACCAGTTCTCTTCTAAGCAACAGGGCAAAGTTCCCTTCCTTCTTCAGGACCGTTCCAAGTGATGCTTTCCAGTCTCAGGGACTGGCACAGATGGTCACACATTTTGGATGGACATGGATAGGTCTGGTTGCTGCTGACAATGATTATGGCCAAGAGGGCATTAAGATCATTAAGCAAGAAATTGCAAAATCTGGAGCTTGTGTGGCATTCACAGAGTATATGCAGACCACCTACAGAGACATCCCTAAGATTGCCAAAATAATCAAGACTTCAACAGTTAAAGTTGTGGTGGTTTTCTCTACGGATGTCTATCTTATTCATTTACTTGATGAACTTTTGATACTTAACACAACTGGGAAAGTCTTTGTAGCTAGCGAAGCTTGGTCTATTACAAACGTACTCTCAATAGATAAGTATTCTTCTATCTTGTTGGGAACAATTGGTTTTGCATTCCACAGCTCAAACATCCCAGGCTTCCAAAGCTATCTTAACAATATTGACCCATACAATACTCCAGGTGCCTCTTGGGCCAACATTTTCTGGGAAGAAGTTTTTGGATGCACGTTACCTGACCAAAAGATGGTTAATGGGTCAAGGAATGCATTAAATATATGTACTGGAGATGAGGACCTTAATAACATCCATAATCTTTATAATGATGTGTCAAGCCTGAGAGCATCTTACAATATTTACACTGCTGTCTATGTTATAGCTAAAGCTCTTGATGACCTTATGTTTTGCAACGATGAGGAAGGATCCTTTTCAAAGGGAAAGTGCACAGATATTGGGAAATTTAAAGCATGGCAGGTAAAAGGCTGTCCAAAAATGTTTAATTTTTTTAATGTGAGTCCGACAATGCATAGGTCTAGCGCCACCCCCGAAGGAGCCGCTGGTTAAATTTTGGGTTCTCTGTTCTGCGCCTCGACTCCAAGAACAACATCAGCCCCCCTGGTACCCCTGGTTGAATGAAATTACTGCAAGCACAATTGACAACACAAGTGAGAAATACCTTTTGCCTGGCTGTGGGATATGGCAATAAATACACACACACACACCTGTTTAGTGGTAAATACGATTCATCTGTTGATTGACTATTATTGCGTAAGTAACAGTTAAACCAAATTGAACACACTCAGCAGGCAGGTTAGCAATAGACAATGCATATAAACTTTAACCACTTACAGACCTGAAGATTTGGCTGCAGGCCATTTTTTGTGATACGGCGCTGCGTCGCTTTAACTGACAATTGCGCGGTCATGCGACGCTGCACCCAAACAAAATTGATGTCCTTTTTTCCCAGAAATAGAGCTTTCTTTTGATGGTATTTGATCACCTCTTTTTATTTTTTGTGCTATAAACAAAAAAAGAGTGACAATTTTGAAAAAAAAACAATATTTTTCACTTTTTGCTAAAATAAATATCCCCAAAAATGTTTTTAAAAAACAAATTTCTTCCTCAGTTTAGGCCAATATATATTCTTCTACATATTTTTGGTAAAAAAATCGCAATAAGCGTATATTGATTGGTTTGCACAAAAGTTATAGTGTCTACAAACTATGGGAAAGATTTATGGGATTTTTATGGCATTTTTATTATTATTATTTTTTTTACTAGTAATGGCGGTGATCTGCGATTTTTAGCAGTACTGCAACTTTGCGGTGGACATATCGGACACTTTTGACGCATTTTTGGGACCATTGACATTTATACATCGATCAGTGCTATAAAAATGCACTGTTTACTGTGTAAGTGTGCTAAAAAAATGCACTGTTTACTGTGTAAATGTCACTGGCAGGGAAGGGGTTAACACTAGGGGGCGATCAAGGGGTTAAATGTGTGTTCCCTGGGTGTGTTCTAACTGTGGGGGGAGATAGGAGTGACTAGAGGAAGAGACATATCGTTTTTCCTACTTAGTAGGAACAAGTGATATGTCTCTTCTCTCCCTACAGAACAGAGATGTGTGTGTTTACACAAATCCCTGTTCCTGCTCTCGTGCACGCGATCGCGCGTGGCCGGCAGGGATCGCGCCCACCGGCCACACGCATCGGGTTCCCTGCCATGCAGCCCTTAAAGGTACGGACGTACTTGTACGGATGTACATGTATGGCGATTCGAGGGTACGAACCACTTTGCCGACGTATATCGGTGTAAGCCGGTCTGCACGTGGTTAAATGCAACAAGGGTACTTATAAATCCACACTAGGTTTTGAGTGCACACAAACGAATAGACAGAGATATAGTACCCCTTTAAACTGGCCAGCAGATCTTAGCTTTAAGGTAGTTACAACTAGGGGCAGTACTTAGTCCTAATTTTTGTTGGAGCTTGTTGGCGCACGTTGCGGCTGTCAGTAAGGCCTGCAGGCAGTATTAGAGCTAAGGGGTCACTGGTTTAGTAGCTCCTAGTGACTTTATTCCCTAGCAGTGGTAGCACATATTGGCCTCAAGGCCTGCTCACAAGTCCCGGTAACACTGATTTAGTTGCCCCGCCGATCAGGTGTCAGCTCGCTTAGGTTGCCTAGGGTTGACTCTGGCAGGCAGCATGGCAAAGACAGCTTCCCGGGAGTAGCTCCGTCTCTCCACGATCCGGTCCCAGAACTGCTTCCCCACACTGTAGTAGCTTCCAATGGCGCCTCATCCTCTCTCCAAACTGGTCCCGATAACTCGCTGCAGACTTCGGAGATTCCCCAAATGGCTGTGGATTTCTGCCAACTCAGGCTCTGTCTTTCTCTGGCTGACAATCTTGGGCACAGTTGTTCTCTCCTCATTGTCTCTGCGCTGTCACGTCAGAGCCTTTTCTTTTCCTGGGCTCTTCCTGGGCTCCTAGACTCTCTCACAAATCACCTCACCTCAGCCTCTCTAGCTCTTCCTGAAACTCCTTTTTCCCCAGTGTCCTCTCTGTCTGAGTTTTCTGGAAGGACAAGTCAGAATCTCCCTATCTCCATCTTGTGACCTAAAGGAGAAATTGCATGACAATAGTGTTTCATTGGTCCATGACAATATGCCTGCTACATAAGCAATCCATGCAAATTTAGGGGCTAAATATGAAATTATTAAATTCAATTATTCAATTTAGGAGTTAAAGTGGGAAGACTTTAACCCTTATCTCTTGACATTATTTAACCCTTAATTAAATCCCTAACACTAATTATCAAATGCAATACATACAGTAGAAGCCCTAAAGTTTACCAGCTGACACATGATCTATGAACACTGAGATCTTGGACCTTGTGACCCAGCAAAACAGCAAATAGCTGACTGGTGGTGAATAAAACCTCTTTTGGCCTTGTTAAGTCTGCAAACCCAAACCCCTATGAGCAAAAGTATACAATAGTGGTTATGCAATCTGGCTCCACTCCTTGGAGAGGCTATGGCAGGTTCTATAGACTGGGGACTTGTTTAATATACACCATTGATTTCACTCTTCGAAACTGATTCCGTTTTTCATTCTCTGTGGGATTTTTATTTCTACAATAAATAAACCTGCTTTAAGAGAATTACATAGGCTGCCAGTTCTGACCTCAATGTTATGCCAACCCTTTGAACATTTACTGCCTACACATTTGTAGTTCTTATATCCCTATCTGTATTCTTGTAACAAATTAGTGGCTTAGAAAGCCCTAAAGTCAGATCACCAAAATGGCCAGCCAATTAGAGTTTTTAGAAGGAGGTCAGCAATGGTGGCCTCTATATTTTTATCATGAGAGAATTTCTTTCACAAGCTTTCAGTAGAAATAAAAATGGACTATTTCCCCAAAGGAAGCCAAGGGAATCCTTTGGTCAACAGGTTAAAATATTAAAACCTGAACCCCTCTATTTGCTCATTCATAATACAGAACTGTATGTGTTTGTATTGTGAAAGTATCTGGAAGTTTGTTTAACATTGGTAGCAATCGATCCCAAATTAACGCCTATTGGTCTTCCTTTGTTTTGACTACTGTTAGCTCCTAAAAGCTAACTTATTATTATGGGTTACACTACATACAAATTTTTGTATGCATGATCTAATGATTAAAATTTGAGCCACATTTATTGCTGGGTTGTTGCTATCTTTACAGCTTTTGCACTACTTCAAGAAAGTACGGGTTGAACTAAGTGACAAGAGAGAAGTTTTCTTTGATGAAAATGGGGATCCACCAGCTGTGTATGATGTTGTGAATTGGCAAAAGAACCAAGAGGGTGCCATGGTCCAGATAAAAGTTGGAAACTACGACAGTGTGGCCTCTTTTGGAAAAACTTTTTCCATAAATACAAGTTCAATGCAGTGGCCAAATGGCAGACAGGAGGTAAATCCATACATCTAGTGTTAAATCTGTTTGTAACTATAATAGTACAAAAGTGATCAAAGCTGCAGTTTATGTAAGTCTAACCATAGTTTAAAAACAAAGCTTTTACTTTTCCTAGGTTTTTGTAACTCCAGGATCAGGGTCTGGAGCTTGGAGGCTTTGAAGAGCTTTGAGTGGGAAGAAGCCTCTGATCCTGTGTCCAGGTCTTGGCGGAGTTCAGCAGGCTGAGTGTGCAGCTGTGCACACCTGTTATAACCAAGGGCATAGCAGCATTTTTGGGTTCCACCTGTAGACACGTTTCCTATTGTAGGTATGCTGGTTTTAGTTAGTAGCTGGCCCAGGCTGGAGGGGGGGGATTAATGTGAGTGCTGTCACTGTGGTTCCCAAACTTTTTTAATCCAGCCTACCCACCGGTGGTATAAATTTGGGGGAAGGCTTGGTTCAGGGATCTTTCGTTCAGCCGCACTAACAGGACATGCCCTGACTTCTGTAGAGGAGAACTGCTGTGCCTTGCAGTCTGTCAGAGGCACTGGGGATCTGGAGATCAGCCAACACTGGAAAGAACACCAGCCATGGACTACTGCACACAGTGGGGTATGAAGCTCAGCGACTAAAAATGTCTACTCGGCAAGACAAGCAGGAAGAGTAATGCAGTTGTTATGGGTAACCATAGAACAAGGTATATTGCAGCCAGTCATGGAGCATGGTAACCAGCATAAGTGATAGGTCCTCCAGTAGCAAGGGGGTTGATGTTCTGACTCCCTCCTTAGTGATTGGTTTCCAGTAGCAAACAGAACCAAACCTGCCATAGGGAAATCCATGACATGGTCACGTTGTAGGAGAGTGAAGGATTTAATAATTGCACACATGAGGTCCATGCTATGTGCACCACAAGGTAGCAGTGGGTAACAGAGGTATCCTGGACTGATGGATGGAGTGGGCTCACCAGCGTCCTTCCTAATTGCAACATATATTAAGCTAAGGTGTGTAGTGACATGGGACAGTACTTTCAGAGGAACTCTGTTTTTTTATTACTGCAAACGGTGATATGGCTCATCTCTAAGTCGGGGAACTGCCTTAATGTTTGACTTTCACATGACCACAGCCCCCTGATTGGTCCCAGGCATTCACGAAGAAAGGAACCCCCACGTGCAGGGCGAGTATCCCTGCCCACACAACAGCACAGTCATTAGGACCCTGAGCTCAATTCAGTACTCACAATGTCACAGGATCCCTGGATTCCCCCTGCCAGTATCCACCGGACAGTCTTCGGTGAGGGAGAGGTTAATGCCCACAATACCACAGGACAGTCAGACCCTTTCCAAATTCCAATGGACACTCTTCAGTGAGCTCTCCAGATAAGATCCTTAGGACTCTCTCACCCCTGCTCCAAGTCTCAGACTATTTGTGTGCTCTTCAGCCACCTAATGGGCACACCTCCCCAGGGATTGGCTGAAGCACAATAAATTATTCAAGTTGCTCATTTGCCTTGCTCAACCTCCAATGTCTCAGAAGTCTCTAGAAAGCAAGGGAGAGCAAACCTGCAGCCTGTGAGACTCAGAACAGCACAAAGCAATCAACATTTGTTCCACTGATTACAGAGGAGCCAAAAAGAACAAAATGTATCTAACATCGCAGCAACCAAATGAGGGGAATGCTACCGGAGTTTATTTCCATATGTTATAATGATATTTGAAACCCCTCCAAGGGTAACCGTTTGCTTCGTTGGGCTATCTTTTCTTTCTTAACCATTTTCTTAGCGGCCATCAGTTTTTTTACTGGCTTATGCAGGCACATCGACACACCTGTACATCGCCCCGCAAATGTGCACAGATTAAAAGGATTGCAGTGCACAGTATTGTCCTGCTGTGAGCAGCCCAGATACCATGTGATCGCTGTGCGATCACATGATACCTAGTAAACAACAGTTATGAATAGAGTCCTTTCATGACATCTTTGTTTACTACTGTGTGTGATCTATGATTGGTAATACATAATATAAAGGCCAATCACAGCAACCTGTACCATGTGATAGCTGTGCTCAATCACAGCATTACAATTATTAGTAAACAATGAGTCATGAATAAAAGCAATTCATGACAGTTCAAATAATTGCCGTTACAGTGATCATCACTGTAACAAACAGTCACAGTGTTAAAAAAAACAAATCACTAGTCACCCCCTCAGAGTAGTACAGTGTCTCTGTCGTGGCACTGAACTACTCTGCTGAGAGTATTTAAAAAACGTGTTTTCTATTTTCAAAGCTTTCAGTATTTTTATTTTTTATAAAAATGAAAAAAACCCATTGGTGAATAAATACCACCATAGAAAGCTCTATTTGTGTGAAAGCAAACCATATACATTTAATTTGGGTACAGTGTTGCATGACCGAGCAATTACCAGTTAAATTAGCACAGTGCTGCATAGCAAAAAATGCCCTGGTCAAGTGTTAAATAAAAGTGGGCCAACAAGCCCCAAATAGCATAGCATGGACTGAACTCACTGGTGAGCTCTACACTCGAGCTATCAAACCTCCAGACATCACAGTATGCTGATGACTATGGTTAGCCTTGTGCAACAAGTTTCCATCATGCTCTAACATGTTCTCTATCTAGTCGTGCTATTAACAAACTTCATATACCTTTGTACCACAATAAATTGTAATCCATTGTTGACTTCTTCCCAGGTCCCCATCTCTGTTTGTAGCGTTAGTTGCTTGCCAGGGTCCAGGAAGGCACACCTTAGAGGGGAGCCTATATGCTGCTTTGAATGTATCCCTTGTCCACAAGGCGAGATCTCTAATGACACAGGTAAGATGATTTATGACAATAGCAGTGAAGTTGCAGCGAAGGCACATAGAAATGTCCCTTACTTTCTTTGGTTTTAAAACGCAACCCCTGTCAAAATATAGTTTTGTTTTGGATAAATTGAAAGAGGGTTCAAATCTGTGTAAGGTTTTTTGATGTGTGGTTCTCTATGCCTAGTGATGTAGTCTCACTACTTGTCCTCAGGGACCATTGTCACAATATAGAAAGTGAATGGGAATTAAAAAGCGTTATGGCTGGAACAGTCAGTGATGTTCCAGTAGGGACAGTTGTGTTGTTTCATTAAGAACTGTCAGTAGTGAGATTGTTTCTCCATTCTTTCCCATTCTTCCTGTTTGTATCTTATGAAAGAAAGTATAGGGATATCTCCTCAATTGGAAATCTTCTCAGTACCCAGACAGTGACTAAGTCCTGACAACTGTTCACACCCTTCCCACTTTATAAAAATAAAAGTTTTGGCTGATAGGTTGTTGGTTTTCATGCATAGCTAAGTCTATGTTATCTCCTTATGTGGACTG
This sequence comes from Lithobates clamitans, assembly GCA_037952925.1. Lineage (NCBI taxonomy): Eukaryota > Metazoa > Chordata > Amphibia > Anura > Ranidae > Lithobates > Lithobates clamitans. The sequence goes on from JBBGZY010000657.1 coordinate 3,066,934, forward strand.
TTCCTATTTAGCTTCCCCTCTCTAAAGAACCTTTGGAGCACTTCCGAAATCCTGAAGCTCTTTTCTCTCTCTGCCTGGTCCTCCCACACTGCAGGCTCCTCTACAGAGTCCACACATTAAAATGATTGTCCTTTTTATAACCTCAGGCTTCCTTTGCACCTGCAGAGATATGGCTAAACAACCCCTGTTAATAACATGCGTTTCCCTCTAAAGGGCAACATTAGCCAATCTTAAATTGCTCATTTTAGAGTTTGTTAGCTAGTGGTGCAACTGTGTTTCAGTTTGACATCCTATTCCCTGATATCATTTGTATTACACCTACACTAACCCCTATTGTTTTTCTTGACATGGCACTTTCTCCTTTTTTTGATTTTGATGTTTGGCCTTGATCATCCATGCAACAATCTCACCACCTGGGGAAATATGTCCTTTAGTTTGAGCTCACCATTTTCTGTCTAGCTGTTGGTTGTCACCCCTCTCCCCTAAACAGTGATACATTCTAGAAGCAACATGACACTATGCTGCCTTTGGCCCTAGAGCTGCTTTGCCAGGGGACCTTCCTCAGCGTCAAACCTGCTTGCTTAAGTGTCTGTCATTCTCCTCCATTCTCCCCTGGCCTCCTGCCACCCATGTGGTCCACCTCCCCATGCCTTCTGCACAATGCTGCCATACAATTGCAGTGGTCACTTCTAGGCACTTGGCTTGACAAAATTGATCTCCCACAAAATGGCACCATCTCTCAAAAGGAATGTCACTGTCATTTTTGTGTGAGGCCAGCCAAGATCCTAGTAGCAGCCACTGTAAACATTTAAGAACATTGTGCAGTTTATTGTGAAGGACCTGGGGAGAATTAAAGCGAGCAGCAGCTGGGGGGGGGGGGGGGCAGGGAAGAGTTTGATGCATGCATCTCAGTACATGCACTGTTGACATCAGACACCATTGTGAATTTTGATTAAATATGTCTACAGCACTTGTGGGTCAGCTGCTATAAGGTGACCATGCCTTTGTCATAGGCCAGGAGGTGAGAGGGAGGACAGTGCTATTGGTCCTTCTCACTTCCTGGATTTTTTTTTGCTTGACAATAACTATAGGATGTCTACCTGAAATGGCAGGTGCATGTAATATGTTTAAGCTCTGACTTGTTCTGACAGCACACTTATAATTACTCTCCATCTTCAGATGCCATAGATTGTTCCAAGTGTCCATGGGATATGTGGCCGAATACAGAAAAAGATCAATGTATTCCAAAACCCATTGAGTATCTTTCATACAGTGAGCCATTGGGAATGACCTTAATGTCTACAAGCCTTTCCTCTTCCATGATCCCATTTTTCATTTTTAAACTTTTCCTTCGTTACAAGACCACGCCAATTGTCAGAGCCAATAATTACTCTGTGAGTTGTATTTTGTTATTGTCCCTATCTCTCTGTTTCCTCTGTTCTTTCGCATTTATTGGTTATCCTGAGTCTAAGAAGTGCCTTGTACGCCAGGCTGCCTTCGGTATGGCCTTTGCTCTCTGTGTCTCCTGTATCCTGGCCAAAACTATAATGGTAGTTTGTGCCTTTTTGGCCACTAAACCAGGAAGCAACCTAAAGAGATGGACCAGTCCTTATGTGTCTTATATGGTCATTGTCATCTGTTCTCTTCTACAGTTTCTTCTATGCAGTAGTTGGGTGGTGGCTGCTCCACCGTTCCCTCAAAATAACACAGAAACACAACCTGAAATCATTATTGTTGAATGCAGTGAGAACTCACCCACGGCCTTTTGGAGCATGCTAGGATATCTTGGCCTCTTGGCTTCCATCAGTTTTGTTGTTGCATTCTTGGCCAGAAGACTCCCTGATAACTTCAACGAGGCCAAGTTTATCACTTTCAGCATGTTGGCCTTTTTAAGTGTCTGGATTTCCTACATCCCGGCATCTCTCAGCTCAAAAGGAAAGTATACTGTAGCCATGGAAATATTTGCAATCCAGTCATCAAGCTGGGCTCTAGTGGTCTGTATGTTTTTTCCTAAATGTTTCATCATCCTGTTTCGACCAGAGATGAACTCCAAAGAACATCTCATGGGGAAAGACAGAGGCCGGAAATAGAACATAGATAGCGGTCCATGAAATGAGTGTTTTTCCTAAAACTAAAAATGGTCAAATGGTCACTCAACCTGGAACATTTGTAGAATTTTGTAGCTTCAGATAAAATGTAAAAAAATTTATTTTATGTATTAAATAACCGTATTATTAGGCATTATCTGGTTCATGAATTTTGTTTCTGTGTGTTCTCTACAAATAGTACCTAATATTTTATATTTCAAATACATTTTAATATCAATGAGAACTACAGCCTGAATGATTTTTACACTTTGCTTACAAAACAAAATGCAATACATTTTGATTTATTTATCTTTGCTGCAAATATTTTTTAGCTGAGAGTGGAAGGTTTAGAGCCTTTGCTATATTTGAAATCCATTCTCCAAGCAAATTTTAAAAGAATGGCGTCCCAAGTGGTGTTTACTACAAAAAAACAGCTCTCACTGCAGCACTCACCTCCTCTCTAGTGCTGTCCCCCACAATTATTCCTTTCTGTCCATGATAATTTCACCCAGAATAATTTTGTCCCTCTTCCATCCCAGAACTTACAGACCTCAGATACAGTGGGTGAGGGATGTTCTTACTCCCATGGGTCTCCCTCATCTTCTGTTATGTGACACATCAAAGCCATGGAGGAACCTAACAGCAGTTTCCCCAGGCTCTGAAGTCTATTGCTGCGACTTGCAGCCAACAGGGAGAGATATTGGATGCTTCAGTGGTGGGCAATCTCAGGGTTGGGAACTGAGGGCACCCTGCAAAGGTGCAGGGTATGCGCCCTGGGTGCCCAGCGCTAGTGATGCTCCTCCTAAGATTCTTAGAATTCTTTTAATAGGGTTGGATGTGTTCCCATCCTTCAACCCCAACAAAATAGCAGACTGTGTTTTGGGTGTAATTCTAAATATGCACATACTGCGATTGAGAAATATCTTATTAATTGACAATTTTGTGCTAAAAAAATATATTCTCATTTTCTTTCCAAAAACATGTGGGAAAAAAATTACATTTTGCAAAAGATTCACTATGCCACTACACCTTGGGGTGTAGGCCTTGCAAAATGTGGTCATTTTTTGAGTGTTTGCACTATCTTGGTGCTCCGGGGCCTTCAAAAGTGTGATAGGTAGTCAGAAAATTAGATACAAACAATTGGCCACTGTCTCCCACCTATACTTGGCCTTTGCAGAAAGGAGCACTGAAAGGGCAACGTATGTAAAAAGAAAAAAAATTTCAAAGCTCATCTTACCGACCAGTCTGCAACCAACCAAACTGATCTGTCTAACAGTATGCAATAAAAACAGGGGTTTAGTCTGCACACATTTACAAATACAAGCGTAAGCTACAGGTCCAGCAAGGCACCCTATTACCTGTAGTCAGTGGCGGCTGGTGTTTTTTTTTGGGGGGGCTGTCGGTCGGTCAGCCCCATACTTACCCCATCTAAGCATCTTTGTCACAGGCGAGCAGCGCTCCTACGGGCGGTGGCTTACATCGTGTCTCCTCATGCTCTGCATCACGGCGACTTCCGCAGTGCGTCTACTCTCTCCTCCTCCTAGGCGTCCAATAGGATCGCCTATCCTTTCAGCCAACTGGGTGACGGGTCTCAGATTCCGATTCCTGATTGGTCAGGAGGAGGATCAGTTTGACAATAGCGAATATTAATTCGCTATTGTCACACAACTGGGTGCTCTGCCCACCCTTTTTTGAAGCCTATTAGAGCTTCTGGCTCTAATAACGTGCTTAACCCCCCCCCCCCCATTGAAATCCATGCATCTGGCGCCCTGCATCTAGATTAGGGTCCAGATGCATGGATGGGGGGGCGGCACCCCTGATAGATGAGCCGTCACTGCCTGTAGTTCCTAGCTCTAACTTCTAAGAGTAAGCACATACATTTTAATGGATAGGCAGAGGATAGGTGAGCCAGAGGGGGCTCACCCCTTCTGAAAAACGCAGGGGCACACTGAACATCCAACACATAGCACTATGGCAGCAAAGGTGTCGGTGCATTGCCTGAGAAATATATTAACAATACAAATGAATGGCCACTGCCCCTACCTATGCCTGGTCTTTGTAGGAAATTAGATGCAAAATTTATGTCCCTAGAAAGTATAAAGATGCGCATTGGATTTTGGGCTCCTCTATGTGGCTAGGCTGTAAAAAAGTCTCACACACGTGGTTTCCTCATACTTGGAAGGAGTAGCAGAATGTGTTTTGGGTTGTAATCAGGGCTTTTTTTCTCAGAAAATAGGTGCAGGAACTCACCCACTCAACTCTCCACCCCCAATTCTGTCGTTCCATGGGGAGAGAAGTAAAGCAGCGCCAAATCTGCGTAGGCCCAAAAGGCACAGAGTGCGGCACTTAGGAGCGCATAACACACAGGGCTCAGGAAAATGTACTCTGAAGTGATGAGGTGTGTGTTTCACACAGGGCACAGAAAAAAAAATCGGCGGACAACACTTACATATCTCCCCCAATGTAACCATCTATTGCTCACCTTTGTGCCCCCCATTCAATCTTTACCTTGTCCACAGCTGACCTATGCCCCCTTCCACAGCTCACCTCTTCTTCCGCCCGTCTGCAGCTAACTTCTTCTGCCCCCCCATCCACAGCTCACCTCCTCTTTCCCCTGTCCACAGCGCACCTCTTTCCCCTGTCCACAGCTCAGCTCTTTCCCCTGTCCACAGCTCACTTCTTCTTTCCCCTGTCTGTAGGTCACTTCTTCCCTCCTGTCCGCAGCTCACCTCTTCTTCCCTCCTGTCCACAGCTCACCTCTTCTTCCCTCCTGTCCACGGCTCACCTCTTCTTCCCTCCTGTCCACGGCTCACCACTTCTTCCCTCCTGTCCACGGCTCACCACTTCTTCCCTCCTGTCCACGGCTCACCACTTCTTCCCTCCTGTCTACGGCTCACCACTTCTTCTCTCCTGTCCACGGCTCACCACTTCTTCCCTCCTGTTCACGGCTCACCTCTTCTTCCCTCCTGTTCACGGCTCACCTCTTCTTCCCTCCTGTCCACGGCTCACCTCTTCTTCCCTCCTGTTCACGGCTCACCTCTTCTTCCCTCCTGTTCACGGCTCACCACTTCTTCCCTCATGTCCACGGCTCACCACTTCTTCCCTTCTGTCCACGGCTTACCACTTCTTCCCTCCTGTCCACAGCTTACCACTTCTTCCCTCCTGTCCACGGCTCACCACTTCTTCCCTCCTGTCCACGGCTCACCTGTTCTTCCCTCCTGTTCACGGCTCACCTGTTCTTCCCAACTGTCCATGGCTCACCTCTTCTTTCCCCTGTCCCTCCTCAATTCTGCACCCCTGTCCACATGTCAACTTAGCACCCCCACAACTCACCTTTGTACCCCCTGTCAACAACTCAACTCTGCAGCCCCCACATCTACAGCTTACACCCCCAGTCCACAACTACAGCTTGCCTCTACGCCCCTTCCACATCTGCACCCCATCTACAGATTACCCCAATCCACAGATTTCATCTCTTCAGCTCTCCAACTTTCACCTCCTCACCCCCTGTCACCTTCAAACAACACCTGTTCTTCCCTCCTGTCCAAGGCTCACCTCTTTCTCTCTCCTGTCCACGGCTCACCTCTTCTTCCTTCCTGTCCACGGCTCACCTCTTCTTCCCTCCTGTCCACGGCTCACCTCTTCTTCCCTCCTATCCACGGCTCACCTCTTCTTCCCTCCTGTCCACGGCTCACCTCTTCTTCCCTCCTGTCCACGGCTCACCTCTTCTTCCCTCCTATCCACGGCTCACCTCTTCTTCCCTCCTATCCATGGCTCACCTCTTCTTCCCTTCTATCCACGGCTCACCTCTTCTTTCCCCTGTTCCTCCTCAATTCTGCACCCCTGTCCACATGTCATCTTAGCACCCCTCACAACTCACCTTTTTACCCCCTGTCAACAACTCAACTCTGCAGCCCCCACATCTACAGCTTACAACCCCAGTCCACAACTACAGCTTGCCTCTACCCCCCTTCCACATTTCACTACTGCACCCCCATCTACAGATTACCCCAATCCACAGCTTTCATCTCTTCAGCTCTCCAACTTTCACCTCCTCACCCCCTGTCACCTTCAAACAACCTGCCAACCCCCCCCTTACCAGCTCTTGCTACTGTACCACCTGCCCCCCCTCCCTACTACTCAGCACTTTGCACAAACTGTCCCCCTTTCCAGCTCTAACAACTTCACCCCCCTCTTCACAAATTCACCCCCACTGCGGTCCACAGCTGTCACCTTCCCCTGCAGGTGCCACTCGACCCGCCCCCCCTCCCCTCCATCCCTCCGCTCCCCTCGATAGTTTCCAGTGCACTCACCTCCTCTCCAAGCTTTTTTCCACAGTGCAGTTCCGGCGGAACACTTCACGAGCTGCACAAGTCTGACAGGGAGGTAGTGCAGGCCTGGACGAGAGCCCCGGGGCTGGGCGGGACAGGAGCCGCTGGGCAGGGCAGGACGGGAACCACTGGGCAGGGGGGGACGGGAGCCGATGGGCAAGGCGGGACGTGAGCCGCTGGGCGGGACATGTGCTGCTGGGCAGGGCTGGACGGGAACAACAAATCCCGAAGCTCAGGGAAAAAAAAGCAGCGGTTGCTGCGTGGGACTCGGGGCACTGACTGACATAAAAGTGTCCTGGATAGAGAGGATAGGGCTGCCAGAGGTGGCGGAACGCCGTTCTGCCGCAGAAAAAAAGCCCTGGTTGTAATTATAAGTATGCATATGCTGTGTGAGAAATATCTTGTTAAAACAATATGGGGAAGAAAAAAAAATTGTTGCAAAAAAAATAGGTAAAAAAACTTACCATGCCTCTTACTAAGTACTTTAGACTGTCTACCTTCCACAAAGGGGTTATTTTGGGGGGGGGGGGGGGGATATTTGTACTAACCTTACATTTTAGGGCCTCAAGAAATTCGACAGGAAGTCAGAACATCAGGACAAAGAAATGTAGGAGAATAAATTTTGGCCTACATTTATGAAGAAAGTTTTTTTTATTTGCAAAATTTTATAACAGAAACTTCCTTTATGTAGAATAAATAAAAATAAAAAAACCCCTATGGTGATTAAATACCACCTAAAGTACCCTCTATAAGTAAAAAAAAAAAAGTTATAAATTTAATTTGGGTATAGCGTTATGCGACTAATTGCCTAATTCAAAGTGTGACAGCACAGAAAACTGAAAAATGGCCTGGACTGGAAGAAAACAGTTTGGGCTTGATGTGGTGAAGATACATGAGTAATTAAAGTGTATGTAAGCTCAAATACTAAAGTTGTGTAAATAGCTCCCTTTATGGCTTTGCTGGTTGACTGACAGCTGATGTGGACATTTAGCAGGCAAGGCTGGGACCTGCTGTAATGTTGCTCAACATTTAGTTTTTTTGTGTTTTTTTTTTTTTTAATCCTTTTTCTTTTAGATTTTCAGAATAAGAAGTCATACAAGAATGAAAAATCCAATCTGACGGCATATAAAAACAATAAAATTACATTTAAAAAAAAGCATGTGGGGGAGCAAATATTGGTATATTTTTTAGTGTGAGGAGCGGTAATCCACCCGCCGCCACCCCCCCCCCCCCCTTTGGTCAGGTCACAGGCACCGCCCACGGTCAATCACCAGCCCCGCACCTACCCCATCTAGGTCGCGGGCAGCGCTTCCTCCGGGCGGCAGGCGGCAGCTTCCCCTGCGTCTCTACTCAGGGGCCAATAGGAAAGCTAATCGGGTGATGGGTCTCGGGACTCACTTCCTGGGGGGTCGGTAGGAGAATCTGGAAGACATCAGCGAATATTAATTCGCTATTGTCACATAACTGGACAACATATGGACAGGCGGACACTGTCCGTAACAGACCTGATTATTTCTATACAGCATACAATTAAACGAACATTTCTCTTTTGGGTCAATAATATCATCACAACTAGCCTCCCTACATAATTCTACTGACAGCAGACAAATTAATTGGAGTAAGTTCCTTCCATATGACCAATGAGAATCTGTAGACTTGCACAGGGAGAAAGTGGGGAAGGACAGAGTAAGATTGTCTGCCAGGTGGAGGTTACCACGGAAAGTCAGGGAACACCAAGAAAAGATAAAGGAAAGAGGAAACCAGGGCTGGACTGGGATAAAAAATTGGCCCTGGACTTCATCCAGACCGGCCCCACTTTATTTGTGCAAACAAGCACAAAAACAGTATATAAACTATACGCAATTGTGCAAAAAAACATAAGTAGCATAACATAAGGAGTCCTCACTAACCTCTTTTACTATTTCACTTATTCTCCTCTGTATTTTTCTCATCTTTCTCACATCACTGTGTGAAGTTAAGGGCGAACCAAGAAAGCCATTACTTTGACAGGCTGTCACTGAAACCAGCCCACTGAGCCATCGTCCCACCGGGAAACTCCTTGTAGTCCCGATGGCCAGTACAGGCCTGGAGGAAACAGAGACCAGGGAAACAGAGTCAAGACATAAGGTGGAGAGAAGAGGTGTCCCAGTCTTTAATAATCCTGCATAAAAAATCCCCCTTTATTACTAGGTTTGTTGCTGGAAGTTCAAAATGTTCCAATAACTTGCTGAGCAGGTATGTTTAGTCCATGGAAATCCAAGTTTTTTGGAAACACCTCACCCAACATTTTTGTTGGACAGCTTGGCGTATTACCGGAAGGTGAAATTAACAGATATCATGGCAGGATCAAAAGGTAATAAAAAATCTCTTACAGCGGGAATTTGGAAGAACACATTCGACATTTTAAAGCGGCTGAAAGACTGCATCGTTTATGCCATTATATTTATTTTGCCTACAGTTATGCTTTGTAGCATTTTATCATACCAACTGTACATTATAAGAAGAGTGTGGTACATTATTATCAACACAACAACAGGAACTATTACTATTACTACAAAATAATACATTTTATATAAGTTACCCAAATGTCAACATGTCCTTTGATGCTGGCAGCTGTGACAAGGGAAAAAGAAAATTAAGTATTAATAGTAATAATATCCTGGGAGATTTTTACCCTTTAAAACAATTTGCATCATACAATCAGATTCAGTCTTATATTCCCTTCAGTCTTATATTCCCTTCAGTCTAATTACCTGAAGTGTATAAAACACCTCTCAGCTATGCTTAGCAGTGGTGCTGCCATGCAAGTGATTTCGTATGTGATATCTGCTTGTAATGAAGTCTTGCCTAATAGCTGTTGGCATCTGAAAAAGCAAAAGACAAAAGTGCCTCATTTTGGGGGTCACTGGTGCTCTCCACCCTCCCGAAGCCAATTTCGCCATCAATCAAAGTAACTATCAGAGTCTTCAAACAAGTGCCTATCATAGACCATTGAAACTTTAAAGTTAAGGGTAGACAGCTCGCATCACATACATGGAAGTCTGTTATCCATGAAAAGTCTGGTTGTCCATGTCTTTGTTTTAGCACTCTCTACGTGACTTTTCATCCCAACTTTCTTTTTTTTGTTCACAATGAACAACTTAAGATAATCTTCAGCTTTGAGATCAATGAAGGCCAAAACATTACAACATTGACGTCAATTCCTTCTTTTGTTATATTCAATTTGGTATTTTTTAATACAGAGGGTTGTCTATTCAATGCCAATATAATGATTAAGGTTTTCTCTTGCATATAATATTGGTGGAACTGGCAAATCTTCCCTTGCATGTTACACTTGAAAAACATAAAACAACTCCTCTTGTCCAAGACAGAGAAAGAATAAAGAAGGTGTTGCCTTGTGTGTAACACTAATAAAATGAAGACAGTCTTGTGTTGTGTTCAACACTGATATCTTAAGACCTCATTTGCATGTGCAATTTAACTAAAGAGGGCCTTCTTCAAAACATAAAGGTCTTTGATTGCACTGAAGGTTTCCACCTATAAATAAATGGGTCCGCAGATGGAGATAGTATATGGAGCTTCATGGTAGAAAATACATATAATGGTCTTCTTCTGTGTACATTACTAGCAGGTAACAGAAGGTATAGCATACTTATTTTGAAAAGGCACCTACATGGCCTACGGAGTAGAGATGTTTTACCGCTACAATGGCATGACCGGGTTGTGCAGTACTATTTGCCTGCTGTTCTGTAAAACTTGGGCGTTTTATGTCATTTTTGTGGATGTCTTTGACTGTCTGGAGCCTATGCATGGTTGCCACTTGCCGGTTGTTCCTATTAATGGGTACCTGAGGCAGCCAGGAGACCTGGTGATCGGAGGAACTTTCCCTATTCATGTGGACAGAAGCTATACTGAAAACACATTTACCAGCAAGCCAGAGGACCTCAAATGCAAGCTGTAAGTCTATGTAACTTTTATAACTAAATAAATGATTGCTAAGTGAAGCATTAAATAAATAAATACAATAGGTGAAGGGTGCATTTTCACCTTTAAACGCTAGTTCTATCATGTTGTTATCTAATTATAATTACCTTACCATCAGTCGATTCCGTTGCTTTCATACCCAAGTATATCTCTATGCATAGGTGACTCAATGATTGACACAAGACAAGTTGCTCTAGAATATTATAATAATATTGTTCCGCTTTTACTATCTTTGGCATGGTGTTAAATAGTGGTTAAAAGGTAGGCGTTACGACCACCGTCCACCAATAAGGCTTAATGTACACGGGATGTTTTTACAACCTCTCCTGAACGATTTAACTTGACAGCTAATAACCCACGTTTAAAACATCCATAAGGGGTACATATTTAAATGACACAATGACATACAATCAACCAATCATAGTCATTAAATCTTTATCTAAGCAAACACATCATGTCACATTATTATTATGTCAGATTTAAATGTAGACATCTCATGGCACATACGTAATTTCCTATGTCTGGTTTCGTTTTCAACACAAGACCCATCTTTACACAACAATATATTTTTACTTAATCGGCAAAGTGATAACCTTTAAAGGAACAGTCACCTATTCGATTACAAAACACAAGAGAGCTTTTTCATGAAGGTATGAAGCCACTAGTGGGACAAGGCTTTCCTTTTAGTTAAGTATACCGTATGTCTATATGATTGACCAAGTACATTTACAGCATCCCGGCAGAATCAACATATGAAAATGGTGCAAACAAGTCCCTGTGCTATGGAGGTAAAATAAACAATTGTGTATGAACAACCAAATGCTGTCCACCAATAATTATACTTTGAATATATGTGCAGTGTTAGCTGCTTCCTGACAATTCCTAGCAGAACTATACGAGCATGAATTGTGTTGTCTTAGCTTAGCCAGTTGGCTTACGCCAGTGGTTCTCATCTCCAGTCCTCAGGACCCACCAACAGGCCAGGTTTGCTAGATAGCTGAAATACATCGCAGGTGATATCACTTGCTGCTCAGTGATTGTATTGTATTCTAGTCTGCAACTCCCCAAGGTAATACTTAAAATCTGGCCTGTTGGTGGGTCCCGAGGACTGGAGTTGAGAACCACTGGCTTACGCCATATCAAGCTTTGACAAGGGGCCCCCTCTAGACCACTGCAAATGTTTGTGTTTTACACCCACACTGACATCTTCCATGGAGTCAGTTCCACCCATTAACATCACGTTTGAATTTTGAACTATTTTATACTCTTCATAATGTCAGACTCATGACGCATGATGATCACCTATAAATATGCAAATCCAATCTATGAGCTGGAACATGCTAAATCAGTGAAGGTGAACCTTGGCACACCAGATGTTTTGGAACTACATTTCCCATGATGCTCAACTACACTGCAGAGCGCATGAGCATCATGGGAAATGTAGTTCAAAAACATCTGGGGTGCCAAGGTTCACCATCACTGTCCTATATCCATCGAATCCTTTAGGATCACTATGCCATTTGACTTTTATGAGTAATGCATTACAATTTTGTATAGAAATTATGGTCATTGACTATTATAGCCAGATTGTGAGAGAGGTGGACGTTTGAGCTTTAATAGAATGAGTGTGTTTGTGAGATGTGGTACCAATGTTTTATACATACACAGGTAATGCTTTTGTAATCAATAAACCTTTTCCATTTAGCTCAGTGAGTTGAATACAATTTTCTTTTCTTTTTGATATTTGTTTGAGGGCTGGTTGAGCATGAATCTGTTTTTATCTCTCAGTTGTAGTTTACAGCCGCCACCTTTAAAGTGATTGTAAAGTCACGTTTTTCTTTTTCTATAAAAATAACAAATATGTTATACTTACCTGCTCTGTTGCAGTGGATTTTCTTAGAGCAGCGCAGTTCCTCCTCTTCTCGGGTCCCTCTTCTGTGCTCCTGGCCCCTCCCTCCTGTTCAGTGCCCCCCTTACTATGGGGACATCCATTCAGACACAGAGCTTTGGTTTGGCCATGCCCCCTCTGTCTCCTGATTGGCTAACTGACTTTGATTGACAGCAGTGGGAGCCAATGGCACCGCAGCTGTGTCTCAGCCAATCAACAGGGAGAGTCCTCAAGCTGTGGCAGCTGAGACACTCATGGTAAGCACTAGGGGGGCTGCTGCACACAGAAGGTTTTTTATCTTAATGCATAGAATGCATTAAGATAAAACATCCTTCTGCCTTTACAACCACTTTAAAAAAATATAAATGCAACAATGATTTAGGTGTCCGTTTATGAAACTGTGAACAGTGGTGATCACTAGGATCACCGCTGATCTCAGCTCATAAATGGTTTATGAAACAGAGATGATCGGGGGAGAACATGTTCTACCCTGATGATCTCCGCACCAGGGCCGGGACAAGGGGTGGGCAGGAGTGACGGCTGCCCTGGGCACTGTGGTATCATGTGAGGTAGGGGGGCACCACAAAGAGATTGGGGGTGGGGATTTGTGTTGGGAGGAGGAATTTGGGGGAAGGCAGGGGGTAAGGATAGTTCTAGAAGGGGAAATTTGGGGAGGTGTGCTAGGAGTGGGGGGCTGGAGGGGGGGTTTGTGTTGGGTGGGGGGAAGGATATGTGCTAGGATGGGGAATCTGGGAGGTTTGTGTTAGACTGCTTTCACACTGAAAGCGCTGGCCATTAGCACTAAAGCCGGAGTGTGAAAAGTCATACTGCAATGAATGGAAGGCGGTTTTCAGGAGCTTAGCAGAAGCTATTTCCAGCGCTAAAGTGCCTGAAAACTGCCTCGGTGTGAAAGGGGTCTAGGGATGATTGGGGAGTATTTGTGGTAAAAGGAGAACTGGGGGGGGGGGGGATTAGTGTAAGGATGGGGAATTGGAGAAAGGGAATTTGTGCTGGGGGGATTTGGAGTGTGTGTGTGGGGGGGGGATTTGTGCTTAGAGAGGATATTTGAGGGGTAGAGGATTTGTGCTAGGTGGGAGTATTTTGGGAGGGGAGGGGGATTTTTGATTGAAGAGGATATTTGAGGGGTAGGGGATTTGTGCTAGGAGGGAGAACATTTTTTGTGGAGAGGGGATTTGTGCTGGGGGATATGGGGAGGTAAGATTTTGTGCTGGGAAGGAGGAAAATTCAGTAGGGGGGTGGATTTGTATTTGGGGGGTGGGGGAATATACGCTTAGGGGGTAAGCATGCAGATTAGTGCTTGATTGTTTGGGGATGGGGGATTCATCTTAGGGGGGGCGCAATTTGGCTCTAGATGGCCTTGTCCCAGCACTGCTCCGCACACTGTGAAGAATTCACCTCCCCGATTCACCAGCTCAGAGGTGGAGAATCGAGGAGTGAAGAGAGAATCCCGGGGGAAGGATTTCTTTCTTCCTCGTTCAGACCCCCCCCCCTCCAAGTCAGTAACCATGTCCCCCTGTCATGTCTCATGTCTCAAGCGGTGGACTTTTTGTCCACTGCTTCTTAAATGGACACCTTAAAGTGTAAACACATTATCACTCTAAACCAGCCTTTCTCAAACTTTTTAACACAGAGAAACCCTTGAAATAACTTTCCGGTCTCAGGGAACCCCTTTAAAAAATTACTATATGTACAACTCATGATACATTATTGTGATGGTAAGTGGGAAGAATGTTCCTTATACTTGTGGTCATTGGGAAGAATTACCCCCCTTACAGACAGCTAAAAAGTTCAATGTTATCTGTGGGAACTTATCCGATAGGCAGAGTTTGTTTATTGCTCAAGGAACCCCTAGCAACCTCTGGAGGAACCCTGGTTGAGAAACCCTGCTCTAAACAGTAGCACTGTGATTCAAGATTCAAATCTAAGTATTTAACGTTCAAACTTGTGAAAAAAATAAACAAAATATGACTTAGAAGGTCCTTATTAGAGTGAAAAAAATATCAAAAGAAAATGAAGAGTCCACCAATCGTGAAGAAAGAAATATTTTGATTACTGTACCATTGGAGGATATCTGTGTTTCCTTTTACATGCTAATGGCCATCACTGTAAATCATTGTTACAAACATATGAAAATGCACCTCATTTGTACCATATCATGCCTACCTTTAGGGTTAAAGGGTTAGTTTACCATTAAAATAAAATTTAAAGTAGCACCCAGAACGGTCCATGCGTCCAGCATGTGAGCCAGAATCCAAACCTTTTCCCCCATAATTCCCAAAATGTCCCGACTCCCAAACATGTGCAGATTTGTAGTCAAGGGGAAATGCTCATTCATCCTCATTCCTGTGATGATGGGGGTGTGCTCAACATTCCGTCCATCCTAGCAGAGGTAGCTGTAGGCTTTGTGAGGCCTTATGCCCTGTACACACGGTCGGATTTTCCGTCGAAAAATGTGTGATAGGACCTTGTTGTCGGAAATTCCGACCGTGTTTGGGCTCCAGCACACATTTTCCATCGGAATTTCCGACACAAAATCCTGAGAGCAGGATATAAAATTTTCCGACAACAAAATCCGTTGTCGGAAATTCCGATCGTGTGTACACAAATCCGACGCAAAAAGTGCCGCACATGCTCAGAATAAATTAAGAGACGAAAGCTATTGGCTACTGCCACGTTTATAGTCCCGACATACGTGTTTTACATCACCGCATTCAGAACGATCAGATTTTCCGACAACTTTGTGTGACAGTGTGTATGCAAGAGTTTGCGCCAACATCCGTCGGAAAAAATCCATGGATTTTGTTGTCGGAATGTCCAATCAATGTCCGACCGTGTGTACGGGGCATAAGGCATAACTTAGACATGAGGCCCCACTCACGTCCATAAGGGAAAAAATAATTCAAGCAATAAAAATGTTTTGCATATATTAAGAGTACTGGTGTCAGTGTCCTGTATTTCAAAGCTGGTGTCAGTGCTGTACAAAACAAGATTGGTTAAACTCACAAGTGCTTTTTTTACCACTACTATTCCTTTATATTGGCTTTTAGAATTTACAAATGCAGCAATTTAGAAATCTGATGAAAGGTTTAGCGCTGGGAAACTTTTTTTGATAGATAAAAAGTGCATTTATATCTTTATAGATCAGACCAAAATGAGGGACAAATGAGGAGGAATGAGGGACAGAGGGACATTGCTCCAAATCAGGGACAGTCCCTCAAAATCAGGGACAGTTGGGAGCTATGCTGTACTCACATAGAGCTCCTTGAACTCGGCCTCATGGAAGAGATGGGGCTGTGCGACATTTCACCACCTTGGAGGTCTCATCATCCCTGTTAGGGGCAGTACGTCCCCTCAGACTCCCTGTAGGGGAAGAGCTCCTGGTGGGAGATAGCCGCAGAGAAGCCGATCATGAGCAGTGCCAGCGCAGAATGAAGATCGCCTTGCCCTCCATGGCTGAGGATCAGCACTGCACTGAGCTGGGACCTCCCAACCACCGCAGTGGAGCCCTGGGTGGCCGGGGATGAGGGTGGGGTGGAGTCAGGTCAGGGGGACCTGGGCTCTCAATCACAGGCAGGCTCACTGGGACACTGGCAGAGGACTGAGCAGACCTGACTGTAGACCCCAGTCACATGCACACCCCCCGCAGGCACACGCACACACCCCCAGTCGCATGCATCCCCCCAGTCACATGCGGACCCCGGTCACATGTACACCCCCCAGTCGCATGCTCACTCCCCTAGTGTACGAAGCTCCGCTGACTGTACTGGGACTGATGTATGAGGATAGCCAGAGGCAGCTCTTTAGGCAAACTAGGTGGCCGCGAAGACCCTGGGAGGGCAAGGCCTTAGGCGACTGCCTAATTTGCCTAGATTCTAGATTTTATGAAGGATGGCTGAAATCACTCTGGATGCTACTTTTCTGGTCAGGATTTGCGGAGGACACACTTGGCTTAAAGTATGTAATTTAAACAAAGTTTAACTTTTCTGCACTGCACCATGATTTGTAACCTACTGGGGACACCTGACTGTGTTGTAAATTTTATTTTAAGGGTCAACCTACCCTTTGAAAACAGCTAGTCAATGTAAAACATTTAGTATGTAAGTACATCTCGTTCAAGGACTGGAAAGACTTATTTTCCTGGGCAATATAAAATTCCATGCATTCCTTAAAATAATCTGTTAACAAAAACTTCCATTGCCCCATGTGTTGTATGTTATAGTCCCATATTCAGAAATAGTACACTGAAATTATGAATGTGCATAAATTGGAGTAATCTGGACATTGATTAACTAACCTTTTTTTGGATGCTTCCCTCTCTACACTAGCCTTGAACTTGATAATTACCAGAGCATGCAAGCCATGATATACGCCATAGAGGAGATTAACCAGAATCCAGACCTTCTTCCCAATATCACCCTGGGCTACCAGATCTTCGACACTTGTACTGTACTCAGACGGGCAATAGAAGGAACTCTGTGGATGTTATCCAGAGGAAAAGAAAGCATTCCAAATTATCATTGTGAACAAACAGGCACTTTTGCTGGTATTGTTGGTGACTCTGGGTCTACACGCTCCATTTTAATGGCACACATTTTAGGTCTATATAGATATCCACAGGTACAAAATAATACTTTTCTTAAAACTTGACTCTAGGCAGATATAACAGATACATATTAATAAAAACGAATAATAGTGCGCTAAACCTCAAAATGAATAATAAACTCCAGTAAATAAGTGAAAAATAGTGATCATATAAAAATGCAAAAAAATCCACATGCACAAAATATATAAAACTTTTGAATGCTGACAAAAAACGTGAATAACATCACTCCATGCTCCGTGATAGTCTCTGCAGGAAATGTGCTGACAGATAATCACCACCAGCTCAGTGTGTAATGCCTTCTCACCACCAAAGTGACGCAACTCGTCGGGAGGAGCCGGTGAGGACACTTTCGGTAACGTCTCCTCTTTTCCAGAAATATCTCCCCTCTACTTCCTGAATCACTCAGGAAGTAGAGGGGAGACATTGCTGGAAAAGAGGAGACGTTACTGGAAGAGGCAGCAGAGGAGCCCCCCCTCTCTTCTTTTATATACATTTATTTTGAGGAGAGTTGCTGTGGTGTGTTTTTGGATACATCGTGTCTCCAGTCCTGCAGAGTTCCATGAGGTCGTCTGGTGATATCCGTGGAGACCCCGGACTTCTACTTCCATCAGAGAGAGCCACTGATTTGATCATCAAAGCCTTTTTGACCCAGTGTCGCTGACATCCGGGTCCACCCTTTCTGGTAAGAGTACCTCATCTTATTTCATCTATTGGATCCGCCACTGTTGAAACCTCTTAAGGTTGTTTGCACGATAGAAGATTGACACTTCATTGTCCTGCTCTTCCTTTGGACTTTTTTGATACAATTCACTTTATTTTGGACTTTTTGCTTTGTGAATGATTGTCACATTTAGGTACATTTCCACATGCATTGGGTTTGATTTTTCAAATTTTTCTCTTTGCATTGTATCACAGAGCATATATTTTGTTAGCGCTACATTTCTCTACACTTTTCGTTTAAATTTTGTCACATTTTGTGTAGCAGCTGCCCCATTCATTGTATATTTGCACAGTATTATTCCACTTCTCTGACACTTTCGGTGTCTCGTTATTGTGGATGTGTAATGAGGAGGAGAGCGGTCCCATTGCAAACTGATCGTTTGAAGCATTTTTAATACTATGTAAATGTGAGTGCATATGATTTTTATTAATTAAAAGCAAGTTATTTAATCAATCTTGGGCGATGATGATATTTTATTTGCTTTGAGAAATTGAACCTGGAAAAATCAAACTGTATATGGAGAAGTCCTGGTAATCCTGGAGACATTAGCTGAAGCCCGTTTCTGATGTGGCCGATCTTTTCTTTGGAGTAATACTGAAAGTGCCAATAGACCCAAGGGGGTCTTCCTTTGAGGTGAGCAGGCATTGCACACTGAGGTGGTGGTGATTATCTGACGTCACATATTTCCTGCAGAGACTGTCACGGAGCATGGAGTGATTTTATTCACGTTTTTCTTCAGCATTTAAGAGTTTTATATATTTTGTGCAGGACTTTTTTTGCATTTTTTATATGATCACTATTTTTCACTTATTTTCTGGAGTTTACTATTCATTTTAAGGTTTAGCGCGCTATTATTTGTTTTTATTAATTATACATGTGGTACCAGAGCACATTTTGAATAGTTGCAGCTGTTTCTCATTCATATATTTAAACATTTATATATATATAAATATTTGCACATAGTTTTCTGAGTTCTATCCGTATCAGCGCTTTAGTAATTTTAATTTAAAAGATACATATTAATGCCCCTATGTAATCATTAACCGCTTAGGGACCGCCCTATGTACATATACTGTGGCAGGGCGACCCTTAAGCGCAAAATCACCTACCCATATGTAATTTCTTCCTTCGGCTCAAGGGCGCACGCGTGCGCCGCCAGAGCTCCCCTCCCGCTATGATTGGACACAGCAGGAGCCAAGTAGCGGGTCCAGTGGACACGATGTCCGCCGGGACCCGCCGATCGTTCTGAGGAGATGATACGTAAGCACAGTGTAGCTGTGCGAAACTAGTCCAGCTCTGTTCCGGCCTCTGCAACCGTGGTGTGTGCCATTGTTTGCATGGAATATTCAATAAATGGACTTCAATCACGTCAGTGTGCAGCCAATTTTTTCCTTCATTCGTTCTGAGGAGAGGCAGAACGGCGGTCTGCCTATGTAAACAAGGCAGATCGCCATTCTGCCATTGAGGAAAATGGAGCTCATCCGTTTATGCTAAGCAGAAACACAGATCTCCCTTTTCCTTTAGTGAAAGCATATCCTCCACAGTTAGAAAGCACCCCCTAGGGACACACTTAACCCTTTGATCGCCTCTGATGTTAACCCCTTCCCTGCCAGTGTCATTAGTACAGTGACAGTGCTTTCTATTTTAGCGCTGATTACTGTAATAATATCACTGGTCCCCAAAAAGTGTCCAAAGTGTCAGTTAGGTGTCCGATTTGTCTGCCGCAATGTCGCAGTCCTGCTAAAAATTGCTGATGGCCACCATTACTAGTAAATTTTAAAAAAAATTCCTTAAAAATAGTCCATAGTTTAATAACTAACTAATCAATATATGCTTATTGGGATTTTTTTTTTTACCAAAAATATGTAGCCGAATACATATTGGCCTAAATTTATTAAGAGATTCGATTGTTTCCATTTTTTATTGGATATGTTTTATGGCAGAAAGTAAAAAATAATGTTGTTTTTTTTCAAAATTGTCGGTCTTTTTTTGTTTATAGCGCAAAACATAAAAACCACAGAGGTGATCAAATATCACCAAAAAAAAGCTCTATATGTGGGAAAAAAAGGACATCAATTTTATTTGGGTACAGCGTCGCACAACCGTGCAATTGTCAGTTAAAGCAACGCAGTGCCGTATCGCAAAAAATGGCCCGGTCAGGAAGGGGGTAAATCCTTCCAGAGATGAAGTGGTTAATACATCATTAAAGGTATTCTCTTAATGCATAGCTCCCAACTGTCCCTGATTTCGAGGGACCATCCCTGATTTGGAACAATGTCCCTCTGTCCCTCTTTCCTCCTCATTTGTCCCTTATGTTGGTCTGATCTATATAGTTGAATGTAAAATGCACTTTTTATCTTTCATAAAGTGTTTTCCAGTGCTAAACCATTCATCCATTGTCTAAATTGCTGCAATTGTTAATTCTGCAAGCCAGTATAAAGGAATAGAGGTCTTAAAAAAAAAAAAAAAACACTTCTGGGTTCACCCACTTCCCGTCCTCCATATAGCAGAATGGCGGCTGGAAAATGGTTCTGTAATCCTGACTGGGCGTCATATCATGTCCAGCAGTATAAGCCGCTATTGCGCGCCAGCGGGGAAGCGCAGCGAGGCGATTGGTGGTGTGTCAGTCTGACAGACTGCATCTCCGATCTTGGTAAAGAGCCTCTGATGTAAGCTCTTTACCAAGTCATTAGCTGTGTCCAATCATGGCTGATCACAGTGTAAATAGCAAGAGCCGTTTATCGGCTTTTCCTTTACTCGCACTGAAAGGCGCAAGTAGAGGAGAGCCGATCTGCTGCTCTCCTGACAGGGGGGTCTGCGCTGACAATCAGTGCATTGATTATCAGTGCAGATCCATCGAGGATGCCCACCCATGACCACCAGGGATGCCCACCCATGACCACCAGGTATGCCAATCAGTGCCCATTAGGGGTGCCCGTCAGTGATGCCTGCCAGTGCCTCCCGATCAGTGCTGCCTAACAGTGCCATCTATCAGTGCCACCCATCAGTGCCACCCATCAGTGCCCATTAGTGCCACCTATCAATGCCACGTATGAGTGCCCATCAGTGCCACGTATGAGTGCCCATCAATGCCACCTTTCAGTGCCCATATCTGGGCACATCAGTGCTGCTTAGTGAGGTATGCTGATGTCACCCTTGCCTAGGAAAGCCCACTGGGGGCCAAATATTAGATAAGTAAGATGAGTGTCTTTACCTTTTTCCTTATATTGTTGATATTTTATATCTTTTACTGGGCATTTCTTAATCAGGTGGTGATGGGCTTCCCAAGAAATATGATCCTCTTTAACATACATTAAATCCTATACATACATAGGTGGAACCAAATTACCATGGAACAAAATGTTTCCTTGTTTATCCAGTATGTCTAATAGAGTTCCTGTCATTTTTTTAATCCACAGATAAGCTACCTCTCAACCAGCCCAACTCTCAGCAACAGAAAAATATTTCCTTCTTTCTTTCGTACCATACCTAGTGATGTATTTCAGTCACGAGGTCTTGCTAACTTAATCCTGTATTTTGGTTGGTCATGGGTTGGCTTTCTAGCAAGCGATACTGACTATGGTCAAGTAAGTCTCCAGGTGGTGAAGCAGGAATTAATCAATGCTGGTGCATGTGTAGCTTTCATCGAAACAATCATGACCGGCCAGGCCAACAGGAATGCTCCACACATTACCAAAGTTATCAAGGGGTCAACAGCCAGAGTTGTGGTAGTGTTGTCCTCCAACTCAGACTTTTTACCAGTTGTAGAAGAGTTAGCAAGACAGAATGTGACTGATAGAATCTGGATAGCCAGTGAATCATGGTCAACCTCTGCTCTTCTTTCTAAAGAAAAGTATTGGCAAGTCTTGATGGGCACTCTTGGGTTTGCAGCCCGTGGAGGACAGTTGCCAGGATTTATGGAGTATCTTAACAGCCTACATCCATCAAAAGCTCCAAATGATTCTTTTATAGTAGAGTTTTGGGAGCAAATGTTTTCTTGCAGATGGACTAACCACCTGAATTCAGATGATGGGACAAGTAACAAAACAGCACATGGCTGCACTGGAGAAGAAAATCTGGAGAAGCCAATGGTGAAAGTTGATTTTGGAATAACCTTTAATGTCTACATTGCAGTTTATGCGTTTGCATGGGCCTTACACAGTCTGCTTCACTGCCAGCCAGGAAAAGGCCCATTTCATAGTGAATGCGCAAACATTTTGTCATTTGACCCTCAGCAAGTACGTTACTTGTATTTTTCGCAATGTCAATTAATTATATGTTTTGTTTTGCTCTAAATCCCTCTCTTCTTAATGTTTTTTCCAGCTTCTCTATTATATTAAAAGAACAAGGTTTCAGACTAAAGACAAGACAAACATATTTTTTGATGACAATGGGGAGCCTCCAGCCCTTTATGATATTGTGAACTGGCAGATAAGTTCTACTGGGTCCTTGGAGCAAGTTATAGTAGGACGATATGACTCCAGCTCCATGGATGGCAACACCATGAGATTAGACCATGCTGGCATTGTATGGGTTAATAACAAAACAATGGTACGAATGCACCAAATGAAAATGGATTCAAGATTTATCTTCTATAGGAAGCTTACCATTTATTGTTTCCCTGTCTATATAGTTTAGAAAATACAAAGTATAAGCTATGTATATCTATCGCTGCCCTTGAGGAACTTCTAATATGCTGTCACCACCAAAGTCATACAGACAGTTTGGTCAAATATGGTGGATGGCTCAGAACATGGGAACAATACAAGGGTTACAAGATGGTTTCTCACTGCTGTATTTGGCAAAATGTGCTCTTTCCTAGAGGTCTGAATAGATGGAGAGAGTATGTGAGGTATTGGCTGGCATCATTATGGACTGTGTTTAATGACATTTTGGTTTCTCAAATATACAGTGAGGGTTCCCAGGGTTTATGGCTAATGTGGAGAAAACAAACATTTCTCATAATTAGATCTGTTCTGGGTTCTGGAGTCTGAATGCATTAAAGAGCTATGGGTGGGATAAAGCTTGCATTTCTAGGTCCACATCTTACCTGGTAGTCCTATTATTAGTATCAGCTTTTCTCTCTCTCTCTCTCTCTCTCTCTCTCTCTCTCTCTCTCTCTCTCTCTCTCTCTCTCTCTCCCAGAAGAGTTGAAGCTGTTATAGCAGCAAAGGGTGGGCCAACTCAATATTGAACCTTAAGGACTAAGACAGGGATGCCATTAAAGTTCATGTGCGTGTAAAGGCAGGCATCCCAATACTTTTGGAAATATTATATATACAGTATATATGACACCCGACTATCACACTTATTTAGGCTTGTTTGACATCCTTTTCTAAAACCATGGCCAATACTATTGAGGTTGCCTCTACCTTTACCAGTTTCCACAGCACTATTCCTTCAGAGTACTACCCATACACCAATCAAATGACCATCCAGCACTTTTTAGAGTTTCAGCCTTATACTGTAGATTGTATGAAAAGTAACCTTTCCTGTGAGATTTTTGGGACAGATAGTGAAAGGAAATCTTGTGAATGAAGAGAAAGATGCATGCCTGTAAGCAGGTACAGTTAGCCACTAGGTGGCTTTGTCCCAGGATAGTGTCTACTAGGGAAATTTGTAAGTGGTTGTTAGGTCCCCTTTTAAAGCCGTGTTCCACCCGCAATTTTTTTTTTTAATTCAGCAGCTACAAACACTGTAGCTGCTGACTTTTAATAAGGACACTTACCTGTCCAGGGATCCCGCAATGTCGGCCCCCCGAGGCCGATCCGTCCATCAGATCGGATGCAGGCACCACCATTCTAACTAAGGGAAACCAGCAGCGGAGCCTTGCGGCTTCACTGCCCATTTCCTAGTGCGCATGTGCGAGTCGCGTTGCGTTTGTGAATGGCCAGCTGTCTTCTGGGACACACACAGATCCCAGAAGACAGTGGGGGGGGCTCACCGCACAAAAAGGATATGATGTCCTGTGCCATGGACCAGATGGATTGGAAGTACACTATGTACTTCATAAAGAGGTATGTTAGAAGAAAAGAATACAATTTTAATATCCAAAAACAAGAGGCGGAGAGGTGGTCTTTCGTTTAAGACCACCTCTAAAAAGTGGGTGGAACTCCGCTTTAAACAAGGCCTTCCTGTAGTGATGACATGGATATAATCATTACTCATATAAAAGCCAGGATGGGAGAAACTCTAAGCTTTTGGGCATGGGAGCCAGACACTCCACAATTAGGCGTATGTAGTCAGTTACTGCACTGGCCCCGCCTAGGATAGAAGACCTTAGGTAATATTGTCCAATACCCAGAAGAGCCAGCTGTAGTTTTCCTGTATCACTAAACATGACCTAATTGGACTGGGAGCAGAATGCAAAAGGCCTGTTAGGCCAGACCAGGCCAGTGTTCTCTGGCGTGCATACTAATGCCCCCTGGGACTTCTAGTGTCACCTGGGCAAAGTGTACACAATCCAAAGGTGCAGCTGCTGCAGTCCGTTCTCTGAAACGACATAAAAGTAATCATGAGTTGGATGCACAAAGCTTAATGGGCAAGTCAGAGCCCTGCTGTGTCCCAGCACTGTGGTGCTCCCAAGGAGAAGAGAGGGTATATTAAGGGAAGATGACTTAACAGTGAGGTGCAATTTGTGGCACAATTGACTGCTAAAGACTGTCCACTATATGTGATTGGCAAAGTATGCCAAGCAACACCAGATAGTATGTCTATGTGATGTGTCAATGCCATCTTTGAAGAGCAACAGTAAAGTGAGGAAACTAAAACTTTGTGTGGACATTCATTTCTTGTGAATGTAAAGACTAATAGCCAGGGATGTCGTGGGAAGGCCTATGGCAAGGAGTGGGCACAATTTGACAGAGGCTGTTAGCTATAGTAGTGGGTTGTTGTCCTATCCAAGAGGAAGTGTGGCAGGAGCTTGAACAATTTGGCGCCTGTCAAAACCAGGTACCTGCTCCCCCATCCCCCCAAAAAGTGCCAAATGTGGCAGTGGAGGGGAGAGAGTGCAAACAAGCGGAACTTCCCATTTTGGGTGGAGCTCCGCTTTAAGATTTAACCATAAACCTCTCATCTCCTTTAGATCTTCTCAGCATTATTTTTTCTTTTTTTTTGCTCCTTGCTCCTTGTTCCTGTAGTGAGAAACACCTTTTGTTATTGTATGTGACATCATCACCTAGCTCGTAAAATCCTTATACTGTAGAGACAGATGCTAGGAAGTCAGTTCCCATTGATATATGTATGCACCCAAAGCCACGTCTCCCAGGAGATCCAAGAAGCCCTTTCCCAAATAGTGTGTGGGCAGGTTCAGGTTGTTTTGCTGGGAAAGAAATCAATACATGATGTGGAGAGGGACAGAGAAGGTTGGGGGATAGATGATATTCTGTAATCCAGCAGGCAGGTCTGACAACACTGCTTAGGATTTCAGAGCGGAAAGGGCACTATGTTGTCAGCTCAGACAGGAAACTGGATCACACTGTATTTCTGGCAGATCAACAAGGTATTTTCTTGTATAGTACTTGCAATATTTTTTAAAGGAATAATACATGGGAAGATGGCAGGTCCAAGCCTTTCCTAACAGAGACAATTGGTTGATGTACCAACCTCATTTTGTAAGAACTTTTACTAAAACATGATACCTGTTTATTTACAGTGGGGATGGAAAGTATTGCAGCCATTTGCTAAAATCATTTAAGTTCATTTTTTTTCCTCATTAGTGTACACACAGCACCCCATATTAACCGAAAAACACAGAATTGTTGACATTTTTGCAGATTTATTAAAAAAGAAAAACTGAATTATCGCATGGTCCTAAGTATTCAGACCCTTTGTTGTAACACTCATATATTTAACTCAGGTGCTGTCCATTTCTTCTGATCATCCTTGAGATGGTTCTACACCTTCATTTGAGTCCAGCTGTGTTTGATTATACTGATTGGACTTGGTTAGGAAAGCCACACACCTGTCTATATAAGATCTTACAGCTCACAGTGCATGTCAGAGCAAATGAGAATCATGAGGTCAAAGAAACGACCTGAAGAGCTCAGAGACAGAATTGTGGCAAGGCACAGATCTGGCCAAGGTTTCATAAAATTCTGCTGCACTTAAGGTTCCTATGGCCTCCATAATTCTTAAATGGAAGACGTTTGGGAGGACCAGAACCCTTTCTAGAGCTGGCCGTCCCGCCAAACTGAGCTATCGGGGGAGAAGAGCCTTGGTGAGAGAGGTAAAGAATAACCCAAAGATCACTGTGGCTGAGCTCCAGAGATGCAGTTGGGAAATAGGAGAAAGTTGTAGAAAGTCAACCATCACTGCAGCCCTCCACCAGTCGGGGCTTTATGGCAGAGTGGCCCGACAGAAGCCTCTCCTCAGTGCAAGACACATGAAAGCCCGCATGGAGCTTGCTAAAAAACACCTGAAGGACTCCAAGATGGTGAGAAATAAAATTCTCTGGACTGATGAGACCAAGATAGAACTTTTTGGCCTTAATTCTAAGCGGTTTGTGTGGAGAAAACCAGACACTGCTCATCACCTGTCCAATACAGTCCCAACAGTGAAGCATGGTGTTGGCAGCATCATGCTGTGGGGGTGTTTTTCAGCTGCAGGGACAGGACGACTGGTTGCAATCGAGAGAAAGATGAATGCGGCCAAGTACAGGGATATCCTGGACGAAAACCTTCTCCAGAGTGCTCAGGACCTCAGACTGGACCAAAGGTTTACCTTCCAACAAGACAATGACCCTAAGCACACAGCTAAAATAACGAAGAAGTGGCTTCACAACAACTCCATGACTGTTCTTGAATGGCCCAGCCAGAGCCCTGACTTAAACCCAATTGAGCATCTCTGTAGAGACCTAAAAATGGCTGTCCACCAATGTTTACCAGAGGATCTGCAAGGAAGAATGGTAGAGGATACCCAAATCCAGGTATGAAAAACTTGTTGCAACTTTCCCAAAAAGACTCATGGCTGTATTAGATCAAAAGGGTGCTTCTACTAAATACTGAGCAAATGGTCTGAATACTTAGGACCATGTGATATTTCAGTTTTTCTTTTTAATAAATCTGCAAAAATGTCAACAATTCTTTTTTTCTGTCAATATGGGGTGCTGTGTGTACTTTAATGAGGAAAAAACATGAACTTAAATGGTTTTAGAAAACTTTAAGGGGGTCTGAATACTTTCTGTCCCCACTGTATGTTGAATGGCAGGGTGTACTTACATGTTAGCATTCAGATTCTGCTGCATTTTAAAGGTTCTGTTTTTTGATTCCTTTATGAATGTTCTATTTATTTTCATTAAGGTTCCACCATCAAAGTGCAGTTCTAGCTGTTCTCCAGGATTTATGAAGGTGACTATTCCTGGAAAGCCCATCTGCTGTTTCCAGTGTGTACCATGTCCTCAGGGACAAATCTCCAATGAAACAGGTGCTTTAAAAAATTATGTTTAAGTTTCTATATACACACGCTGATTTTTTTACAATACTGACACAAGCATTTTTTTCTAGATGCTGTGAATTGCCATCCTTGCCCCTGGGATATGTGGCCCAATCTCCAACAAGTCGCATGTTTGCCAAGGATCATTGAGTTCCTCTCCTACAGTGAAGCACTTGGCAGTAACTTGGCTACCATTGCCATATTCTCCTCGATTGTCCCACTTGGAATTTTGGGAGTTTTCATCCATTATAGGACCACACCAATAGTGCGTGCCAACAACTGGTCTTTAAGCTGTCTTCTACTCATATCTTTGTGTCTTTGCTTCCTTTGCTCATTGGCGTTCATTGGATACCCGCAACTAGATAAGTGCCTTCTCCGCCAGGTTACATTTGGCTTGGCCTTTTCATTGTGTATCTCATGTGTTCTTGCCAAAACTATTACAGTCGTCATTGCCTTCAAAGCCACCAAGCCAGGAAGTCAGTTAAGAAAGTTTACTGATGTAAGAGTATCCTACTCACTCATTGTCCTTTGTTTACTAATCCAAGTATCCATTTGTGTGACTTGGCTTTCTTCTTCACCTCCTTTTCCAGAGTTTGACTCTAACACTCAGTCAAAGGTGATTATATTGAGCTGCAATGAAGGTTCTCGTACAGCATTCTGGTTCATGTTAGGATACCTTGGTCTCCTAGCCACCATCAGTTTTATTGTTGCGTTCTTGGCTAGAAGATTACCTGACAGCTTCAATGAGGCGAAGTATATTACATTTAGCATGTTGGCTTTCCTCAGTGTTTGGATTTCCTACATCCCTGCCTCTCTCAGCTCACGGGGGAAATATATTGTAGCCACAGAGATCTTTGCCATTTTATCTTCTAGCTGGGCTCTTGTAGTTTGCATTTTCCTGCCAAAATGTTTTATCATATTGTTTCGACCTGATATGAACTCTAAGGGACTACTGATGAAAAAAAACAGTGGCTAGAAAAATGTGGACATCTGTCTCATGCAGGACTACAGTTATGTAATCATAAAACTGTTTATGTTGTGAATCACTACCTCTTAGGGGGCTGCTGGATTTTGGGTCCCCCTATTTCTGCACAGCCAGGCAATATGCATTTTCCAACTTCCTCACAGAGTCAGTAACCAGTCCATTAGCTTGTTTTTGTTGTTTATTTTGAGGGAAAACAACTTGAATGGGGATGAGGGGATGCACGACTTGACTTGGTAGCACAACTTGAGGACAAACTATGTACACAAAAATGCAGATCCTGGAATGTACTCCCTCCGGAATGATATCAATCTCTAATGGATCAGTAGCAAAGTTTCATCCTTCAGGAGCACTATGTCCTCTTGGTGAAATAGCACAAAGTCCCAAACTTGCAGGAGCCCTATGTCCCCTTGGTGAAACTCTTAAAGTCCCAAACTTGCAGAAAATACCAACCCACCTTGAAAAGTGTCCCACAGCAAAGGATTTAGGTTAGCTTGTGACACTGTCCCATAAAGACTTGCTAAATATTGCATCTGGCAGCCTTCTCCCTTGTAAGCCCTGAGGGTGTAGGTAGAGGTACTCACACTGTCCCTTTGAATCCTGTTGCCTAAGACTGATCTTCAGGCCTCCTGCTGGACAGATCCTCCCATGCTAAGCAGGGTGTCTCCTGGATGAGACTGAATGGTGGTGAAGGTCCCTCTCTTCAGCAGCTTCTCCTCAGCTCCAGCCTAAAGGCAGAGCTCCCCCCAGCCCTGGGGTCCTCTCCCAGGCCTCACAGTCCTCAGTACTTAATCTTCCACCTGACAACAACAATTCAACTGGCCAGGTTCTTCAATATTTATGGGCCAGTCTTACCACCCTGCCAGGCCTCCTGCCAGGGGATTGGTCAAAACTCCCATGAATATTCAGACCCTGCCTCTTTCCCTCCACCCACTAGCTTCTAGTTTCCATGGACCTTCAGAACCAGGGGGAAGTGATAGAGGTTTGGTCTGATAAACCTTCCAGCCTGACCTTAATCTGAACCCACAAAAATGACCCAGACTCACTTAACTACTGTGAATCAGCATTATTTTAGCTAACCAAACTGTACACTAGAGGGTGCTACATATACCCCCCTAAAAATAGAGGCCCTGTTCACACGGGCTGAAAAATGGCCCCTGGTCCTATGAACAAGGGTATCCCATTAAAAAATAAATGGATGGGGAAAGAGAATAAATTTTGATAGGGCATATGTACAAATAGTATCAAAAATATAAAATATACATTTACCATATGTACATCAGCAAAGGGTTAGCATATATACAATAACATAACTACAGACCCCCCCCCCCCCCCCCAGCTGGCAAAAATACCTACACAAGCAAACATATACACAAAGCAATAACTTCAGGGGGAGCACCACCGCCTCCATGGAGGGAGCCCTCTTCCCCTAATTTGATCAAGGAAAGGAATGTCCAAATGTCAAACCTGTAATAAAGGCAAACAACTAGACTTACTGGCTAAACTAAGTTATTCTGCCAGCAGGGGGTTATAAGCCTGTTGACAGAAAGAACAAGGCACTTCAACAATTTGCAATAGTCTTTTAGGCAATGTTGAGGAGGAGTCTCTCCACAACAGCAAACAGCATTGCAGTGAGTGTCCTATGCCTCACCCCCACACCTTCTGATTTGAACACACAACTTGCAGGAGGGCGTTAGGCATAAATCCTAGTCCACAAAAAAAGGAAAAGGGTGGCATTGGCAAAGAATACCTATCTGCAGCTACAGTTAGGATTCCTCTTCAAGCTGGACTCAGCCTGAGCATGAGTCCTAACCATTTAGCAACAACAGGTGGGTCCCAGGGCTCAACAGTACATGTTGAGGTTTAGCAGTCTGGTGATTCCTCCCTGAAAGTTCCAGGTGGCAACTGAGCAGCTGTGGTTTGACTGTTCGTGCTTGACAATCACCACCTGGTCTTTGCAAATAGCTCATCCCAGGCTCCACTCTGTCTGATGTCCTGGAATTGGGCCTAAGCTTCCTGGTTGTGAGGCCCCATTTGTGGTTTGGGAACATGGAGAAAGTCCTACACCAGTTCCTCCACCCACTAAGCATGGGAAGCCTTGATGATGTCCATTACATCCTTGGGGACATAGGGGATGTGTGATAATTTCCTAACTCCAAGGCGGTTCTCTTCTGCACAATCCCACTGAAATCTGGAGAATCTTGGGAGCTCCCTCAGCCTGCCTTGTCCATGGAAGACACATGCCTGTGGGGACCTAACGGTCCATTGCTTGTAGGCAGTGTTCTGAGCCTGTGTCCTGGCCCAAGTGCCTGTTGGTCCCGATTGGACCCAATGTTGGGCATACGCTCTGTTTAACTGGACAGAGCAGCAGCTGCTCCACCTCAGCTTCCCATAAAACCTGTTCAGGGGAGACAGATCTCTACATCTGTCCTGCTTCCATCTCAGGCTGTCATGCTTGCAGTGCTGTATCTTGTTCATGAGTGTGTCCCCAGTCCCACTCTTCTTCTTCTGACTCACTGACCAGGGATCACTCATCACAGTATGCCTCCATGGGCTCAAACTCTGCCTGCAATCTGGGTGACCCCCAATCGATCTCACCACCACTGCCACTCCCTACTGGCTCACCTGAAGACGAGTAATCATCATGATCCGGCTTCTTCCCAGTGGGGCTGACAGGGTGGACTTCAGCAGCTGGCCTCAGGGAGCCAATTACACAAGCAGAGTATGAGATTTTGGCAGGGAGTTCTGCATAATAACTACCAGTATTTACAGAAAGTGTTCCTAAATTGCATGGAAGTGACATTTGATTTTTTGCAAATTTTAGAAAATGAAAATATTTGTAGACCAATATGGAATAAACAAATTTAAAGTTAATATATGTTAATATTCTGGACCAAATGCAAAGCATTACATTTACCTTCTCCCTAATCCAGCCATCCCATCCCCATTATATTTTTTTTTATATATGGTCACGATTCAAAATCATATATTCAAATTTCCACATTATATTTCAATTATTTCTAGCCTACTCCTATTAATCTGCATGATCTTGAAGTTTGTAGGCTTACTTTGTGAAGATCCCCTCACATTCACTTCCTTGAATTCCGTGACATGTATTCACTATTCCTTGTGAGTAGGCACTGCCATGTCACACATTTCACAGAGCCTGCCTTCTGAACTACAGAGGTGCTGAGAGGAGGAGTTTCAGGAGGTGGAGTCAGTACAGGAATCACTGCTTGCAGGCAGCAAGGCACCATGGGATATGTAGTCCTTAGAAATTTAATGTAAACAGCAGAGGAGAAGCTTCAAAGTATGCAGGGAATCCAGGAAGTTGCAGAAAGAGACAACCAGCAGACAGGCAGCACTCACAACATCAAACTACATTTTTTTTCAAGTAAGAATATATTGGATTGTCAAAAATTACTATTGTTTGTATGTGTATGATGTAATCTTTAACATTGTGGACAAAGGCCAAGGCTTCCCATGTCTATTTTGAGAGTAGATTGCCTATAAGCCCTAAGAGTGGCCAAAATCTAGTAACGGGATTCACCCCATCCCTCCTGCACTTCAATAAGATTTGGTAGGTTTGGTTTTGTAAGTTTCAAACAGGATTTGACAACCCATTCTGCCCCCCTGGGATTCGAACGCAGGCAGATTGATCTTTAAGTAAAGCCTATGGGAGAAGTAACAAAGAAATAACTTGCCACAGACCAGAGCCTGTGTTCAGTCAAGAAAACTTCAGAAAACCTTTGCTCCCTCCATCCTCCTTCCCTTCCTCTACACCAAGGGTCTCTGAAACTTTTTGAATAAAGAGCCAGTTTACTGCCCTTCAGGCTTTTAGGGGTCCGGACGGTGGCCAGTGTGAGTAGAAAATGCCCTGGCATCAATGGGAGTAGAAAATGCCCTGGCATCAATGGGAGTAAAGAATGCCCCATCACTGGTATCAGGGGAAGGAATAGTGCCTTGTCATTGGTGTCAGTGGGAAGAATAGGGCCCTGCAGTTGGTGTCAGTGGGAGGAATAGTGTCCCATTGTTTGGGTCAGTGGTAGGAAGAGTGCCCTATTGTTGGTATCAGTGACAGGAATTATGCCCTATTGTTGGTGTAGAAGGAATAGTGTCAAAAGAGCTTTATAATGGAAAGCAAAGAGCCACATCCAACCCACAGGCAGCAGTTTGGAGACCACTGCTCTAAACCATCTGCTAAATAAACATTTAAGTGCATCTTTAAAAGTGACCGTGCCCATTTTTATTTTACCCTGAAGGAAAGAACCAACCTTGAGATGAATGCTCTTTATTGGCTGGTAAGTGTGTCCTGTTTTTCTGTGATATGTTAATTCTTATGAAATCCAGGAATAATAGCTTTACAATAACATGAGATTTACATCTGTAGTGAATGAAGAGGTTCACAATAAGTACTAATGAGAGGTTCATTCACTAAGTACTATTCTTCAGAAACCCAAAAAAAGTTTTTTTTTATTTTGGATAGATTGGGAAAATATTAGATCTAATTCTTTTTATTTGGACAGGAATTATACAGTACATAATGGTGACACATGAGTTCTAACTGTTCTTCACTCAACTAGGAAAAACTTTTATCTGGAGTAGAGATGGGATGAACGTTTCCCAGCAGAACTCCGGACCCAAACGGCAAACCCCATTGAAGTCTATGGGAGCCGAACATGAAAAATCAAAAGTGCCCATTTCGAAGGCTTGCATGCAAGTAATTAACAAAAAAGCGGTATGGGGGCCCGGGTACTGCCCTGGGGGACATGTATCAATGCAAAAAAAATTGCAAAAATTATAATTTTTTTAGGAGCAGTTACTTTAATGATGCTTAAAGTGCAACAATAAAAATTAAAATTTTTTGGGGGTCCTCTTAGTCTGCCTTTAAAGTGGTGTATCTGTATAGAACCTACTGCAGCAAAAATGACATTTCTAAAGGAAAAAAAATGAGTCAAATCACATTTAAATTAACTCGCAGTTGCAATTGCTGGCACCCGGCAATTAAAGAAGAAACCGGCGTGGTGTCCCCCCTCCCCAGTCCCCATACCAGACCCTTTGTGTCTGGTATGGATTTTAAGGGAAACCCCACGCCAAAATAAAAAAAATGGCGCCACCCTCTCCCCCAAAATCCATACCAGACCTTTATCCAAGCATGCAGCCTGGCAGGTCATGAAAGGGGGGATGAGCAAGCCCCCCACACCTCAATGCACCTTGTCCCCATGCTGATGGAGACAAGGGTCTCTTCTCTTCAGGGTCTGTGGGTGGGAGGCTTATTGTAATCTGAAAGCCCCATTAAACAAGGGAGCCCCCAGATCCCGCCCCCCTATGTGAATGAGTATCGGGTACATAGTACCCCCACCCCTACACCAAAAAAGTATACAAAAAAAATAAAAATAGGAGACAAGTTTTTGACAAATCCTTTATTAAAAAATAAAAAACAGTGTCCCTCAAAGTTAATCCATTGTCAATCCCACCGCCTGCTGACCTGAGAAAAAAAAAAGCTCTGCTTTCTAGAATGGCCGCCCGCCAAATGTCTCCTCTGTGCTTTGACAGCTCTTATATAGGTAAGGGCGGGGCCACCTGGAAATGTAACCTGGTGTCCCCGCCCCCTTGTGACATCACTGGCCCAGCATGCACAATCTGTGACGTTACAAGGGGGTAGGGCAACCAGGTGATGTTGCCAGGTGGCTCCGCCCTTACCTATATAAGAACTGTTAAAGTGCAGGGAAGACATTCGGCGGACGGCCGTTCTAGAAGGCGGATCTTTTTTTATTTTATTTTTCAGGCTCAGTGGTGCGGCGGTGCGGCGGTGCTGTTTTTATTTTTGTTTTGTACACTTTTCTGTTGAATGGGTAGGGGTACTACAGTATCTCACAAAAGTGAGTAGACCCCTCACATGTCTGTAAATATTTTATTCTATCTTTTCATGTGACAACACTGAAGAAATGACACTTTGCTACAATGTAAAGTAGTGAGTGTACAGCTTGTATAACAGTGTAAATTTGCTGTCCCCTCAAAACAACTCAACACACAGCCATAAATGTCTAAACCGCTGGCAACAAAAGTGAGTACACCCCTAAGTGAAAATGTCCAAATTGGGCCCAATTAGCCATTTTCCCTCCCCGGTGTCATGTGACTCATTAGTGTTACAAGGTCTCAGGTGTGAATGGAAAGCAGGTGTGTTAAATTTGGTGTTATCGCTCTCACTCTCTCATACTGGTCACTGGAAGTTCAACATGGAACCTCATGGCAAAGAACTCTCTGAGGATCTGAAAAATGAATTGTTGCTCTACATAAAGATGGCCTAGGTTATAAGAAAATTGCAAAGACCCTGAAACTGAGCTGCAGCACGGTGGTCAAGACCATACAGCAGTTTAATAGGACAGGTTCCACTCAGAACAGGTCTCACCATGGTCGACCAAAGAAGTGCACGTGCTCAGCATCATATCCAGCGGTTGTCTTGGGAAAAATCAAAAAAATCCTTAAAATCCATACCAGACAAAAAAGTCTGGTATGAAATGGGGGGGGGGACCTCACATCTTTTTTTTCGTTTTTACTTTTAACTGGAATTTTTTTTTTATTCAGCTGTCAGTGGGGAAGTCCATTGACAGCTGATGACTCATCAGTTGTTAAGGACGCCGCAGCCTGCTTCCCGGCCCGCTCCTTAACAACCAGCTTACGCTGTGCCCTGATTGGGCAAAGCTTTGCCCAATCAGGGCTCAGAATGCACTGCACTATGTGCAGTGTATTGCAGGGTGTTTGGCAGGGCGAACACCCGGCGAACACTCTGCAAATTCAGGTGTTCGGCGAACGGTCGAACAGGCAAATATTCGGCACAAACTCATGCTCCGCCCGAACCGTTCGCCCAAATCTGGAGTTTAACCAGTTTGCAATCAGACTAATTCTTTCCGTTTTTCCACACATGTTAACATGCACAGTTTAGGCCTAAGAGTAGTTTAATCCCCCAAACGTTACATGTTTTCTGAAAGGTGATACCTATAAAATAAAATGGTGGTGGTTGCAATTTTTTATAGCGCATGATATTAGCACACATGTTTATCAAGTGCAAATTGTCAGTAAAAAATACACTAAAGTTGATTTTAGAACACACAAACACAATATATTACCCCTTTTTTGGGAATCTATAAAAGATGAGGTTTTGACAAGTAAATAGATACCAAACATGTCAAGACTTCAAATTGTGATCACCTTTTTAAAGGTGACAAACTTCAGTACCCAAAATTGTCCATAGACAATGCTTTGAAAGCCCTTACAGGTTATCGGTTATATAGGTGTGCACATACATTAATGTTGTGCATGTAAATGGGAGTGGGGGGCTTTAAAATATTTTTTTATTTATAAGGTTTTTTGCCTGAACCTTCCAAAGGGCCTCAGCCTCTCTGATACACCAGGTTGTATTCAAAAACAAGTAAACAGTGAAGTATGGCAAATAAATCCTATTCCCCAATCATAGTGCTATATCAAAATCAGGCGCCAAACCAGTTAACATAGATAATCTTAGGCTGGGTTCACACTGGTGTGATGTTAGACATCGCATGTGATTCGCACCACAGATCACATGCGATGTCTGTGCGATGCAAATTCAGCCATACAGATTGTATGGCTGACTTTGCAACACATTCCCACCAAAATAGTGCAGGACCCTTCTTTTGGTCCGCACTGGAATCGGTTCCTACACCATTTGACAGTTCACACTGCGATATGCGAACCGATCTAGGGGTGTCCATAACCTTCTTTTGACACCCGCAGTGGTTCGAATAGGGCAGTGTGAATTGCCTGTGAGTCCTGTGCACTGGAATTGCTCTGGTTCTCGCATTACATTAGTGTAAACCGGGACTTAGGCTCCATTCACACTAGGCGCGTTTTTTGATGCATTTTGCATTTTGCAGAAATGCACAGGAATTTTTTAACATGGGTTCCCATGGAACATGTTCACATCAATGCTTTTTTGTTTCTCTGCATTTTTGGAAAGGGTCAGGGACTTTTTTTCATGCAAAATGCAGCGTTTTGCATGTAATAGAATTCAATGGACAAGCATCAAAAACGCAAGTGCACCGTTTTTGCAGCGTTTTTGATGCGTTTTTGGTGAGTTTTTGATGCGTTTTTGCCGTTTTTTTTTGTTTGTTTTTTTTTTTTTAATTTTTTTTTTTGTATTTTTTTTTTTTTAAGACTGTAAAAAAAAAATGGAAAAAAAAAAAACGCAAAACGCAAATCGCGGCAAAAACGCGGCTCAAAAACGTGGCAAGCATGAAAAAAAACCCTCCAAAAACGCTCAAAAGCAACATGCATAGGTGTGAATCGAGCCTTAGGCTGGATACACACCTATGCATTTTTAGTGCTTTTTGCATTTTGCAGATTTGCACTACAGTTCATTTACCATGGTTTCCTATGGAACACGCTCTGTAGTGCAAATCTGCAAAATGCAAAAAGCACTAAAAATGCATAGGTGTGAATCCAGCCTTAGGCCTGATTCACACTTTTGCAGGTTGCAGTTTGCATATTGCAGGTGCATTTTGTGTTTTTCAATACACGTTTTCGTCCATCGAAGTCTATGGAACCAAAAACCAGAAAAAAGTCTCTGGCCTTTTCCATAAAATGCACAGATGTGAATTACATCCATAGGAAACCATGTTAAATGGACTGTAGTGCGTTTCTGCAAAACTGAAAATGAACTAAAAAATGCATAGGTGTGAACCAGGTCTTAATGGGATCAAATATTGTGCTTAACCCAAGCTTGGCAAATGAATTAATCAAATTAAATGAAGGTGAGAAAGTAAAAAACCTGACTGCAGCACTCACTGATATTCACACATACTGTAAATATCAAAAGACAGCTAAAAAAAATAGTGTTGTCGCTGTCGCTGAAAACTTCTAATTCAATATATATAGTGTGTAACAAACAAAATAAAAAAATTATAAACTCTCCTCCTGGAGTAATTAGGCAAACAAATCAGAAGACGCTAAAGCCTTGGTCAAAGGGTTTTCTACGAGCATGGGAATAAAAGCGGACGCCTTTTGGCCCGTACGATCCAAGCTTCCAAATCCTCAACCACAAAATCACACGCCCTGAATGTAACGCTTCCTACTCAGGAGGTATTTCACTGTCGGGATGTCTTTCCATTCCGATGGGAGAAGGAGGCGATCACATACTTGGAAATCAGAATTACCACCCGGCTGTGGGACCTCTATATGTTTAACTTTCACATAGCCCTCACCAAAATTTAAACCCATCTGAAGGAGTGGATGGGCTTAAACGTTTCCTGGTTTGGCCGTTCTGCACTGATTAAAATGATCATCCTGCTGAGATTACTTTATCTTATGCAAACTATCCCGTTCCATCTCATCTCTTTTTTCTCAGCCTACCGCAAAGCTTGTTCTGCCTTTATCTGGAAAAACTCTCCACCTCGCATAAAATATTCTCGCCTTACCCTGCAGAAAAATGATAGGGGCATCGGCCTTCCAGATCTTTACAGATATTACCTGGCGTGTCATCTCACTAGGATAGTGTACTGGAACGTTCACACCACTAGAAAGACCTGGGTGGCCCTGGAAAAATCTCTTAAACTGGGTCCTTTACATCTACTTCCCTGGTTATCTCACAAACACTGGCCACGGGCGACCTTCACACATCCTCTCATCCACTCCTCCCTTCTGGCCTTTAGGGGAGCAACCAAGTCCGGGTTATCTGCCTCTGTTCCAGGCCCTTTAACTTCCCTAAGAGAGAACCCAGCTTTCCCCCTGGGGGATTCTCGCTCCTTTTTGCTCCACGAATGGCCACATGATGACGTCCTAGCTCTCCACTTTTTCTCGAAGGGAGCCCCTCTCCCCTTCGAGAATCTGGTAAACATCTCCAAAACTACCTCATTCTCCTTTTGGTCATATAAGCAAATTCGTCATTTTCTCTCTACCCATTCACACCAGTCCTGTTGGGCCAGACAGCTCACTCCCTTGGAATCCCTTTGCCACCACAAATCATCGCAAAGACACCTAATATCCACCCTTTACACTCTCCTCTTATCCACGCTGACCCCCTCTCCAGCCCCCTCCCAGATGGCTTGGGACAGAGATTTTCAAATGCCCCTCACCGTGGAAACATGGGATACCATCTATGAATATGCCCACAAATGCTCCCTAAATGTGGCCATTCAGGAAAATAGCTACAAAATTGCCACAAGATAGTACAGGACCCCTTCGTGGCTTCATAAATTTTCCCCCTCCGTTCCCAACACATGTTGGAGATGCGAAAGACAAGAAGGAACTATGCTCCACATTTGGTGGGACTGCGAACGCCTAGAACCCTAGACTATACCCCCGCACAATTTCTCCTACATCACACATCTTTATCAAAGAAAAAATACTATAAGTCTTTGGCTATGCATATGGTGAATGCACCCAGATTATGTGTCCCAATCCACTGGCGCTCCACACACACTCCAACGATTAGTGAATGGTTTAGGAGAATATCTAAAATAAAAGAAATGAAAGAACTGATCCATATTGTACAGGAAAGAACGCACAAATTTTCATTCACCTGGTCGTGCTCGAACCACTTCATGACCACTGAACGATATCGCCAACATGTATTGTAAAGGAGGGTGCATGAATTTTAACCCTAACTGTGGGCTCTTATCGGTCGGGGGGGATGTGGTGAGGAGTGGTCCCTCCGAGTAGCATCACCTACAGCGCCTGCTCGACCTCTCCTCTCCTCTGACCCCTTTTCCCCTTTTTCACCCCCTCCCCCTTCCCTTTTTTTTCCCTCTTTCCCTCCTCTCCCTGTCTGCCCTATTTTTTCTATCTTAACCTTTTTGCCCCTTCCACTCCCTTTCCCCCCATACCCCGTGTCTTTACCTTTTCTTCGATGGCTACCTGATGGCTGACCATCACAATCGCATCTCACCAAGACCCTACCCACATGCCCTTACGGATACCTCACTCAAGATGTTTTTACTGTACCCAACCGTATTAGCAACCTCCCTTCCTCAGTTGGGCCATACCACCTGGGGGGGGGGGGGGGATGGACAATGAGCCTCCACCCCACCTCTACTACAATGTTTATCTGGTTGTGTGGCAGGTTACTCTATTATTATAACCTACATAAGTTATATCCTGTACTCTTTTTGTCTTTGCCTTTATATCCTGCTTGTTAAGTGCCTTATCGCGTCATTTGATGTGAAATGTTACCTGTTACCTGTACACTAAATGAAAAAAAAAAAAATTATAAAGCCCTATAAATAAAATATCAAAGTCCACCCAAAATGTGCAAAATCTTCATGCAGTTGCTGTGCATTATAATGCTGCTTACTAAATCCTTAGACCCCACAACTCAAGAGGTTTAAATCAGCAATTAAAAGATGATAGATCCAGCATGGATGGATGGCTCCAACTCTCTTCCTCGCACACCTCATCAAGCCTCAAGCCTCAGAGTTGCCCCTTGGAAGACGTCCCGTGGAATGAAATGTGCGTAGGGCAGAGTTTAGCGGTGACGTTATCACACCAGCCCTGAGAGTCGGTGGTGCTGTGCGATGTTCATCAAACGTTGTGTTTTGTGAGTGTTCACTTGGTTAATAATAAATGTTTTTTAAATGGTACTTCTCCATGGGATTTCCTTGGTATGTATTTTTGCTCCTGAGACCAGTATATGAGAAGTGATCCAATGACCACCTGTCACAAGGTGCATTGAGGTGCCATTTAGAATAAATTTCACCACATCGCACCAACACAGGTAACACGTGTTTCTGCAATGCCATTGTGTGAACAGACCCTAAATACAGTGTAGACATCTGCTTAGATGACAGGAGGTGACCCATATATGTTAGAGGTCAGCCAATTAGGGGGTGAAAAGCCAATCAGAGAGATTGGATTGATGGTCCCCAAATATGAGGGATGATATCAATTCTCCACTAATATGAGGGATGACATCACTGGTCCCCTAATATAAGGGATGAAAACATTGATTTTTAAGCACTTGCCTACTGGACACTTTCACCCCCTTCCCACCTGTTTTCAGCTTTTAGCGCTGTCACTCTTTGAATGACAATTGCGCAGTCATGCAACACTCTACCCAAAATTTTTAAAATTTTTGGAGACAGATAGTGCTTTCTTTTGGTGTTATTTAATCACCTCTGGATTTTTTTTTTTTTTTTGCTAAACAAACTAAAAAAGATTGAAAATTTGAAAAAAAAAAGGTTTTCTTAGTTTCTATTGTAGCCAGGAGCTGGATATATACCTATTCCTGCAATCAGGAGACACTGTGTGGAGTTGTTGTAGGGGGAGCCGTTTCCCTCTAGTGTTAAGTGTGATGCTGACCTGTTACTTCCTTAACCACTTTAGCCCCGGACCATTTAGCTGCCTAAGGACCAGAGGACTTTTTCCAGTTTGGCACTGCGTCGCTTTAACTGCTAATTGCGCGGTCATGCAATGCTGTACCCAAACGAAATTAGCGTCCTTTTCTTCCCACAAATAGAGCTTTCTTTTGATGGTATTTGATCACCTCTGCGGTTTTTATTTTTTGCGCTATAAACGCAAAAAGACCGAAAATTTTGAAAAAAAATCATATTTTCTACTTTTTGTTATAAAAAAAATCCAATAAACTAAATTTTAGTCATACATTTAGGCCAAAATGTATTCGGCCACATGTCTTTGGTAAAAAAAATGTCAATAAGCGTATATTTATTGGTTTGCGCAAAAGTTATAGCGTCTACAAACTAGGGTACATTTTCTGGAATTTACACAGCTTTTAGTTTATGACTGCCTATGTCATTTCTTGAGGTGCTAAAATGGCAGGGTAGTACAAACCCCCCCCCCCAAATGACCCCATTTTGGAAGGTAGACACCCCAAGGAAATTGCTGAGAGGCATGTTGAACCCATTAAATATTAATTTTTTTGTCCCAAGTGATTGAATAATGACAAAAAAAAAAAAATTACAAAAAGTTGTCACTAAATGATATATTGCTCACACAGGCCATGGGCGTAAATTTTTGATTTCACTCCTCACTACCTGTCACAGTTTTGAAGGCCATAAAATGCCCAGATGGCACAACCCCCCCCCCCCAAATGACCCCATTTTGGAAAGTAGACGCCCCAAGCTATTTGCTGAGAGGCATGTTGAGTCCATTGAATATTTTATATTTTGACACAGCTCTCATTTGTTTTTGAAAATGAAGAAAGACAAGAAAAAACTTTTTTTTTCTTTTTTCAATTTTCAAAACTTTGTGACAAAAAGTGAGGTCTGCAAAATACTCACTATACCTCTCAGCAAATAGCTTGGGGTGACTACTTTCCAAAATGGGGTCATTTGGGGGGGGGGGGTTGTGCCACCTGGGCATTCCATGGCCCTCGAAACTGTGATAGGCAGTGAAGAGTGAAATCAAAAATTTACGCCCTTAGAAAGCCTGAAGGCGGTGCTCGGTTTTCGGGGTCCCGTACGAGGCTAAACTCCCAAAAAGTCTCACACATGTGGTATCCCCATACTCAGGAGAAGCAGCTGAATGTATTTTGGGGTGTAATTTCACATATTCCCATGGCATGTTTGAGCAATATATCATTTAGTGACAACTTTGTGCAAAAAAAAAAAAATTTGTCTCTTTCCCACAACTTGTGTCACAATATAAAATATTCCATGGACTCGACATGCCTCTCAGCAAATAGCTTGGGGTGTCTACTTTCCAAAATGGGGTCATCTGGGGGGGGTTTGAACTGTCCTGGCATTTTATGCATAACATTTAGAAGCTTATGTCACACATCACCCACTCTTCTAACCACTTGAAGACAAAGCCCTTTCTGACACTTTTTGTTTACATGAAAAAATTATTTTTTTTTGCAAGAAAATTACTTTGAACCCCCAAACATTATATATTTTTTTAAAGCAAAAGCCCTACATATTAAAATGGTGGGTGTTTCATTTCTTTTTCACACAGTATTTGCGCAGCGATTTTTCAAATGCATTTTTTGGGGAAAAAACACACTTTTTTAAATTTTAATGCACTAAAACACACTATATTGCCCAAATGTTTGATGAAATAAAAAAGATGATCTTAGGCCGAGCACATGGATACCAAACATGACATGCTTTACAATTGCGCACAAACGTGCAGTGGCGACAAACTACATACATTTTTAAAAGCCTTTAAAAGCCTTTACAGGTTACCACTTTAGATTTACAGAGGAGGTCTACTGCTAAAATTACTGCCCTTGATCTGACCTTCGCGGTGATACCTCACATGCATGGTGCAATTGCTGTTTACATTTGACGCCAAACCAACGCTTGCGCTCGCCTTAGCGCGAGAGCAGGGGGCGACAGGGGTGCTTTTTTTTTTTTTCTTTATTATTTTTTTGCTTTTGTATCTTATTTTTAAACTGTTCCTTTCATTTTTTTTTTAATCATTTTTATTGTTATCTCAGGGAATGTAAATATCCCCTATGATAGCAATAGGTAGTGACAGGTACTCTTTTTTGAAAGAAAAATGAAAAGAAGAAAAAGAGCGCACCAGATAGTGCATTATCCTTGACAGATTTATTAATTAAAAAACAAGATAAAAACTACTCACAAAGGTCGGAGAAAAAAATCGCATGGTACAGAGGCAATTATTCCAGTGGTAGCAGTTTTCCAGGTCCCAGGAAGGAGGCATACGGACTACTGCTGGCTAATGCGTTTTGAAGGTTACCCTTCTTCATCAGAGCCTTCCGATGAAGAAGGGTAACCTTCTAAACGCGTTAGCCAGCAGTAGTCCGTATGCCTCCTTCCTGGGACCTGGAAAACTGCTACCACTGGAATAATTGCCTCTGTACCATGCGATTTTTTTCTCCAACCTTTGTGAGTAGTTTTTATCTTGTTTTTTAATTAATAAATCTGTCAAGGATAATGCACTAGGCTGGTGCGCTCTTTTTCTTCTTTTCATTTAACACTAGGACAATCCCATCCTTTGAGAGCAGCAAGGCCGAAATCCATAGTCCTTCTTGAACCCTTGGGACTTTTTAGCCAATACACCTGTGCGCAAGAGTACTTTTTGCTTCTTCTTTTTACACTCTTTTTTGAAAAAATTGGGGTCTATTAGACCCTAGATCTCTCCTCTGCCCTCAAAGCATCTGACCACACCAAGATCGGTGTGATAAAATGCTTTCCCAATTTCCCAATGCCGCTGTTTACATCCGGTGAAATCTAAGTCATGAAATGCTCATAGCTTCCGGTTTCTTAGGCCATAGAGATGTTTGGAGCCACTCTGGTCTCTGATCAGCTCTATGGTCAGCTGGCTGAATCACCGGCTGCATTTTCAGGTTCCCTGTTGAGACAGGAGAGCCAGAGAAAAACACGGAAGACGGTGGGGGGGGAATTCCCTCCCACGGCTTGTAAAAGCAGTCTAGAGGCTAATTAGCTGCTAGGATTGCTTTTACATGAAAGCCGACCGCTGACTGAAAAGAATGATACCAAGATGATACCTAAACCTGCAGGCATCATTCTGATATAACCACTCAAAGTCGTGAATGGCGTACCTGAAGACAAAAAAATGGTTAACAATAAAACACAGTAAACGGTAAAGTATAAAAAATTGCATACCTGAAAAGTAAACATGATAAAACATAATAACAATAAAACATTGCAGAATAGAATACAGTAAAAAAGAGCAGAACAATAGAGAGAGAATAGAGAGAGAGAGAACAATAAAACGACAACTTTTTTTTAAATTTTATATATATATATTTTTTTTTTTTTTACACTTTTTTTGTAACTAACTTTTATAACTGTAACCAGTTCCAGGTTCGGGTCTCTCAAAATGCGATGGCATCTTGGGAGACCCTGTGAAAGTGCGCCTAGTCTGTGCAATGCTGTACCCTACGCTAATACTCAACTAGTGAATGGTAGCGTTCAAAACATTCACCAATGCAAAAACCAGGATTGTCAGGACAGGAGGGACAATAATAGCGGGTGTCACGCCTATATCCGCGCTTGCTGCAGACACAACATCTTTTTTGGGGGGTTCGTTGGGTATGGGTACTCAGGAGGACATAAAGAAAATGCCTCTCATGCAGCCGACTGCATTTGGTTGGGGATGTGAATGGGGGAAGTACAGGTGCTGCAGAAGTGGTGGGTTCCCAATTAGGATTGGCGAATGCAGCAGGAAGGGCACTATGGGCACGACGGGCCTGTTTGTCTTCTTCTTGGTGGCAGCAGGACACTACTCGTGCTTGCCACCTCACCAGCTTGAACTGCACTTATGGGACTTGCCACGTCACCAAGTGTTACTGCAGTGCTGGTTTGACTATGACCGGGGTGTACTAGACCACTGGTGCTTGCCAGTTCACCAAAACGCTACCAAAAAAACTGTTAGCGA
Organism: Lithobates clamitans; assembly: GCA_037952925.1. Lineage (NCBI taxonomy): Eukaryota > Metazoa > Chordata > Amphibia > Anura > Ranidae > Lithobates > Lithobates clamitans. The sequence goes on from JBBGZY010000657.1 coordinate 3,111,336, forward strand.
TCGCAGGGATCAGGCCTGACTCTGCGAACGCTGCAGTTATGCGTTTAGTGTTTTGTAAGTGACAGTGATCGATCGATACTGCACTTGGGTGGGCTGGGCTGGGCCGGGCGGAGGGGCAAAACGCAGGTGCTAGCAGGTATCTGGGCTGATCCCGCTAACACTGCGTTTTTGGGAACCCTAAACTGCTGGGGACGCTAGTATAGATCTGATCGGATCAGATATTGATCAGTTCAGATACTATACCACTAAGGGAGGTGTACGGTGCGTGCGTGGGTGTTAGCGGTACTGGCGCTAACCTGACGCTGCCTGGGGCTGGTGCTTGCCAGTTCACCAAAATGCTACCAAAAAAACTGTTAGCGATCGCAGGGATCCGGCCTGACTCTGCGAACGCTGCAGTTATGTGTTTAGCGTTTTGTAAGTGACTGGGATCGATCGATACTGCACTTGGGTGGGTTGGGCTGGGCCGGGCGGAGGGGCAAAACGCAGGTGCTAGCAGGTATCTGGGCTGATCCCTCTAACACTGCGTTTTTGGCAACCCTAAACTGCTGGGGACGCTAGTATAGATCTGATCGAATCAGATATTGATCCGTTCAGATACTATACCACTAAGGGAGGCGTATGCTGCATGCGTGGGTGTTAGCGGTACTGGCGCTAATCTGAGGCTGCCTGGGGCAATGCATATCACCGCCGGGCGATCAGGGGGATAAACCTTTATTCGGTAATAAACGGCGGGTGCCCTGACACTATAAAAAATAAACGAACTAACCAGCGTCACCCGTAACAGTTATACGGTGATCAGTGGTGAAAGGGTTAACTAGGGGGCATTCAAGGGGTTAAAACATTTATTAGGTAGTATATGGGGGTCCCTGTCGCTATAAAACGCTGACGGCGAACCTAAATATTTACCTCCCTAACTAGCGTCACCAGTGACACTAATACATGCGACACTGGCGACAGGGGGTGATCAAGGGGTTAAAACTTTATTAGGGGGGTTAGGGGGGTACCCTAGACCTAAAGTAGGCTAACAGTAACTGCCCTAACACAGTAATTGTCACAAACTGACACCATGCAGTAATCAGAAAAAAAAAAACTGCTTGGTGTCAGTGTGACAGGGGGGGGAGGGGTGATTGGGGGTGATCGGGGGGGGGATCGAGGGGTAAAGGGGGGTGTTTTGTGTGCCTGGCATGTTCTACTGTGTGTGTAGTGTTTGTGCACTCACATTGCAGTCTTCTCTCCTCAGCGCCGGAACGGAAAATACCGAGCCGAGGAGAGATGATATCATTTCCTTTGCTGCTGTTTAGCATACAGTAGGAAAGGAATGATTCTATTGGCCGGCGGCGATCGCGAGGGGGGGGCCACGAACGGATGGTCTCCCCCTCGTCTGCGATCGCCGCTGTACAATAGCCGACCACCTCGGGTACCGGGGGTGTCCGATCGGACCCCCCGCCCGCAGGAAGCAGATCACGTATATGTACGTGATTCTGCCTGCCCATGCCACCTTGCCGACGTACATCGGCGTGAGGCGATCGTTAAGTGGTTAATCAGAGACAAGCAGGGCAAAGAATATGTAGTCTGTATGGATAGGATTCGCCCTCTGGCTGAATTATGTGGAACTACAACTACCAGCTGGTTAATGGGAGAGACTATAAGAGGGATGGATTGAGGCCTGGTGCCCACTCTTGGGAGCCAGTGTGGATCTGTGTACAGGGAATCTGTGATAGTGTGAGCTGCAGCTAAGTCGCGGCTTGCACTGAGAGAATTGTCCAGCGGATATCTGGAGGGACACCTGCAAACAGCTCCCCTTAGCTTAGCTGTTCCTATCTCATCTATCCTGCCTGCAGTGGTATCAGATTCGGGTGAGCTGTAACGCGGCGGAGGCCGTAAGTCATCCCTTGAGCCACGTTCCTGAGAGATCATTATCATCATCATTACCATCATCATTATCATCTCTTGTTCCAGTGTGGTGAGCGGGCAACAGAACAATCTTATAGACACTGTATATAGACACCATTGACTTCCGCACTCCTTGTCAACTTTAGTTCCAAGGATCTAGACCAAACATCATAGACACTATATACAGACATCTTTGCTTTCCATTCCTCTGCTGTTGCTTGTAGTTCCACAGAAAGTAACATCTTTAAGTCAGTGATCACTGTGAATCCAGTTACAGTCAACCGGACTGCCGCACAGCAACACAGGACTGCTTTCACCTCCCTCCCTACTTCAGGGATTTGTTTTACTGAAGTTTATAGTGCTATAATTCACCAAGAACTCTCTGAAAGAGCAGGTTGAATTGCCATACAGTTCTCTTTGCTAAAAGTTGTATTTGTTATTTATCGTTCTGCATTTATGTGTGAAGGAGCAAGGGGTCTGACACTCATAAGAGCCATTCCTCTGCTCTCCTGTAGCCTGTTCACATAGGCATTATATGCGCTTGGTCTACTGACACCTGCCGGAATCCAATCCGGTCCACTAAAAACAGACGGATGGGGATACATTTGCCATTCATTTGGTAGATCGGATGACAGTCAGATGGAAACAGACAGGCAGTCTGTTTCCATCCGACCACCCCATGGAGAACAGCGGGCCATGTCCGCTTCCGCTCTGCATAGTAGAGCAAACACGGACCTGTCATCCGCCTGCTCAGCGGGGATCAGCCGACAGATTTGGATCCGCTTGGCGGAGTCCCCCCATCTGAAAGGGCCAAACAGATCAGAAAACTGAAAAATGTCCTGGACTGAAAGGGGGTAAAACGATCCGGTATTGAAGTGGTTAGGATAACTGAGTAATTAAAGTGTATGTAAGCCCAAACAATAAAATTGTGTAGATATCTCCCTTTATGGCTTGTAAATGTAGTTATGCAAGTTTTTTTGTTATATTGATTTACTTACATTTTTAACACATACCCTCTGATATAGCCAGTTTTTGCTTTTTATGAGGCCTCTTTTTTAATAGGGTGCCCATCAGCTTCCAGTTCTGCAGTTCACTGCTTACCCTTGACTTTCATCCCAACCGCTGCAGTCAATGCCCTTTGCTGTTTAATTGACAGCTGCTCTGGCCATTTAGCAGTTGAGGCTGTGACCTCCTGGAACCTTACCCAATGCTTTTTGGTTTTTTTTAACTCTTTTTTTTTCAGATTTTAATAAAGAATAAATAGTATTATAATAGAATATAATAGTATTATAATAGAATATAATAGAATAATAGAATAAAGAGTCATACAGAAGTTAGACAAACACCATCAAATTACAGTAAAACAACAGCGGTGCAAAGGGAGGAAGTGGGGAAAGACAGGGTAAGATTGTCTCTCGGGCATAAATTCCCCCGAAAACTCAGGGAACGCCAAGAGACCATCTACCTATAAAGAACAGATAAAGGGAAGAGAAAACAGAGACCAGGAAAAAAGAGTCAAGACAGAAGGGGGTATGTGTGTAACCTGTGCCGAGCGAACCAGGACTAAGTCAATCAAAGGCCAGGGTGTCCCAATCTGTAATAATCCTGCTTATTTCTGTTAAAAAAAAATAATCCTGCTTAAAAAAAACCCTATTGATATGTCTGTTGCTGGGTGTTCAAAATGTTGCATTAATCTTCTGAGCAGGTATGATCAGTCCATGCAAAACCCATTTTTCGGAAACACCCCACCTAACATTTTTACTGGACAGCTTGACCCATAACAGGAAGTGGAAAATAACAGATATCAGGGCAGAATCAAGGGTAATACAAATCTCTTATAGGGGGAACTTAGAAGAATAAATCCATAATTTTAAAGCTACTGAAAGACTGCATCATACACACCATTTTATTTATTTTGCCTACAGTTACACTTTAAAGCCCATCTCTGGGCAAAAATAAAAAAAGGTTTTCCCATGCAGTGGGGCTGTGCCCGCACTGCACAGGTTAACTGCTTGTTTTTGTCCAGGGGCGATCCTCCGATCTTCCCAGCCAGCACAAGACCTGTTCTTCACCCCCGCACTCCAGTGGTCTTGAATTGTGGACTGTTCCTAACGTCATCAAGCCCAGAGCAGGCTCTATGGACCAGGAACAGTCCACCACTGGACCATGGGGGAGCCCTGTTTTTCAGTGGAATGAAGGATTGGGTGAATATAAGCTTTCTGCTCACCCCTAGACAAAACGAGCAGTTGACCTGTGCAGTGCGGACACAGCCCAACTGCATGGGAAATTTTATTTTTTGCCCTGGAGTTGGGTTTTATAGCATTTTATCATACCAACTGTACATTATAGAAGAGTGTGATACATTATTATTAACACAACATCAGGAACTGTTACCCAATTGTCAAAGTGTCCTTTGATACTGGCAGCTATGACAAGGGAAAAATAAAATGAAGTAATGATGGTAATAATATCCTGGGAGATTTTTACTCTTAAAAAAAACTGCATCATATAATCAGATTCAGTCTTATATTCCCTTCAGTCTAATTACCTGAAGTGTATAAAATACCTATCAGCTATGCTTTGCTGTGGTGCTGTCATGCAAGTGATTGTGTATGTGATATCTCCTTGTAATGAAGTCTTGCCCGATAGCTGTTGGTATCTGAAAAAGCAGGAGACAAAGGTACTTCAATTTGAGTGTCACTGGTGCACTCCACCCTTCCGAAGCCCACTTCTCCATTTGATCAAAAAGTAACTATCAGAGTCTTCACACAAGCCACTACCATAGACCACCATTTAAACATTAAAGCTTCTCTAAGGGCAGACAACTCGCATCACATACATGGAAGTCTGTTATCCATGAAAAGTCTGGTTGTCTGTTTCTTTGTTTGTCTTCTCTCCAACTTTCTTATTTTTGCTAACAATGAATAACGTAAGATAATCTTCAGCTTTAAGACCAACAAAGATCAAAACATTGAAACCTGTCATTTCCTTCTTTTGTTATATAGTCAATTTGGTGTTTTTTATACAGAAGGTCGCGTGTATATAATGCCAATATAATGATTAAGGCTTTCTTTTGAATGTAATATTGGTGGAACTGGAAAGTCTTCTCTTGTATGTTACACTAAAAAACATAAAACAATTCTTCTTTTCCAAGACACAGACAGAATACAGAAGGTGTTGCCTTGTGTGTAACACTAATAGAATGAAGAAGGTCTTGTGTTGTGTGCAACACTGATATCTTAAGGCCTTTTAGCTAAAGGCCTTCTCCAAAATGTAGAGTTTCTTGATAGCACTGAAGGTGTACTCTACACAAATAAATAATGGGTCTGTAAAAGTATATAATATCTGGAGCTTCATGGTAGAAAATAAATATAATGGTCTTCTTCTGTGTACATTACTAGCAGGTAACAGAAGGTATAGCATACTTAATTTCTGAAAGGCACATTCTACATGGCCTACAGAGCAGAGATGTTTTTCAGCTACAATGGCATGACCAGATTGTGCAGTACTATGTGCCTGCAGTTTTGTAAGTCTTGGGTGTTTTATGTAGTTTTTATTGATGTGTTGGATTGTCTGGAGGCTATGCATGGTTGCCACTTGCCAGTTGTTTCTATCAATGAGTACCTGAGGCAGCCAGGAGATCTGGTGATTGGAGGAACTTTCCCAATTCATGTGGACAGAAGCTATACTGAAAACACATTTACCAGCAAGCCAGAGGACCTCAAATGCAAGCTGTAAGTCTATGTAACTTTTATAACTAAATAAATTATTGCTTAATGAGACATTAAATAAATAAATACAATAGGTAGGAAGCCACAAGTGGGACAAGTCTCTCCTTTTAGTTGAGAATAGCCATTAATGTTTGGTCAAGTACATTTACAGCATCCTGACGGGATAGCTCAGGTGGGCTCGGACTATGATCCGAACATGCCTGAGCTCATCCCTAGAAGCAACATAAGAAAATGTACCTCATTTGTACCATATAATGCCTACCTTTAGTGGTAAAGGGTTAGTTCACCATTAAACTAACATTTAAAGTAGCACCCACAGGGATCCATGCCATCCTACATATAAGGCAGAATGCAGACCTTCTTCCCAATACTGCACATGTGCAGATTTGTGGATGAGGGGAAGGACTCATTTCATCCTCCTTCCTGTGATGATGGAGCTCAACATAACGTTCTGTGATGATGATGTGCTCAACATAAAGTCTATCCTAGCTTATATGAAGGATGACTAAAATCGGTGTGGATGCTACTTTTTTGGTCAGGATTTGCAGAGGGTACACTTGGCCTATAGGTATGTAATTTAAACAAAGTTCGACTTTACTGCTCTGCACCATGATTTGTAACCTACTGGGGACACTTGACTGTGTTGAAAATTTTATTTTAAAGGTAAACTACCCTTTAAAAACAATTAGTCATTATAAAACATTTATAATGTAAGTGCATTAAGGACTGGAAAGATTTATTTTTCTAGGCACATAAAGAATTCTATGCATCCTACAAAATAAATAAGCTATTAGCACTAACTCTCACTGTCCTACGTGTTTTATATGAGAGTCGCATGTTTAGAAATGGTTCACTGAATTCATGGATGTGCATAGGTTGGAGGAAGCTGGACATTGACTAACTAACCCTGTTTTTCTTGTATGCTTTATGAAGCATATAAATAGCATAATCATTTTTATTCATTTCACTAGCCTTGAACTTGACAATTACCAGAGAATGCAAGCCATGATATACGCCATAGAGGAGATTAACAAGAATCCAGACCTTCTTCCCAATATCACCCTGGGCTACCAGATCTTTGACACTTGTACTGTACTCAGACGGGCAGTAGAAGGAACTCTGTGGATGTTATCCGGAGGAAAAGAAAGCATTCCAAATTTTCAGTGTGAACAAACAGGAACTCTTGCTGGTATCGTTGGTGACTCTGCGTCTACACGCTCCATTCTAATGGCACACATTTTAGGTCTTTATAGATATCCACAGGTACAAAATAATACTTTTCTTAAAGCTGAACTCTGGGCAAGATATAAAAGATACACCTTAATGCTACTATGTATTCATTATTACATTATTAAATGTATTCTCTTAATACAAGCAATATACTACCTGAATTTCACCAGATAGTACCCTCTTGTAGACCCTGAATAACAAAGCTGGAGTGTGAGAGGAAGAAGCAGAACAAACAGCCAATCACTTCTTGTGTTGACAAGAATAATACTGATAGGAGAAGAGAGCAGAGTGACAGAGAGATGAGCACACCATAGGCTAATTCTCTTTTCACTATCTAGTCACAGGCTGGGAGAAAGAAGGTCTAGGATAACCAGTGGAATGGCGCTGGCCATCAGGCTGCAGACATCTAGCAGCAGAAAAAAGTATTTCTAGTTAAATGTCCAAATTAGAGCTAAACATTGCAGCTGGTTTTGTTATTTTGTTTCTTAATGAGCTATTTGTTATTATTGTGTTTATTGCTGGCTGAAGTTCTGCTTTAGGCTGGGTTCACACTATTGCGAATTGGATGCGTTTTTCCCCGCATCCAGTTCGCATAGCAGGAGATTGTGACCGGCTTTCTATGGAGCCGGTTCACACATCTCCACAGCGGCTCCGGTGCAAATTGCGCAGGAGCCCTGTGCATTTTTTGGTCCATTTCAGGTCCGAATTCAGCCCAAAATTCAGACTGAAATCGGACCTGCAATGGTGAATGGAGACACACCGGACTCCTGCTGTGAGCCGCTGCATTCTCCAATGTAAACCCAGCCTGAAATATCTAGAATTGTCCAGGCAAAGGTGAACCCATAATGAGATTTTAATTTTGAGATATAGGAAAAGGGTACAGTTTAGAAACATTGTAAGAAACTTTCTGGAGATTCAATAGAAAGTGAGAGCATATTATTCAAAAAAATGTTAGAAATATCCTCTTAGACCGTTGTCCCCAAAACAAGTGTTACCATTAAGAGATTTCCCCTTTCTTGCTCTTCATTTTATGGTCATACATGAAGGCCATTTGGACCCCCAGAAGCCAGGCCAAAAAAAAATCCCAATTAGCAACAACCACATTCCATATTGTTGCTTGGGAAAATCATTGGCTGCTCAATTCCAGAATAACAGGAATGAAAAACAATTGTTTTCAGGTGCTAGCAACAAGGCAGGATGTAGGGGTTGCTAACTGAGAGGTTTGTGCCATTCTTCTGGGGCAGGGTTGGGGGGGCAAATGGCCTACAGGTATGACAAAAAAATTAATGAACATAAAAATCCTACTAAGCCTTACCTCTTTTTTTAATGGGCCACATTTATTTATGTCATGCTTTAGAACTCAAAAGACTCTCCTAGACATTAGATTATTCCATGTCATGTACATTCAAGTCAACTTGACTGGGAAGACCCCACCCCATGATTTGAAAACATACTGATCGTGTGTACAGGACATTACTGTGAAGAAACCTTTCTGTATTTGGAGATTAAATCTTTTTTCCTCTAGACGTAAAGAGTGCCCCTTGTCCTCTGTAATGACTTTAAAGTGAATAACTCAACACTAAGTTTACTATTTGGACCACTTATGTATTTGTACATGTTGATCAAATCCCCCCTCATCTCCTTTTCTCACAAGAGAATAGATTCAGTTCCTCTAAGCTTTCCTCATAGGTGAGCTGAGCCATGCCTCTTATCAGTTTGGTTGCCCTTCTCTGCACTTTCTCTAGTTCCCCAATATCCTTTTTGAAAACTGGTTCCCAAAACTGAACTGCGTATTCCAGATGAGGTCTTACTAATGACTTGTACAGGGGCAAAATGATAACTCTCTCTCTGGAGTCCATACCTCTCCTAACCTCCCTGGCGGTATTCCCGAGTGTGGCTCTGGGTGGATTTTCAGTACCAAAAGCGATAACCCCGAGCCACACTCTGGATCGCATCGCAGGATCCAGGTACAGTTACTTACCTTGTCCCCAGGATCCTGCGATGTCCTCCCGCTATGTGTGCGAGCCATCCTCCACTTGATTCATCACAGCGCCTGAGCTCCGTTCCCTGCGAACGTTGCGACGCACGGGGACGGAGCACGGCGCCAAATTCAAAAATTAAAACACACTATGCATACAGTACACTGTAATCTTACAGATTACATGAATGTATCAAATAATTTCACATCCCTTTTGTCCCTAGTGGTTTGTCCACTGCCCTGCATGTAGTTTTATATTATAAATACTGTTCTTTCTGCCTGGAAACTGTCCATAGTATTAGTATTAGTATTAGTGTTAGTATTAGTATTAGTATTAGTATTGGTATTAGTATAGTATATTAGTATTAGTATAGTATTGTCCATAGCAACCAAAACCGTCCCTTTACATCAAAAGCGATTTTAGACCAGCTAGAAAACAGCGATAATAAATTAGAATCACTTGCAGAATTGAGCGATAGTGATTTGTGGGGAAATTCGTCATCAGACACTGAAACTAACGACAGCGACAATTCTGCAACTGAGCAAATTCCAGTGTTTTTGACTTGATTACATTATTGAATTATTTTTATTATTATATTATTATTTATTATAATTATTTATAGTTATTTATTATATTATAATTTATGATTTTGTGTTTCAAACTTTATCATACCCGGGCTGCCTACTAGACTCTTGTTTGGACAGATTTAAGTGTGTTATCCCTAAGAATTACAGGCTTACAATATAAAACGCCAAATTTCCATGTAAAACAATTGTACCGCTTTGAGCATCAAAAATCTGAAATAATCATACCGCCGGGAGGTTAATACAGGAAAGGACTTTGCTTACTGTGAAAACTGCAGCTTGGCATTGCATGCTATTATTGAGCTTATGATCTACCAAAACCCCCAGATCCTTCTCCACTATGGATTCCCCCAGTTGTACTCCCCCTAGTATGTATGATGCATGCATATTCTTAGCCCCCAGGTGCATAACTTTACATTTATCAACATTTTTTTTTATGGTTGAACTCGATGGACTTGTGCCTTTTTTCAACTTGACTAACTAACATTAAACCTCATTTGCCACTTAGTTGCCCAATTAGACAGTGCATTGAGGTTGGCTTGTAAATTAGGGACACCCTGTAAGAAGGTTATTCCACTGCATAGCATAGTGTCATCTGCAAAGACTGAAATGGTACTTTATATCCCAGACCCTATATGATTTATAATGGTATTAAAAAGTAAGGGTCCCAGCACTGAACCTTGGGGTACACCACTGATAACCTTAGACCATTCAGAGTAAGAGTCATTAACCACTACTCTCTGAATTCTGTCTTTTAGCCGGTTTTCTATCCATTTACAAATTGATCTTTGCAAGCCTGTAGACTTTACCTTACAAATGATAATATGATCCCTGTAAATTTTTTAAAATCCACAGATAAGCTACTCCTCAACCAGCCCAACTCTCAGCAACAGAAAAATATTTCCTTCTTTCTTTCGTACCATACCTAGTGATGTTTTTCAGTCCCGAGGTCTTGCTAACTTAATCCTGTATTTTGGTTGGTCATGGGTTGGCTTTCTAGCAAGTGATAATGACTATGGTCAACTAAGCCTCCAGGCGGTAAAGCAGGAATTTATCAATGCTGGTGCATGTGTAGCTTTTATAGAAACAATTATGACCGGCCAGGCCAACAGGAATGCTCCACACATTGTCAAAGTTATCCAGGGGTCAACAGCCAAAGTTGTGGCAGTGTTGGCCTCCAAACCAGAATTTTTACCAGTTGTAGAAGAGTTAGCAAAACAGAATGTGACTGATAGAATTTGGATAGCCAGTGAAGCATGGTCAACCTCTAATCTTCTTTCTAAAGAAAAGTATCAGCAAGTCTTGAAGGGCACTCTTGGGTTTGCTGTCCATGCAGGACAGTTGCCAGGATTTATGGCGTATCTGAACAGCTTACACCCATCAAAAGCTCCAAATGATTCATTCATAATAGAGTTTTGGGAGCAACTTTTTTCTTGCAGCTGGATTAACCACCTGAATTTGGATGACAGGACAAGTAACAAAACAGCACATGACTGCACTGGAGAAGAAAATCTGGGGAAGTCAATGCTGAAAGTTGATTTTGGAGCAACCTTTATGGTCTACACTTCAGTTTATGCGTTTGCATGGGCCTTACACAGTCTACTTCACTGCCAGACAGGAAAAGGCCCATTTCATAGTGAATGCGCAAATATTTTGTCTTTTGACCCTTGGCAAGTACGTTATTTGTATTTTTCACAAAGTTAATTGATTATATGCATTGTTTATTTTGCTTTAAATCCCCCTCGTCTTAATGTTCTTTTCCAGCTTCTCCATTATATTAAAAGAACAAGGTTTCAGACTAAAGACAAGACAAACATATTTTTTGATGGCAATGGGGATCCTCCAGCCCTTTATGATATTGTGAACTGGCAGATAAGTTCTACTGGGTCATTGGAGAAAGTTATAGTAGGAAGATATGACTCCAGCTCCACAGATGAGAACATCATGAGTCTAAACCATGCTGGCATTTTATGGGTTAATAACAAAACAATGGTATGATTGCACCAGATGAAAAAAAAAAAAATACTCATTCTATGTAGATGTATCTTCTTTAAGAAGCTTATCATTTATTGTTTTTCTGTTTATATGGTTTACAAAAATACGAAGAACCATATACAGTATATCTGTCCCTGCCCTTGAGGAACTTCAAATTTTCTGTCAACACAACAGTCATACAAAAACTCACAGGTCAAATACCAGCTAGAGCAGGAGAGCCCAACCAGTGGCCTGGGGACACATGTGGCCTGCGGAGCACTCTGATGTGGTCTGTGACCTCCTGCTCTGGGATGGCTGGTTGGCAAGCACATATCGCGGATTGCCGACCCGCCATCCCAAGTATCAGTGTTGTGAATGAAGTGGTAGCGGAGCAGAGCCGCATAGAGCCGGCTCCTGCCACAGGCAGAGTGTAACCAAATGCACTCCCACTTGGGACTGCAACAGCCCATGTTACCTGAATGGAAGACTATTTTAGGTCAGTTTATTACTAAAATCACAGTGTATATATGGGCATATCTGTTCTGCAGTGGTTGCTGGGCTGCTTTCAAACTGATTCGCAGGTGGAGCGCAATGCACCTGCAGGTTACCTGCACTGAGTCCTAGACTTCTGTTATTACCTGCGGGTTTGGTGAGCTTTTAGAAAGTGCACCACACCTGCAGGATATAATAGAAGTATATGGCAAAGTGCAGCTAACCCGCAGAAAAGCCATAGGTGCACTGCACGGCACCCACGTTGTGGGTAAAGCACACCACACCAGTGTGAAAGCAGCCTTAGGCTTCTTTCACGTGACCGGTCCAACTCAATCGACCATCCATTCACCTCTATGGAGCGGCAGATGTAAACGGACTTGAGTCCATTTACACCCACCTGCCTCCAATCTGATCCGTTAAAAAAGAAAAGAACGGGATCCGTCCCCTTCCATCTGGACAGATCGGAGGGCCTATAGAGTAGAGCGGGCTGTATCGGTGTCTGCTCTGCATATCCAGAGAGGACACAGACTTGTCATCCGCCCACTCTGCTCATTGTGGCCCGCGAGCGGTTACCAAGTTGCTCAAGTGGCCTTCGCTCTTCAAAAGGTTGAGCACCACTGAGCTAGAGGGAAAGTGGTTCTGTGTCAGTTTTATTTTAGTGATTTTGTTTAGGACTGGTTCACATCAGGAATGCACAGGAACACAACACATGTTCCTGTGTGATTCCTGCATGTTCCCGTGCAGTGGGATTTTGCAGTCCATTCATGAATAATGAAGAAACACCTGCGCTGTCAGAAATACCTATGCTAAGGGGCACTGCTGCAACACCTAAAATGGCTGATCCAAACAGACAAAAGTGGTATGAATAAAGTGAGTGGTGATTGCGCTGTGATAAAAAGGGGAAGGGGGGAAGAGGAAGGGGCTAACTCAAATGTATAGAGAGGTGAGTGAAAAAATGAAAAAATTTTACAAAAGGTATAATGAGCATGAGGGCTAGTATCATACTAGCACATGAAAAAATATTATAGATACTGAAACAAAAGAAAAGAAAATTCTCAGTGCAAAAGGGCTAGTATCATACTAGCACATATGTGGTAACTCAGCAAATACTTATTGGTGACTCCAAGTAAATAAATAAATGAACAGTCCCATCACCTTGTAATACAAAGTGCTCAGACAATGAGTCATCAGTTCCAAAAAAGGCAAGTCCACAAGCCACAGGAAAGGGAAACAAAGTCTTCAGTGGGGACACCTCTGTGCTCGCAAGCAGCTCACCTTACTGCTGCAAGACAACAGCTTGTAATCCAATAACAGATCGCCAGCAGGCAAGGGTCCCATCCAGTAGTTCAGGCGATTCGGGTGGTGGGTGTGCAGGATGGTATATAAAAAACATAAGCAGACAGTATATAGTATAACTCCGTGGTGGCCAGAGTGGAAAAAGGGACAGGACACAGAAGGGGATGCACTCACTTTTGTAAAATGAGTGTGGGCGTCAATCCAACGAACGCCGAGTTCGTATACCTCAAAAGGATGTCTTCAAACCGTCCTCATTTCCTCAATGCTCGTCACAATGGGATGAATATATGTGGAGTGTTGGAAGAGAGTGCACATAGCGTGATCCTGTATATAAATCACTTTATTAGGTTAAAAACAACATGGTACACTTACATTTAGCAGAAGGCTATAGTAAAAAACATCCACAAGCACCGAGCTCGTATCCTATCTTCAGTCTATGACAGTTCCCGTGCTCCAATCCTGACGCGTATCGTCACGTGACTTCATCAGAGCGACCGGTTACCAAGTTCTTAAGTGGCCTTCGCTCTTCAAAAGGTTGAGCACCACTGAGCTAGAGGGAAAGTGGTTCTGTGTCAGTTTTATTTTAGTGATTTTGTTTAGGACTGGTTCACATCAGGAATGCACAGGAACACAACACATGTTCCTGTGTGATTCCTGCATGTTCCCGTGCAGTGGGATTTTGCAGTCCATACATAATGCGAAAAAAGTAGTAATTGTAGAAAAAATAGGAAGAGTAGCTACTTTCAAGATGATAACCTTCCCTAAACTTTTCTACCTTTTCCGAACCATTCCCATACCTCAGGCATACTGTGCCAAACTCCACTCAGTACTTACCAACTTTATATGGAAGGGCTCTAAGCCCAGATATGCCTTCTGTACTATGAATAAACTGGAGGTCTGTCTGTCCCTAATCTTTACCACTAGACCAAACCACTAGACCTTAGAATCCGAAGCATCCCAAACTGTAAACACCAAAATACTACTATTAACCATACTAAATGGACATCACCATTTCCAGCCATCCAGGCTGCCATCGACGCAATCTGTATATATGCAAACATTTTTTGCTACAAGACCACAAACTATACCCTCCCACTACTTACCCAATATCTACAGATCTACATATCACATATAAACCTAACCCTATGGGAAAAGGAGGATATACAACACATCAAGGACATACTAGATGGTAACTCCATCCTTACATTCCCTACTCTCCAACACAAATTTAATCTCCCATCCGCTGAATACTATAGATATAACCAAATATACCATCTCGCTAAACGAAACATGCTACAAATGGAAATAAGTCTGCCACAATCAGTAGTACTTTGAAGGAAACTCACCAATTGTAAAAAGACATCTCCCTCGTCTACAAAATTATTAGCAGGTCCCATGACTTTAACAGAACAACAACTATCCACAAATGGGGGCACAACTTAGGGTTCACGTGCCCCAATATCACATGGCAAAAAGCCATTAAAGAAACCTATAAAGCATTGCGTGGATCACTGGCAATTGCACCAAAATATACTCCAAAGGTGGTACCTGACACCCTTTAAACTTTCTAAAATATTCCCTAATACACCAGCTAACTGTTGGTGCCAATGCGGCTCCACTGGCACATTAATACATGTACTATGGTATTGCCCATCTGTCACATCATACTGGGCCAAATCTTCAAATTGATCTCTGAATTTACCACTTCCCCTGTACAAGCTGATATTAACTTAGCGCTGCTACACCTAAACCTAGATACTATACCCAAAGCAGCCAGAACCCTTATTATCCATATCCTCTGTAGGAAGGTCTCCGGCCTCCTCCAGTCTGATGAGAACCTCCAGGGCCAGAGATAGCTGACATTCTTCTGTATGTGGTGGGTTGTGAGGCATAGTGGGTACAAGATGGATAAAGTTATTGGGCGCCAGACACTTCTTGAATGCAAAAGAGATGTTTATTTCTCCTACAAACTTTTATGGGGGGAAAGAGGGTTAGCGCCAGGACACCCTTGAGCAGTTGCAAGTTCAAATAGCAGACTCCGAGACTTCAATAGGAGGACAGCCGTGCAGGGAAAGGCCTCCAGCAAGAAGCCACATCTGCATGTGCAGGAATGCTGTCTCCTATGGCAACAGTCTTTAACAATTCCTACCACAAAGCATTATAGTTCTTTCACCTGCACTACAACTTCTCCTTGTAGTTCTTCAGCTACACTGAGCTCCCTGTCTCTCACTAGACCCTCTGATTCACGGCCACTGAATCCCTTGAGCGCCTCCAATCTTCAAGGGGGTATCTTCCTCAAGCGTCACCCCCGCCTCTCTGTTGGGTCCCTCGCTTGGCACTCCCGATACTTCTCAAGTCTCACCTCACTGGCCTGCTTGGTCCCTGGCTTTACAAACAAGGCTGCTCTGCAAGCATCACCTCTGCTGGCTGGGTCCCTGACTTGATCACCGCCTGAAGTTTCTCGATTCTTCACCGTGCCCGTTCGGTGAGAATACTGCTCAGCTACTTACTGTGGTCCCTGGTAATAAGGTGGTTGGTCCCTTGGTGGCGACAGCTTCCCTTCTACCTCCGACCACTGACAGGTTCTCCAGCCAGCAGAACCATCACTTTTGGTTGGACTGCAAGCCACAATCCCAACCCTGCGTTGCTCTCTTGCTTCTGGATAGGCCCTCAGACAGCTTAGCAGCCAGACGCCCCCGGGATAGGCCCAATCTCTGGCCTAGCAGCCCAGGGCACACGACACACGTCCAGCCAGACAGACGTCCAGGTGACACAGAACATAGATCACCTGACTCCACCCTTACAGCTCCTAACCTGTTCGATGTAGTATCCGACCATGCATTAAAAAATGTTAAGTTTTACAAATTCTATTTTTCTTGTAACCTTTGGATTTCTTATAAATACTACACAGGTTATTAACAGTATACATGTAAAATTTTGATTATTTGGTCTAATCTGCTTATCCATGATGTAAGGTTTAGATGATGCAACACTCCAGATCACTTCGAACTCTATTCATTAGCTATTATGCCTACCACATTTTGCAATATTTTACAGTGGTACAATTATAGAGGATTGGACTGGTGTGACGGACTTTAACGGTACCAGTGAAGCACATCGAAACAAAATATACTAAATATATTTTTTACAAATTGTTTTAAAAGTATTTTACAAGTAAAATCAATTCAATTATATGGCTCTAATCAATATGACCACCAATCAATTTGATCGGTCATTAGTTATCGATCTCTGTTAATACAATGTCAAGAGGTTGACGCGTTTCACATCTTTGCTTCCTCAGGACCTTACATTCTTGACTTTAAAACAGAGATCATGTTCAAAAAAAGGAGAAAAGAGCACAAACATTATTTGCATTTTGATTAGGTGGGAGTGCAACACATTCATTTTGACATACCAACCAATTAGGTAGAAAAACGTGCATCAAGGGCCACTTACGTCTAGAAAGGAGCCCTCAGTAAATGACGTGCCAAGTGTCATGGGAGAGCAATCTGATAGCTATTTTCTTCAAACAATAGGGAGATAAATATATATAGTAAGATAATACACTGGTACAAAGCTTTCAAATGATATATGTTGTGCCTTTGTTTCACTGTACCTCTAACAATAATTGGTACTCACCCTTGTTAATGTGCTCTTCTGAATCTAATGCAAAGGAATGGAAAAGGAATCCAATAGACAAAATGGAAAAGGAAGGCACATCTCCCATCCAGATGCATCGACCTTAACAAGGAGACATGTCTTTCCTCATATTCCCTTTGACTTTTGTAAGCCCCTCTAACCAATTTTGAGAGATTATAAGTAGGGCTTAATACTTGGATCTCTAAATGGAATGACATAAGCTCCTCTTTGCAATAGATTATTCCACTGTTGTGTGACTTAATAACATAACATTTTGTCTAATTAAAATGCAATGTTTTGCTTTATTTTGTTATCTTCCTTTATGAAAAACTCAATAAAAATGAATAAAAGTAAAAGAAGTAATTGCACTACTTTTAAAAATCGCACCAAGGCGCATGGTACTGCAGTTGCATGCAATTTTGGTGCCTGCAATCACACTGCATTTGCAGTGACAACACAGGGAAAGCCACAGGGAAGTCCCGTGAATTCCCCGTGCGTCAGAGGAGGGCGGGGTCACCGGGTGGCCCCACCCTCCGTTATAATAGAAATATCAGAAGAAGCCAAGCGTCACACGGCTGAAGACTCCCACTGAGGCGGATCGTGCGGACGGAGCGAAGAAGAAGCCTGGAGGAAGATGCAGGACGAGAAGAGCGGAGGAAGAAGAAGATGAAGAAGAAGAAGATGGAGGAAGAAGCGGAAAGAAGAAGAAATTAATAAAGGACTTGTCAAAAACTGTCTCTTGTGTTTTTTAACCATTTTGACACTTTTTTTGTAAAATGGTAGGGGTACATTTGTACCCCATTACCAATTCGCACAGGGAGGGGCCAGGATCTGGGGGTCCCTTTGTTAATGGGGGCTTCCAGATTCCGATAAGCCCCCTGCCCGCAGACCCCCACAACTACCGGACAAGGGTTTTGGGGATGAGGCCCTTGTCCTCATCAACATGGGGACAAGGTGCTTTGGGGGGCTACCTCAAAGCACCCTCCCAATGTTGAGGGCATGTGGCCTTGTACGGTTCAGGAGGGGGGGCGCTCTCTCGTACCCCCCCCTTTTCCTGAGGCCTGCCAGGTTGCGTGCTCTGATAATGGTCTGGTGTGGATTTTTGGGGGGACCCCACGCCATTTTTGTTTTTAATTTTGGCGCAGGGTTCCCTTTAAAATCAGGTCTGGTATGGATTTTGAGGGGGACCCCCACGCCATTTTTTTTTTATTTTGGCACGGGGTTCCCCTTAATATCCATACCAGACCTGAAGGGCCTGGTATGGAATTTAGGGGGACCTCCACGCCATTTTTAAAAAAAATTCTGGTTCGGGGTTCCCCTGTGGGGAAATCCCATGCAGTTTTTATCAATAAACTTTTATGTGTATTGTTGGGCCGACAATTCATTAATAGGCGCGAGTAGTTTTAAATGACTTTTTGTCCTTTGAAATTTCATTTTGCTGTCAGACTGTTCTAAACACGGGAAACCATGCGCCCCTTTACAGGCATGCTATAAACACCCCCCCAGGTACGAAATTTAAAGGAATATTTACACTTTTATTGTTTCACTTTAAGCATTATTAAAATCACTGCTTCCGAAAAAATGTCAGTTTTTAAAAATTCTTTTTGCATTGATACATGTCCCCTGGGGCAGGACCCAGATCCCCAAACACTTTTTATGACAATAACTTGTGTATAAGTCTTTAAAATGAGCACTTTTGATTATTCATGTTCGTGTCTCATAGACTTGAACGGTGTTCGCGTGTTCGAACAAATTTTTTGCCTGTTCGCAAGTTCTGCTGCGAACCGAACCGGGGGGTTTTCGTCTCATCCCCAGCGGTCAAGCACTCTTCCCTGGTCACAGATTCCACATGGCCCTATTCTAGAACTCCCTATTCCCTTGAGCCTGGTATTGTCAGGATTGGTGAGCGGGCAAAAGCCCACCCTCTATACACCCTAAGAGACACTCAATGCAGACACCTTTAGTCCACTTCCTTGCACTAACGTTTTAACATGGGGACACTTTGCACATGCTATTTGCAGTATTGGATGCCATTACACAGAAAATCTCTCTGGGGCATTGTTAAGCTAGCTGAAGACACTGAACATCTACATCATCAGGACTTAGGGTCAGTCATCTTCAAGCGGCCTTCACGGCAGTGGCGCTACACATTCCTCAGAAACTTTGGTCCATATTGACATGATAGCATCACGCAGTTGCTGCAGATTTGTCGGCTGTTTATCCATGATGTGACCCTCTCGTTCCACCACATCCCAAAGGTGCTCTATTGGATTCAGATCTTGTGACTGTGGAGGCCATTGGAGTACAGTGAACTCATTGCCATGTTCAAGAAACCAGTGGTGAGATGATTTGAGCTTTGTGACATGGTGCATTATCTTGCTGGAAGTAGCCATCATGGTCAGCATCAATACTCAGGTAGGCCGTGGAATTTAAACAATGCTCAGTTGGTACTAAGGGCCCAAAGTGTGCCAAGAAAATATCCCCCACCCTATTACACCACCACCAGCTTGAATTGTTGATACAAGGCAGGATGGATCCAAGCTTTCATCTTGTTTATGTCAAATTCTGACCCTACCATCTGAATGTCGCAGCTGAATTCAAGACTCATCAGACCAGGCAAAGTTTTTCCAATCTTCTATTATACAATTTTGGTAAGCCTGTGCAAATTGTAATGAAAAAAGACCCTACCATCTGAATGTCGCAGCTGAATTCAAGACTCATCAGACCAGGCAAAGTTTTTCCAATCTTCTATTATACAATTTTGGTAAGCCTGTGCAAATTGTAGCCTCAGTTTCCTGTTCTTAGCTGACAGGAGTGGCACCCGGTGTGATCTTCTGCTGTAGTAGCACATCTGCTTCAAGGTTCGATGTGTTGTGTGTTCAGAGATGGTATTCTGCGCACTTTGGTTGTAACGAGTGGCTATGTGAGTTACTGTTGAGTGTTGACTTTCTATCATCTCAGACTAGTCTGCCCATTCTGCTCTGACCTCTGAAATCAACAAGGTATTTTTGTCCACACAACTGCCTCTCACTGGATATTTTGTATTTTTCGGACCATTCTCTGTAAACCTTAGAGATGGTTGTGCGTGAAAATCCCAGTAGATCAGCAGTTTTTGAAATACTCAGACCAGCCACCAACAAACATGCCATGTTAAAAGTCACCTAAATCTCCTTTCTTCTTCATTCTGATGCTTGGTATGTGCTTCGGCAAGTCATCTTCACCACGTCTAGATGCCTATATGCATTGAGTTGCTGCCATAAGATTGGCTGATTAGCCATTTTTGTTACCAAGCAATTGAACAGGTGTACCTCATAAAGTGGGAGTTGAGTGTATATAAGCTTGTTTGACATCTTTTACTAAAGTCATGGGCAATATTATTGAGGTTGTCTACACCCTACCCCCTTTAACAGTCTCCACTTTTCTAAGAAGGCTGTCCACAAGAATCTGGAGCTTGTCTGTGGGAATTTGTGCCCACTTAGGTGAAAGAGTATTTGTGAGGTCAGATGCTGATGTTGGATGAGAAGACTTCTTCTCTCAAACAAAAAACCAATTTTTTTGCTTTGCTTTTAAATTAGTAATTTTGCAGCAAAATGAATTTTGTGCTCATCATTAACCTGTAGGAAACCCATGCAAGCAAAGAGAGAACATGAACATGGTGTCCAAAGTAGGGACTGAGAACAGAACCCTATTGTGACAGGGCACATATGCAGCCCACTTAAACACCATTGTTCCCCAACACAACAAGGCTTTAGAAAAAAAATCCTTTGCTGGAACCTTGTATTATTAGAAGTAGAACATCTACCAGTTTTGTATTACTGTCTGTGTTCCATCAGAGATATAACCTCATTTATGCCATAGTATGTCATTGCTCTCCTCACTTGCGGGGACACTGGGTGCCAGCCGTGGGCGCTCATTCTTATTCCATGTAGATGGCATACAGGAAACAGAAAAGTGTACACCCATGGAAACCTCTGTGCCAAAAACTGACATGCTTTTAGACATTCTTTCTATGTCCCTGTCTACAGTCCTTATGGACCTGTTAGTTTGCGGCAGAGAATGTGCCACTGTGTAATTGATATTATAGTATGATTTCCTTAATTATTGTAATGTCACAGTAACCAGTGTGTCTATGTTCTGCCAGCAGTGAACACTGTTGGCACAATTAGCAACTTGTGATGGCACTATCTGTGAGCTTGACCTCTCAATACATTCACATAGGGATAATTGGATGGGGTCTTGAATGTCCTGGTACAGGAAAATGTTGCTGTAGACACACAACACAAGCACATTTCCAGCACTATTCCTTCTACATATACCTACCTACTACCTATATGGTATTCAAATGACCACCCAGTACTTCTTAGAGCAGGGATCCTCAAACTATGGCCCTCCAGCTGTTGCAGAACTACACATCCATGAGGCATTGTAAAACTCTGACATTCACAGACATGGCTAGGCATGACGGGAATTGTAGTTCTTGAACAACTGGAGGGCCATAGTTTGAAGACCCTTGTCTTAGAGTCTCAGCCTTATTGCTTGTGTGAAAAGCAAGTGACCCTTCCTGTGAGGACTTTGGGACTGGTAGTGAAAGGAAATTTTCTGAACGAAGAGAAAGATAGCATGCCTTTAAGCAGGTGCAGTTAGCTAGTCTGCCACTAGGTGGTTGTGTCCAAAGATAGTGTATATTAGAGAATTATCTAAGTTGTGTGAGGCCCCCTTTTAGACAAGGCCTTCCTGTAGTGGTGTGATGGATGTAGTCATTGCCCATATAAAAGATAAGAGGATCTATAATCATTCGGGGCATGGGAGTCAGACAGGTCACACTTATGCAGATGCAGTCAACTACAGTCAACAGACTAAACTTTGAATGCTGCCAACAAAGCTGGATCCCAAATAGATGGCTACACTTAATGCACTGGCCTTTATCTTGGAACATTAGCCACCAGTCTCAACTCTACATTGTTCATTGGTCATCCTTTCTTACTAAAATAACCACTTAACCTGAGTGTTCAGAAGGTGCATGAAAGTAAAAAGCCTTCAGCCTTTAGAACCACTTTCATTATGTTGCATGGCAGGGTTTACCCACATATTAACATTCAGATTCTACTGCATTTTTAGGATCTATTTTCTGATTCCTTTATGCATATTCTATTTATTTTCATTAAGGTTCCAACATCAAAGTGCAGTTCTAGCTGTTCTCCGGGATATATGAAGGTGGCCATTACTGGAAAGCCCATCTGCTGTTTCCAGTGTGTATCATGTCCTCAGGGACAAATCTCCAATGAAACAGGTGCTTTATAAGATTATGTTTGATTATGTTAGGTTTCTACACACAAACTGTGCTTTTTACAATACTGACACTAGCTTTCTTTTCTAGATGCTGTCAATTGCCACCCTTGCCCCTGGGATATGTGGCCCAATCTCCAACAAGATGCATGTTTGGCAAGGCCCATTGAGTTCCTCTCCTACAGTGAAGCACTTGGCATGAACTTGGCTACCATTGCCATATTCTCCTCGGTTGTCCCACTTGGAATTTTGGGATTGTTCATCCGTTATAGGACCACACCAATAGTGCGAGCCAACAACTGGTCTTTAAGCTGTCTTCTACTCATATCTTTATGTCTCTGCTTTCTTTGCTCATTGGCGTTTGTTGGATACCCACAACTAGATAAGTGCCTTCTCCGTCAGGTTACATTTGGTTTGGCCTTTTCATTGTGTATCTCTTGTGTTCTAGCCAAAACTATTACCGTCGTCATTGCCTTCAAAGCCACCAAGCCCGGAAGTCAGTTAAGAAAGTTTACTGGTGTACGAGTATCCTACACACTCATTGTCATTTGTTTACTAATCCAAGTATCCATTTGTGTGACTTGGCTTACTTCTTCACCACCTTTTCCAGAGTATGACTCTAACACTCAGTCAGAGGTGATTATTTTGAGCTGCAATGAAGGTTCTCCTACAGCATTCTGGTTCATGTTAGGATATCTTGGTCTCCTAGCCACCATCAGTTTTATTGTTGCGTTCTTGGCTAGAAGATTACCTGACAGCTTCAATGAGGCAAAGTATATTACATTTAGCATGTTGGCCTTCCTCAGTGTTTGGATTTCCTACATTCCAGCCTCTCTCAGCTCACGAGGAAAGTATACAGTGGCCACGGAGATCTTTGCCATCTTATCTTCTAGCTGGGCTCTTGTGGTTTGTATTTTCCTGCCAAAATGTTTCATCATATTGTTTCGACCAGATATGAACTCTAAAGGTCTATTGATGAAGAAAAACTGTGGCTGAAAAAAATGTAGACAGCTATCTTATGCAGGACTACAGTTATGTATTCATAGAACTGTTTATGTTGTAAGTATAAAAGTATTTTGTAGATTCATAACTTTCTCTGTTCCTGAAAGAATTGTTGTCTGTTTCACCATGTTCTTTCTCTTACTGATTTCTGAATGGGAAGATCTGAATTCATTATAACAACCTGAGCAATCTCTGTGTTGTAATGGAAAAACCTGCAGTGTCTGAATCCCTCTAGAAGTGGATGAGTCTTTTAGAGTGGCTCACCAAATAAAATTCTTATTGCAGGGAATGCCTGAAAATTTTGTTTGTATCAAATCAGAGTAGACTTCTGTGAAAAGCAGGCAGCCAATTACACAAGTAGAGTATGAGATTTTGGCAGGAATATGGGATAGGGATATGCTTATTAACTATTTTTCAGAGCTGTTCCTACATTGCATGGAAGCGAAATTAGATTTTTTGTACATTTTACAAAATGAAAACATTTGTAGACTAAAATGGAATAAACTAATTAACAGTTAAAGTGATTTTAAAGGCTTGTTTTTTTTTTTTAATAACAAACATATCATACTTACCTCCACTGTACAGCTCCTTTTGCACAGAGTGGCCCCGATCCTTGACTTCTGAAATCCCTCGGTGGCTCTCACGGCTCCTCCCCACATCAGATAACCACCTAGGAGAAGCGCTTTCGCGGGGGGTTACCTTGCAGGTGAGCTCCCGGGTCCAGCATTTGCGTCCATAGACACGCATGCCGGACTCGGCCCCGCCCCCCCGGTGTCATTGTATTTGATTGACAGCAGCGGGAGCCAATGTCTGCGCTGCTATCAATCTCTCCAATCAAGAGCCGGGACCCCATGCAGACAAAGACAGCTCGTCTCCGCCGAGTGACAGCGTGTCTCTGCCAGGGCTCAGGTAAGTAAAATGGGGGGGGGGCTAGGGGGCCGGTGACTGTCAGAAGTTTTTTCACCTTAATGCATAGGATGCATTAATATGCATTCTGGATCAAATGCAAAGCATTACACTCACCTCCACCCTGTCCTCATTGTAACTTTCTTTAAAGCGCAACTATGTGTAGCGCTACCCCCAAGAGGGCTGCTCAATTAATCTGTACCCCATTGTTTGCCCCAACCTTGCAAGTCCTCCGACACCTCTGACAACCTGGGTTCAGAAATTTTGGTAGTGACCAAGACAATTAGAAACACACACACAATTCAAGTGAAACAGTAGAGCTTTGCTTACTGAGGCATTAAAGCAGTTGTAAACCATGGATATTGCAAAAAAAACCCTGCAAGGCAATGGTATAATGTGCTAGTATGCATCACGTACTAGCGCTGGAGGGCTTTGTTCCAAGAAATGCTCACCTTGGAAAGAAGCCCTCCAGCACTATAATGTCACTGCTGAGAGGACTGACATGTTCCCCCTGTCTTTCTTCACTCCGGCTTTGTGATTGGCCAGAGCCGCGATGACATCTCTCCCATGCATGCCCGTGGGAGCCCTCGGTTCCTGCACGAGACTCTGAAGTTTCAGCAAGGAATGCTGGACCTTCAAAGTGCATGTCCACAGGCAAGCCTTATTATAGGCTTACCTGTAGGTAAAATGACCAAGTGGGGTTTACATCTGCTTTAAAAGCATTAGGATTCAGCAGCATACATTTGTCAGTTGCTGATGTTTTACTATTACCAGTAATACTGATGGTAAAGAACAGTCAAAAAGGAAACAATAACTGATTGCAGGATATAATGAACACTTAAACAAGATCAAGACGTTAAGTCTTTAACCCGCTCACATAATAAATAGAGTCCTGTGTAAAAAAATCTAAATGATCTTGAAGTTTGTAAACTTACTTTGGGAAGATCCCCTCGTCCGGTACAAGGGGTGGGCAGGAGGGGTGGCTGCTCTGGGTGCAGTGATTTACTGCAGGGATGGGGGCATCCTGTGCTAAGTTCCTTCTTTTACAAGGCTTACAGGAGTAGTGACAGCAGCATCAATACTCTTGTAAGCCCAGCGCAGGGAGCAGTGAGGAAAAAACCAAGAGGAGGTGCGGGTTTCGCACCCCGTAAGCAGATACCCTAAGCTCGCACATCATGAATGGGAAGGGGAGGCACAGTTTGGCAACTTTGCCCTGGGCACTGAATGACCTTGTCCTGGCACTGCCCTTTACATTCACATCCTTGAATTCTGTGACAGGTATTCCCCATGCCCTGTGAGACAGCACGACTGTGTTACACATTTCACAGACACTGCCTTCTGATCTACAGAGGTGCTGAGAGGAGGCATTTCAAGAGGCAGAGTCAGTACAGAAATCACTGCTTGTAGGCAGCAATGTACCATGGGATTTGTAGTCCTTAGATAGGTAATGTAGACAGCAGAGAAGGAGCTTCAAAGCATGCGGGGAATCCAGAAAGTTGTGGAAAGAGAAGGACAGCAGACAGGCAACACTCACAACATGAAAACTTCAGAAACCCTGTGCTCCCTCCATCCTCCTTCTCTTCCTCTATATCATCTGCTAAATAAAAGTGCACCTTTCAAAGTGACTTGTGCCCATTTTTATTCTACCCGGAGGAAAGAATCAACATTGAGTCGGGTGGCCAGGTGGAGGCGTGGAGGGAGGTGATATCTTTGATGGGGTGTGAAAGTAATAGCCTCCACCTAAAAGCCCAACTTTCTTTAAACTAAAAAAACCGTGGGGGGTCTCCCAAATCCATACCAGACCCTTGTACGGGCATACAGCCTGGCAGTCCAGGTAGGGAGGGACGAGCGATCGCCCCCCCTCCTGAACCATACCAGGTCACATGCCCTCAACATGGGGGGGTGCTTTGGGGTGGGGGGCATATTGATGTAGACAAGGGCCATTTGCTGACAACCCTGGGTGGTGGTTGTGGGGGACTGCGTGACAGGGGTTTATCGGAATCTGAAATTGCCCCGTGTGAATGAGTAGGGGTACATTGTACCTCTACTCATTCACCAAAAAAAAGTTTCAAAAATAAATGAAGACAGGAGGCAATTTTTGACAATTCCTTTATTAAAAAATAAAAAAACAATGTCCCCGATGTAGATCCATCATCAATCACAATGCCTGCTGCACCGCCGGACTGAAAAAAAAACTGTTTCTAAATAAGTAAGGGACGAGGCCACCTGGTGACACCACCCCTTAACTATTTAAGAACTGTCAGAAAGAGGAGCAGGCATTCGGCAGTTAGCCTTCGCCCCGGGCGAAGAGATTTTTTTTTCGGCGGTGATTGACAATGGAACTACATCTGGGGACATTGTTTTTTTATATTTTTAATAAAGGAACTGTCAAAAACTGCCATTGAGTTCAGGGATCAGGAGTAATTTAGGTTATTTAAAGTAAGTTAATTTAAATTAAGAAACAAATTGAACAGCATTGGCCCCAGGAAGACTGGGGCCCACCACTCACCCACCAAAAAAATTAGTTATTTATCTGTAATGCTACCCCCACAGGAACCTATGAATAAGATGGGTCCTCTGTTGCTTGCCTCAACCTTCCAAAGGGCCTCAGCCCCTCTGACACACCAGGTTGAGTGTAAAAAAAAAAGTAAATACAATGAAGCATGGCAAATAATTCCTATTCCCCAATAATAGTGCTATATCAAAAGCAGGCACCAAACCAGTTAGCAAAGGCAATCTTAACAAATGACTTCTGTTTGGGCAGCACTAGGGTTGTTTGTTCAAAACCCAACACCAGCACTACCCGTCTAGCACACCCTGTGTGGATGAGATCAGCCTCATACATGGGGTGATTTGTCTCCTCTTCTAACCATCCAGTGAGTTTAAATAGGGTGATACGACCCTTTCTGGGCTGATTTTTGCCTGCTGGACGGCACTCTTTACCTCTGTTTACATCGCAATTATTGCTGTGGAATTGGACTGTTATTCGGTGCAAGGAGTTTTTTTATCATTAGGATCTTCACATTCTGTCAAACATTTCCTCTTTATCAGCTCTCCCCTTGTGTTAAAATTTGTGTTAAAGTTGTAAAGACGAAGTTTATCCTGAAGAAGCCCATCCAGGGTGAAACACGTCGATCCCGTCACCTTCCATTTTCCAAGTACTTCACTGACTGTATAAAAAGTTTGGCAGCGTTTATTATATGTTTTTAGAAAACAAATTTCTGTCTCTAGATTTTAACAATGTATAGTAAAAATTGTTGATTTTATTCATCATGTATTTTTGCATATGATTGTATATATTTTCTTGCTTTTTGGCACACTAAAATCCCACACCTCCCCATATCTCTTGCCTTGCGAGATTTGGCGAGACCCTATTTCCCTACATATGACATCACTGGTCCCCAAATGTAAGGGATGCAAACTATGTTTCAGAAAGTCACCTCTGCTAGGATGTGCAGCATTAACTTGCAATTCTGTGACAGCTGCAGGGGAAGGTGTCTGAGCTCTGCACCGTATGGTCTCTACACTATTTGGAACTCATCCTGCTTTAAAGCCAAACCCAGAGCCCACCTGCTGATCCAATGGGGCCCAGGCTCTGTACAGAAAGAATAGGCATGCCCCCCCCTCCAAAATGATTTAATCCTTCTGCCTTTTCCCTGTCATTTGTGACCAGCTTCCCATGTACATCTGTTATGGGGTTTGTCTGTTGTTTTATAATCTTCTAACTATTGATATATCAGTGGAGCCACTTCACTCTGTATGTAGGGGTAGCTTTCACCATGCACACAATCATCAGTGACCAGGCAGGGACAGCGTTCATATGAGAATCAAACATTATGGAGGATCCCTGGCTTAGAGATGAGCTTTATACTGTGTGCGGTAATAATAATAAGTCCCCCTGTAAATGTGCTGTCCCGTATCACTACACACCTTGGCATGGTAGATGTTCGATTTAGGAGGGACACCGCAAAGCCCGTGCCCTCTCCACCAGTCCAGCAAGTTGGCAGGGCCTACTCACCCTGCACACTGGGGTAGCATTTGCGCTGAGCATGCTCATCAATGCCCAGGCGGAGGCTGCGGTCATGTGAAAAATCTAACATTACTGCAGATCCCTTAGAGTTGAGCTCTCACTGCATGCAGTAAAAGTGCAGAATTCCTCTGACAAAGTGCTGTCCATGTCACTTCACACTGTAATTATATGTCACATTAGGAGGGACATGCTGATCCTGCAGTCCAGCGTACCTCTGTTACCTCACTCCTAGTAACAGAATGGGATCCCAACGTGCACATAGAGCTGACCTCACGCGTGCACTTATTAACTCCTTCACTTCCCATACCTCATGACCAGGCCATAGATCTCCATAATGCGGGTTCAAATCCAGTTGCTATTGGATAGGGAGGGAGCCAGAACATTGACCCCCTCGCTACCGGAGGACCAGTTACCTTACCAAGTACCACACCTAACGACTGGTTGCTTGATGTCTTGAACTTGTACTTGGTTATTCTTACCAACTACACTCCTCTTCTCCTTGACTTGCAGAGTTATCCCTTTGTAGTGGTGCTACTTTCTACCCTGTAGTGCTTTACAGACCCAGGTTCTTTTGATACACCAGAACCAACATACACCCCTTTGAGTAATTTCAGACCAGGCTCAGTATGGTTATTGTAAATTTACTTAACAGGTTGCAGCATGACAGTTCAATATACACAATGTCCTTTTCCCTAAATTAACTACTGTAGTGTGGCTGCCCAGGCATTCCTTCAGGAAATGAGAGTCATCTTGGCATTCTCCATAGAACAACCAAAAGAAAGCTCTATCAGTCTAAAAAAAATGATATAAAATTCATTTGGGTGGAGTGTTGCATGGCTGAGTATTTGTCATTCAAAGTGTAACAGGGCAGAAAATTGAAAAATGGCCTGGACTAGAAGGGGGTAAAACAGTCTACAGAACAACATTTTTTTGGAAACACCCTGCCTAACATTTTTACTGGACAGTTTGACCCTCTACAGGAAGTGGAAAATAACACATATTATGGCAAGATCAAAAGATAATACCAATCTCTTACAGGAGGAACTTAGAAGAATATATGCACCACTTTAAAGCTACTGAAAGACTGCATCATACATATGCTATTTTATTTATGTTGTCTACAGTTGCACTTTAAACCCCCATCTCCAGGCAAAAAAAGTTTTCTCATGCAGTGGGGCTTTGCCCGAACTGCACAGTTTAACTGCTCATTTTGGTCTAGGGGAGAGGAGAAAGAAGATAATTTTACCTAATCCTCCGATCCTCCCAGAGCAAGACCACTTCGTCACCCCTGCACTCCAGTGGTCTTGAATTGTGGACTGTTCCTGACGTCATCAAGTCCAGAGCAGGCTCAATAGGCTAGGAACAGTCCACCACTGGACCATCGGGGAGCCCAGTTTTCTGGTGGAACGAAGGATTGGGTGAGTATAAGTTTTCTGCTCACTCCTAGACAAAACGAACAGTTGACCCGCTCAGTGCGGACACAGCCCAACTTCATGGGAAATTTCTTTTTTGCCCGGAATTGATCTTTAAAGCATTTTATCATACCAACTGTACATTATAGAAGAGTGAGCCTGATTATTATCAACACAATATCAGGAACTATTACTATTATTACATAATAATTTAGGTTTACAAAAGTTACCCAAATGTCGACCGGGTTCTTTGATACTGGCAGCCATGACAAGGGAAAAGAAAATTAAGTATTGATAGTAATATTATCCTGGGAGATTTTTACTCTTTAAAACAATTTGCATCATATAATCAGATTCAGTCTTATATTCCCTTCAGTCTAATTACCTGAAGTGTATAAAATACCTGTCAGCTACGCTTTGCTGTGGTGCCTACATGCAAGTGATTGCGTACGTGATATCTGCTTGTAATGAAGTCTTGCCTGATAGCTGTTGGCATCTGAAAAAGCAAGAGACAAAAGTGCCCCATTTTCGATGTCACTGGTGTTCTCCACCCATCTGGAGCCAATTTCTCCATCAATTAAAGTAACTATCAGAGTCTTCACACAAGCAACTACTATAGACCACCATTTAAACTTTAAAGCTTCTCTAGGGCAGGCAACCCACATCACATACACGGAAGTCTGTTATCCATGAAAAGTCTGGTTGTCCATTTCTTTGTTTGTCTTCTCCCCAGCTTTCCTATTTTTGCTCACAATGAATAACTTAAGATGATCTTTAGCTTTGAGAGCCTCAAAGATCAAAACATTGCAACACTCAATTCCTTCTTTTGTTATATAGTCAGTTTAGTATTCTTTATACAGAAGGTCGCTTGTATATAATGCCAATATAATGATTAAGGTTTTCTCTTGCATGTAATATTGGTGGAACTGGGAAGTCACCTCTTGCATGTTACACTGGAAAAACATAAAACAACTCATCTTTTCCAAGACACACACAGAATAAAGAAGGTGTTGCCTTGTGTGTAACACTAATAGAACGAAGAAGGCCTTGTGTTGTGTACAACACTGATATCTTAAGGCCTCTGTACAATTTTAACCAAAGAAGGTCTTCTCCAAAATGTAGAGGTCTTTGATTTGCACTAAAGGACTACACTGATAAATAATGGGTCCCTAGAAGGATATCGTATCTGGAGCTTCGTGGTAGAAAAGAACTATGATGGTATTCTTCTGTGTACATTACTAGCAGGTAACAGAAGGTATAGCATACTTAGTTTTGAAAAGGCACCTACATGGCCTACAGAGTGGAAATGTTTTTCAGCTACAATCTCATGACCAGGTTGTACAGTACTATGCGCCGGCTGTTTAGTAAGTCTTGGGTGTTTTATATAGTTCTTATGGATGTGTTGGACTGTCTGGACTCCATGCATGGTTGCCACTTGTCAGTTGTTCCTATCAATGGGCACCTGAGGCAGCCAGGAGATCTGGTGATTGGAGGAACGTTCCCTATTCATGTGGACAAAATCTACACTGTAAATACATTTACCAGCAAGCCAGAGGACTTCAAATGCACGCTGTAAGTCTATGTACCTTTTATAGTAACTAAGAAAATTTCTGCTGTGTGAAACAGAAAAAATACAATAAATATGACGCCACTAGTGGGACATGTTTCTCCTTTTAGTTAAATATATCCACTTATGACTGGCCAAGTACATTTACAGCATCCTGATGGGATAGCTCAGGTGGGCTTGGACTATGATCTGAACATGCCTGAGCTCATCCCTAGAAGCAACATAAGAAAATGCATCTAAGTTTTATTATATCCTGCCTACCTTTAGTGTTAAAGGGTTAGCTCACCATTAAAATAAAATTTAAAATAGCACCCAGAGCGATCCATGTCATCCTGCATATAAGCCAGAATCCGAATCTTCTTCCCAATACTGTATATGTGCAGCTTTGTAGACGAGGGGAAGTGCTAATTTCATCCTCCTTGATGATGGAGCTCAACATAATGTCCTGTGAGGATGACGTGCTCAACATACCATCCATCCTAGCTTATATGAAGAACAGCTTAAAACGCTCTGAATGCTACTTTTTTAGTAAGGATTTGCGGAGGGTACACTTGGCCTATAGGTATGTAATTTAAACAAGTTCTTACTTGTTCAGCTTTACTGCTCTGCACCATGATTTGTAACCTACTGGGGACACTTGTAAATTTTATTTTAAAGGTGAACTACCCTTTGAAAACAACTAGTCAATGTAAAACATTTATTATGTAAGTGCATCAAGGACTGAAAAGACTTATTTTCCAAGGCACATACAATTCTATGCATTCTATAAAAAAAAAAATCTGTTTGCAAAAACTCTCACTATCCCAATGCATTGTATATACATTTTCTGAAATGGTACACTGAAATCATGGATGTGCATAGGTTGGAAGGAGCTGGACATTGACTAACTAACCCTTTTTTTTGTATGCTTTATGAAAAATATAAATAGCATCATTATTTGTATTCATTTCACTAGCCTTGACCTTGACAATTACCAGAGGATGCCAGCCATGATATTCGCCATAGAGGAGATTAACAAGGATCCAGACCTTCTTCCCAATATCACCCTGGGCTACCAGATCTTCGACACTTGTACTATACTCAGACGGGCAGTAGAAGGAACTTTGTGGATGTTATCCGGAGGAAAAGAAAGCATTCCAAATTATCAGTGTGAACAAACAGGCATTTTTGCTGGTATTGTTGGTGATTCTGAATCGACACGCTCCATTCTAATGGCACACATATTAGGTCTTTATAGATATCCACAGGTACAAAATAATGCTTTTCTTAAAGCTGAACTCTGGGTAGATATAAAAGATACACATTAATGCCGCTATGTATTCATTAATACATTATTAAATGTATTCTTTTAATGCAAGCAGTGCACTACCTGAATATGACCGGATAGTACCCTCACTTTTAAGCCCAGATGACAATGGTTACAAGGACACATAGAAAAAATAAATCTCTCATGCGGTAACACAGACAGCAAGAAAAAGATAAAACAAATTCTAACCCCTGATCGCTCGAAGACTAAAAAAAAAGTTTTACCGTTTTAAATACATTTTAATACATGTTTTTATTTAAAAACTAATTCCCCTTTTCCAGAAAATCACATATGCAGTCAAGAGGCAATGGCAGATATTAAAAAGCTGTGCAGCTTTGTAAAATGTTCATTCTTTTTATAGTCATACCTGTAGACAATTTGGACCCCCCAGAAGTCAAACCCTAAAAAAATCCCAACATTCCATCTTGTTACTAGTATTGGAAAACCATTGGACGCTCACTTCCAGAATAACAAGAGTGAAAAACAATTGTTTTCATGTCCTAACAACAAGACAGGATGTAGGGGTTGATAACTGTTCGTTTTTCGGACATTCTTCTGGGAGAGGTAAAACGTAACCTTTATTATAAATCATGAAATGTATGTAAGTGACCATAACAGGTATCCCTATAGGGTGAGGTCAATGCCACTATATGTGAACCAAAGTTCTATCTCCATGTGATAATATTTACACCTACCAAGTTATTTGATGAAACTTCTCTTGATATACACATATAGACAACATGAGGGTTATTATATCCTCTTACATTCAATATAAAATGACCACCCTATTTATCTGCATTTCGCTCAATTCCACGGTGGTGACCCTAGGGGGTTAAAAGTAAAGGGGATCTACGTACTAAACCTACCCCCAGGGAGGGGTGATTTTGACACCATTCTCCTTCAAAAGGAAAAAATGTGGATCTATTATTTAAATTCCATGACGCCGTTAGGTTTGAATATTGAGTGTAATTTGCAGCCTTTTCTAGAAAAATAGTGCATTTAAATGACCTGTGAAGAGAGACAGTGAATCTGTTTCTGTTTCTTGCCTATTTGAATATTGCCTGTTTGCATTTTGAATTAATCTGTAGCCTTCTCTAGAAAAATAATGTATCTAAAATGACTAGTGAAGAGGGACAGTGAATCTGTCTCTTGCTCCTCATGCCTAAGCGCTCTCTATCACCAAAGGTTCTCTCTTCCGGATAGAATGTATAAGCCAGTGCACTCAGTGTGTGTGCCGTATGCTGAATGTTAAGTATGGGAGTCTGTGTGGATGACATCTAGTGGTCACACACAGGTAATACAGTTGGGACAAGATGGATATTTAAGCCAAGTTCCCTAAACCACTCCCAGCTCTGGGGAAACTAGCGTTGATTGGCTAGTGAAACGCGTCAGCGTGACGTCAGCACGTCGAATGAGGGATCGTCTGCCTGCTGCACATGTGAAGCACTGAGATAGTGGAGGAACGGCGGCTTTTTAATCTAATGTTTGGAATCAATAGTCTACATGCACGGCACTTTATTTACAGCAGGAAAACCTCCAGGTGCCTGAATACCGGCTCATCCTGAGCGTGGCTCAAACCGGATCGATGGGTAGAGGTACAGGGCAGTGATCGACACATACGACATGGTGAGAGTGTCCTTAACTAAGCTTATCAATATAGCTATGATGTTGCTGTTCTTGGTTTGCCTCCCCATCTGACAGCCTTTTGGAGATGTACCAGTGTTATTAAGTGACTTTATGTGTAAGCCGGTTCCGCTGTTTATCAAAGTATCAGCAACATCACTCTCTTGCTTCACTAGGTGGAATCTGTCTTGCTATCAATTTTCTTTTAAAGGGACTTATAATCATCCAATTGTGGATAGCCATATGATATCCCTTGGGCTTTAATACCTTAAACAGCAACAAACTCACCAACCCGCTCAATATCACCCATATTCATATGGGTCATTAGACTCACTGTTCTATATCAACAACTAAGCTGTACTGTATTTGTATCATCATCTATCTCTTAGCTTTTGAGAACTAAGCTTTTTATATATATAAATCTGTCACTGCAGCAGCTATTGCTTTGACCAAAGTGATTGTTCAAATGTGGGTACTGAGTGTGTGCAGAGCCAATCCGCCCTATACGCTCACTACGCAAGCTGCGCAGGGCCCCGCCGCTGTGGGGGGGCCCCCAAGGGCGGATCGGCTCTGCTCAGTGTTGCCAACTACTCGTAGATTTACCCCTTAAAGTCCGTTACGGGCACCGGTGGCTGTACAAAAGATGGCCGCGAGCCGACCATTCAACTGCGCATGCGCCGATCCGAAGCCAGCCGGGCTTGGAAAAGCTTGTACGCGCTCGACCAGGCGGCGCAGTAACGTTATTGCGCCACCCGGCACCATTTTTGAATAGCTCGAGACGTGGTGGGTGACTCCTGTCCTGCAGTGCACTCATCGGCGGAGGAGCCGAGCAGGGGTGACGCCTGATGGTGAGGAGGAGGAGTGTGAAACTGGGGGGATATCGTTGTAAAAAAGGGGACACTGAGAGAAGAGGACATTACTGGGAGCCGGCGGGGGCTGAAGCCATGCCAATGCCATGCAGGGGACAAAGAGAGACTGATGTGCTCTGTGACTGCCCACCATCATATTACTTCTCCAGTCCACATCATCAGTTTGCTGTGTCCTCCTCCCGTGCCCCTTTCACCTCTCTACAGGTCAGGGCGGACACTATCATGTCTGCAGCCTCTGTCCACTTCCTGTAGTATGTCCACAGCCTCTGTCCAGCTCCTGTAGTATGTCCGCAGCCTCTGTCCAGCTCCTGTAGTATGTCCACAGCCTCTGTCCAGCTCCTGTAGTATGTCCGCAGCCTCTGTCCACCTCCTGTAGTATGTTCGCAGCCTCTGTCCACCTCCTGTAGTATGTTCGCAGCCTCTGTCCACCTCCTATAGTATGTCCGCAGCCTCTGTCCACTTTCTGTAGTATGTCTGCAGCCTCTGTCCAGCTCCTGTAGTATGTCCGCAGCCTCTGTCCAGCTCCTGTAGTATGTCCGCAGCCTCTGTCCACCTCCTGTAGTATGTTCGCAGCCTCTGTCCACCTCCTATAGTATGTCCGCAGCCTCTGTCCACTTTCTGTAGTATGTCTGCAGCCTCTGTCCAGCTCCTATAGTATGTCCGCAGCCTCTGTCCAGCTCCTGTAGTATGTCCGCAGCCTCTGTCCACCTCCTGTAGTATGTTCACAGCCTCTGTCCACCTCCTATAGTATGTCCGCAGCCTCTGTCCACTTCCTGAAGTATGTCCACAGCCTCTGTCCAGCTCCTGTAGTATGTCCGCAGCCTCTGTCCACCTCCTGTAGTATGTTCGCAGCCTCTGTCCAGCTCCTGTAGTATGTCCGCAGCCTCAGTCCACCTCCTGTAGTATGTCTGCAGCCTCTGTCCACCTCCTGTATGATGTCCGCAGCCTCTGTCCACTTTCTGTAGTATGTCCGCAGCCTATGTCCAGCTCCTGTAGTATGTCCGCAGCCTCTGTCCACTTCCTGTAGTATGTCCGCAGCCTTTGTCAGCTCCTGTAGTATGTCCGCAGCCTCTGTCCACCTCCTGTAGTATGTCCGCAGCCTCTGTCCAGCTCCTGTAGTATGTCCGCAGCCTCTGTCCACCTCCTGTAGTATGTCTGCAGCCTCTGTCCACCTCCTGTAGTATGTCCGCAGCCTCTCTCCACCTCCTGTAGTATGTCCGCAGCCTCTGTCCACCTCCTGTATCATGTCCGCAGCCTCTGTTCACCTTCTGTAGTATGTCCGCAGCCTCTGTCCAGCTCCTGTAGTATATCCGCAGCCTCTGTCCACTTCCTGTAGTATGTCCACAGCCTCTGTCAGCTCCTGTAGTATGTCCGCAGCCTCTGTCCACCTCCTGTAGTATGTCCGCAGCCTCTGTCCACCTCCTGTAGTATGTCCGCAGCCTCTGGTGGTGGTTTGTGTCCACATGGATGAGTGTACTACGTATCTGAGAGATAGATATTTTCATAGGGCAGACAACAGCGAGTCCATATCCATATAGTCCATATAGTCCATATTAGTATACTTTCTCTTTTTCTTGTTCAT
Source organism: Lithobates clamitans (assembly GCA_037952925.1). NCBI lineage: Eukaryota > Metazoa > Chordata > Amphibia > Anura > Ranidae > Lithobates > Lithobates clamitans. The sequence goes on from JBBGZY010000657.1 coordinate 3,147,737, forward strand.
CTCATTCTTCTATGTGGCTTGCCTAGGCAAGACCACTGGGGCCCAGATATAAGATGAGTAAGATGAGTGTCTTTAACCTTTTCCCTACAGTGTTGATGTTTAATACTTTTTACTGGGCATTAAAAAAACATGATCCTCTTTAACATACATTACATCCTATACATACATACATACAGTAGGTGGAAACAAATTACCACAGATGAAAGATTTGTTGTTTTTCCGATATGTCTAATAGGGTTTGTATTTCTCCTTTGAACCCGGGTTGAACCTATGGGTGTATGGATAGAACTCTCTGATCGATCGGGTAATCAAGACACACACATGGGATGGTGAATCAAAATTACAATGGTTTACTGGGTTTGCATATATCTTATACACTTACAGAGAGAGAGAAAAGGCTCCCTCTTATTATCAGCCAATGAGATTGAAGCATAGACTTTAAGAAAAAATAAGCATAAAACGTCATAAATTGCATATTCTCCCTAGAGATATCCCTCAGGCTATATCTAAATATAAGTTTATATATATGTGACCACGTATGCTAGGCAATCTGTCAATGTTCAAAACACCCAACTTCTAACATGTTATAACTTTGTTATTCATTTTCTATATTAAAATGTCAGGCTAACCACACGTACATCCTGTTCAAGTACATAGCTCGCAAATAATCTTTGCACTTCTAATTTTCTGCATAAGAAAGCAAAATACATTTCTTCTTGTATAACATATCTTAAAGCAGCACTCTAACATCCTTACAGGGTTCCTGTAATTTTTTTAATCCACAGATAAGCTACTTCTCAACCAACCCAACTCTTAGCAACAGAAAAATATTTCCTTCTTTCTTTCGTACCATACCTAGTGATGTATTTCAGTCTCAAGGTCTTGCTAACTTAATCCTGTATTTTGGTTGGTCATGGGTTGGCTTTCTAGCAAGTGATAATGACTATGGTCAACTAAGTCTCCAGGCGGTAAAGAAGGAATTAATCAATGCTGGTGCATGTGTAGCTTTCATAGAAACAATTATGATTAGCCAGGCCAACAGGAATGCTCCACACATTGTCAAAGTTATCAAGGGGTCAACAGCCAAAGTTGTGGCAGTGTGGGCCTCCAAACCAGACTTTTTACCAGTTGTAGAAGAGTTAGCAAGGCAGAATGTGACTGATAGAATCTGGATAGCCAGTGAAGCATGGTCAACCTCCAATATTCTTTCTAAAGAAAAGTATCAGCATGTCTTGATGGGCACTCTTGGGTTTGCTGTCCATGGAGGACAGTTTCCAGGATTTAAGGAGCATATTTACAGCTTACACCCATCAAAAGCTCCAAATAATTCTTTTTTAATAGAGTTTTGGGAGGAAATTTTTTTTTGCAAATGGACTAAGCACCTGAATTTGGATGACGGGACAAGTAACAAAACAGCACATGACTGCACTGGAGAAGAAAACCTAAGGAAGTCAATGCTAAAAGTTGAGTTTGGAATAACCTTCAATGTCTACACTGCAGTTTATGCGTTTGCATGGGCTTTACACAGTCTACTTCACTGCCAGCCAGGAAAAGGCCCATTTCAGAATGAATGTGCAAATATTTTATCTTTTGACCCTTGGCAAGTACGTTATTTGTATTTTTCACAAAGTCAATTGAGTATATGTATTGTTTGTTTTGCTTTAAATCCCCCTCTTCTTAATGTTCTTTTCCAGCTTCTCCATTATATTAAAAGAACAAGGTTTCAGACTAAAGACAAGACAAACATATTTTTTGATGACAATGGAGATCCTCCAGCCCTTTATGATATTGTGAACTGGCAGATAAGTTCTGCTGGGTCCTTGGAGCAAGTTATAGTTGGAAGATATGACTCCAGCTCCACAGATGGGAACACCATGCGGCTGGACCATGCTGGCATTGTATGGGTTAATAACAAAACAATGGTATGATTGCACAAGATGAAAAAAAAATACTCATGCTATGTAGATGCATCTTCTTTAGGAAACGTATCATTTATTGTTTATCTGTCTATATAATTTACAAAATACAAAGAACTGTGCCCTTGAGGGACTTGTAATATACCACCACAATCATACAAACACTCACAGTTTGCTCAAATACCAGCTAGAGGGAAAATGGCTCTGTGTCAGTTTTATTTTAGTGATTAGACACTGGAAAGCTTGTCACATTGGTTTATGCCAGTCTGGTGGGTCTTGCCAAGCTTGGCACAGACCACATGGAAATGCTTTGTATACATGGCAATGCGAAAGACTACCCTACTGGTGTGCTGTCAGTGGAAACACCTTGTGGAGTTGTAAAGCATGTAAAGTGTATGGTTAAGAACATGTTACATCAGGGGCGCCCAACCTTTTGAAGAGCGAGGGCCACTTTAGCTACTTGGCAGCTGGTTGCGGGCCACAATGAGCGGAGTGGGCAGATGACAGCTCTGTGTCCACTCTGCATATGCAGAGCAGACAGGGACACAGCCCACTCTACTCTATGGGCCCTCCGATCTGCCCAGACAGAAGGGGACGGATTCCCTTCTGTTTTTTTAAGCAGATCGGATTAGAGATCTGCTTAAAAAACGGGTGTAAAAGGACGCAGCTCAGTTTAAACCTGCCGCTCTATAGAGGCGATCATGTGAAAGGAGCCTAAGGCTCCCTTCACACTGATGCACGGCGGTTTACCTGCACCTTAACTGACCTCAATCTTCACTTCTTCCTCAGAATTCCTGCAGGTATTGCTGGCTGCTGCTGTCTCCTAGGTGGGTATGGCTGGTGGCTGCTGCTGGCTGTCCTTCAGGGTGGGTACGGCTGGTGGGTGCTGCTGGCTGGTACTGATGGCTGGTACTGGTGGGTACTGCTTTCTGGTACTGGTGGATACCACTGGCTGGTACTGATGGCTGGTACTGGTGGGTACTGCTGGCAAGTACTGCTGGCTGGAACTGGGAAGTACTGCTGGTGAGTACTGGTGGGTACTGCTGGCGAGTACTGGTGGGTACTGCTTTCTGGTACTGCTGGGTACTGATGGACACTGCTGGCTGGTACTGGTGGGTACTGCTGGCTGGTACTGCTGGGTACTGATGGCTGGTACTTCTGGATACTGCTAGCTGGTACTGGTTGGTACAGCTGGCTGGTACTACTGGGTACTGCTGGTTGGTACTTCTGGGTACTGGTGGGTACTGCTGGGTGGTGCTTGTGGGTACTGCTAGCTGGTACTTCTGGGTACTGTGGCTGGTACTTCTGGGTACTGCTCGCTGGTACTTCTGGGTACTGCTGGGTGGTGCTTGTGGGTACTGGTGGCTGGTACTTCTAGGTGGGACTTTTGGGTACTGGTGGGTGGTGCTTCTGGGTACTGATGGGTACTGCTGGTTGGTACGTCTGGGTACTGGTGGGTGGTACTTCTGGGTACTGGTGGCTGGTGCTGGCTGGTACTTCTGGGTACTGGTGGGTACTGCTGGCTGGTACTTCTGTGTACTGGTGGGTACTTTTTGGTACTGCTGGGTGGTGCTTCTGGGTACAGCTGGATGGTATTTATGGGTACTGCTGGCTGGTACTTCTGGGTACTGCTGGCTGGTACTTCTGGGTATTGGTGTGTACTGCTGGGTACTGGTGGCTGGTACTTCTGGGTACTGCTGGGTGGTACTTCTGGGTACTGCTGTGTGGTACTTCTGGGTACTGGCGGGTACTATTGGGTACTGCTGGCTGGTATAACTGGGTACTGGTGGCTGGTTCTTGATCCTCTATACCTGCCATCAGTGTGACAGGAGCAGCACTGGAGGAAGCATACGGCTGCAGGAGAGAGCAGAGCCGATGCTTCCAGTATCGCGCTGGGAACTGTCACAGGCGGAGCACATTTGATATCACTCTGCCTAAGACAGAAGCCGGCACTATAGCACAGAAAGCATCGGCTCTGCTTCCTCTAGCGCCGGCTCGAAACTTCTCGCTGATGCTCGGGGATGGCGGGTCGGGAACCCGCAATCTGGGCTTGACGACCCACCATCCCAGAGCAGGTGGTGGCGGGCCACATCAGAGGATGTCGCAGGCCACATGTGGCCCGCGGGCCAGTGGTTGGGCACCCATGTGTTACATGGTGTAATACCATAATGTAATTTTCCTTTTTTTTGGTAACCGTGGGAAGAAGGAAAAACAGGTAAGAAGTGCTAAAAATGTGTATGAAGTAAATGATATTAAAAAGATAAAACAATAACAGATATATGGTTGGCCAGGTAAGATTTTGGGACTACAGAGTTACTGATGCTCAGGGCTTTCTTTCTTTCCTTCTCTTTCTCTCTCTCTTTCTCTCTTTCTCTTGCTCTGCTTTCTCGAAGCCTGCTGCTGAGTGAAAAGGCTGAGTACTGGTAGAACACTAAAAAGATATGAGTGCTGCAAGTTTGATTAATGGAAGTATTAATGGAAGATGGCTTAATAATGGGGTGCTACGGACCGTCCTCTATGTGATGTGACTTCTATCTTTGAATAGCAACAGTAAAGTGCAGAAACTATAACTTTGTGTGGAAATTCCTTTCTTGTGAATATAAAGGCTAATGGCCATGGATGGGAAGGCATATGGCAAGGAGTGGGTACAATATGGCTGAGACTCTTAGCTATAGCAGTGGGTTGTTGTAGTATCCAAGAGGTAGAGGGGTGGGAGCTTGAGCAATGTAGCGCCAACAGTCAGCCAATCAGAAGCCCTCTTACATGTCTGTGTTTTGTCCATACAGAGAATGCAAGTTTGCTCTAATGCCAGCACCATGGAGGAGCAAGCGTTTTCGCAACTTCACGTACCCACGCCCGCCAGGAAGCTGACACACGCAGTGCTAATCACAGACAGTGAGACATTTCCCAATCCGCAGCTACATAGATCAAGAAATGTCTCACTACCTGTGATTAGTGCTGTGCAGTGTCAGCTTCCTAGCGGGCGCGGGCATGTGGAGTTGCGAAAACACCTAAGCTAATCTTTATCCACTAGTCTCAACATTCTTCATTGCTCATGCTTTCTTCCTAAAACCCACCTAATCTGAGTATTCCTAAAATGCATGAAAGTTAAAAACATTCAGTCTTTAGAATCACTTTAATTATGTTTCATGGCAAGGTGTACCCACATTTTAGCAGTCAGATTCTACTACATTCTTTAGGATCTGTTTTCTTTTTCCTTTATGCATTTTCTATTTATTTTCATTAAGGTCCCAACATCAAAGTGCAGTTCTAGCTGTTCTCCAGGATTTATGAAGGTGACTATTCCTGGAAAGCCCATCTGCTGTTTCCAGTGCGTACCGTGTCCTCAGGGACAAATCTCCAATGAAACAGGTGCTTTATAAGATTATGTTTAATTATTTTAGGTTTCTACACACAAACTGTGCTTTTTACAATACTGACACTAGCTTTCTTCTATAGATGCTGTCAATTGCCTCCCTTGCCCCTGGGATATGTGGCCCAATCTCCAGCAAGGTGCATGTTTGCCAAGGCCCATTGAGTTTCTCTCCTACAGTGAGGCACTTGGCATTATCTTGGTTACCATTGCCATATTCTCCTCTGTTGTCCCACTTGGAATTTTGGGATTGTTCATCCATTATAGGACCACACCAATTGTGCGAGCCAACAACTGGTCGTTAAGCTGTCTTCTACTCATATCTTTGTGCCTTTGCTTCCTTTGCTCATTGGCGTTTATTGGATACCCGCAAATAGATAAGTGTCTTCTCCGCCAGGTTACTTTTGGTTTGGCCTTTGCATTGTGTATCTCTTGTGTTCTGGCCAAAACTATTACAGTTATCATTGCCTTCAAAGCCACCAAGCCAGGAAGTCAGTTAAGAAAGTTTACTGGTGTACGAATATCCTACTCACTCATTGTCTTTTGTCTGCTAATTCAAGTATCCATCTGTGTGACTTGGCTTTCTTCTTCACCTCCTTTTCCAGAGTATGACTCTAACACTCAGTCAGAGGTAATTATTTTGAGCTGCAATGAAGGTTCTCCTACAGCATTCTGGTTTATGTTAGGATACCTTGGTCTCCTAGCCACAATCAGTTTTATTGTTGCGTTCTTGGCCAGAAGATTACCTGACAGCTTCAATGAGGCAACGTTTATTACCTTTAGCATGTTGGCTTTCCTCAGTGTTTGGATTTCCTACATTCCAGCCTCTCGCAGCTCACGAGGAAAGTATACTGTGGCCACAGAGATCTTTGCCATCTTATCTTCTACCTGGGCTCTTGTGGTTTGTATTTTCTTGCCAAAATGTTTCATCATATTGTTTCGACCAGATATGAACTCTAAAGGACTATTGATGAGGAAAAACTGTGGCTGAAAACCAAAAATGTACACATCTATCTTGTGCAGGACTACAGTCATGTAATCATAGAACTGTTTATGTTGTAAGCGTTTTAGGAAAGTATTTTGTAGGTTCATAACTTTCTCTGTTCTGAAGCTATTGCTGTTTGTTTCACCATATTCTCTCTCTTACTGGTTTCTGAATGGGAAGGTCTGCCTTCATTACAACAACCTGAGCAATATCTGTGTTGTAATGGAAAAACCTGCAGTGTCTGCATCCCTCTAGAATGGATGAATCTTGTAGAGTGGCTCACTAAATAAGAATCTTATTGCAGGTGATGCCTGAAAATTTTGCTTGTATCGAATTATGGTGTACTTCTGTGAAAAGCAGGGAGCCAATTACACAAGCAAAGTATGAGATTTTGGCAGGTATATAGGATATTGATATGCATGTTAACTATTTGCAGAATGGTTCCTACATTGCATGGAAGTGATATTTGATTTTTTTGCACATTTTAGAAAATGAAAAAATTTGTAGACTGAAATGGAATAAACAAATTAACAGTTAATATGCATTCTGGATCAAATTCAAAGCCAGGGCCATCTTTAATATTGATTGGATCCTGGGCAAACATTTTCTTGGTCCCCCCCATGCAATTTTGTTCTTCACCTGCTCTGAGACATACAAAAAATACCAGTTTCCTGAATCAGATCAGGCAGCAATTGCAATTGGTTGCCAGAGGTTAAAATGTATCATTACCACTCACTGAATGGCTTCTAGAGGTTACAGCACACATTATGGCCCACTGATTATTTGCTAGAGGTTACAGCACATGACTTCTGCTTGTTGATTGGTTGCTAGAGATTACTGTACATCAATACCACTCATTGATTGGTTGCTAGAGGTTACTGGACATCCTTACCACTCACTAATTGGTTGCTAGAGGTTACTGCACATTATTACTGCTCACTGATTGATTGCAAGAGGTTACTACATACCCTTACCACACAAAAATTGGTAGCAAGAGGTTAGTGCACATCATTGCTGCTCACTGATTGGTTGCTAAAGGTTACAACACATTATCTCCCCACTGCCTGCACACCATGATCTGGGGAGATGAGGGGGCCCATCAATAGACAGAAAACTCCTAGGGATCCTAGGACTCCTGGGATCAGTGGCAATGCTGGGGGAGGGGGCAGGGTGTTATCAGTGGCAATGCTGGGGGGTTGATGGGATCAGTGGCAGTGGTGGGGGGATGGGATTAGTAAGTATATAGCGGGGGATTCTTCACTGACCACCAATGTAACAGGAAATTTACAATGACCACCAATGCTAGGGGGATTTACACTGACCACCAATGTGAGGGGGGATTTGCACTGACCACCAATGTGAGGGGGGATTTGCACTGACCACAATGTAATGGGGGATTTTACACTAACCACCAATATAAAGAGGGATTTCTACACTGACACCAATGTAATAGGAGCATTTACACCAACCACCAGTGTAAGGGGGAATATACAATGACCTCCATGTAAGAGGGAATTTACACTGATAACCATTGTCGAGAAGATTTGTACTGATCACCAATGTAAGGTGACACTTCTACACTGACCACCAATGTAAAGGGGGATTTACACTGACCACCAATGTAAAGGGGGATTTACACTGACCACCAGTGTAAGGGCAATTCTCCACTTACTAAAAATGTAATTGAAAATGTACACTGATCACCAGTGTAATTTGGGTTTTTACATCAACAACCAATAAAGGGGGATTTTTACACTTGCCACCGATGTAAGGGGGGATTTACACTCACCGCCAATTTAAAGGGGGCTTCTACATGGACCACCAATGTAAGGAAGGATTTGAAACTGACCACAAATGCAAGTTGCAATGAGTTGCAATGAGAAGATTTACACTGACCACCAATGTAACTGATTTGCATGCAAAATCACTTTCCTGAAACCACGGAAACATGCTGCTCTTTACCAGATACACAGGTGTGTCAATAATTGTTAATGACACCCTCAGGCATCTGCTGAGATGTGCGTGTTCACATGCACCAAAATTCACGCTGCTGTGGCACCACCTCCAATTTGCTTACCTTTGCAAAACAGGCTGATGTTAGGCTTAATGACCACAGTTGCAGGCAGGACTTTCAAGCATGCCCTTTACCTCCCCAGGGGGCAGCATTCAACAGAAGTGATGGTGAATATGAGCTCGGTGGGGGCATGATATCCATATGAATGCCGCGTCTATTTACATATCAATCTCGTGGCTATTTACATATTAACCACTTCAGCCCCAGAAGATCTGGCTGCTCAATGACCAGGCCATTTTTTGCGATACGGCACTGCGTCGCTTTAACTGACAATTGCATGGTTGTGCGACGCTGTAACCAAACGAAATTGTTGTCCTTTTTTTCCCACAAATAGAGCTTTCTTTTGGTGGTATTTGATCACCTCTGTGGTTTTTATTTTTTGCGCTATAAACAAAAGAAGAGCGACAATTTTGAAAAAAACACAATGGGGGTTATTTACGAAAGGCTAATCCACTTTGCACTGCAAGTGCACATCAGGAGTAATTTAAGTTATTTAAAGTAACTTAATCTAAATTAAGAAACAAATTGAACAGTATTGGCCCGAGGAACACTGGCCCACCACTCACCCACCCAAAAAATTAGTTATTTATCTGTAATTCTACCCCCACAGGAACCTATGAATAAGATGGGTCCTCTGTTGCTTGCCTTGACCTTCCAAAGGGCCTCAGCCCCTCTGACACACCAGGTTGAGTGTAAAAAGAAAGTAAATACAGTGAAGAATGGCAAATAATTCCTATTCCCCAATAATAGTGCTATATCAAAATCAGGCACCAAACCAGTTAGCAACATGGAGTGATTTGTCTCCTCTTCTAACCATCCAGTGAGTTTAAGTAGGGTGATATGACCCTTTCTGGGCTGATTTTTGCCTGCTGGTTGGCGCTTTTTACCTCTGTTTACATCGCATTTATTGCTGTGGAATTGGACTGTTATTAGGTGCAAGGAGTTTTTTTTTATCATTAGGATCTTCACATTCTGTCAGACATTTCCTCTTTATCAGCTTCCCCCTTGTGTTAAAATTTGTGTTAAAGTTGTAAAGAAGAAGTTTATCCTGAAGAAGCCCATCCAGGGCGAAACATGTCGATCCCGTCACCTTCCATTTTCTTCAAGTACTTTACTGACTGTATAAAAAGTTTGGCAGCGTTTATTATATGTTTTTAGAAAATACATTTCTGTCTCTAGATTTTAACAATGTATCGTAAAAATTGTTGATTTTATTCATCATGTATTTTTGCATATGAATGTATATTTTTTTCTTGCTTTTTTGCACACTAAAATCCCACACCTCCCCATATCTCTTGCCTTGCGTGATTTGGGGAGGCCCTTTTTCTCTACATATGCCATCACTGGTCCCCAAATGTAAGGGATGCAAACTATGCTTCAGAAAGTCACCTCTGCTAGGATGTGCAGCATTACCTTGCAATTCTGTGACAACTGCAGTGGAAGGTGTCTGAGCTCTGCACCGTACGGTCTCTACACTATTTGGAATTAATCCTGCTTTAAAGCCAAACCCAGACCCCACCTGCTGATCCATTGGGGCCCAGACTCTGTACAGAAAGAATAGGCTGTCCCCCCCCTCAAATTATTTAATCCTTCTGCCTTTTCCCTGTCATTTGTGACCAGCTTCCCATGTACATCTGTTATGGGGTTTGTCTGTTGTTTTATAATCTTCTAACTATTGATATATGGGCGGGGCCACTTCACCCTGTATGTAGGGGTAGCTTTCACACAATCATCAGTGACCAGGTAGGGACTAACATTACTGCAGTTCCCTAACTTAGAGTTGAGCTCTCACTGCATGCAGTAAAAGTGCAGAATTCCTCTGACAAAGTGCTGTCCCATGTCACTTCACACTAGGGATGAGCCGATCACCCCCCAGTTCGGTTCGCACCAGAACCTGCGAACGGACCGAAAATTTGCACGAACGTTAGAACCCCACTGACGTCTATGGTACTCGAATGTTCGAAATCAACAGTGCTCATTTTAAAGGCTAATTTGCATGGTATTGTCCTAAAAAAATTGGGGGGCCCCGGTGTGCCCCAGGGAACATGTATCAATGCAAAAAAAAGATTTAAAAACTGACGTTTTTTCGGGAGCAGTGATTTTAATGATGCTTAAAATAAAAAAATAAAAAAAGTGAAATATTCCTTTAAATATCGTACCTGGGGGGTGTCTATAGTATGCCTGTAAAGTGGCGCGTGTTTCCCGTGCTTAGAACAGTCCCTGCACAAAATGACATTTTTAAAGGAATAAAAGTCATTTAAAACTGCTTGCGGGTTTAATGTAATGTCGGGTCCTGGCAATATGGATGAAAATCAGTGAGACAAATGGCATGGGTACCCCCCTGCCCATTACCAGGGCCTTTGGGTCTTGTATGGATATTAAGGGGAACCCCGCACCCAAATTAAAAAAGGAAAGGTGTGGGGCCCCCAGGCCCTATATACTCTGAACAGCAGTATACAGGCGGTGCAAACAAGACAGGGACTGTAGGTTTGTTGTTAAGTAGAATCTGTTGTAATTTTGAACTGGTACATTTTTAGCGTGTTCAGCTCCAGCCAAAAAATCTATTTTAAGCTTTTTGGAAAACATAGGGAAGGGTTATCACCCCTGTGACATTTGTTTTGCTGTCTGTGCTCCTCTTCAGAAGATTTCACCTCACTTTTTGTCCCAAGGACAAATGTTTTTTGAAAATTTGGGGTCATTAGTGAAACAAGGATTGGTGATAAAGCATCAGTGTAAAGGAGAAAAGTTTTTCCCATATTAACTCTTACAGGAGAGAATTTCCCTTCCTAGGGGTAGATTTCATCTCACTTCCTGTTGTCTCCTTCCGTTTGCAAGTAGGAGTCGTTTGTAAGTTAGATGTTTGAAAGTAGGGGCCTGCCCTATATACTCAGCAGAAATTTGGGCCTTAGGTGTTGTTGTGGCCACAACACTGTAAGCCCTTACAAGGCCCTGTTGTCATTTCATGCCCCTGTTAAACAGGGGCAGAAAAATTGGGCCTTTGGTGGTGGTGCTGGTGCCACAACACTGTAAATCCTCACAGTTACTCTTGGTGGGTGCAGAAACAGACCCTGCTGTGAAATATTAGATCAAGAATTCTAATTACATGTGCCTGTTAAACAGGGGCTGAAAAATTGGGCCTTAGGCACTGGTGCTGGTGCCACAACACTGCAACCCCTCACAGATACTCTAGTTGGAGCACAGGAACTAGCCCTGCTGCAAAGAATTGCATCAAGAATTGTAATTACACGCCCCTGTTAAACAGGGGATGAAAAATTGGGCCTTAGGCACTGGTGGCGGCGCCCAGAACCAAAAATGTTCTTACAAGCTATCAGCATGATCATTGAGGAGGAAGAGGATAATTAGGCAGTCTTTGAAGGGATCTGACATTTCAAAAAAATTATTCGGTTACATCAGCATCAGGTGCTTGGTAGCTGGTGGTGATCCAAGACTGATTCATTTTTATGAAGGTCAGTCAATCGACCGAGTCGGTGGACAGACGCACCCTGTGATCGATTACAAAGCCTCCAGCAGCACTGAATGTACATTCTGAAAGAATGCTGGATGCAGGACAAGCCAGTAGCTCAATTGCATACTGTGCCATCTCTGGCCAGTGATCCATCCTCAAAACCCAGTGACCCAGAGGATTTTCGGTTGGAAAGGTGTCCAAGTCAGATCTTGCCCCTAGGTATTCCTGCACCATGTAAAACAGACGCTGGCGATGGTTGCTGGAACCGATCATACCTTGGGGCTGCGGACTAAAAAATTGTCTGAATGCATCGGTCAGACAGCCACCTTCTCCACCGCTCCTTCTTTGACTGACCGAAGCCTCAGCAACACGTTGTCCAGAAACAGGAGTTTATAACCTCCCAGTCCTTTGGAATGCGTTGCACAGACCTTTCTGCAAGGCCTCCCGAAGATGTTTCATCCTCTGCTCCCTGTGTGACGGCAAGATAAGTTCCGCAACCTTACCCTTGTAATGTGGATCAAGGAGGGTTGCCAGCCAGTATTGCTCCCTCTCCTTGATACCACGAATACGAGGATCCTTCCGCAGGCTTTTCAGGATCAGGGAGGCCATGCAGCGTAGGTTTGCTGAGGCATTCGGTCCGGAGTCCTCTGGGTCACTAAGGACGACATGATCCACAGCCACCTCCTCCCAGCCACGTACAAGTCCATGTGTTTCTTGGGATTGTAAATGATCCCTTAAAGACTGCAGCTGATGCTGAGTGCCAGGCTCCACCTCCATACTGACACAATCCTCCTCCTCCTTCTCCTCCTCGTCCACTTCCTGTGTGATCGGCGGGCACGCAGGAACACTGTCTGGATAAAGGGGGCCTTGAGAGCTACGGAAGTCCTCCTCTTCCTGCCTCTGTTCTGCCTCAAGTGCCCTGTCCATTATTCCAAGCAGTGTGTGCTCCAACAGGTGGACAAGGGGGACAGTGTCACCGATGCATGCACTGTCACTGCTCACCATCCTCGTGGCCTCCTCAAATGGTGACAGGACAGTGCATGGATCCCTGATCATGGCCCACTGGCGTGGGGGAAAAAAACAGGCTCCTCTGACCCCGTCCTGGTGCCATAGTCGCACAGGTACTCATTGATGGCCCTCTGCTGCGTGTGCAACGTTGAGTTCCACCTGGTGAGCATGTCACAGATTAGGCGGTTCTTGGGCAGGTTAAATTCCTTTTGGAGGTCTGCTAGCCGAGCACTGGCATTATATGACCGGCGGAAATGCACACAGACTTACCTGGCCTGACTCAGGACATGCTGTAAGCCCGGGTACCTGCCCAAGAACCGCTGCACCACCAAGTTAAGGACGTGAGCCAAACAGGGCACATGGGTCATTTGTCCCTGTCGGAGGGCGGAGAGGAGGTTGGTGCCATTGTCGCAAACTACCATTCCTGCCTTAAGTTGGCATGGCGTCAACCACCTCTGAACCTGCCCCTGCAGAGCTGACAGAACCCCTGCCCCAGTGTGGCTCCTGTCCCCCAAGCACACCAGCTCAAGCACCGCATGGCATCTTTTGGCCTGCGTACTTGCATAGCCCCTTGAACGCCTACGGAGCACAGTTTCGAGGACAAAGCACAGGAAGAGGCCATGGAGGAAGAAGAAGAGGAGGGGGTGGAGGAGAGAGGTGTGTCAGAATCACAAGTAGTGGCATTTTGGAGGCGTGGTGGCGGAACAACCTCCAACACTACTGCACCTTGTCCTGCATGCTTCCCAGCTGCCAGAAGAGTCACCCAATGCGCTGTGAAACTTAGGTAACGCCTCTGTCCATGCCTGCTGGACCATGAGTCAGCGATAATATGCACCTTACCGCTGACTGCCCTGTCCAGCGAGGCCAAGACATTGCCTTCCACATGCCGGTAGAGAGCCGGAATCGCCTTTTGTGAGAAAAAGTGGCGTTTGGGAACCTGCCACTGAGGAACCACACATTCCATAAACTCACGGAAGGGGGCAGAGTCTACCCACTGAAAAGGTAGCAGTTGAAGTGCTAGCAATTTTGCCAAGCTAGCATTCAACCGCTGGGCATGTGGATGGCTGGGAGCAAACTTCTTTTTGCGGTGCAGCAGCTGGGGCAGGGAAATTTGCTTGGTACAATCTGACGTTGGTGTACCGATAGCAGATTGCCCGCAAGTACTTGGCTGTGACACACCTAATTCTACACCTTCACTCCTCTCAGTGCAGGTCTTAGAGAGGACTGAAGGTATAGTGGGGTTGGAGAACCCAGCTGATGAGGACTAAGGACAGTTCCTCTTTGTTTTTTGGTGTGGGCCTAGCAGCGGTGCCATCTGATGCACTCGTCTCAAATAAGGCTTGCACCAAAGAACTTTTGGAATAACGTGCAGAGACAGCAGCGTCCTGCACATGCGGAGCTCTGAGGTGTGATGCAGTCAGTGTGCTGCTCTTAGGCTGGCCCCTGGAGGGCATCCTGCCTCGTCGGTGATGTGCCTCCTCCTTCTCCTCTCTCCTATCAGGAACCCATGTTGAGTCAGTGACCTCATCATCCCCTCCCTCCTCATCACTGGAGCAAACCTGGCAGTAGGCTGCAGCAGGGGGAACATGACTGCCAGATTGCTGTCCTTCTTGGGCACCCCCTCTGTCCGTGCTCACATTACTGCCTTCATCTAGCTCAGTATCATCATCAGAGCCTTCTAAACACTGGGCATCCTCCTGGAGCATGTACCCAACACTGTGACTACGTCCAGACGAAGCTACGCCCATTGAAGGAAGCGAAACGCGTTGACGTCAGAAGCTGTCATGTGACGCCGACTTATGCGGAATCCCCCGTGCACGGGAAGCATCAGGAACTGACATAGGATCAGCACAGCTGCGCTTCTCATCCATACACCCAGCGTGTATTTGAGCTACAAGCGGCATCGGCTTAGTGGATGAAGGCGATGATCAATTGAAGCCATATCCACGATTGGGGACAGAGATCAACAGATGGTGTGAGTGATCAGAAGGGCAAAATATACGCCCAAGTCGGCCAACGGAGCGGTAAGACGTCTTCACACCACACAATATAGCCGGACAGATCTCCATACCAGTAAGCATACTGGCACAGCTACCACGAGGAATTGATTCACAATCAGCCGATCTAGCTGCCCTCACTAAACCACCTTTAACGCCCATACCACTGATCTGAAATAGACTTGGGAACTATGCCGTTTTGGTAAAGATACCAGTGACTTCCTATGATCAGTACATTTCAGCTAGTGACCCAATCCCACCTGTGTATACAATTCAGGTTTCCTGATTATCATAGTTAGGGACATTGTACAACCAAGTTTTGGCCATATGTGATTGCTAGATAGAGTATTTATATTCCCCCGGGGGGTTTACCCGCAGGAAATTAGCATAGCATGGTGAATTTTTCTAGGATAATGCCTAATCACCTTGTCATGGACTTTTCCAAACTGATATTTTTTATTTAAATTGCTGTCCTTTTTTCCTTTGCGGGTAAATGTTTACAAGTTGACGTCTGGACAATTGCTGTGTGTGTGCATGTGTGTGGGAGTGGAGTGTCCTTCCTTGTTAATCCTTACAAGGATAGTGTATTAGTGTGATTTGTCAATGTGTTTACCGGTGCCTGATTGACATTTTTAATACCCGGGCAACTCATCAGGTGTATGAGACCCGTGAATTATTTTACATGGAGCTGTATTGCGATTGTCTAAACACGATAATTTATCATAGTTGATTAATAAATTTGTAATTTTCTAAACCAAACGAGTTATGATTTCTGCTGCACAGGTAGCTACTTCTTTGAGTCTTGGTAGGTGTACCTGGACTCTTGATATATATATGCTAGTTGTCTTTGGCTACAGCAGCAGCACCAAAAAATTGGTATATTTCGTTGATATTACTGTGAGACGATTAATATACATAATATTGCTTGCGGGATAGGCTTTTATTTCTCCTTTTTCTTCCCTTTACTGTTTTCTTTTTTGGTTCCCACCCAACACTGTGGTCAAACAGTTCGAGGGACTCCTCCGGAGGACATGGTGGGGCTAGGGAAGGAGTCACTGGTGCCATTGAGCCCAGGGAAGAGGCCACGTTGGCAGCTGCTTTGCCAGACAAAGTACCCTGAGCATGGGTGAGAGAGGATGAGGAGGATGATGACGGCTTGGTCATCCACTCGACCAAGTCTTCCGCATGTTGCGGCTCAACACTGCCAGCTGCCGAAAAAAGGCCAACCGTGTCCCACGGCCACGTGCTGATGAGGATGCACTGTGTCCATGACCAGCACTGTTGCCTCTAGACACAGAGCCTGCTTGCCCTCATTTATTGGCTTGTGACTGTCTGTCTCTCCTTGTTGGCCTTCCAGACATACTAATGGCCGGCAGTGAGATGCAGCTGCACTAAGCTGGGATATATATATATATATATATATATATATATATATATATATATATATATATATATACTGATACTGCAGCTAGCAAAATCAACTGCCTGCCTGTAATATTATTCGTATGAGGACACCACCAATCTTCTACAGGTAGCTTTAGCTGAACACTGTGCAGAGGTCGCACTACACTAACTTGTAGCTTTAGCTGAACACTGTGCAGAGGTAGCACTACACTAACTTGTAGCTTTAGCTGAACACTGTGCAGAGGTCGCACTACACTAACGTGTAAATAATGTAGCTGCCTGCGGTAGTGATAGGATCAGGAAAACACCACCAACCTTCTACAGGTAGCTTTAGTTGAACACTGTACAGAGGTCGCAATACACTAACGTGTAAATAATGTAGCTGCCTGCGGTAGTGATAGGATCAGGAAAACACCACCAACTTTCTACAGGTAGCTTTAACTTAATACTGTGCAGAGGTCGCACTACACTAACGTGTAAATAATGTAGCTGCCTTCGGTAGTGATAGGATCAGGAAAACACCACCAACCTTCTACAGGTAGCTTTAGCTGAACACTGTGCAGAGGTTGCACTACACTAATGTGTAAATAATGTAGCTGCCTGTGGTAGTGATAGGATCAGGAAAACAACACCAACCTTCTACAGGTAGCTTTAGCTGAACACTGTGCAGAAGTCGCACTACAATAACTTGTAGCTTTAGCTGAACACTGTGCAGAGGTCGCACTACACTAACTTGTAGCTTTAGCTGACCACTGTGCAGAGGTCGCACTACAATAACTTGCAGCTTTAGCTGAACACTGTGCAGAGGTCGCACTGCACTAACTTGTAGCTTTAGCTGAACACTGTGCAGAGGACACACTACACTAACATTTAAATAATGTAGCTGCCTGCGGTAGTGATAGGATCAGGAAAACACCACCAACCTTCTACAGGTAGCTTTAGCTGAACAGTGTGCAGAAGTTGCACTAAACTAACTTGTAGCTTTAGCTGAACACTGTGCAGAGGTCGCACTACACTAACTTGTAGCTTTAGCTGAACACTGTGCAGAGGTCGCACTACACTAACTTGTAGCTTTAGCTGAACATTGTGCAGAGGTCGCACTACACTAACTTGTAGCTTTAGCTGAACACTGTGCAGAGGTCGCACTACACTAACTTGTAGCTTTAGCTGAACACTGTGCAGAGGATGCAATACACTAACATTTAAATAATGTAGCTGCCTGCGGTAGTGATAGGATCAGGAACACAACAACAACCTTCTACAGGTAGCTTTAGCTGAACACTGTGCAGAGGTCGCACTACACTAACGTGTAAATAATGTAGCTGCCTGCGGTAGTGATAGGATCAGGAACACAACAACAACCTTCTACAGGTAGCTTTAGCTGACCACTGTGCAGAGGTCGCACTACACTAACTTGCAGCTTTAGCTGAACACTGTGCAGAGGTCGCACTGCACTAACTTGTAGCTTTAGCTGAACACTGTGCAGAGGTCGCACTACACTAACGTGTAAATAATGTAGCTGCCTGCGGTAGTGATAGGATCAGGAAAACACCACCAACCTTCTACAGGTAGCTTTAGCTGAACAGTGTGCAGAAGTCGCACTAAACTAACTTGTAGCTTTAGCTGAACTTTGTGCAGAGGTTGCACTACACTAACTTGTAGCTTTAGCTGAACACTGTGCAGAGGTCGCACTACACTAACTTGTAGCTTTAGCTGAACATTGTGCAGAGGTCGCACTACACTAACTTGTAGCTTTAGCTGAACACTGTGCAGAGGACGCAATACACTAACGTTTAAATAATGTAGCTGCCTGTGGTAGTGATAGGATCAGGAAAACACCACCAACCTTCTACAGGTAGCTTTAGCTGAACACTGTGCAGAGGTCGCACTACACTAACGTGTAAATAATGTAGCTGCCTGCGGTAGTGATAGGATCAGGAACACAACAACAACCTTCTACAGGTAGCTTTAGCTGAACACTGTGCAGAGGTTGCACTACACTAACGTGTAAATAATGTAGCTGCCTACGGTAGTGATAGGATCAGGAAAACAACACCAACCTTCTACAGGTAGCTTTAGCTGAACACTGTGCAGAGGTTGCACTACACTAATGTGTAAATAATGTAGCTGCCTGTGGTAGTGATAGGATCAGGAAAACAACACCAACCTTCTACAGGTAGCTTTAGCTGAACACTGTGCAGAGGTTGCACTACACTAATGTGTAAATAATGTAGCTGCCTGTGGTAGTGATAGGATCAGGAAAACAACACCAACCTTCTTCAGGTAGCTTTAGCTGAACACTGTGCAGAAGTCGCACTACACTAACTTGCAGCTTTAGCTGAACACTGTGCAGAGGTCGCACTACACTAACTTGTAGCTTTAGCTGACCACTGTGCAGAGGTCGCACTACACTAACTTGCAGCTTTAGCTGAACACTGTGCAGAGGTCGCACTGCACTAACTTGTAGCTTTAGCTGAACACTGTGCAGAGGACGCACTACACTAACTTGTAGCTTTAGCTGAACACTGTGCAGAGGTCGCACTACACTAACTTGTAGCTTTAGCTGAACACTGTGCAGAGGATGCAATACACTAACATTTAAATAATGTAGCTGCCTGCGGTAGTGATAGGATCAGGAACACAACAACAACCTTCTACAGGTAGCTTTTGCTGAACACTGTGCAGAGGTCGCACTACACTAACGTGTAAATAATGTAGCTGCCTGCGGTAGTGATAGGATCAGGAACACAACAACAACCTTCTACAGGTAGCTTTAGCTGACCACTGTGCAGAGGTCGCACTACACTAACTTGTAGCTTTAGCTGAACATTGTTCAGAGGTCGCACTACACTAACTTGTAGCTTTAGCTGAACAATGTGCAGAGGTCGCACTACACTAACTTGTAGCTTTAGCTGAACACTGTGCAGAGGTCGCACTACACTAACTTGTAGCTTTAGCTGAACATTGTGCAGAGGTCGCACTACACTAACTTGTAGCTTTAGCTGAACACTGTGCAGAGGTCGCACTACACTAACTTGTAGCTTTAGCTGAACACTGTGCAGAGGATGCAATACACTAACATTTAAATAATGTAGCTGCCTGCGGTAGTGATAGGATCAGGAACACAACAACAACCTTCTACAGGTAGCTTTAGCTGAACACTGTGCAGAGGTCGCACTACACTAACGTGTAAATAATGTAGCTGCCTGCGGTAGTGATAGGATCAGGAACACAACAACAACCTTCTACAGGTAGCTTTAGCTGACCACTGTGCAGAGGTCGCACTACACTAACTTGCAGCTTTAGCTGAACACTGTGCAGAGGTCGCACTAAACTAACTTGTAGCTTTAGCTGAACACTGTGCAGAGGTCACACTACACTAACTTGTAGCTTTAGCTGAACACTGTGCAGAGGTCGCACTACACTAACTTGTAGCTTTAGCTGAACATTGTGCAGAGGTCGCACTACACTAACTTGTAGCTTTAGCTGAACACTGTGCAGAGGACGCAATACACTAACGTTTAAATAATGTAGCTGCCTGTGGTAGTGATAGGATCAGGAAAACACCACCAACCTTCTACAGGTAGCTTTAGCTGAACACTGTGCAGAGGTCGCACTACACTAACGTGTAAATAATGTAGCTGCCTGCGGTAGTGATAGGATCAGGAACACAACAACAACCTTCTACAGGTAGCTTTAGCTGAACACTGTGCAGAGGTCGCACTACACTAACGTGTAAATAATGTAGCTGCCTACGGTAGTGATAGGATCAGGAAAACACCACCAACCTTCTACAGGTAGCTTTAGTTGAACACTGTACAGAGGTCGCAATACACTAATGTGTAAATAATGTAGCTGCCTGCGGTAGTGATAGGATCAGGAAAACACCACCAACCTTCTACAGGTAGCTTTAGCTGAACACTGTGCAGAGGACGCACTACACTAACATTTAAATAATGTAGCTGCCTGCGGTAGTGATAGGATCAGGAAAACACCACCAACCTTCTACAGGTAGCTTTGGCTGAGCACTGTGCAGGAGTCGCACTACACTAACGTGTAAATAATGTAGCTGCTTATGGTAGTAATAGGATCAGGAAAACAACACCAACCTTCTACAGGTAGCTTTAGCTGAACACTGTTCAGAGGTCACACTACACTAAATTGTAGCTTTAGCTGAACACTGTGCAGAGGTCGCACTACACTAACGTTTAAATAATGTAGCTGCCTGCAGTAGTGATAGGATCAGGAAAACACCACCAACCTTCTACAGGTAGCTTTAGCTGAACACTGTGCAGAGGTCGCACTACACTAACGTGTAAATAATGTAGCTGCCTGCGGTAGTGATAGGATCAGGAAAACAACACCAACCTTCTAAAGGTAGCTTTAGCTGAACACTGTGCAGAAGTCGCACTACACTAACTTATAGCTTTAGCTGAACACTGTGCAGAGGTTGCACTACACTGACGTGTAAATAATGTAGCTGCCTGTGGTAGTGATGGGATCAGGAAAACAACACCAACCTTCTACAGGTAGCTTTAGCTGAACACTGTGCAGAGGTCGCACTACACTAACGTGTAAATAATGTAGCTGCCTGCGGTAGTGATAGGATCAGGAAAACACCACCAACCTTCTACAGGTAGCTTTAGCTGAACACTGTGCAGAGGTCGCACTACACTAACTTATAGCTTTAGCTGAACACTGTGCAGAGGTCGCACTACACTAACGTGTAAATAATGTAGCTGCCTGCGGTAGTGATAGGATCAGGAAAACAACACCAACCTTCTACAGGTAGCTTTAGCTGAACACTGTGCAGAGTTCGCACTACACTAACTTGGAGCTTTAGCTGAACACTGTGCAGAGGTCGCACTACACTAACTTGTAGCTTTAGCTGAACACTGTGCAGAAGTCGCACTACACTAACTTGGAGCTTTAGCTGAACACTGTGCAGAGGTCGCACTACACTAACTTGTAGCTTTAGCTGAACACTGTGCAGAAGTCGCACTACACTAACTTGTAGCTTTAGCTGAACACTGTGGAGAGGTCGCACTACACTAACTTGTAGCTTTAGCTGAACACTGTGCAGAGGTCGCACTACACTAAAAAATAATGTAGCTGCCTGCGGTAGTGATAGGATCAGAAAAACACCACCAATCTTCTACAGGTAGCTTTAGGTGCACACTGTGCAGAGGACGCACTATATTAACTGTAAATACTGTAGCTAATAGGACTAATAGGATCAGAAGAACACCAGCTATTTTCTTCAAATACTGTAATAACACTTGCTTGCCTGTCAGTAGGAAGATAATAACAGGAACGGATCTAGCTAAACTGAATACAGTGTATATATATATATATATATATATATATATATATATATATATATATACAACACCTGGGATGCATATATATATACAATACGCTAACTGACTGACTGTCCTGCCTAATCTATCTAACTTAAATCAAATGACACTGTCTCTGTCTCTGTCTCTCAACGTCGGAACACACT
The DNA here is from genome assembly GCA_037952925.1 of Lithobates clamitans. NCBI lineage: Eukaryota > Metazoa > Chordata > Amphibia > Anura > Ranidae > Lithobates > Lithobates clamitans. The sequence goes on from JBBGZY010000657.1 coordinate 3,169,466, forward strand.
ACACACGGCTGATGTGCAGGTGGCCTTATATAGTGTGGGGTGTGTACTAAACCCCCTGAGCCATAATTGGCATGCTTGGCCAATCATCAGCCAGCAATGCATTGCGATGCTGCAGTGAATTATGGGCCGTGACACGCCACTCGAATTTGGCACGAACGGTCCATATCGTTCGCAATTCGGGGAACGATCGAACAGACAGCTTTAGCTGAGCACTGTGCAGGAGTCGCACTACACTAACGTGTAAATAATGTAGCTGCCTGCGGTAGTGATAGGATCAGGAAAACACCACCAACCTTCTACAGGTAGCTTTAGCTGAACACTGTGCAGAGGTCACACTACACTAACTTGTAGCTTTAGCTGAACACTGTGCAGAGGTCACACTACACTAACTTGTAGCTTTAGCTGAACAATGTGCAGAGGACGCACTACACTAACGTGTAAATAATGTAGCTGCCTGCGGTAGTGATAGGATCAGAAAAACACTACCAACCTTCTACAGGTAGCTTTAGCTGAACACTGTGCAGGAGTCGCACTACACTAAAGTGTAAATAATGTAGCTGCCTATGGTAGTAATAGGATCAGGAAAACAACACCAACCTTCTACGGGTAGCTTTAGCTGAATACTCTTCAGAGGTCACACTACACTAAATTGTAGCTTTAGCTGAACACTGTGCAGAGGTCGCACTACACTAACGTTTAAAAAATGTAGCTGCCTGCAGTAGTGATAGGATCAGGAAAACACCACCAACCTTCTACAGGTAGCTTTAGCTGAACACTGTGCAGAGGTCGCACTACACTAATGTTTAAATAATGTAGCTGCCTGCGGTAGTGATAGGATCAGGAAAACACCACCAACCTTCTACAGGTAGCCTTGGCTGAGCACTGTGCAGGAGTCGCACTACACTAACGTGTAAATAATGTAGCTGCCTGCAGTAGTGATAGGATCAGGAAAACACCACCAACCTTCTACAGGTAGCTTTAGCTGAACACTGTGCAGAGGTCACACTACACTAACTTGTAGCTTTAGCTGAACACTGTGCAGAGGTCACACTACACTAACTTGTAGCTTTAGCTGAACACTGTTTAGAGGTCACCCTACACTAACTTGTAGCTTTAGCTGAACACTGTGCAGAGGACGCACTACACTAAAGTTTAAATAATGTAGCTGCCTGCGGTAGTGATAGGATCAGAAAAACACTACCAACCTTCTACAGGTAGCTTTAGCTGAACACTGTCCAGAGGTTGCACTACACTAACGTGTAAATAATGTAGCTGCCTGCGGTAGTGATAGGATCAGGAAAACAACACCAACCTTCTACAGGTAGCTTTAGCTGAACACTTTGCAGAGGTCGCACTACACTAACTTGTAGCTTTAGCTGAACACTGTGCAGAAGTCGCATTACACTAACTTGTAGCTTTAGCTGAACACTGTGCAGAGGTCGCAATACACTAACGTGTAAATAATGTAGCTGCCTGCGGTAGTTATAGGATCAGGAAAACAACACCAACCTTCTACAGGTAGCTTTAGCTGAACACTGTGCAGGAGTCGCACTACACTAAAGTGTAAATAATGTAGTTGCTTATGGTAGTAATAGGATCAGGAAAACAACACCAACCTTCTACAGGTAGCTTTAGCTGAACACTGTTCAGAGGTCACACTACACTAAATTGTAGCTTTAGCTGAACACTGTGCAGAGGTCGCACTACACTAACGTTTAAATAATGTAGCTGCCTGCAGTAGTGATAGGATCAGGAAAACACCACCAACCTTCTACAGGTAGCTTTAGCTGAACACTGTGCAGAGGTCGCACTACACTAACGTGTAAATAATGTAGCTGCCTGCGGTAGTGATAGGATCAGGAAAACAACACCAACCTTCTAAAGGTAGCTTTAGCTGAACACTGTGCAGAGGTCGCACTACAATAACTTGTAGCTTTAGCTGAACACGGTGCAGAGATCGCACTACACTAACTTGTAGCTTTAGCTGAACACTGTGCACAAGTCACACTACACTAACTTATAGCTTTAGCTGAACACTGTGCAGAGGTCGCACTACACTGACGTGTAAATAATGTAGCTGCCTGTGGTAGTGATGGGATCAGGAAAACAACACCAACCTTCTACAGGTAGCTTTAGCTGAACACTGTGCAGAGGTCGCACTACACTAACGTGTAAATAATGTAGCTGCCTGCGGTAGTGATAGGATCAGGAAAACACCACCAACCTTCTACAGGTAGCTTTAGCTGAACACTGTGCAGAGGTCGCACTACACTAACTTATAGCTTTAGCTGAACACTGTGCAGAGGTCGCACTAAACTAACGTGTAAATAATGTAGCTGCCTGCGGTAGTGATAGGATCAGGAAAACAACACCAACCTTCTACAGGTAGCTTTAGCTGAACACTGTGCAGAGTTCGCACTACACTAACTTGGAGCTTTAGCTGAACACTGTGCAGAGGTCGCACTACACTAACTTGTAGCTTTAGCTGAACACTGTGCAGAAGTGGCACTACACTAACTTGGAGCTTTAGCTGAACACTGTGCAGAGGTCGCACTACACTAACTTGTAGCTTTAGCTGAACACTGTGCAGAAGTCGCACTACACTAACTTGTAGCTTTAGCTGAACACTGTGGAGAGGTCGCACTACACTAACTTGTAGCTTTAGCTGAACACTGTGCAGAGGTCGCACTACACTAAAAAATAATGTAGCTGCCTGCGGTAGTGATAGGATCAGAAAAACACCACCAATCTTCTACAGGTAGCTTTAGGTGCACACTGTGCAGAGGACGCACTATATTAACTGTAAATACTGTAGCTAATAGGACTAATAGGATCAGAAGAACACCAGCTATTTTCTTCAAATACTGTAATAACACTTGCTTGCCTGTCAGTAGGAAGATAATAACAGGAACGGATCTAGCTAAACTGAATACAGTGTATATATATATATATATATATATATATATATATATATATATATATACAACACCTGGGATGCATATATATATACAATACGCTAACTGACTGACTGTCCTGCCTAATCTATCTAACTTAAATCAAATGACACTGTCTCTGTCTCTGTCTCTCAACGTCGGAACACACTACACACGGCTGATGTGCAGGTGGCCTTATATAGTGTGGGGTGTGTACTAAACCCCCTGAGCCATAATTGGCATGCTTGGCCAATCATCAGCCAGCAATGCATTGCGATGCTGCAGTGAATTATGGGCCGTGACACGCCACTCGAATTTGGCACGAACGGTCCATATCGTTCGCAATTCGGGGAACGATCGAACAGACAGCTTTAGCTGAGCACTGTGCAGGAGTCGCACTACACTAACGTGTAAATAATGTAGCTGCCTGCGGTAGTGATAGGATCAGGAAAACACCACCAACCTTCTACAGGTAGCTTTAGCTGAACACTGTGCAGAGGTCACACTACACTAACTTGTAGCTTTAGCTGAACACTGTGCAGAGGTCACACTACACTAACTTGTAGCTTTAGCTGAACAATGTGCAGAGGACGCACTACACTAACGTGTAAATAATGTAGCTGCCTGCGGTAGTGATAGGATCAGAAAAACACTACCAACCTTCTACAGGTAGCTTTAGCTGAACACTGTGCAGGAGTCGCACTACACTAAAGTGTAAATAATGTAGCTGCCTATGGTAGTAATAGGATCAGGAAAACAACACCAACCTTCTACGGGTAGCTTTAGCTGAATACTCTTCAGAGGTCACACTACACTAAATTGTAGCTTTAGCTGAACACTGTGCAGAGGTCGCACTACACTAACGTTTAAAAAATGTAGCTGCCTGCAGTAGTGATAGGATCAGGAAAACACCACCAACCTTCTACAGGTAGCTTTAGCTGAACACTGTGCAGAGGTCGCACTACACTAATGTTTAAATAATGTAGCTGCCTGCGGTAGTGATAGGATCAGGAAAACACCACCAACCTTCTACAGGTAGCCTTGGCTGAGCACTGTGCAGGAGTCGCACTACACTAACGTGTAAATAATGTAGCTGCCTGCAGTAGTGATAGGATCAGGAAAACACCACCAACCTTCTACAGGTAGCTTTAGCTGAACACTGTGCAGAGGTCACACTACACTAACTTGTAGCTTTAGCTGAACACTGTGCAGAGGTCACACTACACTAACTTGTAGCTTTAGCTGAACACTGTTTAGAGGTCACCCTACACTAACTTGTAGCTTTAGCTGAACACTGTGCAGAGGACGCACTACACTAAAGTTTAAATAATGTAGCTGCCTGCGGTAGTGATAGGATCAGAAAAACACTACCAACCTTCTACAGGTAGCTTTAGCTGAACACTGTCCAGAGGTTGCACTACACTAACGTGTAAATAATGTAGCTGCCTGCGGTAGTGATAGGATCAGGAAAACAACACCAACCTTCTACAGGTAGCTTTAGCTGAACACTTTGCAGAGGTCGCACTACACTAACTTGTAGCTTTAGCTGAACACTGTGCAGAAGTCGCATTACACTAACTTGTAGCTTTAGCTGAACACTGTGCAGAGGTCGCAATACACTAACGTGTAAATAATGTAGCTGCCTGCGGTAGTTATAGGATCAGGAAAACAACACCAACCTTCTACAGGTAGCTTTAGCTGAACACTGTGCAGGAGTCGCACTACACTAAAGTGTAAATAATGTAGTTGCTTATGGTAGTAATAGGATCAGGAAAACAACACCAACCTTCTACAGGTAGCTTTAGCTGAACACTGTTCAGAGGTCACACTACACTAAATTGTAGCTTTAGCTGAACACTGTGCAGAGGTCGCACTACACTAACGTTTAAATAATGTAGCTGCCTGCAGTAGTGATAGGATCAGGAAAACACCACCAACCTTCTACAGGTAGCTTTAGCTGAACACTGTGCAGAGGTCGCACTACACTAACGTGTAAATAATGTAGCTGCCTGCGGTAGTGATAGGATCAGGAAAACAACACCAACCTTCTAAAGGTAGCTTTAGCTGAACACTGTGCAGAGGTCGCACTACAATAACTTGTAGCTTTAGCTGAACACGGTGCAGAGATCGCACTACACTAACTTGTAGCTTTAGCTGAACACTGTGCACAAGTCACACTACACTAACTTATAGCTTTAGCTGAACACTGTGCAGAGGTCGCACTACACTGACGTGTAAATAATGTAGCTGCCTGTGGTAGTGATGGGATCAGGAAAACAACACCAACCTTCTACAGGTAGCTTTAGCTGAACACTGTGCAGAGGTCGCACTACACTAACGTGTAAATAATGTAGCTGCCTGCGGTAGTGATAGGATCAGGAAAACACCACCAACCTTCTACAGGTAGCTTTAGCTGAACACTGTGCAGAGGTCGCACTACACTAACTTATAGCTTTAGCTGAACACTGTGCAGAGGTCGCACTAAACTAACGTGTAAATAATGTAGCTGCCTGCGGTAGTGATAGGATCAGGAAAACAACACCAACCTTCTACAGGTAGCTTTAGCTGAACACTGTGCAGAGTTCGCACTACACTAACTTGGAGCTTTAGCTGAACACTGTGCAGAGGTCGCACTACACTAACTTGTAGCTTTAGCTGAACACTGTGCAGAAGTGGCACTACACTAACTTGGAGCTTTAGCTGAACACTGTGCAGAGGTCGCACTACACTAACTTGTAGCTTTAGCTGAACACTGTGCAGAAGTCGCACTACACTAACTTGTAGCTTTAGCTGAACACTGTGGAGAGGTCGCACTACACTAACTTGTAGCTTTAGCTGAACACTGTGCAGAGGTCGCACTACACTAAAAAATAATGTAGCTGCCTGCGGTAGTGATAGGATCAGAAAAACACCACCAATCTTCTACAGGTAGCTTTAGGTGCACACTGTGCAGAGGACGCACTATATTAACTGTAAATACTGTAGCTAATAGGACTAATAGGATCAGAAGAACACCAGCTATTTTCTTCAAATACTGTAACAACACTTGCTTGCCTGTCAGTATGAAGATAATAACAGGAACGGATCTAGCTAAACTGAATACAGTGTATATATTAGGGTTGTCCCGATACCGATACTAGTATCGGTATCGGCACCGATACCGAGCATTTGCCCAAGTACTTGTACTCGGGCAAATGCTCCTGATGCTTCCACCGATACCTAGAGGACAGCTGTGATCGGCGCGTGGGGGAGTTACAAGATTCTCCCCCAGCGGCTTTCCCCAGCTTTAGTGACATACAGCGGTGATCGCTCACAGCTGACTGTCACTGCATCCTCCTCCATGTCCCCTCCTTTCCTCTGTGCTTCTCCGCTGTCCCCTGCATTCCTCTCTCCTTATCTGTCCCCCTCCGTTCTCCCCCTCCGTTCCTCTCTCCTTATCTGTCCCCTCCATTCCTCTCTCCTTATCTGTCCCCTCCGTTCCGCCGTCCCCCTCCTCCTTCCTTTGTGTATGGATAGAGTCAGCTGACTCTGTCCATTCACATAACTGAAACATTGTAATCTCCTGTGATTACGATGTGTCAGTTTATGAATGGAGAGGAGCCACTGTCTTCTCTCCATTCATTCTCAGTGCAGCTGAGGCTGCAGAGAAAGGGACTGGGGAATCTCTATCCTCCGTCTCTTTCTCTGTCTCAAGGGGGAGATATCAGAGGTCTGTTAAGACCCCTGATATCTCATCAAAGCCCCCCAACAGGGCTGATTAAAAAAAAAAAAAAAACAATAAAGAATAAAAATATATTATTGTAAAAAATAAAAATTGTAAAAAAAAAACAAAAAAAAAAAACACACACACATACAACGTTCACCCCCCCCCCCCAAAAAAAAAACTAGCAAAAAAAAAAACTGTCACGTGACATTTAAAAAAAGTATCGGTAATCGGTATCGGCGAGTACTTGAAAAAAGTATCGGTACTTGTACTCTGTCTTAAAAAAGTGGTATCGGGACAACCTTAGTATATATATATATATATATATATATATATATATACAACACCTGGGATGCATATATATATACAATACGCTAACTGACTGACTGTCCTGCCTAATCTACCTAACTTAAATCAAATGACACTGTCTCTCTGTCTCTGTCTCTCAACGTCGGAGCACACTACACAGGGCTGATGTGCAGGTGGCCTTATATAGTGTGGGGTGTGTACTAAACACCCTGAGCCATAATTGGCATGCTTGGCCAATCATCAGCCAGCAATGCACTGCGATGCTGCAGTGAATTATGGGCCGTGACGCGCCACTCGAATTTGGCACGAACGGTCCATATCGTTCGTAATTCGGGGAACGATCGAACAGACAGCTTTAGCTGAGCACTGTGCAGGAGTCGCACTACACTAACGTGTAAATAATGTAGCTGCCTGCGGTAGTGATAGGATCAGGAAAACACCACCAACCTTCTACAGGTAGCTTTAGCTGAACACTGTGCAGAGGTCACACTACACTAACTTGTAGCTTTAGCTGAACACTGTGCAGAGGTCACACTACACTAACTTGTAGCTTTAGCTGAACACTGTGCAGAGGACGCACTACACTAACGTTTAAATAATGTAGCTGCCTGCGGTAGTGATAGGATCAGAAAAACACTACCAACCTTCTACAGGTAGCTTTAGCTGAACACTGTCCAGAGGTCGCACTACACTAACGTGTAAATAATGTAGCTGCCTGCGGTAGTTATAGGATCAGGAAAACAACACCAACCTTCTACAGGTAGCTTTAGCTGAACACTGTGCAGGAGTCGCACTACACTAAAGTGTAAATAATGTAGCTGCTTATGGTAGTAATAGGATCAGGAAAACAACACCAACCTTCTACAGGTAGCTTTAGCTGAACACTGTTCAGAGGTCACACTACACTAAATTGTAGCTTTAGCTGAACACTGTGCAGAAGTCGCACTACACTAACGTTTAAATAATGTAGCTGCCTGCAGTAGTGATAGGATCAGGAAAACACCACCAACCTTCTACAGGTAGCTTTAGCTGAACACTGTGCAGAGGTCGCACTACACTAACGTGTAAATAATGTAGCTGCCTGCGGTAGTGATAGGATCAGGAAAACAACACCAACCTTCTAAAGGTAGCTTTAGCTGAACACTGTGCAGAGGTCGCACTACAATAACTTGTAGCTTTAGCTGAACACTGTGCAGAGATCGCACTACACTAACTTGTAGCTATAGCTGAACACTGTGCAGAAGTCACACTACACTAACTTATAGCTTTAGCTGAACACTGTGCAGAGGTCGCACTACACTGACGTGTAAATAATGTAGCTGCCTGTGGTAGTGATGGAATCAGGAAAACAACACCAACCTTCTACAGGTAGCTTTAGCTGAACACTGTGCAGAGGTCGCACTACACTAACGTGTAAATAATGTAGCTGCCTGCGGTAGTGATAGGATCAGGAAAACACCACCAACCTTCTACAGGTAGCTTTAGCTGAACACTGTGCAGAGGTCGCACTACACTAACTTATAGCTTTAGCTGAACACTGTGCAGAGGTCGCACTACACTAACGTGTAAATAATGTAGCTGCCTGCGGTAGTGATAGGATCAGGAAAACAACACCAACCTTCTACAGGTAGCTTTAGCTGAACACTGTGCAGAGTTCACACTACACTAACTTGGAGCTTTAGCTGAACACTGTGCAGAGGTCGCACTACACTAACTTGTAGCTTTAGCTGAACACTGTGCAGAAGTGGCACTACACTAACTTGGAGCTTTAGCTGAACACTGTGCAGAGGTCGCACTACACTAACTTGTAGCTTTAGCTGAACACTGTGCAGAAGTCGCACTACACTAACTTGTAGCTTTAGCTGAACACTGTGGAGAGGTCGCACTACACTAATTTGTAGCTTTAGCTGAACACTGTGCAGAGGTCGCACTTCACTAAAAAATAATGTAGCTGCCTGCGGTAGTGATAGGATCAGAAAAACACCACCAATCTTCTACAGGTAGCTTTAGGTGCACACTGTGCAGAGGACGCACTATATTAACTGTAAATACTGTAGCTAATAGGACTAATAGGATCAGAAGAACACCAGCTATTTTCTTCAAATACTGTAACAACACTTGCTTGCCTGTCAGTATGAAGATAATAACAGGAACGGATCTAGCTAAACTGAATACAGTGTGTATATATATATATATATATATATATATATATATATATATATATATACAACACCTGGGATGCATATATATATACAATACGCTAACTGACTGACTGTCCTGCCTAATCTACCTAACTTAAATCAAATGACACTGTCTCTCTGTCTCTGTCTCTCAACGTCGGAGCACACTACACAGGGCTGATGTGCAGGTGGCCTTATATAGTGTGGGGTGTGTACTAAACCCCCTGAGCCATAATTGGCATGCTTGGCCAATCATCAGCCAGCAATGCACAGATATTATGGCAGGATCAAAAGTTAATACCAATCTCTTACAGAAGGAACTTAGAAGAATATATCCACCATTTTAAAGCTACTGAAAGACTGCATCATACATATGCTATTTTATTTATGTTGTCTACAGTTGCACTTCAAACCCCCATCTCCGGGCAAAAAAAGTTTTCTCATGCAGTGGGGCTTTGCCCGAACTGCACAGTTTAACTGCTCATTTTGGTCTAGGGGAGAGGAGAAAGAAGATATCTTTACCTAATCCTCCAATCCTCCCAGAGCAAGACCGCTTAGTCACCCTCGCACTAAAGTGGTCTTGAATTGTGCACTGTTCCTGACATCATCAAGTCCAGAGCAGGCTCCATAGGCTAGGAACAGTCCACCCCTGGACCATCAGGGAGCCCAGTTTTCTGGTGGAACGAAGGATTGGGTGAGTATAAGCTTTCTGCTCACCCCTAGACAAAACAAACAGTTGACCTACGCAGTGCGGACACAGCCCAATTGCATGGGAGATTTCTTTTTTGCCCAGAATTAATCTTTAAAGCATTTTATCATACCAACTGTACATTAGAGAAGAGTGAGCCTGATTATTATCAACACAACATCAGAAACTATTACTATTTTTACATAATAATTTAGGTTTACATAAGTTACCCAAATGTCGACCGGGTTCTTTGATACTGGCAGCCATCACAAGGGAAAAGAAAATTAAGTATTGATAGTAATATTATCCTGGGAGATTTTTACTCTTTAAAACAATTTACATCATATAATCAGATTCAGTCTTATATTCCCTTCAGTCTAATTACCTGAAGTGTATAAAATACCTGTCAGATATCATTTGCTGTGGTGCCCACATGCAAGTGATAGCGTACGTGATATCTGCTTGTAATGAAGTCTTGCGTGATAGCTGTTGGCATCTGAAAAAGCAAGAGACAAAAGTGCCCCATTTTCGGTGTCACTGGTGCTCTCCACTTATCTGGAGCCAATTTCTCCATCAATTAAAGTAACTATCAGAGTCTTCACACAAGCAACTACTATAGACCACCATTTAAACTTTAAAGCTTCTCTAGGGCAGGCAACCCACATCACATACACAGAAGTCTGTTATCCATGAAAAGTCTGGTTGTCCATTTCTTTGTTTGTCTTCTCCCCAGCTTTCTTATCTTTGCTCACAATGAATAACTTAATATGATCTTTAGCTTTGAGACCAACATAGATTAAAACATTGCAACACTCAATTCCTTCTTTTGTTATATAGTCAATTTAATATTCTTTATATAGAAGGTCGCTTGTATATAATGCCAATATAATGATTAAGGTTTTCTCTTGCATGTAATATTGATGGAACTGGGAAGTCATCTCTTGCATGTCATGCTGGAAAAACATAAAACAACTCCTCTTTTCCAAGACACACACAGAATAAAGAGGGCGTTGCCTTGTGTGTAACATTAATAGAAGGAAGAAGGCCTTGTGCTGTGTACAACACTGATATCTTAAGGCCTCTGTACAATTTTAACTAAAGAAGGTCTTCTCCAAAATGTAGAGGTCTTTGATTTGCACTAAAGGACTACACTTATAAATAATGGGTCCCTAGAAGGATATAGTATCTGGAGCTTCATGGTAGAAAAGAAATATAGAAATATGATGGTCTTCTTCTGTGTACATTACTAGCAGGTAACAGAAGGTATAGCATAATTAATTTTGAAAAAGGCACCTACATGGCCTACAGAGTGGAAATGTTTTTCAGCTACAATCTCATGACCAGGTTGTACAGTACTATGCGCCGGCTATTTAGTAAGTCTTGGGTGTTTTATATAGTTCTTATGGATGTGTTGGACTGTCTGGACTCCATGCATGGTTGCCACTTGCCAGTTGTTCCTATCAATGGGCACCTGAGGCAGCCAGGAGATCTGGTGATTGGAGGAACGTTCCCTATTCATGTGGACACAAGCTACACTGTAAATACATTTACCAGCAAGCCAGAGGACTTCAAATGCACGCTGTAAGTCTATGTACCTTTTATAGTAACTAAAAAGATTTCTGCTGTGTGAAACAGAAAAATACAATAAATATGACGCCACTAGTGTGACATGTTTCTCCTTTTAGTTAAATATATCCACTTATGATTGGCCAAGTACATTTACAGCATCCTGATGGGATAGCTCAGGTGGGCTTGGACTATGATCTGAACATGCCTGAGCTCATCCCTAGAAGTAACATAAGAAAATGCATCTAATTTTTATTATATCCTGCCTACCTTTAGTGTTAAAGGGTTAGCTCACCATTAAAATAAAATTTAAAATAGCACCCAGAGCGATCCATGTCATCCTGTATATAAGCCAGAATCCAAACCTTCTTCCCAATACTGTATATGTGCAGCTTTGTAGATGAGGGGAAGTGCTAATTTCATCCTCCTTGATGATGGAGCTCAACATAACGTCCTGTGAGGATGACGTGCTCAACATACCATCCATCCTAGCTTTTATGAAGAACAGCTTAAAACGCTCTGAATGCTACTTTTTTAGTAAGGATTTGCGGAGGGTACACTTGGCCTATAGGTATTTAATTTAAACAGAGTTCAACTTTACTGCTCTGCACCATGATTTGTAACCTACTGGGGACACTTGACTGTGTTGTAAATTTTATTTTAAAGGTGAACTACCCTTTGAAAACAACTAGTCAGTGTAAAACATGTATTATGCAAGTGCATCAAGGACTGAAAAGATTTATTTTCCAAGGCACATAAAAATCTATGCATTCTATAAAAAAAAATAATCTGTTTGCAAAAACTCTCACTATCCCAATGCATTGTATATGATAGTCGCATTTTCTGAAATGGTACACTGAAATCATGGATGTGCATAGGTTGTAAGGAGCTAGACATTGACTAACTAACCCTTTTTTTGTATGCTTTATGAAATATATAAATAGCATAATTATTTATATTCATTTTACTAGCCTTGACCTTGACAATTACCAGAAGATGCCAGCCATGATATACGCCATAGAGGAGATTAACAAGGATCCAGACCTTCTTCCCAATATCACCCTGGGCTACCAGATCTTTGACACTTGTGCTATACTCAGACGGGCAGTAGAAGGAACTTTGTGGATGTTATCCAGAGGAAAAGAAAGCATTCCAAATTTTCAGTGTGAACAAACAGGCATTTTTGCTGGTATTGTTGGTGATTCTGGATCTACGCGCTCCATTCTAATGGCACACATTTTAGGTCTTTATAGATATCCACAGGTACAAAATAATACTTTTCTTAAAGCTGAACTCTGGGCAGATATAAAAGATACACATTAATGCCACTATGTATACATTAATACATTATTAAATGTATTCTTTTAATGCAAGCGGTTCACTACCTGCATATGACCAGATAGTACCCTCACTTTCAAGTCCAGATGACAATGGTTACAAGGACACATAGAAAAAAGTAAATCTCTCATGCGGTAACACAGACAGCAAGAAAAAGATAAAACAAATTCTAACCCCTCATCGCTCTAAGACTAATAAAAAGTTTTACCGTTAAATACATTTTAAATACATTTTAATACATGTTTTTATTTAAAGACTAATTCCCCTTTTCTAGAAAATCACATATGCAGTCAAGAGTCACTAGCAGATATTAAAAAGCTGTGCAGCTTTGTGAAATGTTCATTCTTTTTATAGTCATACCTGTAGACCATTTGGACCCCCCAGAAGTCAAACCCTAAAAAATCCCATTAAACAATCCCCACATACCATCTTGTTGCTAGTATAGGAAAACCATTGGACGCTCACTTCCAGAATAACAAGAGTGAAAAACAATTGTTTTCAAGTCCTAACAACAAGACGGAATGTAGGGGTTGATAACTGTTAGTTTTTCGGACATTCTTCTGGAAGAGGTAATACGTAACCTTTGTTATAAATCATGAACTGTATGTAAGTGACCATAACAGGTATCCCTATAGGGTGAGGTCAATGCCACTATATGTGAACCAAAGTTCTATCTCCATGTGATAATATTTACACCTACCAAGTTAATTGATGAAACTTCTCTTGATATACACATATAGACAATATGAGGGTTATTACATCCTCTTACATTCAATATAAAATGACCACCCTATTTATCTGCATTTCGCTCAGCTCCATGATGGTGACCCTAGGGGGTTAAAAGTAAAGGGGTTCTACGTACTAAACCTACCCCCAGGGAGAGAGGATTTTGACACCATTCTCCTTCAAAAGGAGAAAATGTGGATCTATTATTTAAATTCCATGACGCTGTTAGGTTTGAATATTGAGTGTAATTTGCAGCCTTTTCTAGAAAAATAGTGCATTTAAATGACCTGTGAAGAGAGACAGTGAATCTGTTTCTGTTTTTTTGCCTATTTGAATATTGCCTTTTTGCATATTGAATTAATCTGTAGCCTTCTCTAGACAAATAATTTATCTAAAATGACTAGTGAAGAGGGACAGTGAATCTGTCTCTTGCTCTTCATGCCTAAGCGCTATCACCAAAGGTTCTCTCTTCCGGATAGAATGTATAAGCCAGTGCACTCAATGTGTGTGTGCTGTATGCTGAATGTTATGTATGGGAGTCTGTGTGGATGACATCTAGTGGTCAAACACAGGTAATACAGTTGGGACGAGATGGATATCTAAGCCCAGTTCCCTGAACCACTCCCAGCTCTGAGGAAACTAGCGTTGATTGGCTAGTGAAACGCGTCAGTGTGCCGTCAGCACGTCGAAAGGGGGATCGTCTGCCTGCTGCATATGTGAAGCACTGAGATAGTGGAGGAACAGCGGCTTTTTAATCCAATGTTTGGAATCAATAGTCTACATGCACGGCAGTTTATTTACAGCAGGAAAACCTCCAGGTGCCTGAATACCGGCTCATCCTGAGCGTGGCTCAAACCGGATCGATGGGTAGAGGTACAGGGCAGTGATCGACACATACGACATGGTGAGAGTGTCCTTAACTAAGCTTATCAATATAGCTATGATGTTGCTGTTCTGTTGCGGTTCACCTCCCCACCTGACAGCCTTTTGGAGATGCATCTGTGTTATTAAGTGACTTTATGTGTAAGCCGGTTCCGCTGTTTATCAAAGTATCAGCAACATCACTCTCTTGCTTCACTAGGTGGAATCTGTCTTGCTATCAATTTTCTTTTAAAGGGACTTATAATCATCCAATTGTGGATAGCCATATGATATCCCTTGGGCTTTAATACCTTAAACAGCAACAAACTCACCAACCCACTCAATAACACCCATATTCATATGGGTCATTAGACTCACTGTTCTATATCAACAACTAAGCTGTACTGTATTTGCATCATCATCTATCTCTTAGCTTTTGAGAACTAAGCCTTTTATATAAATAAATCTGTCACTGCAGCAGCTATTGCTTTGACCAAAGTGATTGCTCAAATGTGGGTACTGAGTGTGTGCAGAGTCGATCAGCCCTATACGCTCACTACGCAAGCTGCATAGGGCCCCGCCGCTGTGGGGGGGCCCCCAAGGGCAGATCGGCTCTGCTCAGTGTTGCCAACCTCCCACAGATTTACCCGTTAAAGTCCGTTACAGGCACCGATGGCCGTAAAAAAGATGGCCGCGAGCTGACCATTCAACTGCGCATGCGCCGATCTGAAGCTGGCCGGGCTCGGAAAAGCTTGTATGCACTCGGCCATGCGCAGTAACATAATTGCGCCACCCGGCGCCATTTTTGAATAGATCGAGACGAGAGAGACCACGGTGGCCGACTCCTGTCCTGCAGTGCACTCATCGGTGGAGGAGCCGAGCAGGGGTGACGCCTGACAGTGAGGAGGAGGGGGAGAGTGAAACTGGTGGGAAATCGTTGTAAAAAAGGGGACACTGAGAGAAGAGTGCATTACTGGGAGCCAGGGGGGCTGAAGCCATGCCAATGCCATGCAGGGGACAAAGAGAGACTGATGTGCTCTGTGACTGCCCACCATCATATTACTTCTCCAGTCCACATCATCAGTGTGCTGTGTCCTTCTCCTGTGCCCCTTTCACCTCTCCACAGGTCAGGGCGGACACTATCATGTCCGCAGCCTCTGTCCAGCTCCTGTAGTATGTCCGCAGCCTCTGTCCACCTCCTGTAGTATGTCCGCAGCCTCTGTCCACCTCCTGTAGTATTTTCGCAGCCTCTGTCCACCTCCTATAGTATGTCCACAGCCTCTGTCCACCTCCTGTACCGTGTCCACAGCCTCTGTCCACTTCCTGTAGAATGTCCACAGCCTCTGTCCAGCTCCTGCAGTATGTCTGCAGCCTCTGTCCACTTCCTGTAGTATGTCCGCAGCCTCTGTCCAGCTCCTGTAGTATGTCCGCAGCCTCTGTCCACCTCCTGTAGTATGTCCGCAGCCTCTGTCCAGCTCCTGTTGTATGTTCGCAGCCTCTGTCCACCTCCTGTAGTATGTTCCGCAGCCTCTGTCCATCTCCTGTATCATGTCCGCAGCCTCTGTCCACCTTCTGTAGTATGTCCGCAGCCTCTGTCCACCTCCTGTAGTATGTCCGCAGCCTCTGTCCACCTCCTGTATCATGCCCGCAGCCACTGTCCACCTTCTGTAGTATGTCCGCAGCCTCTGTCCACCTCCTGTAGTATGTCCGCAGCCTCTGTCCATCTCCTGTATCATGCCCGCAGCCACTGCCCACCTCCTGTAGTATGTCTGCAGCCTCTGTCCACCTCCTGTAGTATGTCCGCAGCCTCTGTCCACCTTCTGTATCATATCTGAGAGATAGATATTTTCATAGGGCAGACAACAGATAGTCCATATCTTCAGTAAGACGGTATTTATTAGTATACTTTCTCTTTTGCTTGTTCATCTCATTCTTATATGTGGCTTGCCTAGGCAAGACCACTGGGGGCCAGATATAAGATGAGTAAGATGAGTGTCTTTAACCTTTTCCTTACAGTGTTGATGTTTAATACTTTTTTTTTTTTTTTTTTTTTTTAACAGAAAGTATTTTTTATTGAACAAATCAGCAGAACAATACAAAGTTTAATACAGACATTGTAGTGGGGATAAAAACAGTAAAATTGACCCTTAAACAATAGTTGTTATTTATCAGAAATTCCAGGTGTGCAAACATCAGAAAATTTCACTCAACCAGACCTCTCAAATCTTCATACATTTTGTTAGTACAAAATGAGTGGCCCAATATTCAACTAAACCTGGTAGGGACAGCAGAGGGGAAGGGAAGCCGGGGGGGGGGCGGGGGGGGGAGAAAGGAAGGAAGGAAGGAGGGGGAGAGGAAGAAAGGAAGAGATGGGGAGGGGAAGGAGGGGCGAGAAGGGACGGGATAAAAGAAAACAGGCATAAAAAGAAGAGACGTGAGATATAGGATATCCTCTGTGACTTTCCCCGTCCTATGGGGTAGGGGGATCAGGGTCTCCGGAGGCGTCGATCCAGGACGACCAGATTTTATCGAACTTCCCTGGGCATTGCCTACTTTCATACGTTAATTTATACAGGGGGAGATGTTTAATACTTTTTACTGGGCATTAAAAAAACATGATCCTCTTTAACATACATTACATCCTATACATACATACATACAGTAGATGGAAATAAATTACCACAGATGAAAGATTAGTTTTTTATCCGATATGTCTAATAGGATTCCTGTAATTTTTTTAATCCACAGATAAGCTACTTCTCAACCAACCCAACTCTCAGCAACAGAAAAATATTTCCTTCTTTCTTTCGTACCATTCCTAGTGATGTATTTCAGTCTCAAGGTCTCGCTAACTTAATCCTGTATTTTGGTTGGTCATGGGTTGGCTTTCTAGCAAGTGATAATGACTATGGTCAACTAAGTCTCCAGGCGGTAAAGCAGGAATTAATCAATGCTGGTGCATGTGTAGCTTTCATAGAAACAATTATGATTAGCCAGGCCAACAGGAATGCTCCACACATTGTCAAAGTTATCAAGGGGTCAACAGCCAAAGTTGTGGCAGTGTTGGCCTCCAAACCAGACTTTTTACCAGTTGTAGAGGAGTTAGCAAGACAGAATGTGACTGATAGAATCTGGATAGCCAGTGAAGCATGGTCAACCTCTAATATTCTTTCTAAAGAAAAGTATCAGCATGTCTTGATGGGCACTCTTGGGTTTGCTGTCCATGGAGGACAGTTTCCAGGATTTAAGGAGCATATTTACAGCTTACACCCATCAAAAGCTCCAAATAATTCTTTTTTAATAGAGTTTTGGGAGGAAATTTTTTCTTGCAATTGGACTAAGCACCTGAATTTGGATGACGGGACAAGTAACAGAACAGCACATGACTGCACTGGAGAAGAAAACCTAAGGAAGTCAATGCTAAAAGTTGAGTTTGGAATAACCTTCAATGTCTACACTGCAGTTTATGCGTTTGCATGGGCTTTGCACAGTCTACTTCACTGCCAGCCAGGAAAAGGCCCATTTCAGAATGAATGCGCAAATATTTTGTCTTTTGACCCTTGGCAAGTATGTTATTTGTATTTTTCACAAAGTCAATTGATTATATGTATTGTTTGTTTTGCTTCAAATCCCCCTCTTCTTAATGTTCTTTTCCAGCTTCTCCATTATATTAAAAGAACAAGGTTTCAGACTAAAGACAAGACAGACATATTTTTTGATGACAATGGAGATCCTCCTGCCCTTTATGATATTGTGAACTGGCAGATAAGTTCTACTGGGTCCCTGGAGCAAGTTATAGTAGGAAGATATGACTTCAGCTCCGCAGATGGGAACACCATGCGGCTAGACCATGCTGGCATTGTATGGATTAATAACAAAACAATGGTATGATTGCACAGGATGAAAAAAAAAAAATATTCATGCTATGTAGATGCATCTTCTTTAGGAAATGTATCATTTATTGTTTATCTGTCTATATAGTTTACAAAATACAAAGAACTGTGCCCTTGAGGGACTTGTAATATACCACCACAGTCATACAAACACTCAAAGTTTGGTCAAATACCAGCTAGAGGGAAAATGGTTCTGTGTCAGTTTTATTTTAGTGATTAGACACTGGAAAATTTGTCACATTGGTTTATGTCAGTCTGGTGGGTCTTGCCAAGCTTGGCACAGACCACATGGGAATGCTTTGTATACATGGCAATGCGAAAGACTACCCTACTGGTGTGCTGTCAGTGGAAACACCTTGTGGAGTTGCAAAGCATGTAATGTGTATGGTTAAGAACATGTTACATCAGGGGTGCCCAACCTTTTGAAGAGCGAGGGCCACTTTAGCGACTTGGCAGCTGGTTGCGGGCCACAATGAGCAGAGCAGATGACAGATCTGTGTCCACTCTGCATATGCAGAGCAGACAGGGACACAGCCCTCTCTACTCTATGGGCCCTCCGATATGCCCAGAGAGAAGGGGATGGATTCCCTTCTGTTTTTTTAAGCAGATCGGATTGGAGATCTGCTTAAAAAACGGGTGTAAAAGGTTGCAGGTCAGTTTAAACCTGTCGCTCTATAGAGGCGATCATGTGAAAGGAGCCAAGGCTGCTTTCACACCGATGCACTGCGGTTTACCTGCACCTTAACTGACCTCAATCTTCATTTCTTCCTTAGGATTCCTGTAGGTATTGCTGACTGCTGCTGCCTCCTAGGTGGGTATGGCTGGTGGCTGCTGCTGGCTGTCCTTCAGGGTGGGTATGGCTGGTGGGTACCACTGGCTGGTACTGCTGGCTGGTACTGGTGGGTACTGCTGGCAAGTACTGCTGGCTGGTACTGGGAATTACTGCTGGTGAGTACAGGTGGGTACTGCTGGCAAGTACTGGTGGGTACTGCTGGCTGGTACTGCTGGGTACTGATGGGAACTGCTGGCTGGTACTGGTGGGTACTGCTGGCCGGTACTGCTGGGTACTGCTGGCTGGTACTTCTGGGTACTGCTGGCTGGTACTGGTGGGTACTGCTGGCTGGTACTTATGGGTACTGCTGGTTCATATTTCTGGGTACTGGTGGGTGCTGCTGGGTGGTGCTTGTGGGTACTGCTAGCTGGTACTTCTGGGTACTGGTGGCTGGTACTTCTGAGTAATGGTGGCTGGTACTTCTGGGTACTGCTGGCTGGTACTTCTGGGTACTGCTGGGTGGTGCTTCTGGGTACTGCTGGCTGGTACTTCTGGGTACTGGTGGCTGGAACTTCTGGGTGGGACTTTTGTGTACTGGTGGGTGGTGCTTCTGGGTACTGGTAGGTACTGCTGGTTGATACGTCTGGGTACTGGTGGGTGGTACTTCTGGGTACTGGTGGGTGGTGCTGGCTGGTACTTCGGGGCACTGGTTGGTACTGCTGGCTGGTACTTCTTTGTACTGGTGGGTACTTTTTGGTACTGCTGGGTGGTGCTTCTGGATACTGCTGGCTGGTACTTCTGGGTACT
Source organism: Lithobates clamitans (assembly GCA_037952925.1). Taxonomy (NCBI): domain Eukaryota; kingdom Metazoa; phylum Chordata; class Amphibia; order Anura; family Ranidae; genus Lithobates; species Lithobates clamitans. Next base: position 3,189,242 of record JBBGZY010000657.1, read on the forward strand.
GCTGGCTGGTACTTCTGGGTATTGGTGTGTACTGCTGGGTACTGGTGGCTGGTACTTTTGGGTAATGCTGGGTGGTACTTCCAGGTACTGCTGTGTGGTACGTCTAAGTACTGGCGGGTACTATTGGGTAATATCTGCCATAAGTGTGACAGGAGCGGCGCTGGAGGAAGCATACGGCTGCAGTAGAGAGCAGAGCCGATGCTTCCTGTATCATGCTGGGTACTGTCACAGGCGGCGCACATTTGGTATCACTCTGCCTGAGACAGAAGCCGATGCTATACAGGAAGCATCAGCTCTGCTTTCTCTAGCACCGGCTCAAATCTTCCTGCTGATGCTCGGGGATGGCAGGTCGGGAACCCGCAATCTGGGCTTGCCGACCCGCCGTCCCATAGCAGGAGGTGGCGGGCCACATCAGAGGACGCGGGCCAGTGGTTGGGCACCCATGTGTTACATGATGTAATACCATAATGTAATTTTCCTTCTTTTGGTAACTGTGGGAAGAAGGAAAAACAGGTAAGAAGTGCTGAAAATGTGTATAAAGTAAATGATATTAAAAAGGTAAAAAAATCACAGATATACGGTTGGCCAGGTAAGATTTTGGGACTACAGAGTTGCTGATGCTCAGGGCTTTCTTTCTTTCCTTCTCTTTCTCTCTCTCTTTTTCTCTTCCTCTTGCTCTTTCGCTTTCTCGAAGCCTGCTGCTGAGTGAAAAGGCTGAGTACTGGTAGAACACTAAAAAGATATGAATGCTGCAAGTTTGTTTTAGGGAACCTATTGGGGAGTATCCTGATAGTCATGAACTGCGCTGAGTTTTGTTAGTGGCTGAGACAAGCAGATTTTTTTTTTTATATGCTATGGACCTGCTATACAAATCCCAGCAGCATTTATACTGTGCTTGCTTGCTGCCATGTTATTATTATTATTATTATAATACAGGATTTATATAGCGCCAACAGTTTGCTCAGTGCTTTACAACATGAGGGCAGACAGTACAGTTACAATACAATTTAATACAGGAGGAATCAGAGGGCCCTGCTCGTCATGTTGAATAAAAGTGGACAAACTTGCTTAGGCAAAGGGACATCCCCATCCAGCAAAGAGACAGCCCCATATATTCAGCAAAGAGAAGGCCCAATCCAGCAAAGAGACATCCCCATATAGCAAAGAGATGGCCCAGTCCAGCAAAGAGACTGCCCCATATAGCATAGAGACAGCCCAATCCAGCTAAGAGACATCTGGAACTATACAGCAAAGAGACTGGGAGCTAATTTATCTGGGGGGATATTGTACTGGGAGCTAACTAGTCTGGAGACAGACTGACCCCGGGGGGGGGGTGGGTGATTGCACTGTTGATCCACCAGTATACCCCCCAAGATCAGTTAACTTCCAGTATATACCCACAGATCAGTTAGCTCCCAGTACAATATCCCCCCAGATCAGTTAGCTCCCAGTATAATATGCTCCAGGTCAATCTGCACAATATCCCTGAGGCCAGTATTTGTCAGTCTGCATGACTTTTCCCTCTACTTACAGACCTCAGCGGCGTGCATTGCAGTGTTTTTCCTCCTGGGCTCTTGCTGATATCATCACCCTGAGGGCAAACCCGCCCACATACAGCTGCCCGCTACACGATGCCTGCAGCTCCCAGACAGCAACAGACCTGTGTGTGACAGATTGACACAGGATGCAGTGAAAGGAGCCAGGCAGGGCACTAAGAACCACCGCTGCAATGCCTGAGACATGGAGATTGCCACTGCCCAGGGGCAGCAGGGAGGGGAGTGAGGGGAGCAAGAATTAACCCAGGGAGCACAATTGCGCCCCCTTGCCCCCCTGTAATGACACCACTGATTGTATCCCCTTTACAATATATATATATATATATATATATATATATATATATATATATATATACAGTACCATAGTATGATCCAAAAAAAACACCCACCGCTCCAAACGCCATTGTTCCCCTCAGCTGTGCATACACTGGGGCCAGCCATGGGAAATCAATCTTATTACATGTGGGCAGTGGCGTCTCCAGCTTTCATATTTAGGGGGGGCACATGGGGGGACAGGGACAAAAATAGGGGGGCAATATAAAATGCAAATATAGATAGATAGATAGATAGATAGATAGATAGATAGATAGATAGATAGATAGATAGATAGATAGATAGATAGATAGATAGATAGATAGATAGATAGATAGATCTATATATATTTTATCTATCCTGGGGCCCTTTACCCCTTTACTACGATCCCACAACGGCCCTTTCACATGTTCTGCAGTGAGCTCCCTTCCTACTGTATTGGGGCCCCCCCAGGGTGACAGAGAACAATAGATATATGTCACCAGCATACCAAGAAAATATAAGGGTCCAAAGCAGTGGGAGAACTATCAGGGTTGCAAAGGTTGTCTTGCCACCGGGCCCTGGTGTTCTGTCACTGTGGGGTTTCCCAGCCTCCTCTTGCTGTCCTGCCCCTGCTATTGACTGCTCTGGTCTGGCATCTCTTGGAATTTACAGGCTCGTTCTCCTGTCCTAAGGATTATGCAGTGTCAGCGAGCAGAGGGAGGGGGGAGGAATCACCCGCAGGAGCTGACTGGGGACGTTCTCCCTCTCAATAGAGACTGTGTTACCCCAGCGGTGGCCTGAGTAAGATGCGGCACATCCGATATGAATACAAACAAAAAGAAATTGCCTTTTTGTAAAAAAATAAAAAAATTAAAAAAAATAATAATTTTTTTTTTTTGGGGGGGGGCACATGGTGGGGCCCAGCATAATGTTGGGGGGATCAGGGCCCCCTCTGGCCCCCCCCCCCTAGGGTCGCCATTGCATGTGGGCGGCATACAGGAAACAGATAAGTGCACCCCAATGACATCTCCTGGAAACTTCTGTGCAAAAAGCTGACGTGCTTTTAGACACCCTGAGTGAGTAGTGATGACCCTGGGGAGGGAGAGAGTAACTTCAAGGAGTTGGGACCCAACACTGTGGTGCTCCCAAGGAGAAGAGAGGAGTATTAATAGATGATGGCTTAATAATGAGGTGCAATGTGCTACGGACCATCCAGCTTAATTATTGTAATGTCACAATAACCAGTGTGTCTATGTTCTGCCAGCAATGAACACTGTTGGCACAATTAGCGGCATGTGAAGGCACTAGCTGTGACCTTTACTGCTCAATACATTAATATAGGGATACATGCATGGGATCTTGAATGTCCTGATATAGAAAAATGTTGCTTTAGACACATAACACAAGCAACTTTCCAGCACTATTCCTTCAGAGTACTACCTATAGGGTAATCAAACGACAACCCAGTACTTCTTAGAGTCTCAGCCTTATAGCTTGTATGAAAAGCAAGTGACCCTTCCTGTGAGGTCTTTGGGACTGGTAGTGAAAGGAAATTTTCTAAATGAAGAGAAAGATAGCATGCCTGTAAGCAGGAGCAGTTAGCTAGTCTGCCACTAGGCGGTTGTGTCCAAAGATAGTGTGTATTATAGAATTATGTAAGTGGGTGTTAGGGCCCTCTTTGGACAAGGCCTTCCTGTAGTGATGTCATGGATGTAGTCATTGCCCATATAAAAGCCAGGATAGGAGGAGCTCTAAATGTTCAGGGCATGGGAGTCAAACACTTCACACTTATGAGGGTGCAGTCAACTACTACAGTGGCCCAGTGTAGGGTATAAGGCCTTGGGTGATGTACATAATCAAGAGGTTCAGCTGCAGCAGTCCTGTCTCTGGAACAAAAGGAAGGGTGTCGTGAGCTGGATGCACAAAGCCTTATGGGTAAGTCAGAGCCCTCTGAGTGAGTACTGATGACCCTGGGGAGTGAGAGAGTAACTTCTGAGAGTTGGGTCCCAACACTGTGGTGCTCCCAAGGAGAAGAGAGGAGTATTAATGGAAGATGGCTTAATAATGGGGTGCAATGTGCTACGGACCGTCCACTATATGTAATTAGCAAAGTATGCAAAGCAACACTGGATATTAGGTCTATGTGATGTGACATGTCAATTCTATCTTTGAATAGCAACAGTAAAGTGCGGAAACTATAACTTTGTGTGGACATTGCTTTCTTGTGAACATAAAGGCTAATGGCCATGGAAGGGAAGGCCTATGGCAACGAGTGGATACTATATGGCTGAGACTCTTATCTATGGCAGTGGGTTGTTGTCCTATCCAAGGGGTAGAGGGGCGGGAGCTTGAGCAATGTAGCGCCAACAGTCAGCCATTCAGAAGCCCTCTTACATGTCTGTGTTTTGTCCATACAGAGGATGCAAGTTTGCTCTAATGCAAGTCTCATGGAGCAGCATCTGAATCATTCCATGTGACAGCTATGTCTGTGTAAGACATCTCAACTGATAGCTTACACATGTGCTTCTGGGGAGGCCTATTTTAAATGAACTTGTTGCTATGCCCTGCATCTGCAAAATATAGGTTCACCTAAACAATAAAAAAATATTGGAACACTAGCCACCAGTAAGGATGAGTTCATGCGTTTTCGCAACTCAACGTACCCACGCCCGCCAGGAAGCTGACACACGCAGTGCTAATCACAGACAGTGAGACATTTCCCAATCCACGGCTGCACAGATCAGGAAATGTCTCGCTACCTCTGATTAGTGCTGCGCAGTGTCAGCTTCCTGGCGGGCGCAGGCATGTGGAGTTGCGAAAACACCTAAGCTAATCTTTAGCCACCAGTCTCAACATTCTTCATTGCTCATTCTTTCTACCTAAAATGACCACCTAATCTGAGTGTTCCTAAAATGCATGAAAGTTAAAAACATTCAGTCTTTAGCGTCACTTTAATTATGTTTCATGGCAAGTTGTACAAACATGTTAGCAGTCAGATTCTGCTACATTCTTTAGGATCTGTTTTCTTATTCCTTTATGCATTTTCTATTTATTTTCATTAAGGTCCCAACATCAAAATGTAGTTCTAGCTGTTCTCCAGGATTTATGAAGGTGACTATTCCTGGAAAGCCCATCTGCTGTTTCCAGTGCGTACCGTGTCCTCAGGGACAAATCTCCAATGAAACAGGTGCTTTATAAGATCATGTTTAATTATTTTAGGTTTCTACACATAAACTGTGCTTTTTACAATACTCACACTAGCTTTCTTTTCTAGATTCTGTCAATTGCCACCCTTGCCCCTGGGATATGTGGCCCAATCTCCAGCAAGGTGCATGTTTGCCAAGGCCCATTGAGTTCCTCTCCTACAGTGAAGCACTTGGCATTATCTTGGTTACCATTGCCATATTCTCCTCTGTTGTCCCTCTTGGAATTTTGGGATTGTTCATCCATTATAGGACCATACCAATTGTGCGAGCCAACAACTGGTCTTTAAGCTGTCTTCTTCTCATATCTTTGTGCCTTTGCTTCCTTTGCTCATTGGCGTTTATTGGATATCCGCAAATAGATAAGTGTCTTCTCCGCCAGGTTACATTTGGTTTGGCCTTTGCATTGTGTATCTCTTGTGTTCTAGCCAAAACTATTACAGTTATCATTGCCTTCAAAGCCACCAAGCCAGGAAGTCAGTTAAGAAAGTTTACTGGTGTACGAATATCCTACTCACTCATTGTCTTTTGTCTGCTAATTCAAGTATCCATCTGTGTGACTTGGCTTTCTTCTTCACCTCCTTTTCCAGAGTTTGACTCTAACACTCAGTCACAGGTAATTATTTTGAGCTGCAATGAAGGTTCTCCTACAGCATTCTGGTTTATGTTAGGATACCTTGGTCTCCTAGCCACCATCAGTTTTATT